>JAWNKY010003060.1:2400000-3000000 GCA_035041765.1 Drosophila algonquin
CTGGCATCTCTCTAAATTGCTATCGTTTGTTAAAAGCGCCACCCAAAAAATATTCACAAAACCCCCCTCCCAACCCATCACCCCTGATGGAGGAAGGTGGGGTTGTTCCTCGTAAGGGTTGGGGGATTTTTTGGGGGTGGGTATGTGCACCTTGCCGCCGCCGCCGCCGCCACCACCCTCTTGGGCCATTCCTCAGACATTCCTCCTAACCTGGGCCGCACCTTCTTTTCGCTAACATTTTCTTTGGGGGATGAGGAGGTACATACGTAGTACATACGCAAGGGTGATGGGTCGGTGGGTGGTTGGGTGGAGGGTGTGCAAGTATCCAGGGGTGAGTTCCAATCGAAATGGGGGTGGGTGGAGGGTTGCTCTTCCTCCCTTAGATATTCGCCAAAATACGATATTGATTGTCATGCAATTAGAAAAGTTTTCTTCGTTCTGCGGAAGTGACTTTCACTGGGAAGCGCGGTTATCCTCTCAAGGATATCCAACAACATTTCTTTCACAACTCCAACTCCACGCTGCAGAGTTCTGGTGCACCGACAACAGGTTGTTGCATTCCAAATCCGAATACGTGACGGCCCCCAAATAGTTCCAGTTTGTTGTTGCTGCTGCTGCTGCTTCTGCCCGACTCCGACTGGAACTGGGACTGGGATTCCGACTGCGACTCCTTTGAACTTGCATTACACGTATCCGCCACGAGGGGACCAGGGCAGGGCGGGATTGGGGGAGGATTTGGGATTGGGATTCGTTCGGTACACTCCAGAGCGAGAGTGTTGGAGTGCCAACGTTTATATAGGTCGACAAACTTTTGTGGCATGGCTCCTTGTTGTTGTTGCTGGTGCTGCTGCTGCTGCTGCTGCTGCACGCTGCATAAAAATTCAAATTTCGCGTCTGGCCAAAGGCAATGCCAAAGCAACAAAGAACTCCAAGAGTTGTGGCTGTCGACCAGGCAGATACCTCGTAGTCCTTGTGCGCTGCTCGGCTTGCGTTGATTTTTCCTTTGCTTTGGGGATATTTTCCCCATCCCAAAAAGGATACGCCATACCCATATACCCATAATCAAGTATATAATTTTCGCTAAATTGGGTTCCCTTTGTTTAATTACAGATGTTGCCGATGGCCGGCCTTGCATCAGGGTCATACCCTGTGGCCGAGGCATGCCAGGACACCCCCGCAACAGTCGGGGCTCGCGAAATGGGGCAACAGTCAGTGCCGTGCCGCCGCCTGCAAAATGTGACTGAAAATAAAAGTGCAAATGTCCTCGACTCTCGTGGAAAATTGGGCAGCAGCAACAACAACAACGTTTTAGCGCGGGACAGGACAGGACAGGACAGCAGTAGCAGGTCAGGCAGTCAGCAGGGACTCCTCCTGGACCCGGACACGGACACGGCCATGAAACATGGCCACGGGAGTACCCATGGAGTGTTCTGGGGCGCTGCATTCCGTGGGAAAAAAAGTTTGGCCCAAAAAACGTTGCCCACCGAAAAGTTATCTTCGTTTTTTTTTTTTATGGAGCCCTCCGAGCAGCAGAGCAGCTGCCTGCTGTTGCAACACGCGGCGTATGAGTAATTTGTGTGTGTGTGTGTGTGGTGTGTGTGTGTGTGAATGAATCTGTGGGATTGCAGCCATAGCCGTAGCCATAGCCGTAGCCATAGCCATACCCGTTCTGTATCTGTGGTGGTGTGCGTAGCTGTGTGTTCGTATGTGTGTGTATATGTATGTGGGAGTTTCCATTCATCGCTTGGCCAGGCGAAATCAATCGGCGCGGCGGCAGGTGCTTTGTTTTGTGATTTAACAGTCGTCCTTCCGGAGGTTCCGCGCACCCGCACCCGCACCCGCACCCGCACTACCTCCCGATCTCTCTTTTTGCGCGAATTTTTGTTGGCCAATAGTTTTGACCTGGTTTCAGGCTCCGGTCCTGGTCGCGGTTCTCTGTGGCTCTGCGGCCAATGTCGATTGCATGCGTAATTGATGACGTAGCCCCCAAACCCCCTCCTGCACACAGCTGACATTTGTTTACAAAACAAAATGCCACACGACAGCAACAGCAACAGCAACAACAACAGTAAAAATAATAATAAAAATACAAAAAAATATACATGTACATATATGTATGTATATCATAAAAATTGTATCCACGCTGACACGCAAAAATGGCGTTTTGTCGAGTGGAGTGGAGTGGCTTTCGGCGGGTGGCATGGCAACGTTAGCCACCTGGTGGGGCAGCAGCAGCAGCGTGCCAGCGAACTGTGTGGCATGCCAACGAGGGGTGCCAGGGGTGTGGTGGTGTTGTGGTGTGTGGTGTGTGGTGCATTCATTCATAACAATTTCACGCTGCTTTCCAGCTGTCAACGCGACTGCTGCTGCTGCTGCTGATTCTGCTGTTGCTCCTGCTTTTTTTCCTATGGTACAACTTTCAAGTTCATAATGTCAACCTTCACACACAGCAAATGGGCAGCAGGCGGGGCGCTGCTGGGGCAGGGTAGGGTAGGGCAGGGCAGGGGGCAGGGGCTGGGAACTGGTAGTGTGGCACAGACAGCGTGAAACGTTTAGCTTCAGGTTGGCAGTCTCGTGGGTTGTCCCAGACACGAGAGCATTTCCTTTTGTGGATCCTGCCTGGGATTTTTACTTTCGCACGCGCTGCCGCATGACGTTGCAGCCCGCCATCCACCCATCCCGCCCGCCACTCATTGCCTTTATCCTTCTTCTGGTTGCTGCCACAACTTGATGAGCACAAGTTCTTCTACTTTTTTCTTTCATTTGTGTGTGTGTGTGGCTGTGTGTGTGTGTGTGTGTTGCAACAATTGTTTTGCCTGCCCTGAATTTCCAACATTTTCCTAGCCCATCTCCATCTCCTTGCCTCAATTCACACACATTTTCCCCCTTTGTTATGCAATTTCTTTGGGGGCGACAAAATGGAAACTTCTTGTCTACAGCGGAAGCTGCCACTTAAATACAAAAGGAAAATGCAAAAAGTAGCCAACTTTTGCCACTCTTTTGGAACTCCCCTTTTGCTCCTTTTGTGGTACTACTTTTCTCCTTTTTTTCTTCATTTTTTTTTTTTTTGATTTGAAACTTCTTTTATGCTCTTTACGTTTTTTCCAACATTTTGTTGTTCGCCTTTTCCTTTTCTTTTCTTGAACTTTTGTTGCAGGGAAAGTTTGCAGTTAATTTAAGTGCTGATTAACAAATTGCAATTCTTTCAGGTTCATTGACACATCTCTCACTCCCCCGTGGCCCTCTGCCTCCGCCATCTCCCTCTCTCTCTCTCTTTCTAAAAATAGCAATCAAAACAAGGCAACGGTTTTTCTTTTTTCCTGGAGAATGAAAAGCGTTTCCTGGGAGACGCGCCCAGAACCAAGGGGGAAAAGCAAAAGGAAAAGAAAAGAAAAAGGAAGAAGCCGAGTCGAGTCGAGGCGAGGCAAGGCGAGGTGGAAGGCGTCAAAAAAATCGATATGCCTCAGACAGAGACAGAGACAGCAGCCTCGCATCGCCACGCCATGCCATGCCACGCGCTCACGAGGGGGTGGCCAGCAGCCAAGGGTAGCAAAATGTTGTGCAAACTCACGCGGCAGACACTCACACAGATGCGCACACACACACACACATACACACACTGATAGACACTCGCACACACACAACTTCCCATTTCGTCATGTCATCGGGAGTCGTCAGGCGTCGTCGTCGTCTGCCTTTCGTTATCGCCCTGTCTCTTTTGGCTCCCCCCTGTCCCCTCCCTTACTTTCATCGGACTTTGCGCTTTGGCCCTGCGCTTCGGGCATCCAACTTTTTTTTTTTTTTTTTGGGGTCTGAGAGGTTCGAGGTTTGGGCTCCTTGTTTTTCTGATTTTTCTTTTTCGGCGTTACTTCCGCTTTTCTTGTGGGCTCCTGCCACATTTCCTTCTTCCTGTTTCTGTTCTTTACCTTACACATTTTTGCGCTTCCTTTTTCTTTATGTTGCTTGCCCCATCGTTTCTCTATCGCTTTCTTCTTTCATTTCGTTACCTTGCCTCGCCTTTCGCTTCCTTCCTTCCTGCTTCTTCATTTTCTTCCGCTTTTTTGGCGAGTTTGCGCTCGAATTTTCGCGTACTTTTGCTTTGTGTCTCTGTTTCTTCCCAATCGCCGTTCCGTTTCTCTCTTTTCGCAATGTTTTCCTTATTTTGCTTGATCTGCGCTTTACTTCCGTTCTCCATATGGTTTCCGTCACAGAGGGGTGGGGGCAGGAGTAGGTTGTCTATAATTATTTTTGGGGGTTGTCTCAAAAGGTCCTGTTTTTCGCTTTTTGTTTTTATCAGCTTCAGTCGATAGGGGTTGGGGGGTTTGGGGCGGGTTGGGTGGTTGGGCGGTTGGGGAAAAGCTTCACTTTGCTTCCATTTATTTCGCTTCAGTTCCTTCCTGTTCCTGCTGCTCTTCCTGTTCCTCTTCCGGTCTGCCCGCCACCCACCCAACCCCTTGGACCACACACATTCCTGTGGCTTAAATTGCTCTTATTGTTGTGCTCGGTCTTCGGTCTTCGGTTTGGGGGGTTGACAGCAACGGCAACGGCGTCGGCGGCTGCCCCGGCGTATACGTTATTTTATTACATCAAAAGAGCTTTACAGAGAAAGCAGTAGGAGGCAGGAGGTGGCAAGAGGTGGCAGGAGGTGGCAAGAGGTGGCAAGAGGTGGCAGGAGGTGGCGGGCGGCGGACGGTCCCTTCGACTCGACTCGACTCGCCTGCCGTTGGCTCCTCTCTTTTGCTGCTCAGCAGCCGCACAGAACCTCGCTCTGTGCTCGGCCTTTTCTCTCTCTCTTTCTCTCTCTCTATCTCTCTCTCCATCTCTCTCTCTCTCTATCTGGCTTTCGCTGTTGCTGTCGTTGTCGCTGTGACGTCGCTGCTTCGGCTGCGGTTGGATGCGGCGTCGCCAGCGTCGTAGTCGTCGTCGTCGTCGTCGTCGTCGTCGCTGCTTCTGTCTGCTTCTTCTTCCTGTTCTTAATTGAAATTTGCGGCTTGCATCAATATTTGCTTTTTCCTTGTGTTTTCCACGTTATTAAAAACCCTGTGTGCAAGTTTTTCTTTTCTCTTGTTTTTGCGCCCCGCTTTTTGTTTTTGCTACTACAATATTATATTGCACAGGACACTGGACAGAACGCAGGACGAATACAAGGGGGCGAGGGGGGCACAAGTACTTCTCGTGCTCCTGCTATTTTTGGCACAAAATTTGCTATAGTTTCATGAAATATTTGTAGGCATTTTGGGGATGGGGCAAAAAGTCTCATTAGGTTTTCCTTTGATTAAAAAAACAACATTTCTGAGATGCCACAAAACGGATAGGGGATCCATTGCAAGCAAAGGATTCAAGGTGAACGGGCAGGCAACCCTTTAGCTCCAAATAAAATAATTATCCTCAAAAGATAGTTGAAAACTTTCGAACTATGGGAAAACCAATCATATTGATTTCCAAACTTCGAAACTTCTGTGCTTCGAAATTGCTTTAAATTTAAAAGGAAAAATCCTTTTAAAATGTACGCTTTCGATTCATCAAGCAGCGCACATTGGATATCCCCGAGTCCCCATCCAATTACGGGTTTCCCTTCCAGTTTTCCATCATCAAAACCCACTCAACGACCAAGCGAGCAAAACAAATAAATTTTTAGGAAAAAAAAAGAAACGGAGAAGAGGAAAATAATGGAAACTAAAGCAAAGAGTAAAAAAAAAAGAGTTATTAATGGCAATCAATCAAAAACTGGCAAAACGCTCAAGCTCAGGACAAAGAGAGACGGAAAGAGTGAGTTTTAGCAGAGGAAAAACCGCGAGGAATACATAAATTGATTGATTGATTTAATGAATGATTGATTAATGCATTTCAGTTGCAAATTCCCCTATACAAAATGCATCAGCAGCAGCAGCAACAGCAGCAGCGTGCAAGAGCTGAAGAGGAGTCGAGTCTGATGTGGCAGTGGCAGTGGCAGTGGCAGCAGAAGTTGTTGGAGTGTGTAGAATGCGGCCTTCAGTGGCAGCAGCCTTCAGCCTTCATCCAAGCCTGCCTCTCTCCCTCTCCATCTCCCTCTCTCTCTCTCTTTCGAGTGCCAGACAGGCGGGCGGGGCTCGGTGCCCGGTGCACGGAGTCCGGGCCCCCAATGCCAATTATTGCAGCAGCAAGGAACCAGAGCTCTCTGCTGGCCCTGGCATTGCCAGAAGAGTGCCGTTCCTCTGAAGCGGCAGCTGGAGTAGGAGCAGGAGCAGGAGCAGGAGCAGAAGCAAGAGGAGAAGGAGAGCCGCTGCGAGAGCCCATAGAAGGGTATGCCATGGGCATAGGATTGCGGGCGGGAGTCGTCCCGTCGCCCCCACGGCTGGCTGCTGCCTGCTGCCTGATGCCTGCTTTAAAATGCATTTTCAATTAGGCATAATTTCAGACAGCTTTGCCTCCTTCTCGTCCTTCTCGTTGCCTGCCCACCCCCTTTCCAGCCTCCACCATCTACGGAGGCGTGCTCGTCCATTGATGTGTGAAAATGTGTATTTCCATTTGGGAAGATTTGAAAGCCAATCCGCTGGAACAGCTTGGAAATTCCAATATTTAATGGATTCATTTTATTTTCTGTTAATCAATTTTAAAGTTGGAAAATAGTTTTTCAATATTTATCACTATATTTTAGGGGTTTCGAAATTAGTTATAACATTTGTAAAATTCTTTGATTGAAAATGAGTTGCCAATTAAATGGCTTTCTAATGTTTTCCAACACTGATTTAATACTACTTTTTGCTGCTGATGCCCTTGGGCAACACTGTTGTATATTAATAGCTTCTTTAATCTTTTCTTCTGCCTTCTTTCGATTGCCTTTCTAGCCCTTAAACACCTTTATCTTTTATTTGCCAACACTGTTCTTCTTTCTCTTCGGCCTTAAAGTCTTAAAGCAATGTGCAACACTGTTCGAAATGCAAAATTGGTAAATGGTAAACGCATTTTGCAACTTATTTGCATATTTCAGTGAGAATTCTCTCACTCTCTCTCTCGCTTCTCTATCTCTGTCTCCCTCTCTCTCTGTTTCTGATTTTGCTGCTCTCCTATGCTAAGGATGCGCAGAATATCCTGCGGCAACGGTTTTCTATCAGTAAGAAGGGGTTGTTGTTCTGTTGTTCTGTGGCAGTGTTGGAGAAGGAGGTGCATGGCGGGGCATGGCATGGCATGTAATAAAATGCATTGCAAATTGCATGCAACATGCGAAAATGTTCGCTTGGAGAATTCATACAGTACTTATATTACCTACATATATGTACAATATAAACGATATATATTACATATATGTACATATGTATGTATGTATGTACATTTGTATATGTCCGATTGTATGTGGGCTTTAATAACCCATAGACCAGTGCCCTGTGGCGTGTCCTACGATGGTTAGTGGCAGTTATCTGGCAGTACTTACTGTGCTGCATCTTCTATGTATCGCATATGTACGTCTATCATCCGTTAGGAAACTTACCTGCAAAGAGAGCACAAAGAAGATAGAGAGAAGCAATTAAGATAATGATTAGTCAAATGTAAGAAATTGAAAGAAGATGAAACTAATTTCGAGCACAAGGCGGTAGAACCTACTTATTGGATGGATGGATAAAGGGGGGGTCTCATCGAAGGTACAAGCAGAGGTGAGGAGAGAAAATTGAGAGAAAACACGCCACTGGAGCGACAGGTAGTTTAATTTATGTGAATGCTCCTCTTCTTCTCTCTAAAAAGCCATCCCTCTTACTCTTGCAATCCTGCTACCCTTTCGTTTTGCTTTTCACTGCAGGGTATTACAATTTTGATGCGATTTTAGCCAGCATCACTCCTCCTCCTTTGTCACATCCCATATTTAGTGGTTACAAGTTTTAAATTTTCTTAAGATATTTCAAGCATTTCAAGAACACTTTCGATTTTTGTACATTTTTGCAACACTGCATATTCAACTCATTTTCATAGTTGGAAAAACATTTGAAAATAGTTGTTTAATACTTTTAACTATTGTTAGGGATTTCAAAATGAGTTGTAAGTTCTTAAAATTTTCTTTCAAGCTTGCTACTATATGAAAAAATTGTCTTTTAGCGTTGTGCAACACTGATTTACATCTACTTTGTGCTGCTAACTCATGGGACTATGTATATGTATGTATGGCTTGGGGATTGATCGAAGATAATTATACAATGAATATGTATATGGATCTATGGATCTGTGGCCAACATTCGAATGATCTCCAATGGATTCAAGGATCTCCTCCCAGAGGGTATCGCAAGCTTCGGTTCCTTCGAAGTCAGTTTCTTCCTTTCTCTCTTTTCTGAGCCGCTGCTGCTGCGTTTTCGCTTTTTTTGTTGTCTCGTTTCTGGCTCCCTCTCTCTGTCCTTTGCTGTTCCTCGCTGCCATTATGCTGCGTCGTTTTAATGGTCTCCAACAACAACAACAACAACAGCAACAACAACAAGCACATGGACAAAACAACAACGCAGCAAAAACAACAACTAAAGAAGAAGAACAGAAAGAGGAAGAGGCAGAGGAGCAGCAACAAAAACAAGAACACAACAACTAAAGCAGAAGAAGAAGAACGAACGAACATAAAGAGGAAGAGCCACAAAAAGCAAGTCACGAGCGCTGCTGCGGCTGCTGCTGCTGCCTGCTGCCTGCTGCCTGCCGCTGCCGCTGCTGCTGCTGCTGGCGGCCCCCAACAATGGCAGGCAGCGATGCCGACACCAGAAACAACAAAAGCCAGAACAGAAAAAGAGAATGTGCTCCGCGCTCCAGCAAAAAGAGGGAAAAAAAGGAGAAAAAAGGATAAAAGGAAAAAGAAATAAATAAATAAACATTTTGCCAGAGTGGAAGAGCAGCGTCTCCTCCCTCTCTCTCACTCTCCGTACGAATGAGCGACCCAAAGCGCAACAAAAACAATTTCGTCTGCGAAGTTCAGCAAAAAGAAGAACAACAAAAATTATATGCGCTCTGCTCTGCTCTGCTCTAAAAATAAAACGAAACGAAATCAAACAAAAGCCAAAATGAGTGAAGGAGTACGCTGGCGGGGCGGATGGGGAACAGAGGGGGCACAGGGGAAGCTGCCAGAAGGGGAGTGGAGTGGAGTGGTGTGGCGCGCAGAGGTGTGTGCTTGGTTGGGGAGTGGAAAAAAAAACGTGACCGCGCATTTTTCAATGTCAGACGAAAAGGTTTTTCATTGCTTCACTTATTACTCGAACCATTTATTTTTTATTTTTGTTTTTGTTTTTGTTGTTTTTTTTTGTGTCAGTAGAAGGTTATATAACTTGAAGCCATTGAATAGATCTGTAAACGGAATAACCAAGATACCGATAGTTAAAGCCATGGTTTGATGTTTTAACAAGATATATCCACATACCCGAAATAATATTAGATCACTGGTTTCGTATAATACATAAAACACAGCAAAATTTATCTGGAACATGAATTTCCTTAGAAGTAGCATATTCTTCAGGCTAGCTTTAGTTTTTCCATATTTTCTTTGGCTTTATCTCTGGAGATCTCCTATAACAATACTATGATAGAAGCCTAACAGAATTTATGCCAGATTTGCGCCTAAGAGATACGAAATTCTTGAATTCTTTTCCTTATCAAATCTATTAATTAATTCCTTTGATTGGAAACCCCAGATGACAGTACTCATTCCGCCTAAGAGATGTCTAACCCTGAGCATTCTTCTAATAGGAACTTTGCTATTTTAGACTCAGTTTGTACAGAGTCGATCAATCCTTATGATGAAGCGGTCTTCAATGAGCGGTCATCACTGGTTCTATTAAATTGCCCAAAGTGAGGAAAAGTAATGTCTGTAACGGTCCTGGGACCACTCGAAGCGATGTCCGCTCGGAGAGCACTCACTGTACCACTTACATAACCCTCAGCAATGGGTTAACAAAGCACAATGCTCGTCGTATCCTTGCAACTTCTTCATGTGTAAGGAAATTGTTGTTGTTTTTGTTTGTGTTTTTCGGTTACGGATATTATTTTTGTTCTGCCATAAAGAATTTACGCTACATAAAATTTAATAATTTCATTTTTTTATAGTCACATGAATACACATACACATACACACACACACACACACACTCGTATATAGAAAGTTCCATTCGCATGTGTGTGTGTGTGCCTCTGAATTATAGCATACTTTTAGGCGTGTGCCAGGGCAGCAGGCGCATTATTTCAGCTTTTATGGCTTACATAACGAGCCAAGCGGAAATAGAGAAAGAAAAACCCACCACTCCCCCATCCCCCTCCCATCCCATACCCAGAAAAAAAAGGACATGTAAGTGAACAAGAGATACACGCGGGTGACGGCGGGGGGATCGGGGATGGTAGCAGCGAAAATTGGTATGAGTATAGGGAAAGAAAGACGGAAAAGTTGCGGCTCCCCTACCCCCCCTTTTCAAGAAGGTGGAAAATTCCTTAGAAAAATAAGGGGGGGAGGAGAGCAAATGGTTGTGAGAAATATGTGTGTTCAGATATTTATTCTTTTGCGTGAAATGCCGGGAGTTATGAAAGGAATTTTCACTGGAAATTAAGTTAATACAGGAGTACACACCTACACAGATATCCTGTGTAAAGACCCCTACAGCAGGAGGATTACAAGTTGATTATAATTTTCGAAAAATAATCCCATTCCACAAGCATACTTTTCTCAATAATTCTCATTGTGGAATTTCCATTTAAGAATGCAACTTTTATTACGCCATTTATCCTTTAAATGCCCCCCTCCCCCTGTCTGCTCCTGTCTATAAATAAATATTCCATGAAAATGTACAATTTCCTTCAATCAAACGCTGGCAATAATTTATGTGGAAAACCAGATCGATCCCCTCTTTTCGCTTGAAATCATATTTTATGCAATGCCTTCTTGCTCGCTTTCCCCGCTCTCTTCTCCCATTGATTTTCTCTGCTTATTTCTCAACGGTTTTTCACTTTGAGCTCTCTTTTTTTGTTGTTGTTTTATTGCGTTAATATTTCACTAATGGCATTGGGCTCTGGGCTCTGGCTCTGGCTCTGGGCTGTGGAGCTCTGGCTCTGGAGCTCTGGAGCTCTGGCTCTGAAATTGCATTACGCTCAAGTTGACTCATTTTAATTGAATTTTAACTTCAGTTCGAAATTGAATTACGTGCCACGAGGGTGGGAGCAATGTGTAAGTGTGTGTGTGTGTGTGTGTCTATCTGTGTGATTTTTGGGCGGACAGCGACAATGTTTTGCTGCTGCTGCTGCAAGTAATGAAAATTCATGGCGCGATCTCTCTGAATGCGAGAGAAATTGCATTAAGTCGCTGGCCATCAATTTTCGAAGGGCTAGCCTCCTCTACTTTCCCCTCTCTCTCTCCCTCTCTGTCTGTAGAGAGAATGCGCAGCAAGCAGTCTCTCCTCTCTATGGAAAGGATGTCCTTAATGCTTAGACCCCAACTAAATGTGGCAGAGCCCTCCAGATTCACTTTCGTTTAAGCTATCATTCTCTGGATCTCCTCCCACTAGCACTCCCACCTCTCTCTCTCTCTCTTTATGTTTCTCTTTTTCTCTCATGTTTAAAAAATTTTTCATTATCTTGCACTTAATTAAAAACACGCGCGAATCCATAAAACAGAACAACAACAACAACACATCCGAACAGAACAGAAAAATATCACTGAAATCGCAATCCCAGACTCCAGACTCCATGCCAGACTCCCCGCTGCCCCCCCTTGCCGCACTCGAGTGCTACGCGCTTTGGGCCCTTTATTTTTATTTTTTTTTATTGGTGTGCCCGCCGCGAGCCTGGTCAACTGGAAAAAAGCAACAGCTATAACAGCATCAACATCAACAGCCAGAGCCATAGCCATAGCCATAGCCATAGCCCCATGGCCTCATGGAGGACCTGGACCAGGACCAGTCGCAGAGCCCAGGTCGTCGTCTGTCTGGTTGCCTCTCTACCCCACCATTCCCCCGCCCAAATGCACTCTGCCCTGCGGCCCCTCGGCCACTCTTCTGCTGTTGTTTTCGCATTGCCGCGTCGCAAAAAAATTGTGTGTGTTTGGTTTTTGTTGTTGTTGCTGTTTGATTTTGGACTTTGGCAAAATCCTTTCGCTTTCAACCATTTAAATGTGACAGAGAGAGAGAGAGAGAGAGAGTGGGAGAGAGGGAGTGAGTGTGAGTGCAGGGTAAGCCATGTGGCAACTATATGGCCAGACAGTCGTTGGCCAAAAGCCAGAGTAGAGGGCGCGAAATTGCCAAAAGAATTTGCATGTGGCGAAAAAGGGTTACCCAAAAAAAAGTGAAACTAGACGAGGGTGGGGCGGGGGTCGGCAAAGGGAAAGCTGATATGCAGATGCAACTGAAAATCTTCAAGGCAGGATCTAGAAACACCTCCCAGCGCTTTTGGATCCCCTTTTTTGTATCGTTTTTCTACGCCTATCCGAACATTTTTAATTGCCTGTCTTTGTGGTTGTTATCAAAAAAATATTAACAAAAAACACAGACCAAACTAATTTTCCATTTCAGTATCAGAGGGAAGGGTGAGGAATCTGCCAGACAGGCAGATAGACAGGAGCAGGAGCAGGATGGATGGCCAAGCAGCCGCTGAGAAAGGCCACAACTTGTGCCACTATTTTATTTATATGCCTCAAAATGCAAAAAGGAAACCAAGACAAAAACAAAATCAAAAACACAGAGGGAATAAAAAACCGGAGGAGGCACAAATGCGGCCATAAACTACAAATCATGCCAAGAAAAGACAACAGGCAGGCAGGCAGGCTGGCAGGCGGGTGGGGGGTGGGGAGGGACGAAGGCGTACAAGGGAGGAGCAGAGGAGCAGACGGCCGAGCCGAGCCGGGGCCGGCAACAACAAAAAATTGTCTAAAAATTCAACATAACCTCGAATGATTTATGGATGCCTGCGAATATTTAAAAGGTACAAGGCAACAGGCCCCCAAACAGGCAACAGCAGTGGCAGTGGCAGCAACAACGTGGTGCAGAGTGGCAAAAGAGGCAACAAAATTGAGCCTGGATCTGCCACAAAAAACAAAGGGAATACAACAGCACAGACACAGCACAGGAGATGGCAGGAGGATGGCAGCATAATGTGGAGTGGGGGAGGCTGGAAGCTGCATCTTTTTGTTGCGTCTGGGGATGGGGACGGGGGCAGGAGCAGGAGCAGGAGCAGGGGATCCGTAGAGCTTAAGTGCATTTTACAGCCAGCAGCAGAAAGGACATAAAAGCTCAAAAAGGGCATGCTGCTCGGTGGTACAACAGGCGGCAGCAGGAGACGCGACAGGCCGGCAGGAAGGCAGCTAAGAAATGTGCGAAAAGTTGAAAAAAGAAGGGAATGCACAGTGGATAAATATAGAAGAAGAAGCGGGCAAAAAACGGGCAGAAAATGCTTAGTAAATTCTGTGAAAATCGGAATGGTTTTAGGGCGTATTGCAAGTAGGGGCAGGACCTATACATGGGCAAAAAAAAGGGCAACAGAAATGTTTGTAAAATATAGAAAAATCAGAATTCAATGTAAATTTCTATATTGCGTGCCATCTTTGCCCCACTGTACCCCGCCCCCTAAAACAGGGCACAAAATGTAGAAAGAAGTTGTATAAAAATTTACGACAAAAAGGCGTTAAAGCTTGTTGCTGTTTTTGTTGCTGTTGCAGTTGCAGTTGCCGTGTTGCTGCCCCCTGCTCCCTGAGAACAGAGACGAAGAAGATTGAAGACAGAGGACAGAAGACAGAAGACAATGGACACATAAATTTTCACTTTTAATATTTGCCAGAGCACATCCCCCACACCCACACACCCACACCCCACACCCCACACCCCACACCACAATGAACCAGAGTTGGTCTTTAATTTTCACCTAAAACTCAAAGGAGTTTCCTGCCCCTCCCCCTCTTTCTCTCTCTCTTTCTCTCTATGAGAACAGGGCGAAGCACCAGTCAAACGAGTGCTGTGGGGGTCAAGCATTCCAGTTGAACCCCAGGGCGCATTCTTTTCTAGCGAGAGAGAGAGAAGGAGAGAGGGAGAACTTTATTAGTGGTTTCTCTGGTACTAAAAGTAATAATTTCCGATTCGATCCTATCAGATATAAATATTCATAGGGGAGTTCTGCAATTTATTGTAAATATTCCAAAAATCATAGATACAAGTTCGATCTTTAAGGGTACATATAAAGGTATATGTATATGTGTATGTATATATGTATCCAAAGAGCTTTTACCCCGAAGCTAGTTTTCGTTTCTTGTTCTTTTCTTTTCTTTTCTTTAATATGCATGCAATTGTTGTGTCTCTGTATATGTGTGTGTGAGTGTTTGCTTGTGTTTGTGTTTGTGTGGGGCTAAAAATATGTTTAAATCGCGCCCAAAGCCAAAGGCAGAAACTCGAAAACTTGTTTCCAGTTTGTTGCTGCCGCTGCGGCATTGTTGCCAGAGCTCCGCGAACCAAGAGTCAAGGCGAGTTGCCGTCGTCGTCGTAGTTGCAGCTGGCCGGGGCAACTTGTTGTTGCTGCTGCTGCTGCTGCTGCTGTTGCGACTGTGTTGCTGTTAGCTGGTTTTTTTTGTTTTTGCTTTAGCTGTTTTTGGCCGTGACCTTTGCTGGCGCGGGCCCCGTTCCCTTCTCGGGCTGGCAGCTTCATTATAATCCGCATAAATATTAATTAAATGATAAACCAAAAAGAATGTGCTGCATACTTTGTGGCGCATACACAAGGACGCACACATACATCGAGGAAAGGTGATAACTTATTAGTGAACCGAGCAAAAGAAAAGGTTGATAACAAATTTCGAAATGTTTATCTTTTCCAAAAACGACGAAAATGTCCACACAAAAGAGAACAATTTATCAAACACACACACACATGCACCCACCCACACACAAGAAACTGTTGAAAGGAGCCGCGAGAAGCACTCCCCCCCCCAACCAGGAAAACCTCTCAGCATAAAAAGAAGAAAAGAAAAGAAACGAAGACGCAAGGCACAAGCAAATTGAATTTTCCCTGAGTAAAATTAAATTTTCCAAGGAAATTGAATTTTTGATTAGTTTGCTTTTTGCATCTCTCTTCCACCCACACACATAAGCACACAAACACACACACACACAATCACACACATACACACAAGCAAACGAAGCAGAAGAGCAGTGAAAACAAAAGTAAAATCCAAGAAGTGTAAAAAGTAAAGAAAGAAAAGCAAAAGAAGCATCGAAGGAGCGAAGGCGAAGGCGAGGGCGAGGGCGAATGGGGAGGGAGGGAGGGCCTGGGGAGGCGGCAGCAAGCTTTTGATTTAAAAGTAAAATTAAATTAAAAATACAATTTGGCGCACAAAAGAACAAAAAATAAAGCACACACACAGAGAAGTAAATTGGAAAATACATGTACATATATGTATGTGTATGTGTATGTGTATACTTGTAGGTGTATTGCAATAACCAGATCTTGTGGGGATGTAAATATAGTAATTTAATAAATTAAGCAGACATTTAGTACACATTCTAAAATGCAGGCAAGAGGCGACTACTAAGAAAAGCAGGGATCAGGGAGGGTTAGGGTCAGGGTAATAGAAGTTGCCTCTCTTTCAGGATACTGAATTTTGTACACTCAATTTTCGACTTTGATTTGTGCCTTAAAGTTAAAATTTGTATTTTGGATCTCTTTTAATAATCTATAAAATGTCAGCTTAATGTTTGATTATGCCAGAGGAGGATTATGAGGAGAACCTTTTGTGGCAGCACCTGTCAGTGCCTGTCAGTGGTTGCCCCCCTCCTCCTGCCTCATTTCTCTGGCTTGCATTAAGGAACTAATGAACATAATGCCAGCCATAAAAACCTTAACCGAACACTTAAAAGGACATCCAGAGCAGGGAAACAGAGAGACAGAGAGAAGTCCTGCCATTTGGGCTGCTGCTGCTGCTGCTATAACCATCCTACAGGACTCGTAATCGTATCTCAAGTTCCTTTATGGGACAATTTCCACCACCCCAACCCACTTCAGACCCCCCCCTTGGGCACACAGACAATTAACCATCAAGTGGAATGAATATTCAAATGTTGCTTTTCACTAAATGCAACATCTTGTTGCACAAACACGAAACACACAGTTTTCGCTTTTAATTTCAAAGTTTTCGTCGAGCTGTGCAACATTTTGTGGGTTGGAATGGACGGACTGGATGGGCGGACTGGATGGGAGGTGGCAGCGCAAGCTGCTTTTAATGTTTCATTAAATGTTGTTGTTGTTATTGTTGTTCGGGTCAGCAGCAGCAGCAGAGGGGCAATGGGAGGGGCAGGGGGATCCTGCCTTGGAAGCGAAACTAAAGCCATAAAAACGACAGCAACAACACCAACGGAGAATATATAGTGCATGGAGGCATGGACGAGTGCAAGCGGTACGGCACAACAGAGTGCAGAAGGAAGACCAAACAAACAGGAAGAGGAGAAAAAGGTGGAGGCGAAGAAGGAGGAGGAGGAGGAGGAGGAGGAGCAAAACCAACAAGAAAAGTGCACATTGAACCCACCGCCCACCCACGCCATTCATATCATTACAGTGGTCGCTCACAAAAGGGAAAATTGCAAGCCAAAATGGGAACGAAAGGATCTGCCTTTATTGTCAACATTTTAATCCATATTTAGCGGATGCATTTTAATTAATTAAGTAAATAAATACAAATCATTTGAGCTTAAAAATGTTTCAAGTTTCGATAGAATTCGTTGCTCCCTAAGGGAGATCGGCCACTGTATTATTATTATTATTTTCTCTTGTACACACACACACACACACACACTCGAAGAGAGAGAGAGAGAGAGAGAGTAACATTTTTAATATTGCTGTGTGTCTGCGTCTGTGTGCTGTTTGTTTTTCCCTCTGCGTTTTCATCTTCGAGTTGTTTTTCCTCATTCTTTTTTTATGATGGTGGAATTTGCTGTTATTTTTATGGGAGGAGCTGGGGTGGGGCCAATACATATATATAGATATATATGTATGTATGTACATCATATAATTCAATGTTGGGTTCCATTATGCAGTTTTCCCCTCTCTACCTCTCGCTCCTTTTATCCCTTAAGCTGCAGTTGCGAAACAAAGTTCAAGGAAGAGGATAATTGCCAAACATGAAACACGCTCAAAAAGAGACAATCCCACCTCCGCCCAATCCCCCACCAAGGGAAGGAAGGAAGGAACTGGGCGCGGCCACACCTACGCCCACACAACACACAGCACACTCCCTCTCTCCCTCTCTCCCTCTCCCCCTCTCTCTTTAGCACCGCAAAAACCCATCTTCTTCTGTTCTCTTCGCTCTTGTTATTTTTCTCGGTTCTTCCTCGACTGCTTGCAATTTTCATATCATTTAATTAAAATCGCAAAATTTCGTACACGTTTCCATTTTCGTTTTCGTTTTCCCTCTGCCTCTGCCTCTGGCTCTGCCACGCTGCCTCGCTGCCCCTGCCACGCTGCCGCCTGCCTCGCTCTCTTTTTGGGTTTTTATTTTTATGATTTTTATGGCCCGGTAAAAACACTGAAAGCTGAGAAAAGTGCAAAAGGCAGAAAATTAAAAATACTTCTTCGATGCGCAACCAACAAAAAACAACAAAAACAGCACAAAAAAAATATAATAAAAATAAAAGGAGCCAAATGAAGAAGCAGAAGAAGAGCAAAAACGTGCAGGCCCAGCCCCCGTTCCACCATCCCCGCCGCCATCCCCGCCATCCCCGCCATTCCGCACCATCCCACATCCATGGCAAAGCGAATTCAATTGAAATGGATCGAGGAGTTTAAATAAAAATATTCTCCATCTTCTTTATGCGCTTTTTCGTGGCCCCAAAAGGAAGCGGGCGTAACGTCATTAAAAAACAAGAAAGCAATGCTAACTAGTCGGGGGCTTTCGAAGCATTAGATACCCTAGAAGATCGACAAAAAAGCCATATATAAAGTAAGTACAGGATTCAATTTGATTTCAAATATATGTAAATGTAAATTCGTGTGAAATTTTTAAATATTCTTGGGGCAATATCATGGGATTCTGTTTGTCTTTCCTCGAAATTATTCTTCAAGCTGTTCCAAAGCTTTTGGCACCTTTTCCTATCCAATAATGATCATACCCTCTCGGCAGAGGGTACGAAAAGTGGCTGGCAGAGGTGTACACGAAGGTGGAGGAGGCGGAGGAGGAGAAGCAAATATTGCGGTCGGCCTGTTTATGCTCCATACCTCACCTGCGCTCTTGCACCCCAACCCCCGCTGCGAGAGGCCCTTCTTTTATATTCAGCTTGATTTATTTCCTGGCCGCCAACTTTTATTTGCCAAAACACAATTTCCAAATGCAATCAACTTTTGCAATCAAATTATTCAATAAGCCAAAGCAGCAGCAAAAACAAAGCCACAAACAACAACAGAAAAGTGCGTTTGACGCGTGAAGATGCCAAAGACAGTAAAAGATTGTAATGACTGTAACTGGACACCCTCAATCCGAGACCTCAACAAAATTGGTGTCCAATCCCCCCCCCCCCCCCCCCATCCGCAATATCCTCAGCAATATGTTGTCCCCACTCCAGCTCCGACTTTGAATGATCCTCCACTAAAGCTTCCGCCCTGCAAGTTCCTTTAGGTTCCCCTACTCCAAAGTAATGGTTCGCTTCTTGAAGACATCTGAGAGGATCCAAATGGAAAGTTAAGGGCCAAAACATGGTACCAGTTATGGTAGACAGCTTCCGTATTAAATCCTTATTTTCATTTCCTAGAATATCTGCCTTGGACTCAATTGAAAAGTGACATTTCGTCAAGACAGACGAGGAGTTGACAGAATGTTGAGTTGTCATCATTTTTGGGGAAATAACTTCCGGTCTTCCGGTTGCCTGACATTTACATTAGCACTTCCGCTGCCTGGCTACCTCACTCGCTCTCCCTCCCTCTCTGTCTCTTTCTGACTGTGATAATTACACGAAATAAAGTACAGGGGAAACCTAAAATAAACATAAACTATGCCAGTTTTTATCAACATTATTAAGTACTCGGTAATATCATGCTCTTTGGGTCTGTCCATCTCGCTCTCATCCTCATCCCCATGCTCATCCCTGCCTGCCTGTTTAGTCGCTCCTCTCTGTCGCTCTTCATATTTTCCTTTAATAATCATCGGTCTTCTCTCTCCCTCCAGCCAGCATTTGGCTGTCTTTATTTGGGGAGGCCCAAGCCCAAGCCCAGACCAGGACCAGGCCCTGGCCCGGATCCGGGTCCGGGTGCGGAGCCGGACTCTTGTTAGTTTAGTGGCTGGCTGTCGCTGTGTGGACATTGTTGCTGTTTTCTGTAGTTGTTCCTGTTATTGTTGTAAAACTTTATGCATTAATTTTACATTTTCCTGGACTCCTGGAACCACTCTAGAACCCCATCCCGTAACCGAACCCCATCAAACCCCGTAACCCATCCCTGTGTACTTGTATCTGTGTGCGAGAGTGTGCGTGCGTGCGCGCGTGTGTGTGTGTTTGCATTAACTCGCCACATGCAAAATTTACGTTTATTTATTATGGTAGAGAAAAACCCTATAACCCTATACCATCGTATACCATCCGTGGCCCCCTTTTGCTGCCATATCCTGCTGCATCCTGCGGCAAAAATGTGCAGCCAAACATTTTGTGAGATTTCATATAGTACATATAAAAGTTATGTAATTATCAAAGTTTTAATGCACCTACAGCCGGGGAGAACCCAAAAAAAAAAAAAAAAAAAAAAAACGGCATGGCTATGGCTTTTTGGGGCACGGGTGGGCAGGGCCCTGTGTGTGGCATCCACTCTGGAGCGCATATATCACTTAGCTGGTATCATATTTAGCTTTTATTTTTGACCTTTTTCCTCTTGCTGGCACTTTTCTCTGGTTTGTTTTTGTTTTTGTTTTTCTTGTGCGAATTTTTATTTTTTTGAATTTAGTTTCGACTCATAAAATTAAAAGTTGATAAAAAGGAACGGAAAACCAAGTAATTTTAGCTAAGTACAAATTTAATGAATTAAAAAATATATTTAAGGGACATTTTCGTGTGCTGAGGAATAATGAAAACATATAGAAGTGGGATATACGAGCAAATCACTTTTTTACCATTGAAATTGCTCGACCACAATCTCTCGCACATTCAGTCTCCGATCGCAGAGGAAAAGATTGAAACATAACTCGTATCATATTTATATGTTGAATGGAACTAAGTTTATTTGATGAAAAATAGTACAAAATAAGTTGGGAAGCTGACATCTTGGGGTCTTTTAAATAGTTCAAATAATCCCTTGATCCCTTGAGTAAGTCTTGGTCTCGATGTTTTTCTTTCTAATGATGCTGTTCATATGAATGATCTTCCATCCAATCCATTCCTTCCAGCCCAATGAAACTCCAACAATACTTTTGCAGCAACTGAAAACTGATTTTTGAGTATGGGCTAACGAATGCCACGCCCCGTTTAAAGCAAAGTATTTTCTCTATTTTCCACACCTATTAACATTTTGATATGGTTTTGAGATGCATAATTAATGGCAAATGGTGGGCACACGATTTCTTCAAACTTCGATTGCATTTTGTTTTCTAGTTTTTCTTCTTTTCTTCCTTCCTGCTGCCTATTGTTGTTTCTCTCCCTCTCCCTCTCCCACTGGCTCTGGCTCTGCCTCCTTCGTCTTCTGTTTTATCTCTTCTATAAATATATCTCATTTGCATAAAATTCTAATTTAACTGCTGCTTCTGCTACTTCTTCAGCATTTTCTTCTTTGGCTTTTCCCACTTGCTCGTTCGGTTTCCTCCGCCTCCTTCCTCCTGGCCATCTCTTTCTGGTTCTCCTACAATTGCCATTGCCATTGCCATCTCTCTCTCTCTCTCTCCCCCATACTTTCAGCCCGTTTTTATGATGCAATTTATTTTATTTTCTCTTCGGTTCGCTTTTCCAGCACAACATTTTCCTTGTTTTTTCTTCTGCTTCTTCTTCTTGGTATTTTTCTTGATTTCCACTTGGTTTCAGTGCGGGGAGGGGGGATGGGGGTAGAAACAATTTTCGTTTATTTATTTTTGTTTTTCCCTACTTGTTTCTTATGGTTTTTCCAACTGCTGTCTGACTGTCTGTCTGTCGCTTTTCTTTTGCCCCCGTGAGTATTTCAACGATTATTTTTTGTTTGTTTGTTGTCTTTATTGTTGTTGTTGTTTATTGTTTTTGTTGCTATTGTTGTAACTGTGGCAACACACACACACACACACATTATTTATATTTATATTTACTTATTTTTTTTTATAGTTTATTCATGCAAATCGCAATAAAAATTGCCTTTATTTTTACATTTTCATTTCCATTTCGGCCTCGCCCCGGTTTTCGAGTCTTTAAAAGGAAGAAAGGAAAGAGGGCAGGGCAGGGGAGGGGAGGGGGAAGGGGTCCCGTACCGCCCCCTTCCTTCGCACAAGAAAATCAATAAGCTTCCTCAAAGTTTTTCCTGCCGTCTTTTCTGCCTTTTCTTTTACCGTATTTTCTTTGTTTTTTAATTTCTTGTACGCGCAATTCGTATGAATTATTTATAAACCTGAATCATGCCCCCTCCCCTGCCCCCGTGCACCGTGCACCCCTGTACCATCCATAAGCAACAATTTTTATGGCCAACATTATTTTCTTGTTTCTTTCGTTATTTTTCCATTTTATTTATATTTTTTATTATTGGCTGCCTGGAATTGCTGGCACAAAAAAAAAATTGTACGCTCTTCCTTAATGCAAAAAGAAAAACCAAGATCCAAAAAAATGTTAAGCATACACACACACGGACACACACACACAGACACAGACAAGTGCGCATAAAATATGCAAAATATTCAAATTTTTTCTGTTTGTTTTTCAAGTGAATTGGAATTTTAGGCAAATGAAATGAAATGAAATGCGGCACATTTTCCCCTCTATGTTCGTGTGTGTCCGTGTATTTATTTGAGTGAGTGTATGTGTGTGTGTGTGTGTGTGTTTGTTTGTGTGTGTGGGGGGTGCCCTAACAGAAAGGGTTGTTTCGGATGGTCTTTGTGGTGAGGGTTTTTTAATGTTAATGGAAATGGACATTCGGCAGTTTTTGGTTTTGGGCTTCTTTTTATTTTGGTATGGTATGAAATGGTCACCCGTTACCGTTACCCCCCCCCTTGCCTCTATAGGGAAATGTGATTATGAGCTTTTGATTGGGATGTAAGCTAAGCTTCAGCGAATGCAAATCATTTCCCAATATCAAGAGCAAACGAATTGTCAATTCATGAATTCCCCATTCAAGAAATTCCCTTCTTTTCCTTAAACGATTCCCAGGAAATCCCCTACAAACTCCGCCCCCGTACAGCCATTAGGTAAGGCCTATCCAAAACCTTGCCACGCCCACAAGACACAACCTTAACAAACTTGTCAATCTTTCGGACGCAGCGTTGGCTCTCCCTCCCAGCACGCACCACGCCCCCTTTTAGGTCAGAGCCCTATAATTTACTGCAATTTGCTGAACGTTTTTCGCTTCCCCGCCCATTGCCCACCGCCCCCCGCTCCTTTCGGGGTCCCGCCTTTGTTTGCCGGGCATGCAGTGGCCTGCCGTTTGTGCAACAAAAGGGGTCATGCGGGCGGGAAGGGGGCTTGCTGCTCAATTATGAAAAATAATTTTTTAATTTGTTTGTTTTCTGGTGTCGGGTTTTTTTTATGGTTTTATTTGGTTTTCCTTGTATTTTTTATTTATTTTTAGTGGCAGGAAAACTGTGACAGACAGTAGTGGCGCGGAGTAAACTGGCATTTTCATTAAATGAATTTACTCTCGGAATTTCCGTCCTTGAAGTGGTGCAAGGATTACGCTGGGTATAGATATTATGTATATCGGAATGTGGCCCTTATTTTTCCATCTACCAGGTATCCCAATCGATCCCAATCGAAGATGATCTGTTGTTCTATAATTTTCCATAGTTTTCTACTCGGCATCTAGACTTTTGAGTAGCGCTTGGGTGGGTATCCTCGTAGTCGCATAATAGAAAACCAACCAAAATTCTTACATGTTCTTTATTTATTTTCGTCCACCCATCGGACATATCTTGTCTCTCTATCTTCTGCTCTCTCTCTCTCTCCTCCCTCTCTGTCCTTTCCTGTGCTGTCTTCTCTTCTCTCGCTCTTTCCCTCCTACTGAGGGAGGCTCTCTTCTTTAAATATATAAATTATTAATTTTAATTTTCTGCATGCATACTTCAGTGCACAGTCAGGACACACACACACCCACACACACGCACGGTCTCGAATAACTCCCCCCTCCTTTCCCCACCCTCCCGCTGTCATCATCATTTTTCGCAGTGTTCTTTTGTGTCTGGCAATTAATTTTAAATTGGGCATGCATACGGAAAATATTCGTAGTTTTCTTTACTTTTTACAAACACCACGCTGCCAAGGGATGTACATACACATACATACGAGTATATGTATATGTAGTTGTGTGTGTGTATTGTCATAGTTCTTGCTGCATGTGCGTGTGCGTGTGTTTGTGTGTGTGTGCGTAAATGTCGAATAAAATGAAAATAATTCCACATTAAATGCCTTTTTTTTTGTGCTGCGCTCTTCAGTTGCTAATGGGATTTTCACATGGGGAAAATAAAGAAAATCCTGTGCGGAATTCTTGGAGCCCTAAATTACTTGAGTTTTCCTTTCAGCAGTAATCTCGTATCCTGGAAGGCGGGAGTTTCTTTTACTTGGAAGGATTTCCATTTCTAATTGAAAATTATTCTTTAATTGGTCGAACGCACATCTCTCTCTCCCTCTCTCTCTTTCTCTGCTGCTCTATCACGAAGTTCACACGCTCTCCACTTCTCTCCAGCTGCAAATAGATTGTGCTTGTGGCACTGCACTGCTTACATTTGGTGCAACAATCAGTGGCAACAATCAGCAAAGGCAAAGGCAAAAACAAAGACAAAAACAAAAGTCCACTGGCAGTGGGTTTTCTGTGGCCTGCTTCTTGTTTTGGCTTTTGCAGGCCATCATGGAAACCCATCGAAAGAACGAGCAGAAGAAAAAGTAGACGAAGCAGAAGACGGAGACGGAGACGAAGACGGAGACGAAGGCAAGCCAATAAGTGAAGGAATGTGCAAGTACAAGTACAAGCGCAAGTACAACATCACATCTTTTACAACGTCGAACTTTAATTGCATAATTATGTGCAGTTTTGCAATTTATCATTTTCATTATTTTTCTCCATGTTTTTTTCTGTTGTTTTCTGTTGTTTTTGCGGCTTTTTCTTTGCCTTACTATTTTTTGCTGTTGTTGTTTTTCTGTAATTTATGTGCCTGCTGCTGCTGCTGCTGCTCCTCTCCTCTTCTCTTGCAGCTGAAAAAAAAGAGTTGTGGGAGCGGGAGAGCAAGGGAGAGCGAAGGAGAGAAGTAAAGTAAAACGAAATTTAATGCAGCGCAAATACATATTGAGAATATTTTTTGTTCCTTTTTCGTGGCTGCATTTGTGCTGTGGGTTTTGCTGTTGGGTTTCTTGTGCTGCTGATTTTAAGCACCAACTAAACGAACAAATGCCGTAAATATATATACATATATGTATGTATATGTATGTAAATATATATTTATTTATATATGGCATGCTGATAACAAATGCCGATACGAATGGCCATTCGCTGCCTCGTTTAGACAGTACTTAAAGCTACTGCCCTCGATCGTTCTTGCTCACTCTCTCGCTCTCTGTTGCTGTTATTGCTCCGCCTGCCTCTTTTGTTTTTCCTCACTTTATGCTCTTTATGTTCTCTGCTGATAAGCCGGGTCTTGGCATATACCCTATGTATACCCTCGAAAAGGGCGAACATGCATGAATCACCGATCGCATCTTTTATTTCATATAATTAAGTGGAAAAGTGTTTCTTGTCCCTAAAAGCAATCCATGCCAAATGCCAAAATCTCTAAATATGTTTCAAATGTATCTGAGAGTGTATCCTGAGCTTCGGTTTGCTCCTACCGACTGTTTGATGTGGCTTATGTATGTATGTATGTCTTTTGGGTGTCACGCCCTTTGGTCGTGATCTTTGGGCGTGTGCCTGTGCCTGTTACCGACCCAACCCATGCCTCTCTCATGTCTGTATGTATGTATGTATGTGTTACCTTTCTGTGTATGTTCCTGTTTCCTTTAATAATTATAATTTATGCTTAATTCTTTGAAGGCTTATCGCCAGGTCCCTGGCTGTGTCCCTGTCCCTCCCCCAAATGCGTGTTCCTTTGAAGCTGCGGCCGCGTGCGTGGGAAGCGCATGGCTAATCAAGCAATTAGCGAATGCCATCAAATAAGCATTAGACAGCCACGGACGGAGACAGACGTGGACGCGGACGTTGATGTGAAAGTGGATGTGGACGAGGACGAGGAGACTGGAGACCAGACACATCAGACAGATCCCCCTGCCTCCAATCAGTCAGTCAATTTGGGGCCTGCGACACAAAAGTTTGAGGGGGCATGTCTATGACCGTTTTTGGCTGACGTTGATGTCTGCTCCATTCTCCCCTTTCCCCCCTCTTGGGGCTGCCAGACGACGACGACGACGATGCTGTGCTGCCCCGCATCTTTGTCGGGAGTGTAGAAAATATTGAAAAACAAAGAAAATTAGTTCCCGTTCATGCATGTGTATGTGCGACGACTATCTGTGTGTGTGTGTGTGTGTGTGCAAAAAGTTGACTGCGCCGAAAAGACGGCGACGGTGACGGACCAAACGAAGCAAAAGGGAAGCTACATACAAGGCGAGTGGAGAAGTGAAGAAATGGCAAAAGTAGAAAACAGAAGCGCACACCGTGTCGTATGAGCAATGCAGAGGTGGAGGGGGTGGGGGGGTTCATTTTAAGGGTTGTTGCAACCTAATCGCAGACAAAGCCTCTGTCTATGCATCTGTGTGTGTGTGTGCGTGCTTGTGCGTTTCTGTCTGTCTGGTAACCTTCCTTCGTGTGGGGGAAAGAGGTAAAGCTAAAGAGCAAGAGTCCCCTCATAGAGGCAGAGGAGGTACAGAGGAGGGGCAGGGGTATGCAGTTGGGGCCAACATCAAATGCGAATGCAAATTCTGCCGGCAATTACCCAAAACGTTGCCCACATAAGTAGGCAATAAAATATTTAAAGCCACAAAATCAAACACACATTTTTCAAGTCGCCGACAAACACAAAGGCACACACACACACGCATACAAACTGCTTGCTTCAATAATAAGAATATCTAAGGAATAATACAAATAATAATAATAATAATAACGGTAGGAAACAACCCCCAGGAGCGCACTTAATGCATGCCAAAATTAAAGCGAATGGCGAAGCCCCTGCACCTTCCTTCCTCCAAACGCTCTCTCTCTCTCTCTTTCGCTCTCTCTCTCTCTCTCGCTCGCCACCAGTCTCTACCTCTCTCGAAACCCAACCTCAACCTCAACTGAACTCAGACAGACACATACACATCCACATCCACGTGCATATACACATACATATATGTATAGAATACACACCCACACATATGTATGTGCACATACAGGGTAGAGGGAGAGAAAGAGAGAGAGAGAGAGAGAGAGAGAGTTTGGTTTATATAAGGCATTATTGACGCGCATTTGTGTGTGGGGGGTGGCAATTGAAAAAGCTTTACTGCTGATGCCCGCTGCCCGCTGCCGCTCCTGCTGCCATAGTCATCGCCCAACGCCAACGCCAACGACAACGACAACGCCACCGCCATCTCCAATCGACGAAGTCGTCCTCGTCCTCGTCGTCGTCATCGTCATCGTCGTCGCCGTTGTCGTGGCAGAGCAACTACCCCTTGGCATACAGAGGGGTATGCAGTGGGGTATGCTCAGGATGGAATGTGCCGGGTAAAGGATTCAATGGCTTCTGCCCCTTACTGATTCCCACCTAGCATTCTGCTCCATTGTTTGTCGATATTCATTGATTTTTTAGTTGTTGATCGATAAATATCGATTCAATTCCCGATATCCCATAGACTTTGTCTTTTTTTAGAATGTTTAAATATTTAATATTTGAATGATTTCACTCCCCCTTTCCCCCCTATTATTCTTCACCCTCTCTCTATCTATCTCTCTCCCTCTCCAAAAAAAGGAGAAACTAAATCCTTTTCCACTGTCTTTGGAAATCCTATTTGCTGGGTATCAATTGAGTTCAATTTTCTTGTCTAGTGTTTTTCTTTCATTTTCTTCGCTTACTTTTTGCCCAATATACAATATACATATATGTATGTAGCTATACATACACACATACATCCATACATATGTACGTATATGTGTGTGTGTATATAGAGTGTGAAGTATGTGTGTCCTGCACATTTATCAAGTTTATATAAAAGCTGTAGCTGTAGCTCTGGCTCTGGCTCTGACTCTGGGTTTTCCCATTATGTGCGCCCCATGGAATGGGTAGTTGGTGGTGTGAGGGGGAGGGGTGGCATTGGGCTGTGGGTGTGGCAGGAGGAGGTGGTGGTGGTGGAGGTGGGGCACTGGCGCGTAAGACAAGCAAAATGGCAGTAAATAAAAAAAACAAAAAAAAAAGCAGCGTACAAGAAATTAACGAGCAAACGATTTTTATGGCAGCATTTTGTGCCTTAAAGCGCTTAATGCGATTTATGTAGATGTACAGAGCCCTTGTGTGTGTGTGTGTGTGTGCTCTGTGTCTTTGTGTGTGTTAGTTGAAAAATGTTTTTTTAAAAATGACAAGCTTCGAAAGTTGAAGCAATTTATGTTCATTTTAAATTGAATTTCAAATTTATTGCTGCAATTTTGGGTGCCTGCCTTTGTGAGTGTTTTTGTGTGTATGTGTGTGGCAGGAAACGGAAGTGCTTTTTCCCTGTGTGTGTGTGTGTGTGTGTGTGCGTTGTAAATTTCATTGTCGTGCAGCTCCCCAAAAGAAAATTAATTAAGCAAAAGACAACTAAGTACTGCCAAATAGCAGAACAAAAAAGAAAAGCGACTTTGTTTTGGGTGAAAAATTGAATTGAATTTAAATTCTCTCTGGGAAATTCCGTAAATAATTAAACAGAAGTCTGAGACGCGAGGCAGGCATGGCAGTCATGACTTTTCCGAGGAAAGGTCAATCAACTTGTTGAAAGGAAACCTTTTTCTCGGGGATATCCCAGGCAGACGACCGGCAGACGACCGGCTTTGGCCGCCCAAAAAGGACATGCAAATGCCGCAACAGGCAGAGGCAACCAGCCAGCAGCCAGCAGCCAGCAAGCAGTCAGCAGCCAGCAGCACCACAAAAAAGGAAGAGACGCAAAAAACAGGGAAAAGGATGGAAAAAAGTTACGAGTCAGCGGCGCACAAAGGTTGACGACACGGCTGCCATCCACAAGGATACTCGCCAGGCAGTACAGGGCAGGGCAGGACAGGACAGGACCTTTTTTTCCTGTAAGTGTGAGTGTGTTTGTGTGTAGGTTGACTGCCTCAAGGATGTTGTCGCAGCCGCAGCAGCAGTAGCAGCAACAATGTGTGGCATGGCTCTTTCCTCTCTGGGGAGCAGAAAGGGTCAAGTGCGAGCGCGTGGCAGGCAGGGGGCACGAGTCACCAGCAAGGACATTCAACCGAAAAAGGGTTAACGTTAACCGTTCTTCCTTCCTCCCTCTTCGTCTTTCGTCCTTCGTCCTTGCTGCCTCACTGGTAATGAAGCTCATTGGCCTTTTTATTAGACGAAGACGAAGTTGTTGCCACTTGTCCTTGCTTGCTTTTTTGTGTTTGTCCTCCTTTTTTGTATACGTTTCCTTTTTTGAGGGTATTTTTATGGCACTGACTGCCCCGGACCGACGACCTTGACCTGTTGCTGCTGCTGCCTGATGCCTGCCACAGCGTAGACCTTGAACTTGGCCCGTAACCGAGGAAGGGCCCCCCCATTTCCCTCTCTTCCTCCTCTCCTCTCCGCTTTGCTGTGTGTCGCTGTCGTTTCATTTTTTTCTGCCCTCCACTTGGCTTGGATTTCAATGAAGAGGCGCCGCGGGCTGCGGCTGCGGCTGGTGCTGGGTCTGGGGCGTATGTCCCGTCCCGTCCGTTCCCATGGATGTGGCAGTGGCAGTGGCAGTGGCAGCAAACTGTTGCCTGTTGCGTGGCTGCTGCTTTCAGCGCCTTTCATTGTTCGACTTAAGACCCACACGGGGATCGTCTCTGTCTCTTGGTCTGTCGGTCTGTCTGTCTGTCTGTCTGTCCGCTCAGTCTTTCATAACGATGAAACGAAAAGAAGCAGCAGCAGCCGCACCAGCAGCACACAAACCGCAACATGAGCTGTGTGTGTGGCAGTGGGGCAAGGGACTCCGGTACTCGGTACTCGGGACAGGTTGCCTCTGCTGCTTGCTGCCTCACGTGCTGCGTGCTGCCAAAAGTCGCCTTCTCCTCTTACAGTTTGGGACATCACCAAGTGCCAAGTGGCAAGTGGAAAGTGGCAAGGGGCTGCTGTTGCTGCTGCTGCTGCTGCTGCCTGTGCTACCTCGAATGGCGGTGGGCTGCCTCCAATGCGGACAGTTGGACGACAAATTGTCTGACTGCCGCCTGCCGCCTGCTGCCACAGGCCCGTGGCTCTGTTTTTTACGAGCTGAATGTAAGCTCTTGGTATCGCCATCGCACGTAGGAGTCCCCTCCATCTGTTGCTGCTGCGCTGCTGCTGTTGCTGTTGCTCTTGCTCTTGCTGCTGCTGCTGTCACGGTTGGTGGTGCGGCAGTGGCCCGAGCCTCGGGTCTGGTCCGTGCCACAACTACTGTGTGTGTGCCACTGAGGTAGCCGTCTTGGCGCCACAACATGTTGGGGCATGTTGGCATTTACGATTATGTCTGGCAACTGCTCCTCTACTTTTCCTTCCCCTCCTCCTCCTTCTTCTCCTCCTCCTCTCTGTTTGTTTTGAGTGATGGCCAAGGTGTGGCCAAAGTCTTAAAGAGCCTTCGCTTTGACATTGTGGCAGGCGGCCGGTGGCAGGTGGCAGGTGGCAGGGGCACCGAATGGTGGAACCCGTTGAGCGGCTTTTCAGCGATTGCGGCGCCTAATTAGACGTTAAGTGCACGGGTCGGTCGGTCGGTCGGTCGGCGCTTCAATTGAAGTTGCCACAGGCCTCAGCGGTGCTCGTGCTGCTGTTGCTCCTCCTTCTGTTACCAATGCCAGTGCCTGCCCCATGTCCATGTCCAAACATTGTGACAGGCGCGATTGCATCGCATTTGGAGGGGCATGGGGCATGTGTTGACTAATTGCCGCCCCTCTAGAGAATGTCGTGGCATGGCCCGGCTCGGCCCGGCCCCATTCCCACAGCTGGACATACGCCAACGCAGTGCACAACAGCAACAAAAACACAACAACAAAAAAATGCATGCAACACAGAAGGTGGGTGAAAAAACAAGGCTTTGAAAGAACTGAACGTTTGCCAATGAAGAATACATTTCATTACACTAGCCAACTAAATTAGGGAGCGAAGAGGATGCATTTCTTGTAGATTTATGTATATTATTTATTCATGGCGCTAACAAAGTAATTCTATTATTACTAAAAATTTAATAGTATTAAATCGTATGATTATGATATGATTCAGAGCAATTTTCTTTGAAAATCCCACTGAGAATGCTATCGAAGGAAATATACATAGAAATATGGTTTATTTGGCATCTTTTATGAAGAATTCCAGGATCACCTATCCAATGAATCTTTCACCACATTTTCTCCTCACAAATTCCCAATCCCAATTCCATTTCTAACCCTTATAGCATACCTGCCATCAATAAGCTTTCATTCAGTGGAAATATTGAGAAATTGAGTGAAACAATTGCCTTGCAGTTCAGTGTAAGCCTGTGGAGGCTGAAGGCCTAGCGGATGACAAATTCCAGCCGCATTCCATATGCAGATTTTGTACAACGAGAGAGAGAGAGAGAGAGAGAGAGAGAGAGAGCGCTGAATGGAGGAGTGGTAGCAGAGACAGAGAGAGAAAGTGCAACAAGTTGCTGACCAGAGGACAGGGCCGTTCATTTGGCCTCTGACTCTGACTCTCTGTGGCACCGGGAATGGGCGCGTGACTGTGGCACCAATAGAGCCACAGAGCTCCAGGTCCAGACCTCTCCCAAAACAATGGGCCGCCCCCAAAAAATGTGTGTGTGTTTGTGTGTGTTTGTGTGTGTTTGTGTGTGTTTGGTAGCTGCATCCAGACATGAAGGCCATGGAGCCCGCGGCCGCGTTGCAGGCGTCAAAGCATGCCACCAGAGTAGGAGAGGAGTCATGGTCATGGCAATGGCAATGGCAGTGGCAGTGGCCATGTGGCAGGCCCGGTCTCGTCTGCCAATGGATTTTCCTTTCTTTTGCGTTTTGTTTTTGCATTGCAGCCAGGACCAGGAGTAGGACCAGAGCCATGGCCAGAGCCAGGCGCTGAACGGTCATATGCTGCCTGGGAGGCAAGGAGGCAACAGCGCGACCTGCGACCTGGATTTTGGCAGCAACAGCAACAAGGAAAAACTGCAGTGGCAATGGCAGTGGCAGTGGCACACCCGTGTTGCCATCCGCATCCGCATCGGTGTCCGTGTCCGTGTCACTGGGCCACCGAAAAGAAAAAAAAGCAAAAAACGAACTGAACAGAACAGAACAGCACTTCACTTTCCCCCCAAACACAGACACAGATTTGTGGCAAGAGCCAAAGTAAAACTTTGCAAATGTTGCACAGAACCAGGAGAGTGGCGCGACGGGGCTGGGTTTGCTGCTGCAGACAAAGTCTCTGGAAGCCAAGAGTCGGGGATGCCACAAAACTTAAAGAACGTTTTGCTGCCATCGTGTGTTGTTCAATGTCGAGGTGGCGGCGGCTCCAGGCAGAGCCAGGCCTGGCCCTGCTCCACTCATTGGAGGCATGCAACGCAGCCAAGCAGGAGCAGAAGCAGAAGCAGGAACCTGACTGTGCCACAAACACACAGAAAGAGAGAAGGAGCGAAAGAGACGCTGCCACTTGGCTGCTGCCAGACAGCGGATGGAAGGTTTCGAAGGCAACTTGTTGCGGATTTTATGGTGCCACAGCCAGAGCCAGAGCCAGAACCAGAGGACTGCCTGCCGCCGCCGCCGCCGCCACTTGGGTGGATGTCTTCTGTTCTCTGCCACTGCTGGCACTGCTGCCACTTCTGCCTTTTTATGCCACTCCAAAACCCATGTGGCAATTGTGTGTGTGTGTGCGTGCCACACACTCCGGGGAGTCACTGGTGTAGACTCGTGTGGCAATGATGACATAATCAACGCTTCATTGACGGTTACACCCTGTCCTACGTTGCCACAGCTGCTGCTGCCACTGCCACTGCCACAAGTTGTGGTGTGGCTGTGTGGCTTATATGACAAATCACATGAAAGAGATTTGCTGCAGAATCGGGAAGGGAAATCTACTTGGGGTTTGCCTCCGACAAGAATGACTTGAAAGTTCATCAACTTCTCTAGAATATCTTGTTGCAAAAGAGCTTTGTCTCCTTTCATGTACATACATACATATATCCAAAATAATAGCAGTTTCTTTTCAGTTTCCACGAAGAAAACACTTCCATTTCCATTCAGATCCCATTTTCTATCAGCTATTCGATTAGTATGGATTTTTCGAGGGATTTGAAATGTTTCCTTTTGGTTGAAGCCGTGGATTGTGTTTCCGAAATACTTCCATTTCCATTTCCTCTTCGATGTCTATTCACACATTGTGTATGCCACTTACTCAAACGCAAATGTTATGCTATGGCCATGCCATGCCATGCCTTGCCACTTGTGGCTCTGTGTAACTGTGGCATTCATTGGATATTAACTTGTGTCAACTTTTTACGACAGGCCCAGGCCCAGGCCCAGGCCTGACCTTGAAATTCAAACGGTAGACAGACACTGCCACTGCCTCTGTTAGAGAGGATGTTGCGTGCTGTGCTGTGCTGTGCAAAAGGGAATCAATCCCCTGCCCCAACCATCGAGGGGCTAAGGTCAAAGTCACTGACTCTGCCACTGCCACTGGCGCTTTTCCTGGTCTGCCTTTGGGTCTGGTCTGGTGTCCCAGAGTCCCCCAGTCCCTGTGGCAACAATACGAGTAAGTAGCTTGCCGCGCCATCCCCTTCCTTGCCTTCTCCTGTACCAGAGCTCTGGGGTCTCGCGTCTCGTGTCTTTGGCTTCTACGTGCGGCATGTGGCACACAGCTCTCTGTGTGGCTCTGTGCTGCACAAGTGGTCCGCCTTTGAAGCACAGTCAGAGCCACAGCCAGAGACAGAGACAGAGGCAGAGACAGATAGATGGAGGTAGGGAGGGGAAAAGAGCCGCCGCAGCGTAACTTTGTCTGTTGCCCGTTTTTGCCGGCTTTATTCCTGGCCTTTTTTTCTGCTGGCGTTTTTATGGTGGTGACCCCCAGAGCTACGTGCGGCGGCGGCAGCAACGGCAACGGCGTCTGGTGCCTGGTGCCTGCGGCGGGAGATTATACCCGGGTCTGGGTCTGTCTGCGACGCGTCGGCTGCTGCCACTTTTGGGGGAACCCGGCAACGAACTGCTGTTCAGCCGCGATGACGTGGAAAATGTTGCCGCATAAAGAGCCATTCATTCATCTGGGCACTCTGCTGAGCCCTGGCTCTGGCTCTGGCTCTGGCCCTGGAACCCCAATCTCTCCGAACACAACCGCAGACATTCTGTCGTCGCGTGACTTAATTAGTTCCGTTCCCATGAATGAAGGCCAAAGTGGGGATTCGAATGGAGGCAAAGGAGAAATTCTGTTCGAATGGTGGCAAGAAAGACATTCAGATGGAGGCAAATTGGGGGATCCGAATGGAAGGCCAAGCACGGATTTAAGTGAAGAATTGTGCCATGGAGGATAAAGGCATAATAAAAGTCAAGGAGCTTCATCCACTTACCCCAGTTGTTGGTGTCCCATTGCCTGTGGCACTGGCACCGGCATTACCGTTGCCGGCTGACTTTCCCTTGCCTCGGCCGCGTTTCGAATCGGGTCGAACGGGCTGACCATCGGCTCCATAGATTATCTGAAAACGCAAGAGAGAGAATAAGTCAAAAGTGTCGTCAAATTTATGTTAAATCAAAACTAAATAAGAAAATTGCAGCATATATCCCTATTCAACACGGTTCAACACAGGGTTGATTTCGATTGAACCCTATTTGAGCCACACACACTGTCTTCTCTTGCTGAGCTGAAGCTTTTTTTAGCCGTGTTACTTACATTTATTTAAATTTTATTTATTTTAAAAGTTTTGATTTCGCGCCAAACTTAAATTTATGGTTTAAGTACTTGCTAAATGGTTAGTTGCAACAATGCCCTCATGGAGCGCCAATGCGCTGCCAAAATACATTTCATACATGTCAGCTTCTGCGCAGTGACAAACGAGTATCACGTGACAGAAGCTGAAATGTAGAAAAATCTATGTAAAATGATTGGTTTGTCACTCGGCAGAAGCTGCGGAGTATGAAATGTATGTATAATGTATGTATAGTACATGTAAAATACAATGTAGATGGTACATTACATTGCTTTCTACACCACAAATTTTACAAATTTCGCGCGGCTGTCGGATTTATTTGAAAAGTAAATAATTAAAATATTTTTATAAATCGTTAATTAAATAAATAAATACAAAATAAGTAAATAATATTCTTTTTTAAAACGTGAAACAACAGAAAAATAGTTTCCAAAATCTGCGATTCTGATACGCTAACCTTCAAATTGAGATACATAGCCATTTTAATTTAATTGATCGATTTTGGAGAGATTTTAGAAATAAAAAAATGTTGTTTCATTTATGCAGGACAAAACTATACGATTTTCGAATTATAAAGCTATGTAAACATGGGGCTCTAACCCAAGGATATATTTTATACGAATTAAGTGTTTTTGAATGGAAATAGAATAAGATTTGCGTATGCGTTCATGGATTGGAAAGTACCAAAGAGAATTCTAACAAAAAATCTCAAATTGGAATATAGTCATGATTCACAAGCCAAGTGCGAATATATGTATATCTATCTTTAATTTCTCATGCTGGAATAGATTCTCAAATGTTCCATAAACACTCTCAATGGAGTTGCCTTTTAAATGTATACAAAAAATATATGTAAGATCGTCTCCCAATACATATTTCTTGGATTGATTTATAGTTTGATACAGCTCCAAATAAATCGGAACCAAAACCATATCCTAAACAGAGCTGCACCACCTCTTTCCATCCCCTCAAACCATATCCCAAATATGCATTTTCCCCAACAACAACAACAACAACCAGTTGAATAATTACAATCTCTCTCATTCTCTTTCTCTTTGGGAAATATTAAATTACTCTCCATATGGAGAATCGGAACGAAAGTGCCGTGCCGTAAGAGCCCATAGATAATTCCAATAGGCATGAAAAAATGCCTTCTGCCACACACACACAGACAAATTTCTATAGAAGAGGTTTTAAACCGCCTGTTGAACCGAAAACTCGCGATTCTAAAAATCTATTTCCGGCGCAGAGAAAAAGAGAGAGAGAGTCATAAATATCAGGAACCTGAGATCCCAATACCGATCCCGATCCCAATGCCAAACGGGAGGAGCCATTAGGCAGAGTGCTGGAAAAGTACGGAGCAGAAACAGAAACCGAACCGAAACGGTAAAATTGGAAAAATGAATAAAATTTCAATGGTGTGTGCGTGCGCAGGCGTGCCCCTGTGCCACACTGTACAGCCTCTGTCTCTGTCTCTGCCCCTGTCTCAGAGGCAAGACGAAAATAGATCTCGAGGGGCGACATATGGTTCCAGACAGCTTCGCAGGAGTGCCTCTGGAATGCTTCATGCTCTGCTCTGCTCTGTTCTGTCTGGGATCGGGGGTCTTTTTTGGGGTCTGATTGACAGCCGCTGCATCTTAACGGTAAATAAGCGACGCCATCTCATTCCATCCCCCCCTCCCACACTCTCCATTGCCATTGCCATTGCCAGGCGTAGTCGCATTTTACATTGTTGGCACGCGCAGGCGCGCACACATGTTGCCACAACGTCAATCTCATCTTAGAGGCAGATGGGGCAGGCAGGCTGGCAGGCAGCGAGGCAGCAAGCAGGCTGTGGAATGGAATGGAGTGCAAGGGAGAGTGCAGTGCGTCTGCGTACATGGTTCTCTCCTTCTTGCCACTCGACTTTCAATTTTAGCAGCAGTTGTCATTTCGGAAGCAATTATTTTAATGTGGAGTCGAGAGCCCCTGAGCCCAGAGCTGAGAACCGAGAGCCGAGAGAGAGAAAGAGAGAGAGCCCCCCAATGATGGAGACGATGTCACTTGGGCCCGCGATTACCTACAGAATGCTATTGGGGTTGCTTTGGCCAGGGCCAGGGCCTGGGCCTGGGCCTGGGACTGGGACTGTGGCTGGGGATGTTGTTTCTAAATTTAGTTTTAGTCTTTTGCGGAGCTCTCTTGAGGTGTTTTCGGTTGAAATTGATACAAGACAGGCCAAGTACAGTTGTGCCTGGTACAGTTGTGCTTAGAAATGGTAGAGCAAGAGCCAGAGGAGCAGCAGAGAGCCAGCAGAGAGGAGAAGCGTTGCAGCCAGAGGGCATCCACAAATAGATGGCACAATGGGAATGGAAAAGTGGCTGTTGGGAGATTTTTGTGTTCTATAAAGTGATCATTAACTAAGTGAGACGCTTGAAAAAGAAAGAATTGTCAAAGAATCGTTTGATTAACTAAGGAATGTGTAATCATTTACTATAAACTTCTGATCGAGAAGCCTTTTTAACATATATGTACATAAGTGATTCTCAACTAACACCATGACTTTTCGACAGAAAAACTTAAAAAATGACCTCTTTTACCTCTTGTAAAAGCTACAAAACTGCAAAGAAAACTAATCCAAAGACATCCTCTTGAAAAAACACCTGCCACAGCCACTCCAGCCCCACAAACACCTTCCACAGCCACTCGAACCCCATAAACACCTTCCCAAGTCGCACAAACAACTGATTTGTGGGGACGATGCCTCCTACAATCAAAAGGAAGAAGAACGAAAGTAGGCACAAGGACAATGACCTACTAAAATTGTGCCAAAAGTAGGCAACACCCACGAGGCTCACACACACGCACACACACCGCTGCACAGGGGCAATGAACGGAATTGTTGAAAGCCTCGTCACTTCCGAACAAAAATCGATGACAGTTTATGCGCCTCGAAATGGAACCTTTTTTAAATCAATTTTTTTGCAGGCACCAAGCAGCAGCTTCCTGTTTTTTTTGTTGTCTTTTCTTGCGGCTGCCTGCTGTCTGGAAGATGGCTCTGCTCTGCAGCAGCTCATATTAAATTTTTTGTATGTTTCTGGTTTTGTGTTGTTTTTCTGGACCATTGTTGACTTTATTAGCGCCAACAACAGGCGAAAAGGCAATAAGAACGGAGCAGAGCAGAAACAGAAGCAGCAGCAGCAGCAACAGCAACAGCAACAGCAAACAGCAACAAAAGGCCGCAACAGAGAAGCAACAGCAACAGCAAAACGCATGTTGACTTAATTGGGGCTATTAGTTTTTATTAAAAGGAAGCCCCTAACTGATGATGAGGAAAGTGGAAGGCAGCTGCGGCGATACAATAATGAGGCTGCCTGCCTCAAAGCTGACTGCCGCCGGCCAACTGAGGAGAGTGGACTGGACGGACTCCCAAATGGAGTTTCAGCAACAGGAGCAACAGGTAGCGCACAAAAACCGCAAAGGCCACACGCACACACACACACACCATTAATGGGGGGTGTGTGGGGGGGGGAGGGGAAATGAATATTGAAATGAACTGGAGAGAAGGGACGAACCGACCTGACCTAGCACAACAACTCGCACACTCGTAGGGTTTTGTGGTAGGGAGCCGGTAGACGGTAGCGCCCCAACGGGAGACTTCTTTTATGACACAATTCTTTTTTGGGGGCAAACCACAACAAGCTCCCCTCTCCCTCTCCCCTCTCCCCCTCTGTCGCAGTCTCTGTCTGCTGGCTGCCACCCTTCATAATGAGCCATAAAAAAATACACAGCTCCTTTGACAGAACCGAACGAACCGAAACCCTTCTTCGCTTCGCTTTCGTGTGTGTTGACGTATTGTCGAGTGCCTCCTACTTGTTGCTACTGCTACTGCTACTGTGGCAGCGCCCCGCCCCCTCAATCGAATGCCTCTTAGGGTTCATTCAACCCTCCTCTCACGGGAAGGGGCAGCGGCAGCGGCAGGGGCAGGGGAAGGGGCAAAACCCTGACCTGTGCCAAAAAACCTGACATTAATTATTTCCACTCCACCTGCGCGAGCAATTAGTGCCAACCCTTTTTGTGTGCCTCTGCCTGTGCCTTCGGGATGCTGCCCTCCCCATTTTCTGGGTGGGTGAGGGGTTTGGGGTTGAGAAAATCGATTTTCATAGGCCAAACAAAATTTCAAGGTTACCTTAATCTCTGTTTATTTTGATTATCACTTTCGTAGCGTACCCCTATATCGCCCATCCCATGCCATGCCCATGGCATGGCCCCCCAAAGGAGAGCTTTTCCTGATTAGCGTTGGCGTCCTTGAAGGTTGCCCAAAAATCTGTCTCTCTCGCTTTCTCCGTCTGGTCTGCCTCGCTCTTTCTCTCTCTCTCTCTGTCTGTCTGTAGGGCAGGGGTAGGTGAGATTTTGGATGATTCACTGTCTCGGGAGGCGCAACATGGCCGACGCCTGACAGGATTTGCTTTTTATGGCTTATATCCCATTTTGATTGCGGCTGTCAGCCTTTTTTTCGTTTTTCTGTTTTCGTTTTCGGCTGCTTTTTGTTTTTTTCGGGGGTTGACTTTGCCCAGAGGGTGGGTTTCGCGTTTCTCGTTTCATTTGCAAGTGAAGCAACAACCCCTATATATTATATACATATATACATATATATACTGCTGGCTAGGGTACGGGTGTTGGGGGTAAGGGGGGTTGGTTGGTAAATGCGTCATCGACAATTTGTTACACGTCATTTGGATGCGAGGAAATTTTCAATGTCAATTGCGAGACGAGCCAAGGCGACATTTCTCGCCCCCTCCGTACCTCCCCCACCCTCCCTCTGCTCCCTTTGGTCGCCCACAGTCTCTCCCCTTCTTTGTGGCGTCACTTAAATCCCCTCCCCCCGTTGAGATGTAAGCGTTTTGATATGTGCTAAAAAGCTCACTTCAAATATTTATCAAGGTCAAGTTCAGGCAGGCAGGCAGGCAGGAAGGGCGGACAGCCCAGGGCAGGGCTGAACATGAGGGGGGGGGGGGGAGGAAGGAAGGAAGTGTTTTATTGTTTGTTGAGGTAGCACAGGGGGAAAATGAGTGATAAAAGGGGTATTCCAACAGCAACAGAAACAGCAACAGCCACAAGAAGAGCAAGAACAATGAGTGAAATGAGAGCATTTTGTTGTTGCCTTGTGACACAATTTGTGAGCTTTGGATGCGGGGGAATGATAGATAGGGGAGGGATAGACAACGTCAGTATCGGCATTCACTCTCTTCCTCCTCTCATATTCTGCGGATTGAAATTAAGCCGAGAGAAGATCTAGTTTGTTCTCAACAGCTGGCTGTAGTTTTCGCTCTCTTCCACACTCTGAAGGTGTTCTGAGAATGCATTTCTTGCTCTCTCTCGGAGTCTAAGAGTTTCCCTCTGCTCACTCTGACGCTGCCGTTACTCTGCATTCAAAATGTGTGATGTATGCCCCGAGAGTGGGCCACAGAAGTTTCCATATTATTTAATTTTTCCTCCACTTTTAGGATCGATTCTCAAGTTCTTGGACTTCATGGTTTTTTAATCCGAATTTCAATGAACTTTTCCATGCTTTCAATCACTTTTCCCACAGCTCAATGGATTTAACAGATTTCCAATGCCCAACAATTACCAAGCCGATTTCCCGAATCGAAAACAAAGAGTTCGATGCAGGACCATTATGCTGCAGCGGAGGGGAGTGGCCAAGGACAGACAATGTCGGCAGTAGAAAGGAGAACAATCAGGGCCAGCTGTGCCATTTACCGAAATACCCCAGAGACTAGACCAGGACCAGGACCAGCGAGGACCAACGACGACTCTGGCTAATTAGCTACAATACTTTGTGGCATTCCTGGAAAGTGCATTAGAAAAGGGGGCATCCCACTGGGAGGAAGGGAATATCCCCCCACCCAACCAAGAAGGAGAAAAAGAATTAATTTGAAATTCCATTTCGTAGATTTAATTGAGTTGAAATCAAATTAAAAGCAATTTATTTTCAACCCTCATTGCGAATTTTTTTTCCTATCTCTCTCGCTCTCCTTTTTTTCTTCTATGTTTTTGCCCTTCTCCCAGTCCCAGTCAAGGTCCCACTCCCACTCCCACTATGTGCTACCCGCACACGCACGCACTATCCTGCTGCTGCTGCTGCTGCTCCACCCCATCCCTCTCCTTTCGCCTTTCGCCTTTCTCCTTTTTTTTTTCTGTTTCTCTCTGTTTTGCCATCGTTTCTGGTATTTTCGAAAAGTGCGTGCCCGCAGCAGCCCAGCCTCTGCATTCAGGCCAAAAGAGTGACAGGGCTAGCAATAGAGAGATAGCCTAGAGAGAGGGCAGGGTGGGGGGAGAAGAAAAAAAATTCAGACTCGTTTTTGGGGTTGCAAAAATGTTGAACGGAACAGCGGCTGCATTGCGAGGAAAATCGATAAAAATGTACCGCCCCGCCCCGCTTTGCATTGCTCTGGTGCAAAATCCAGCAAATTTCATTCGACCCCCGGCCGACCACTGGCACTGGCAATGGCACTGGCACTGGCCATGGGATAGGGCTAAGGATAGGGCTATTTCTCGTATTTTTGCCTGGTTAATCCACTCGTACGGATCTCTCTTTCTAACACTATCGCTGCTACTGCTCCTGCTCCTGTCCCAGTCCCTGTCCCTGCTCCGCCCTGCACTGCACTGCACTCCGCTCTCTGCACATTTTTCGTACGGCATTGCATTAATTTTTAATTTGTCGCGTGAAATCCGGAAAATGATTTATGCATTTCTGCATTTGTCCCCACAGCACGAATCACAAATTAAAAAGCCATTGCCATTGCCATTGCATATTCAACAGCAAAACAACAGTGGAATATTAGGGAAGGGGGGCTGCATGGGGCATGGTGTCGAAACTTTTCGCATCGACTGTGTTTGGTAACAAGAAATGCAAATAATGCGCTCAAATTGACAAGAGTCCAGAGATAGACAGACACAGAGGGAGAGAGAGAGAGTGGGAGAGTGGGAGAGTGGGAGAGTGGGAACAGCCCTCCAAATTGCATTCGATGGAGCAACAGAGTTGTGCTTCTCCTCTCTATCACTCTTTGGTTCCTATTTTACACTTCTCCTCCTCCTCTCCTTCTGCAACTGTGTGACCATTAAACTGCATTAAGAGAAATTAAGGTTTTTCTATGGTTGGGCAGTTGGCATACCCTGTTTTTTGATCAGGTCCAAGATTTCCATAAATGTGTAGAGTATTTAACCCTTCTTTCTGGCTTTTTGTAGAATTTTAAGAGCTTTGCTTGTCTTCCAATTAGATGATTCTCTCTGTTAATCTAATCACTGCTCATTCCGTGGGAATATTGAGTTTTGCTTTCCAATAGTTTTTTGGCGAAACTTTTGATTGATTTTGAGCATAATTGCAAATATCATTAGCCAAACAATCCACCAAATGAAAGGACTCCTTCAGATAACTTTTTTCAGTGGGGAAACCAAATTGAAAATAAAATTCTAGAAACGATGCTATGGCGAGGTGCAGTGCAGAGCATTTTTGTTTAATTTGGCAGCATCAGCATCCCAGCAGCATCCTAGCAGCATCCCAGCAGCATCCCAGCAGCAAAGCTCGCACAAAGTTGCTCCTGCCGCTGCTGCTGTGGCAGTGGCAGTGGCAGTGTGGCAGCTGCAGTTGGGTTGGTGGCGCAGTAAAAGTGGCTTTTGTACGTGCAATGACCTACCAACACATAAAAAATGCAAAAAGTGGCAAGGCAAGGCGAGGCAAGGCACGAATCGCGCGCTAAAATATGCAAGGGACGATGAGGAGGATGATGTTGGAGGAGGGTTGGCATGGGATGGGATGCCAGTAGGATGCCTGAATGCCTGGCGGATGCCTGGGCCAAAAGATGTTGCCGTTGCCGTTGCACCCCCGAACCCCAAAGGCAAAAGTTTCAGCAGCAGCAGCAGCAGCCAGAGCCAGAGCCAGAGAGCGACTCAATTTGAGGCAAGGACAAACTTGTGCGGAGTGGGGGCTTAGGGGCACCGCCCGATCCTGTCCTGGCTTCCAACTTCAATAATAGTCAAGTGCAGTGAAGCGTTTTGCCAACTGCATCCCTTGCCTTATACAACACCGCCGCCCCCAACCCCCTCCCCTCCGCCAGCCATACGGGAGAAGAAAATCAAAGCCAAGTTTTTCCTCCGCCCCCTCCGAAATTTCTTCATTTTATTTGCACTCTTGCTTTGGTATTTCCCACTCCTCTCCCACTACCTCTACACTTCTTCTGTTCTACCCCTCTCCCCCCAACCATCCGCTCCCGCTCCCGCTCCCACGACTTTCCTCTCCTATTCTTTTCTTATATTTCATTTTATTTTCTTTTCTTTCTTATTTTTGACGCTTGCCTTGCAACATCTTTTGGCGCTAGCACGCATTTCTCCCTCGCCTTTTTTTCCGCTGAATTTTCACTTGCCACACACTGTGGAAAATGTACGAATGTGTGTGTCTGTGTGTGTGTGTGTGTGTATATAAACTTTGCATTTACCCTTGGCAAGGACTTTTACCCAGAACGAACAAACGAACGAAAGCAAAAAGTTTTATTTGCACAGTTTTCTTTTTCTTAAACTTTTGTTGCGAGAACCCCGCAGCAGCAAGCAGAAGCAAGCGGCAGTGGCAGTGGCAGCAGCAGCAGAAGCAGCAGCAGCAGCATAAACTGCTTGCTTGCAATTTGTTGAAACAAGTATTCTATATACTATAGGTATATATGTATATATATCCTTATATACATATATGTATGTATTGCGCTCTCTCAACAAAAGCTGACGCCAAAGGAGCGTCATGTCAAATAGGGAAAAAACTGTAGCATGCTTTTGAGCGCTCGCTTAGAAAATTTCCACCACTTTCCAACTCAACTACAAAAATGAGGGCAAAAAAAAATGGGAAAATTTTTATAATTAACAGCGACAAAGTAGCACAGGGGCAACATCATCAGACGCTGTGCATCAGCATCAGCATCAGCATCCGCATCACCATCCGCATCCACATCAGCATCAGCTGCTTATCAAAAGCCAACAATCGCCGAGGCACGAAAGATGCCAAGAAAATTGCATTGCATTGGGGCAAGTGCATTAGGGTAAATGCCACACGGAACGGAACACTCAACTTTGCACATTATTTCTCCTTTCTTCGTTTTTGTTTTTTAGGGTGCCAGCCCAGGCGCAAATTTTTCCTTTTTGCTGCCTGGAAAATGCAAATATTTATACAAACTACTTGAACGGTCGTCACACACACACACACACACACACAAGGGGGCAGGAAGGCTGCACGCTTTGGGGCAAGCCACCAAGACAGAGAGAGAGAGAGAGTGTGTGTGAGTGCCTTACGCATATTCCCCAGCGACGGGGGACAAAAGTGCGTCATCCTGTGCGATCCACAGTGAATATCAATTAAGTGCAACTGACTCTGTCTCCAATGGGTGCCAGAGCGGTGCAACACAGCGGTGCAACGGAAAGAGTGTGCAAATTAGGCTGTGGGGCTGTGGCGGCGAGGGCGTGAAGCACTTGATGCACGTTTGATGTAAGTGCTGGAAATTTGAATATTTTGGGTTTACAAAAGCCACAAGCTAATTATGTTGCCGCTTTGCAAAGAGACCCAAAGTGGGGGAGGGGCTTGAACCCAAAAGAGGTGTTGACACGCGTTTGATGTGGAGACAAAGACACTTAGAGGGGCACACCAGCACTATCCTTTGACACTTTTGAAGAGGAATACGTAAGGATTCCTAGATTCCATTGATTTAGGAGGCTCTTAGCCTCAGCCTCTTAATCTTCCCTCAACCCCAGACGATCTTTCCTCCCCTTTAGGGGGCTTAGATCTCTCCATTCGTAGTCGAAAGTTAGTCGTTCAGGCTTAAGCAGTCCTTACTGTATTCCACAGTGTGTAAGGCTCTAAAATGTAAATGTAAAAAAAAAAATTCCAAAAGGAGTTCAGGGAGTTCAAACCAAGAAGAAGCCATTGCAATGCGTTCTTTTCTTTCCATATCCTTATCCACTTCTGGTTCTCCTGTTACTCCTTCTACCTATACTTATTCTTATACTGCTGCTTCACCTTCTGCTACTTCTGCTTCTCTGCATCCCCTCCCCTCTACTCTTTGTCTGCCCTCTGCTCTACGCGTAATGTGCGTAAGGCGAAAAGCGCTTCAAAGCAGAAGCGCTTTCACAGAAGTGTGAGTGGAGAGTGCAGAGTGGATGGGAGGATGAAGGGGAGAGGTGGAGACAGGGAGACAGGGAGAGCAGGAGGCCGGGTATTTGCACATGTTCCGTTAGCTCTAGCTGCGCTGCTGTGTTCTGCTACGCTTTTTTTCTATATCCTTTTGCAAAGAGGGTATACGTGTATTCAGGAGACGCTTGCAATGCAGAGAAAAAACACAAATTTTGAATGCTACAAGGTACACACTATGCTTGATCGATATCCTCAGACTATAACTTTGCACAGATCTTTTTTGGATCGTATCCATATACAAATATCACACATAGCCTTCACCTGCATCCTAAAGGGTATCTCATTGTCTGCAATTCTTTATTTCTGCTGCTGCTGCTGCTGCTCTCCCTCTCCTCTCCTGTCTTGCTTTTGCATAAAAGAGTGCGTGCGTGGGGAGAGAGTGAGAGAGAGAGATGGTGTGTATGTGTGCGTGTGCTTATTTATGCGTATTTGTTTGCATTGCTGATGATGTGCCAGCAGCAGCAGCAGCAGAACGACAACAACAACAACAATAGTACGTACTTTATGCGTGCGTGCCAGCTAACATTTCCGCCTTTCCCCCCAACCCCCATATGCCATCCCCCATCCCTCTGCTGTTGTCCTCTTTCCACCCATATCCTCCAGGTTGGTGGCAGGAGCGGCGGGGGTGGACGATTGCAATTAGAAAACTTGCATTGCAACTTTTTCTCCTTTTTGCCAGAGCGCTTCCCGATCCAGCACCAGCACCAGCACCAGCTCCATCTCCAGCTGTAATGCAATGCGCTAAATTGTTTGACGCACAGTGCCTGCTGCATTTGTATGTGTGCGTGTGTGTGTGTGTGTGTGTGTGTTAAGTGCAAAGTCCTGCTCCCAGCAAGGACTCCTCTTCTGCCAGCTACGTGCTGTTAAAGTTGTTTTTTTCCTTATATTTTTTAGCGCATTTCATGTTGCACGTTTGACGCATTGTTCGCCACCGCGACTGCTGTTGCCACTGCGAATGCTGATTCTGTAGACGATTTTGAATACCCTGTAGACTAGTGGAGTATGCTTCCTACATATGTATGTACATAGCTTTATATTTGGGAGTCCATATTGAAATGTCTGTCAGTCTGTAGTTTAGGCTTGAATGGCAGATATTCAGATAATTCCTCGTCGTCCGACGACCCTGTGTATTATCTATTATCTATGCACATATGTACATATATTGGACTACCAGGAGCATCGTTTAGTCGAATCCTTTGGCGATAGCCGCACTCGTTTTGTTTGTTCTCTTTATTTTTTTAACATTTCTTAAATTTTTGTTTCGTTGCTTTGCCGCTGCTTTCTTTCTTTCATTCTTTCTTGAGTGCAAACCACCCCCACCAGAAGCTAAGGGATGTTTATGCCAGCACCAGGAGCAGGACCAGGACCGGGACCTCTTGTACGCTGTACTCTGGCGAATGACTTGACTTTTGGTCAGAGATCTCTGGTCCGTCTCTGACGCATACAACAACATTTGTTTGCTTTTTTTTAGTTGTAAGCCAAAAAAATAAAAGGAAATAAGGAACAGAAAATCCTGAAATTAAATTGATTTTTTCCACCTCTTTTGCAAGCCGAAAAAAAACCCTACATACATTTGACTGAAAAGATCCACAGATCCCTCCAGTCTCTCTCTCTCTCTCTCTCTCTCTCTCTCTCTCTCTCCTGCAACGCAACTCTTTCAACAAGAACAACAATTTATTGTTTCAATTATATTTTTCAATTTGCGCCGACAAACAAAAAGTCCATCGGCTCCAATGCCTCCAATGCACAAAAAAAAGGCTCTCCAGCTATAAATAAAATAAATAGCAAACGAAACAGAAATTTGTTTTTCGTCCCGCTTTCCCCCCGGTTTTTTCCCAGTTTGTTGTTTTTGTCAGGTTTATGCGCGAAATGGAAATTGTTTGAGTGGGTGCATGGGTGGGAAAACCCCGGGAAAAGTTATTGAAAGTAAACATGATATATAAAAAACAACAAAAAATGAACAAAATTGTATTCCCGCTTTTTCTCGTTGTAATGCAAGCAAAAATTGTCTCAAATAATATTTAAAGAAAATTAAATTGAATTTACGGCGCGGCAACAACAAGGATGTTTTTTTGGTTTTGTTTTTTGGATGGTGTGTGGGGGGGCGGATGGGGGATGAATGTGGGGGTGAAGCAAACAGAATGATAAGCAAAAATAATCAAAAATCGATTTGGAAAGTGCGTCTCCATTTTCGTAGCTCTTTGTTTTTGTTGTAACAATATGCCAGAATATTTTCCATTTCATGTTTGTTTTTCCCTGTTGCTGTTGTCTCTGTGAAAATGCAATCATTTCTTCTGATAGGCAGCCACTTTGTAAGGCAGCAACGAGGCAAAGACTTTCACTGGGAATCTGGGGGGTGGTCTGGGGGAAATTGTTCTTGTTCTCATACATATTTTCCGACTTAAACGGATTTTGGGTCTCCTGACTGTGGGGGCCGAAAAAAAGGGGGTAAAATGAGCAACAGGAAGCGAGACAGGAAAAAGTACAGAGAGGAAATGGCAAATCCAAACAATATAGGTTTTATGAGCAGAAGAAAAGTGTAGGAGGGGCTTTCGGCAGATCTACAAATTTCTTTGAAAAGTTTCGAATCAAATTAAGAGTTTCGCCTGAAGTCCTGAAGAGCGGCAAGGATCCTTACCTATTAATTTTGCAAGTGCATTTTCGCGTTTAAAACCGTATTTTCCAAGTAAAAATAGCATCATCATTATACAACAATCAATAATAATAATGTAAAGGCCCGTCTTTACATTTACGAAACGTATTGTATTGCCCTGGCTTCCCCCCCGACTTCTCCTTCCAGTGGCTTCTAGTGCCCCATTTACCCTGACGTTCTGCTGCAGCGCAAAGGCCTTCAGCAATTAGTAAGTTTTGTAACCTGCTGACCCTCTAAGCACTCTCTCTCTCTCTCTCGTGTGTGTGTGTGTGTGTGTGTGTGTGCATTCTATGTATCTGTTGGCTACATTTAACCCCTCGAAAAACTGGACTAAATGACAACCGTTTCCTCCAACTCCCGAGAGCTCTCCGACTCCCCCGTTCCCCCTACACAACATTTTCCCATTTTTCTGTGCTTCTGAGTTTTGCTTGGGGTGCGAATTTTCGCTTAGTTCGGGGCGTAGTTTGCTGTCGGAATATAACCTGTAAAAAGGGTCCGTTCCGACAGAGAGGAGTCGGTCAAGCTGAAAAATATGCTGCAATTGCACCTTGCACGCATGCAACCAGCAACCAGCAACCAGCAACCGGCAACCAGGAGGGTGCAACAGAGGGAGACAGCCGCTGCCAATGCCGCCGCTAGGTCTTAACCCCTTTTTTCTGGGTGCCATGCATCGCTGGATCTGTGTAAAAATAGAGTAAAAAAAAGCAGAAGGAAACAGGGGTTCCATGGGGTTCTCGGGGTTCCATAAAATACATATACAGGATACATTGTACATACATACATATGTATGTACGTACATACATAGATATATATCCTTGATCTATTTGAGTTCTGCCTATCATTCTGAAGAGGAAAAGGTTGCTGTTGCTGTGGCAATTACGGGGCTCTGGTTGGGTCGCCCGCTCTATTGTTGTTTGTTTATTAATAAACAATAGCAACAACAAATTGCTTAATTGCTGCGATTGCACCTGGTCACCTCCCCCTTAGAAGCTTTCAACATCAGCCTGGGGCATCATTAGGTGAAGGATTTTGTGTCTCATTAAAAAGAAAGTGGAGGGAAAGATTTTTACAGTCATTATTGAGAGAGAGCGAGGGAGAGAAAGGCGGGATTTGAAGGCCGCCGATGAAGATACTCTTGCAGATATATGTACATATCTTTTTTCTAGGATCTTTAATGATTTTCTAGGGTTTTATGGATGCAATTTGAAGTTCTGTTTGAAGTATTTTCACAAGTAAAATTTGATTTATAAAAAGTACTCTATTATGTCAAAGATCCGCTGCTATTCTAAAGAAAATCACAATTCCCCCTCTCAACGAAAGAGTATAGAGATTTTCAAGGAATTTTGCCTCCTGTAGTGCGGTACTTTTGTCCTGAAACTATTAAGAAGGAACCCCGCCCCACATCTCTTTTCTGATTCTTGGAAAGAAGCTTTGCCTTGGCCATGCAAATTGCCAACAAGTATACGCAGCGTTGTCTCGTAATTACATAATGTTAATTTGCATTTGCATTTGCAACTTGAATGGTATTTTCTCTCTCTCTTTTTCTCTGTCATTCTCTCTTGTTCTCTATCGCTTTTCCAGTGCAATCAATGAGCGCGCGCGCTGTCTGAACTTAACAAGGATGTGGAACATTTATTTATTAAACATTTAACAACGCTTTATGATCAGCGCAGATTTATATAAAAATGTGCGAGGAGAGCAGCGCTGGCGGTGTGGCATGCAAGAACCCACCACCACCACCACGAGAGGCAGCAGCAGCAGCAGCAGGCGGGCAGGCAGCAGCAGCAACCATTCCATCAGCCAACCACATGAGCGGCAGCAGCTACAAATCAGTTCCACAAAGCATTCAATTGCGCAGATACACAGATACAAATGCACATTCAGATAAACACACAGATACATACATAGAAACAAACACAATCACACACACACACACAAACACACACACACACACGAGTATTTTATTATTTAATTTATGCGAGAGGAGACAACAACAAAACAACAGCAAAATTGTGCTGGTAAAAAAAGAGCACAGCACCAAAAAAAAAACTACCCGTCAGTCCATAGATGAAAAGATACATTTTTGTATCTGCAAATCTAAACAATAGAAATTGTGCAAGGCAAGACCGCCAAAAACATATCCAAAATACTATTCGAGCAGCTCCAAAAATCGGGCATAAAAGAGAACGAATCAAAAGTAGAATTTAAGGGAAAATTCTTTAAGCCACAAAAATTAATTCCATTTTTCTAATACCACTCAGGATATTTTTTCCATATTTCTGGATCTTGAATTGCTTTTGATTTCTTTATGGATTTTCCTATATTTACCAACATCTTAAAAGCACAATGGTAAAAAGGAAATGCCAAATGAAATTCAGGATTAAAAGCTTAAACAAATACTGGCAAAAACGAAACAAAAATATTCAATTAAAACTAATTGAAATTCGTATACAGAAAAACAGGCAAGCAATTGAAGAGGAAAAAATTGTATTGATTGCTTCACAGAAAACGGAGAGGGGGAAAATGTAATGGAAATCTATGGAAAGCTTAAAAAAAGCAATAATATAAATATTTTATGCATGTGGCTTAAATGTGTTTAAATAATATAATTCATTAATTAATAATTACAAATATAAATGGGGGGAAACAATGGAATAAATACAAAGTGGAATACATACGGTTTTGGCTTTGGGTTCCTGCAATAAAAAGAAAGAAAAAAAGAAGATAGAAAAATGAAAAATAAATTAATTTTACATATATACAGATATGCAGATGCAGAAAATAATTAGCAATTATTACAAAATGAAATAAATCTTTGCAGAAAAAAGGCTGCCAGAGCGGGGTGGGAGTCACTCAATGAAAATGTGGCGAGAATGTATGTATAGTACTTATGTATATATGTATGTACATATGTATGTATATACGAACGACTGTCAGGGCGCTATCACAAAAGAAAAAAAAAAAAACAAAACAAAACAAAACAAAAAATAAACCCACTAATTGGCTGTCATGGCGGCGGCAATTTGCAAAACCAAAATAATAATAAACAGCAATGAGAATTCCATTAAAAGGGCAGACACGAAAACAATGTAGAATTTACGATTTTTAAAGTTTTGTTTTGAAGCTAATATATTTTTGCCTAAAATGCGTTCAAAGTAAATCCTAAGCGGCTTAAAATAATATAATATATAGAGTAAAATTCATGGTTATTCATCTTTGGGTGCAGTTCCAGTTGGATTCGTCTGTCCAATCCATTCATCCTTATAGAGAAAGTACATATGTGCTGCATGTAGTGGCATACATGCATTCGGCTTAGGTTTCGGTGTTAGAGCTGGCTTAGGAGCCCAGAGGAAATCTGAACAGATGTGCAGAGACAGAGAGATAGACAGAGAGAGAGAGAGAGAGAGAGCTGCTGCAGATGTTCCATAGAGGAAATAAAACAACGGAAACAAAACTGAGAAATTCTCAATCGGATTTTGTGGCCAGGACAAAACTTTTTGTATGCCACACAGAGGAGAGGAGCATTGAACTCCACAGCATTTGGAATACTTCGGATTCGGATTCGGATTCAGAGGAGCGCAGGCAGAGGCAGGGGCAGGGGCAGAGGCGGAGGCATGCCTGGCAGCATCTTTTGGGACTTATCGAAATGACAAACGCACATATTGAATGAATGATTGAAGGGAGCCCATGAAGGGAGAAAAGAGAGATAGAGGGAAGAGTCAGTCGTGTGCCTGGCCATAAGCGGCAATTAACCGAAAGGACAAGGAATATTTTTGGTTCAACAATTGGGAATATTTTTTTTTGGTTTTTTTTTTTTTTGGCAAAAGAGAAACACAGATATCTAGATAGAGGGAGGGAGAGAGTGAACGGGAATAAAAGAGATAGTAAGAGGGGTGGAAAGAGGAGTTGCAGTTGCAACTGGATATCTGGATATCAGGATAGCTGGATGGCTGGATCGCTATAGGAGCACACGACCATCGTCCAAGTATCATATTGCAGCACATGCACATGCATATGCTCATAATGAAGCTCATCAAGAGCATTATCATCATCATCCTGGGGGCTCAAGTATCAGGCCATGTGCATGTCCATGTCCCTGTCCCTGTCCCTGTCGCTGTGCATGTGTGTGCATGTATTATCCTGTTTCTCTTTTTTCTTTTCTCTTCCTGCTGAGGAGCTGCCAACGTGCCAAAAACTGTGTTTGTGTGTATGTTAGCTCTACCTTTGGCCTGGCAGTCAGCAGTCCTTTAAGAGTGTGTGTGTGTGTGTGTGTGTGTTGGTATGGTATGGCATGGCATTCCCTTAAGAGTGTGTGTCACGAATGTTGTATGCAAGAGAGAGAGAGAGATGGAGAGCGAGTGAGAAGAGAGGGAGGGAGCATATCTTCAAGTAGGAGCATTGCACTCACTGTGGCCCAATGGCAGGACTAAGGATATACGCGGATGTCTGTGTATTTGTGTGTATGGGAGCACTTTCATGCTCATATGCAGAGCATTTTTTCCTCGTTTTTTTTGTGTGTGTTTTTTTTTTTATTTTGTATGCATGCAAGGGAAAACCTTTAAGTTGTTATGGCCAAGGGTGCCCCCTCCCGACCCCCCTATCGCCCATTCGCTCCACTCATGATGTACGTTTTTAGTGGTACGACTTTCACAGTGGATTTACCCTGAATGGAGTTGGAGCGAAACGTGAATTGAAAAATAACATCAAGAACAGGAGTAAAAGGATGGCCAGCCAAATAACAGCTAGAAAATGAGTAAGAGCATGGCCAAATAGCAGATAGCAAAGGAACAGAGAGTGAGAGAGATAGCGAGAGAAGTAATAGGGGGAAGCAGAAAAGTAGCATCCTTGGACATCCATCCGTTCATCCGTCCATCCACAAAGAGACAGGACAGTACAGTACAGGACAGTAAGAGAGACAGGAATGGAACACCGAACCCAATGAAGTCAATCACTCAAACCCCTCGGACGAGACGGAGTCTCCACACGGAATGGACTTTCGGGGTTGATTCCTTTTTGGCTTTTCTCCAACTTTTCCTTCACTCCCAGACACTTTCAATATTTGCCTCTTACTTTTTTCATTTATTCGGTGGGGGAGGGGGGAAACGAAAAGGTCGAGAAAAAAACATGTACAAATTTTAATGAGAAAATTCCTAAGAAAAACTGCATATTTAAAGAAAGCCAACGGAGGAAAACCCACAGCAAAAAAACAACCAAGAAAACACAGGAAATATCCTCTTAGATAGGCCTGTCCAGTGGGGGTGGGGGTGGTGGTAAGGGGGAGGTGTGGGTGTGGGGGCGGGTGTGGGAACGTTATGGTAGGGAGACCAGACCGCTGCTTCACCACGCAATTCAAATAGCCAAGTTAATGACTTGCGCCTGAGGGCCTTTTCAGCTGATTTGTGAAAGTAAAAAATAAATATTACAAAAAAAAAACAAGAAATCACAAAAAATGAAGGAAGGAAAGAAGGAAAAATATAGCCAGAAGAGGGAAGGAGAGACCAGAGTTCATCTTAAATTACGAAGGACCATAGTAGAAACAATAGGGGAAGGGGAAGTACCGCAAAAATACCGCAGAAATTCATCCAGAAAGTGCATTGATCCGCATTCGATTCGTAAAAATAAGAAATCAAATAATTCACATACGAAATTTATCGCGATGCAGAAACAGAGAGAGGGAGGAGAGGAGAGGAGAGGAGAGAAAACAGGACCAGAGAACGAACCGGCCTGGACGGACGACACCAGCTGTGCGCTAAAACAGAGGACAAAAGCCGAGAACTTCCGCGGCGGCAGTGGAGGAACGAAAAAGAACATTGTCATTATAAAAAGTCCATGGACACATGCATAAATACTATATGAGAGTACATGAGTAATTTCAGACTACACTGGACAGCATGGAAAAACTTGAAATGGTTTAAGTATGTGTAATATGGGGGGGGAATTGTTGGGCATGCACTGCCCCTCTGTGTGGACTACAATATTTTTGCAACCTTTCTTGAATTGATAACCCAAATCATGTAGCATGGTGTACTCGTATGACAGTAGCCTCTACGGGTGCCTGCCTCTGTGAAAGAGGAAGATGAGAGCGACATCTGAAAGCGGGACAATGAAAACGCTGATAATGATGATGCGGATGGCGATGATAAAGCAAAGGAAGATATAAAATAAAGCGTCAATTGTCCAAGCGGCGCGCAAGAACGCGCGCGTCAGGAAGAGCACGAAGAAGCACCGTCCGTGGAGGAGCACGAGAAGACGACACCAAATTGTCGCAGCCGCTGCTGCTATCTCCACGCGTAATCTTCTCTTCTTGACGTGTATTGACATGTCAACTGTTGCTGTCGCTGCCTCTGCCTCGGCCGCCGTTGTCTTTGCTGTTGTAAAACTGCAAAATTTACAACTTTATCTATGTGTGTCGTCAATGGAAGAGACAGCTGAGACCAAACGGTGAACGAGCGTGAGAGCGGGAGAGGATCTGCAACAACCTTTGCACAAGTATGTATAGGCGCCCGCACTCACTCGCTCTCGCTATCCTGTCTGGCTTAATTGTGTGAGCAGCCTGCTCGCCCCATCTCTCTCACCTTTTGTTGGTTTCCTGTTTGTAGTCCGCGCTGCTGCTGTCGCTGCCGGCGCTGATCGTGGCAGCGCTTATTTATTTATCTCTGTCGGTCTGCTGCCTGCTGCTCTTGCTCTTGCTGCTGCTGCTGTTGTTGTTGCCGTTGTTGTTGTTGCTGTATCAAAAGCCGCGTTTTGTAACTTGTGAACATCTGCTCCTCGACTCGACGTTTGCTTTCCTTTTATTGTTGTTTTCGTTGCTGCGTTTCGTTATTATCGTTTTTATTGTTTTTGCTGCTGCTGCTGCTCTTCTTCTTCTTCTACTGCACGGACGTCTGTATTTGCTTTTGTATTTGTATTTGTATGGAAAAGAAAACGCCGCAATATGGAAGCGTCTGTCAATATTGGAAATGTTTCTCCTTCCTACCACAATGTGGGAATGGATTTGGCAACTGTCCATGTCCATCGTTCCCAAATGGGAAATATCAATGTACATACATACATACATACATACATATGTATGTACATATACATATGTATGTATGTACGTCTCTCTTCTGACTCCATTATGTTCCCTTACTGTTAATTGATCCATCTCTCTATTTGGCTGTGGTCCTTTGGAACTCCTAAGCGATCCTTGGGCCATTGAACTTGTCCTCACTTAAGGGACCCAAAAGCCACTTGAGATCCGTAGACGTGCAATCGAGTGACGACATCCAGTTGCGCTCTGCTCCACAGGGAGACCGACCCGAACCCGACTCTACACACACATGTGTAACCTGATTTCCTACCACTCAAAGGACACGCTCAGCCTGCGGCTGGGAATCTTAAGTGATTTCAAAAACGAACCCAGAACCAGACGGAAGATGCATCCATCCATCCATCCATCCATCCATCCTCAACTGGAAGGGGGACGAGGGGCGCGCACATCCACTCAAGTGCACCTCGTACGCAAGTACTTGAGCACACACACACTCGCTCTCTAAGATTCATGTAGGGAAACCCGCTTGTAGGTTACTAGTAAAATTGAGGCAGCTGAATGGAATGGAATGGTCAATGCATCCACTCCACATTCAAGATAGGCAGAAGGAGAGGGAGGGAGTGACAGAGAGAGAGAGAGAGAGAGGTTGCTTAATTTGCACTTGGCCGAAGGAACATCTGTTGCGCTGACATAAATCTTGAGTGACTGACCGCTGGTGCGAAAGACCGCGAACTCTCAGCATGCCCGCAGGCTCTCTTTCTCTCTTTCAGCGAAGGAACCAGTTTCAGCCGGTTCCCAGCTGCCCATCCAGGTACAGTGGGTGTGAGTGGCAATATTATGGAAAATTTGGAATTAATGAATGACTTTCTGTAATATGGATATGGAATTTGATAAGATAATATAGAAATCCAATTGTAAACTGTGCTATTGTGAATTTCTCCTAGTGAACCATCAATGATTTCAAAGGAGTAGCGATATACCGAGATTTTCAATTATTATTGGGCCTATGGCCCATTGTTCTCCCGTTAATTTCATTGAGTAACTTTGGTCTCGCTCTGAATGAATCGATGGAGAGAGAACTTAGGGGAAGAGAGAGAGAGAGAGAAGGAAATGGATGGTGGGGTACGGGACTTACCTTCTTTCGGTGAGCTTTTCGCAGCGTCGCTGCTTGCAGATCTGATGGCTCTTGTCGTTGCGGCATGGGGCGCATTCGCCGCAATTGTCCTGCGTTGGCACCCAACGCACTCGCCGCAGCGTTTGCGTTTCTTCTTCGACTGAAAGAGAGAGCAGGAAGAGGAGTTGTTGTCGTTGGTTGTGGAGTGGTTGGTGTTGGTATTGGTATTGGTGGGTGGTGGTGGTGGTGGTGGTGGTGGTGTTGGGTGGATCATGGCAGTGACAGGTGAGAGATGGACAAGTGGTTGGGATTGCGGATGGTGTGGGTGGTGGAGGCAATGGTGGTGGCGATGACCATAATCCTGTTAATCGGAGCGTGTGCCAGTTCCCTCATCTCTGATTGATGTCCCATGGACATGGGAACTTACCTGCTTATCGCATCCATGGGCATTGCTGCCATCGTTGCTGTCCCCGCCCATACCGAGGGCGCTCATCGGACTCTTGAAATTGGCCGTACTGGAAACGGCATCGACTTGGCCAGGATTGCTGGGGTCCACGTCCATGCCGCTGGCCTCACTCTCGGCGCTGGACTCGAGTGAATTGGGCCGCTGTTTCCGTCTCTCCTTCTTTCGCGCCTCCAGCCGTGCTATCGGCGACTGCAGCAGCTTCTCCACCTTGATGGGCGTAGTTGTCGTCGGCATGGGCGTGTGCGAGGGCGTGGGCGTGTGCGGCTGTGTCGTGTGGGGCGTATGGCTACCGGTACTGCTCGATCCTGTGGTGGTGGCATGCGGATAGCTGTTGCTATTGTTGCCATCGTACGACGTGGGCGTATGCATACCCATGGGCGTGACACCATGTCCATGCGAATGGGGATGGGGATGCGGATGCTGGATCGGATGTGCTGCATGCGGATGCGGCAAGTGGCCGTGGCCATGGCCGAGATCGAAGGATGTCTCCTTTTCAGCATCATCTCGAAATCGCTGCCCGGCGTCTCCTTCTTCACAAGCGGATGTCCATGCTGATGTGGATGCGGATGTGCATGAGGATGCTGGAGCGAATGTGGATGCGGATGCGGCAAGTGGCTGAGGCTGTTGCCGCCGCCACTGTTGCTGAGATCAAAGTCCTCTTTCTTAATCAGCATCTCGAAATCGCTGCTGCCTCCCACCGACTCCTTCTTGATTAGTGGTGCAAATCCCGGATATAGCTGCAGGTCCGCGTAGGCTGCAGTTGGAGCTGCAACCAAGGGATATCCACCCGGGGCCCCACGATGGTGGTGCGGATTAAGGGTGTGATGATGGAAGGCTTGCGGCGGCGGTGGTGCCGGAAAACTGGACCCGCCCGATGGCGGCGTAATGCTCGTCTGCATGGAGCCCGGCAGTTGGGTCGTCAGTGGCGAACCCACGCTCATCATTCCCGGCGAACTCACTGAGATGCTGGCCGGCGACATGGCCACCGTTTGGAGGGAGCTCATCGGCGGAACTCCTGCTCCTCCTCCTACGCCACCGCCTCCTGCGGCTGCTGCGGCGGCTGCTGCTGCTGCCGCTGCTGCTGCTGCTGCCATGGGTATGGGCATGGGTGTCCCATCCGGCATCAGCTGATCATTGAACCCATGAAACTGACTCTGGAACGATGGCAGCTTGGAGAATGGCTCGAAGCCGCTCTTCAATGGCAACTGCTGTTGCTGTTGCTGCTGCTGCTGCTGCTGCTGGAGATGTGTTTGGTTTGGGTTTTGGTTTTGGGATTGCGACTGTTGTCCGCTATCCTTGGACTCCATTTCCCAAGGACGTGTATAGCTTCCGTTGGAATTCGAATTGGAGTTTGAGTTGGCGTTTGCCGCGTTAGCGTTAGCGTTGGTGCTGATGCTGGTGCTGCCTCCTACTCCTCCTCCGGCGGTGGCGGCGGAAATGGCATTAGAATTGGCATCATTGTGCCCACCAGAATGGGCATGGTCATGTTCATGGCCATTGGCAGCACTAGCATGACCGCTGCTGCCCAAAGGTGCAGGAACCGTTGTCTCGTTGTTGGTGTTCCTGTTGCTTGTCTGCTGCTGCTGCTGTTGCTGATTGCTGTTGTTGTTGTTGTTGTTGTTGGAGCTTGTGGCGGCCGCTGTCTGCTGCTGCTGCTGCCTCTCATAGTACTCCCAATGTTGCTGCTGCTGCTGCTGTTGCTGTTGCTGGTAGTGCTGCTGCTGCGCTGATGTAGCTGTTGCTGCTGTAACTGCTGCTGCTGCTGCTGCTGCTGTGCGTGGTAATGATGATGGTATGGCGTTGTATAATGCTGACTGAGGCTGCTCAGCTGATTCAAGTGCGTATTGTGCAATCCGGACACGGTTGCCGCTGCCACAGATGTTGCCCCTGCCACAGTGGGATGAACAATGCTGCTGCTGCTGCTGTCGCCTGTGCTCTGGCTTTGGGCTAATATTGAAGACGCCATTTAAGCACGGACTGTGGCATGGCTACGCAGTTGTGGGTGTACTGCGTGGGGGGCGGGCTGGTGATGGAGGGCGGAATAGTAGTACGTGTTGTATGTGATTTTTGTGGATTTAGTAATTGGTTGAATCAATCCTTGATTCTTAGAGTCTTTCAGATTTTATTTTAATTTATTAATTTTTTTAAGTTCAGTTTTTCATTGAATTTCCCTTTGAAATTTGAGTGTTTTTCTTACTTGTCTTTAGCTATTTTTGTACACATTTCCTGTTCACTTTTGTCGGGTTTTGCTGTTCTTGCTGTTCAGTTTTCTTTTGAGGTAGTTAATCAATCCGAAAATTCTTTGTTTATGGCTTGTATGGCTTGTATCTCCCTCTCCTCTCTCAACTTTTACCACCTTTCTTTTTGCTTTTTGTTGGCTAGTGTAAAACACTTGTGATTATATATGTATATATGTATTTGTTGTATATATCTTCTATATATATAGAAAATTTGAAGCTACTCCAAGATTTGTATTTCGATTTATTTTTGATTTGAACTTTACTGGTTTTATGCGTGTTGTATTCTATTTTAAGTTAAGTTTTGTTTTGTTTTGTTTTCTTTTGTAAGTTGTGTAAAGTGCTTTGTTATTTTAAAAATTTGTATTGAATATTTCAAATATTTGTTGTTGTTGTTTTGTACTTTATTCTTGTTGTTGTTGTTGTTCTTTGTTGTAAAACGGCAGCTCTATATGCAAAAAGTTGTTTTTGTAATTGTATTTTTAATATATTTTTAAAATTTGTAGCAGACTTTCTTCGACTTTGTTTTATCTTTTTCTTTTTCTTTTTAAAAAATGTGTAAATTTGTAATTTGTAAAATTTGTATTTTTTTTGTATGCGTTGTTTTTGTTGTTGGTATTTTTAAGATATATATATTGTTGTTGTTGTTTTTGTTTTCATTGATTAAGTTTTGCTTTTGTTTTGATATTTTGTATCCTTTATGAATATTTGTTGCTGTTGCTGTTTTTTGTTGTAAAATTGATGAATCCTTTGTACTATGTTTGTTTTGTTGGTTTTTTCTTCCTTCGTTTTGTTGTTGTTGTTTTTGTTTTGTTGATTATAAAAATAGTTGCAGTTAAGTGAAGTTTTGTATTTTATAATTAATATTTTTCATTTAAATGTAGATTGTACTTAATTCGTAGGCTTAAAAATCTTTGTCTTCCGTTTGTTTGTTTGTTTTGGGTTCTGGGCTCTTAAGAATTACATAAACATTAGCGGTTTGTTGGCCTTAATTCGTAGAATATTAGATATCTGTCAATTTTCTTTTATTTTCTATGATTTTTTAATTCATTTTATATTTGGTTTCCAAGATTTTTTTGTTGGTAATTTTGATTGTTAGCCAAAAAGTGGGGGGGGATATTTCCTTAGATTTTGCCAGAATATAATTGTGGTTTTTGTTTTTGTATTTGCTGCTGTATCCTCAAATCCGTTGATTGAAAGCTGTAAATAGATGGAAGAAAAATAAATATATATCGTTAGTTTTTATAAAGTTATAAAGTGCTTTTTCCCCACTTTAAAGATAGCAAGAACCCGAGAAATCTGTAAAGAAAACCCCAGCTAAAACGTTCTGGGCATATCCTTGCTAAAAAGTATCTTATTCTTTGCTCTACCTTCCTTTGGCTGTGCCCTTCTCTCTCTCACACTCTCTCACTCCTCTCCCGTTCTGTTTCTCGCTTTTAAACATCTACAAAGCTTCAACACATAATTATGGTCTTTGACTGTATAATGAGCGGCGTTGGCCAAGACCCAAGAAGAGTCCCAGTGCCAGTGCCAGTGAGAGGCAGGAAGCGGCGGCAACAAAAAAAAGCAAAAAAAACAAAGTTCCCATAAAAAAATGAAGCTAAAGGACACTCACTTCTGGGTTTTTTATTGCTTTTTCTGTTGCTGCTGCTGCTGCTGCTGCTTTTGGCTTGTAAGTTATGCTGTTGCCAAGTTTCTTTGGCTTTTGTAAAGCCTCACACACACACACATACACACTCGCAAATACAAACAAACACTGATACAGATACAGATTCAGATACACAGATACTTTAGCGTATTTCCAGTTGCCTTCAACGCCCGTTGTCATTTTCTTGCCGTGTTTTTTTTCGCCATTTTTCTTTTTTTTTCCTTTATTTTTTTATATTTTTGTTTGTTGGTTCGGAGGCACAGGTGTACCTTTTTTGTGCCGCGTCCTTTTGGGTTTTTTTGCATTTGGCCAGCGCTTCAGAAACGTCGTTTCGTTGCGCTTCAGAAAGTTCATTGGGCTCTCGGCATCGGCTTCGTAGATGGTGATGATGATGATATATGTTGCCCCAAGCTGCCATTGCCATTGCCATTGCCACTGCCACTGCCAGTGGCAGTGCCACAGAGGAAGAGCTACATTATCATTGCATATGTATGTGTGCTCGTTTTTGGAGGTGTTGAAGTGTGAGATAATTTGACATTGACTAGCCCCAACGATCATCAGATGCATTTTGCTGCGTGACTAGAAGGAGTTTCGATTCCCAACAGCAGATTGGAGGACACACAGGAGATGCATCCGTAAATTGAATGATTCTGAACTGCAGGACAATTAGCAGGCTACACGGGCATGTGGCATGTAGCCACGTTCCCAAATGAGAGCTTCGGTGATTGGCGAATGAGGTAATGCGAAAGTCCCTTTTCTTTTTACATTACAGGATATATACTAACGGAGATCCGTTGCCACTAAATAACCAATCCCATAGATAAGAGTACCTTGATAGTTTTTCGTGTATGCGAAAGGACTATCACTACTATCGATGTTTATCGATTAGCTCCGTTTTCGGTCGCTCTTTGGGGTCTCTTCAGCTCTAAAAGAGTTCCCCTGGCTATTGAATACAATTTCTCCAACTGCTTTTCCAAACCCTTTTCCCCTATGTTTTGTAACTTTTAAATTTGCACAACTTTTTGCGACTGATTTTCAGTTGACAAACTTTTTAAAAAATTAACTCTCATTCTCCCTTTGTTCTCCTTTTCTTTTTTCTCATGTTTCCTTGTGGCTCTCCTCGTTGCTCGTCCCCCTCTCTCGCTCTCTCGCTCTCTCGCACACTCGTTTTCCATGCACATTGTTGCAGAACGACAATTAAAGTCTGATTATTTTGTCGACTACAATTTGCGTGCTGCAATTGTTGTGTGCCCTTGCCACCGCGTACCGTAGCCCCGCCACACTCTTTGCCACATTAGTTGCCTCATCATCATCGTCTTCTTCTTCTTCTTCTGCTGCTTCTGCTTCTTCTTTGTTGCCTTCAATAAAAACGGTAAAAGGCCAACGGCCAAGAGAAGTTCGAAAAAAAGGCAAGAAAATAAGGAGAGAACCTGCAGAAATGTTGCAGCTGCCACAATTTGCTGCACTTTCCGTTTTATGCGATTCCGTTTCGCGTTTCCACTTTTGCGGCAGGCACACAGGCAGGCGGGCAGGCAGGCAGGCAGACCATCCTGTCGGGCTGCAGCTGTAACCGACCGAGTGCCCCCCCTCCTGCCACCACGCCGCACCATTGCACCACTGCGCTCCTCTGCTTACCGTGTCCCTCGGGAGGAGAGTTACGACGAGAGTCGCGATAAAGATCCAGATTCCCATTCGCGATTTGCTCAAAATTAGGCCAAAGAAGAGGAAGCAGCGCAGATCTTGCAGCATGTGGCAATGTTGGAGTGGCACAATTAGAGCTTCCTTTTTGTCCCTTTTGTTTTTTTGTTTGGCAACGAAAAGCAAATCCCTGAGTGCAGGATTGCAGTCATTTCCGCTCTCCAAATTATAGAAATCTGTTACCTAATCGATTGATCGAATTGAAAGCTCCCAAGGCTGAAAGCTCTTATCTTGTTTGATCGCTGATCGTCTGCCAAAAGCTCTTATCGTTGGGGCAAGCAATCGCAATCTTATCGCCGTGCGCTCCACATGGGGGATTCATGGAAATTTCAATGTTAGACATTTGAATGATTTCTATTTGCAACTGCCGCATGTTGTGCGTTGTGGTGTTTGTTTAAGGCTTATTAAACAGAGGGAGAACAGAGCGGAGGAGAACAGAGGAGAACAGAACCGAACAGAACAGGGGAACAATGACCGCAATTCACTTCAAATTCAGTTCTTGTTTGCCTTTACGTTTAATGCCACACATTTTTGCAACATTATTTTTCTCCATGTTTTTTCGAATTTGCAAATTAAACACGCACACACACACAGGCAGAAACGGGGCGGAAATATGTGGATATATTATATATGTGACTGAACAATGCGTCATTTGGAAAACAAAGTCGGAAATGGAGTTTGCGAATGGCAGCAGAAACCGAATCTAGGTGACGGCGAGGGCTGTTTTTTTCGGGTATATATGTATATCTAAAGAGAGGGAGAGAGAGCGGAAGAAGAAGAAGAACTAGGCTACACACAGATACATACATACATGCATACAAACAGAGACGTTGCAAGTGAAGCCAGCCATGACAATGCAGGAGGATGAAGGATGGCAAGAGCGAGGCAGCAGCGGCAGCAGAAGCAGAAGGAAGTTGCAACCATCTATGGCCGAATGCCACTACTCCGTGGGAGTAGTACCTGTGTGCAGCATAGTTTTCGACTTTATTGTTTGTTCTGTGGAGAAAGAGAGCCACCGGCAATGGAGGAAAGAAGGCAACCAGAGATGGAAGATCTCGACTGAAGGGATACCCTTGGAAACTGGAAAACATCCAGGAATTCACCGAATATTTTACAACGGCAATCGCAATAGGAAACATCAAATTTTTTCGAATAAATAAAATAAATAAGAATCTAAAGCTACGATTTTAGTCCCGCTTAAATGCTGAGAACTGTGTCGGAAAACCATAATGTTTTCTATTTATCGGTTAAGGAATATCCGTTAAAATGTTTGTAAATAATAGAGAGATATGTGCATCAGAGTGCCTTTAAGTGGCATACCTCCCGTGCGGTATGGTATACCCTATAATCCACAACTTGGGGGCATATTAAATGCAATACCCAAACAGTAACCCGCAGTCTAACTTCTATCTCCCCAAATCTCTCTGTCTGTCTCCCCATTTGTGCAAATGAAGTGCCCCGTTGCAACTGTAGCTCCCCATTGCCTCCTGCCTCCCGCCTCCCGCCTCCCGCCGCCTGCCTGCTTGCAATCCTTGTTCATCTGCTTAAATGTAATATTTTAATATGTTATCCATGAACATTTTCGGCGCGTGTTTACAACTTTTGTTCCTCATATGAGAATTGTTTCCGACAAAAAGATTGTTTTGTAAAATATAATATTAAAATTGTATCCTGCCATCCCCACCTCTCCACTGCACTGCACTGCACTGCACTGCTCTCTGTTTCTATCTGCAGAATAATTATGTTGCAAAGTTCAGTGGCAGCCAAAACTTAATGAATAAAATTCCATTTTTGCACAGTTCTCCGAGGTGGTGGAAGGAAGCGTTGCGGGTGGGGCGGGGCGGGCCGGGGTGGTATTACATGACAGGAAACCCCGGCAAAACGGTTTAATGAGCAGGGACATAGTACGAGGTGCATTTATTTGTAGTTTAATTCGCAATAAACATCGCAGTGCAAATTGCATTTCTGTGGAAGCCAGGGGGTTGCTGCTGGTGCACTTGATGGGGGTTCATGTGGATAGTGGATAAAGGATAGCTGATCCAAAGGATTCCTTTGAGGGGACACCTGATAACCTTGACGGGGAATAATGTGGATGGTTCAACCACAAGGATTGCCTGTCACATAAGGGGGTATATATGTATGTATGTACATATGTATATGTAATATCCCTGTTCTGAGGAGGGAACAGTCGAACGACTGTTTGCTGATTAAATTTCCCATAAGCGTGAGGTAACTTTCAAGAATGATTTTCATAATATTTATTTATTTTTCAAAAAATATAAAAGATCAAACCTTAAATTCAATTAAAATGAAATTACTTTACCCAAAAGGAAAAGAAAACCAGGAAATTTATCTAAAAATATCTTGTTAAATATCGCAACTTCATGGGTTAATTTGTTCTCCTTTTCACTCTGGCCCATCCTCTCTCTCTTTGGTGTCTTTATGTCACGTGTAAATTGAGTTGTGCCCCCGCCCGAGGGGTGTGTGACCGTGTGTTGCAGGGGTGCAGGTGTGCGGATGAAATGAAACGTGCTATGCGGCACAATGAAGCCATGCAAAGGAGGAGAGAGCAGAGCAGAGCAGAGCAGAGCCGAGCTGAGCCTGCCACATCGACAGCTGAGTATTACACACACATACAAGTACTTATGCCACAGCACATTCTCCCTGCCACAACCTACAACCTACAACCAGCAACCAACAACCTACGCTGCTTTCCGTGTGAGGAGTGTGTTGAGATTTACGAGTTTGTCATTTGCCTCTCGCCGCCTCCTGTCGCCTCCTGCTTTCAAAGTCACGCACGTTACTGTGCTAACAGGGAGAGGGAAAGTGGCAGGGGGAGTAGGTGGATGGGTGGGTGGTTGGGTTCGGCTTTTTCCTAGAGATGGGTGGAGGGTCCTCTGCTTGTTGTTTATATTTTTTTTCTCTAGGTCAAAGCCTTAATTTGCCTGCGTGTCCTTATGCCTTTTACCTGTGTGCGGTGCCGAGCGCCGTGCGCTTTTCCTTCACTCCCATTCCCATTCGTATTCGTGTATTTTCCCTCCAATTTTCGTGTGTTTTATGAATGAAAATGTGAGGAAAATGTAAACAGAATGTAGGGATATGCGTGCGCCTGTGTGCGTCTGTGAGGGTGTTATAAATACATCTAAATATAGAATGTATCTGCTAATTCATTGGGGGTAATCGCACATCATCTTCAATGGCTGCGCCAGAGAGAAGGAGTCATAAAAATTGCAGCCAGTTGGCGGCACATGTGTCCGACAAATTGCATGCGCCTCCCCGCCACCCCGCACATTCAGCAGATACTCGTATACGGCATACCCATCCCAGCCGCATCTGCAAGATACATTTAGCTTTTTAGCTCGTCGTTGAACTTGAACTTCTTGGCTCTGCGCCGCAATTTGTTTGCTTCCATTGAAAGAAGCGCGGGTATGAGGACTTTCACAAGATGTTTGTCGCACACAGAGGGCGAAGGGCTGTCCCTATAAGCCTATGTGTCCTATATATCCTGAATATGCCTGAGTAGCATCAATAGCTATAAACAAATTGGGGACCATAATTCAAAACAGATGATCCTTCGAGCACAATATCATATAGCAAACATTAGAAAGATGCACCCAAGTCCCAAGATATGCTTTAGATATGTTTAATTGCAAAACTATTCATATGTATCTGCATCTGTATCTGCATCTAATACATGTAAGAGTATCTTTTGGTCCCCAAAGCCACTCTTGCTTTCTTTCAGTTATTTTTTCTGCCTTTAAAGTCCATTTATTGCCATCTCTGGGCGTGGGCCTTCCTTCTGCCCAAGGGGGTGGGGTCTCTGGGTGGCTCTCTTGCTTTTCGCTTTCGTTTCGTTTCATTTCGCTTTTGGACATCTTCCTTATTGTGTTCGTTCTCTGTGTTTTCTTTCGTTCTTTGTGTTATATTGTGTTTCGTCTTGTTTTTTTGTTGTTTTTTTGGCGCTTCTGTTTTGAGCGCGCCAAAAAGAAGCCGCACTTCAGAGGCAGGAGGCAGGAGGCAGAGCCTATGTTCGTGCCTCAGTGGCGTACGCACGTTACTGTTAGGCTACGCGAGGCTACAAGTATCTGTATCTTTGCAGCAACCAGCCCGTATATATTTGTGTGTGTGTGTGTGCCTGTTCTGTGCTGTTCTGTTATGGTCTGTTTTTATTTGTTGCCTTCACGTTCGCGGCACGTTTTTCGGGGGCCCTGGGAATGGCATAACTCAACAACGCAAGAGCCGCCGCAACTCTTCAGAAACGGAGTGTGGGAGGGGGGCGGTGGCGGTGGCGGGGGACTGCTTTTTAATTTAAGTTTGAGCTGCTGCTGCTGCTGCTGCCACAGATACAGATGCGAAATGTATCTGGCAAATGATGCTGACATGCTGGCAGCAACAGTGTTCTTCTCTGCCGTCTCATCTCATCTCTTCTGTCTGTCTGTCTGTCTGCCTGTGTGTGTGTGTGTGTGTCATTACTCATTTCCAAAATGTATCTGTGTCAACTTTTGTTTTTTTTTTTCCTGACTGAGTTTGCCCCAAACTTTATTATTATATTATATTTTTTTGCACCGAATTTTATTGTTTGTTTTGCTTGCAGTTCGCTTTGGAAAACGTCTCCTAAAGCCAATGAAAATCGTCTCCACTCCATTTAGGTGGGTTTTTGATTGGGGCAAGTGCCCCCCAATGCCCAATGCCCAATGCTATTCTTGTAATTTGATCCTCGGATGAGCAATAACGAATGAAATGAGAAGTTGGAGCAACAAATGTGCGTTATCTCATCAGTGATTACGTGTTGCTTTTTTGGTGGGGGAAGGGAAGGAATCTATTTCCTGTATTTTTGATTCAATGTTTACTGAAGGGGGATTCATTCATTCTGTGTATTATTTGGCTACTTTTTGGATAAAGATTTTGGTGTTTCGATTGGAGCGAGCGACACCATTCACCACCCATTTATCGCTTAGATGAATCCCCTTTAGCACTTTTTTTCACACGATCTCTAAGCCCCTTGCAAGGATCATGAAATACGAGTAGAGGCTATACATATATTTGAGAGGATTCTGTGTACAAACCGTTGTGTTAATCCATATTTCGTGTTGTGTCCTTCTCAAAGAAAGTGGTGGCTGGACTATTGGAGGCTATTGGAAATCCAGAAATGCAGAAATGCAGTTTCCCGATGAGCCGGCCGCCGGAAGACGCGCACGAAAACGAAAGTAACGGGATAGAATGCGCGGCGCGACACGCGACAACGAAAGGAAAAGCCAGCGAAGAAAATGCAGGGATTCGAACAGGAACCGGAACTAACGGTAAGTGCAACATTAGTTTTGCTGTTCCTCCTGTGGTTGTTGCTGCTGCTACTGCTGCTGCTGCTGTTGTTGTTGTTTCTTGCACTGGTCTTGGCACTTGCACAAAAAGATCTTAAAACTGGGACAAGTTATTTATTCAAGGGGGGAAGGGAGTCCTTGAACGCGTGATGATCACATCCACCAGATCCATAAGGACATTATTTCACTTTTGTTTACTCTCTTCTATTTTTTGTTGTTGTTGGGCGGCCAATAACAGAAATTGTTGCGATATGTTTTGAGGGGGAGGTGGAAAAAAATAAACAAAAAAAAACACGCTACTCTTTCGCACTGCACTTGTGTTTTTTAGTAGCGCTTAAAAACCAGCGGCGGGTGTTCCGCTGTTTCGTAGGAAACTTTTCGCTTTTAAGGACACACGGGACACCACGCAACAGCATCAAAGATTCGAAAATGCGCGCGCTGTTGTTAACGGTCCGAGTGTTTTTTTTTTGCGATATGCCCGCCCGTCTTCAAAAGTTGCTGCTGCTCGAAAATGTTGCCGGCAACAAGCGAGCGTGTTGCTGACGGGAAAAACAGGGTATGGTATGTGGCATGGACAGAAGGCAGAAATGCAACCCCAATTTCGATTCCGTGACTGCTTACAAGGCTTCATGGCATATTGTTGATCAAACACGGTGGGGTGTGATGCGTGTTGCTGCTGGTCCTTGAATGTTTCGTTGTCCATACCTTTCCATGTCCTGTGAATGTTGCTGCTACTTTAAAATGTTGCTCGTCCACATGCTGCTAGGAAACGTGTTACCGGCAAGGCGAAAAGGCTCATAAAATTTTAGCGCATGCAAGGCATATTGTGGATCAAACGAGGTGAGGTGAGGTGCGTGGGTGCTTAGAAATGTTGCTGGGGCCGTTGTTACTCGTAGTCCATACCTTTTAATAGCCCAGCGGTTCGAGTCGAGGTTCGACTGTGGCAGTGCACAGTGGGTAAAAGATGCACGATAAAGTTCATATAAAGAGTGTATTTCGAATGCATTTACTTACGGCCACCAACACAAACATAACAAATTCATTTACTTTAAATAATAATATTTTTCATAGAAATATTTTCAAAATAATGTTTCGTTTTCTTGAATGGAAATCGCTGACCTTCAAACAGTCACAATGTATAAAGCTGGATACTATGACACCAAAGGGTTGCCAAGAATGGCCAAAATATCCTGTTTTTATAATTTCATCCAGGGAGTAAATTTATTTAAGGGGAATAATAACAAAATTCTAAACGATTACAACATAGTTTTGAGGTATTTCCGTCCACTGTGCAATGGATTGTTGTTGTTGCTTGTTGCTGTTGGCGTTTGAGTTCGAGTTGCGTCTATCGGTTCGAGGGTCCTGTTCTGTCCTGTCCTGTTTGATACGCACACACACAAACATGCCGATATTGTGCATCTCTCTCTTTCATTAACACACACACACACATAGTCACAGAATGCGACGTTTGAAGTGCGCTTTTGGTGCTGTTGCTGTTGTTGCTGCTGCGCTTCTGCTGCGCTTCTGCTGCGCTTCTGCTGCGTCGCTGTACAGTTGTTGTTCCAATTAAAAAATTGTTCCCTAGTTTCGCGCGCACAATACGAACTTGCAATCTACGTATGTGTATGTGTGTGTGTGTGTGTGAGCGTGTGTGTGTGGGGCAGCATCGCGTCGACTGGCAGATATTTTCTGTTTTTTTTTTGCAACTGCCCCCGGTTCCCGCTCCCGCTGTCCTCGTTATTTAGTTGTAGCTGGACGCAGGGGACCAGGACCTTGTGTGCATGTATGGGTGTATACTCTTTGCTGTATGTGTGTGTGTGTGCGTGTGCCATATCCTGGCACTGCACTGGCTGCTGCGGGATTTTGGTACAATTTGCCTTCTATGTTGTTTTTTTGCCCGGCCTCTCCCTCTCTCTACGTCTCTTACTTTTTGTGAAGATTTTGAACAGATTTTCACAGCGCCAAAAGGAAAGCATTGCTAGCCTTATAGGGGACGTGTATACATATGTATACTCCTGATCGAAGACATAAAATCTGTTCCACAGATCCTCTTTTGGGCTTATAAATTGGAGCAAGCGATCGTTCGAAAATCAAGTTCTTTCTTAAATAATCGTTGTATGTTTATAAAGAATAAATCAAATTCCATAAGATCGATATATTTGGATATATCCCAGCATAGTGGCGATTTATCAGAAAGGCCATAGGTACATATATACCCATTGCACTCCTGAAGCCACGAGCATCCTTCCTTGCTCTTGTTTCTCTTTCTCCTCAGCCTTCTGTTCTGCTTGTAAAGAGTTGCGAGGGGCAAAGTCGGGCATGGGCATGGGGCTTGGGGCATGTGGCATGGGGAGGGCCTGTGTTGCTGGCTGGCTCTATATGTCAGTTGATTTCATTTCACTTTTTTTCCTGGCTGTTTTTTCGCCATTTTCAACCTCGTTTCATGCCAACTATTAGTGGAGCTTTGTGCCCTGTTCTCGCTCAACTCAACTCAATCCGAGCCGTGGCTCTGGCCAGGACCCATTTCTTTTTTTGGTTTTTGTTGGTGGGTAGGGAGTCCTTTTGATGCCCGTTGCACGTGGATGCGCGCGACAGCGGCTGTGGCAGCAGGAGCCAAATAGCGTAGGAAACCTTGACAGTTGCATTGTTGCGTGGCGCTGACAGGCTGAATGTGCGCCAGGCTAAATGTCGGAACCGTCGCCTATTTTCATTGCGTAATGGAATACCATCCAGGATACCGTACCCATCCATATCCAGGAGGCCCACGGCCACGGCCCAACCCTTAGACAAGAGAACACTGACCTGTCCTATGCGCGTACACACGAAAAATCACACGAGGCACAGGCACGGTCACAGAGATACAAAGATACAGATAAAACCCAGAGGGCGGGCCAGAGGAAGAGAGGGAGACGTTGCCATGCATGCGGAACATCTGCACAAACAAAAATGCAGCCGGCCCCGGGAAGCAAGTTTTAACCAAGTTTATCAGCGACTTGTAGGATGGTGTTCCACAGTTAGATATAGTCGTTTCAACTTTCGCCTCCACTATGCTTTTGCCTCGTCCTTTCTCTTTCTCGCTTGCCGTCTGCGTGTCCTTTGTGCGGACAGCAAAGGACATTCACATTGCATGCAGCCGCAGTACAAAGGAATACCAGAAATGTATCTGACAGTTGCGCTGCAGTTCACGTATTTGAAAAATGAAAGAAATGCGCACGAAATGTAAAAAATAGAATGAGACAAAAAAATGTAATAATAAAATGAGTTAACCAAAGTTATTTTTACATAAAAACGAATTGCTGATGCCCTGCAGAATGTTTGATTTCAGGAGTTGTTCACGCACATGGCTATAGGATATCCTGAATAATAAGATAGCTACAAGGAGGATTTTATGGCAGAAGGACATGCTATCTGTTGAGGCGCTAGAACCGAACCTCTACCTGGAATACCCAATTGGACGTTGATTATAGAACATATTTCGATGTAAATTCTACAAAGATATTGAAATATTTCTTATTGCTCGGTTATCTATAACCAGGTCGATCCTTAACCAGGACGTATTTTCAGCTTTAAAGTAGTGTTTTTGATCCTTAAAACACCTTTCTGATCCTTTTATAAAAGCGAATATACCCACCGGTCTTTGCAGCTCCTTCTGTGAGAGAGTCAAAGGCAGAACAACACTTTACCGCAAGGGCAAAGCCATCAAGAGTGAAAATTCTCGCGCTGAAGTTGAATGCACCAGCAGGAGGAGTTCGTTACAGCCAAAGGACTATCAGCATCCAGCTATCCTGTCGCTCCTTCTCCGTCTTCTTGTTCATCTACTTATTTTAATTTATTTTATTCTGCATAAGATCTGCCAGTCAGCGGCAGAGGCAGAAAGAGAGAGAGAGAGAGAGAGAGAGAGAGAGAGATAGAGAGAGCGAGCGAGAGCTCTCCATGGCAGGCATCAACATTCAGCATTCCTCCTCCACATCTCCATCTCTGGGATCTCTGGAGCAGCAAATGCACGTAATACGAGTAAAGCAAACCAAATGCATTAACAGCCAGCAGCAGCTCCAGCAGCAGCAGCAGGAAAGAGAGGGGGCAACACAGGGAGAATGGGAGAGAGAGAGAGAAACTACATAATACACTCACATATTTATATTTGTGCCATTACAGCCCTTGCTCTTGCTTGTGTTGTTGTTGTTGCTGCTGTTGCTGCTGCCTGGCTGTCGCTCTTGTACGAGTTTTGAGTTTTCCGAAATCATGAAAGGAGCAGATGTTAAATTTTTATACACAACGCAGCAGCGCAAAGGAAACAACAGCAAAGGCAGCACCAGCAGCGGCAGCATTAAAGCAGCGCTGCCCTCAGCTGGCGTTCTCAGCGTTTCGCTCTTTGCTTCTGCTTCTTCCTCTTCCTTTTTCTCCTTGCTGCACACTGCATTATTATTATACCCTGGAAAAAGGAGAAAGATAGAGGGCAATATGATTTTAGCCGATTGTTTGCAACAAGTAATTTGAGAATAAGCAGAGCCATTTCGTGAGGCGAAATGTTTTAGATCGATCGTAGAGTTGTACAGTAATGATCTGTCGTGGAGTAAGGTTTTAGCAGCTCCAAACAAAACATAGCTAATTTTGATCCAAATCGAATAAGTAGGCAATATATTCCCAACAAGTAACATTTTTTTATCTAGCAGCTGTATGTCCAAATTCCTGTATCTAATAGGAACCCATAAACCATCAATCTGCCAGGATATCACAAGCTTCGATCACCGCGCACAGCCATTCGTTCTTGTTGCTCTTTGCTGCTGCTGTCGTTGCTCTTGTTGCTGTTGTTGCCGTTCGTTCGCTTTTGATGCTTCCTTTTGCACTCATCATTGCCGCTGCTGCTGCTCTCTCTCTCCCTCCTGCACTTCATATATGGGTTGGTTGGTTGCCAGGCGGCAGCCGCCAGCCGCCGCAGCGCTGCTTATGCTCTGCCAGAAACTTCAGCTGCTCCTCGACGCTGCTGGCTTTCAGTTGGAGCGAGCGAGAGAGGGAGAGCGCTAGGAGAGCACTGGACATTGACCGTTGTTTTCTGTCCTTAGAGAGAGAGATAGGGAGCGAGAGAGAGCTGACAGCAAAAAAGCTGGCGAAAACGCTTTTCAAACGGTACACACACACATGCATACATATAAATATGCACATGCACATGCATATTTGTATCCTTATATCCCGGTCAACCAACATTCCACTCCCCGTATGCTCCAGTGAATTTTAATTGTAACAATTTCCATTTCTACTTTTCTCTGTTGCTGTTTCTGCTGCTGTTGCTATTGCTATTGCCTTTTTCTATTGCTGCAGATTTATTGTACGCATATTCCTACCTGATTTGTCAATGTCGTGTCGTCGTTGTACCTGGTGCTGCGTATTGGAACAATGGTTTTCCATTTCGTTTCGTGATGCTAATCATTGCTAAAACTCTATACAATACAATACAGGGATGTGTGCCATGCCAGGCAACCTCCCTCCCCATCATCACAATACAGAGTACAGAGGAGAGAGAGAGGACAAATTAACCCTCAACACAGTCAGGCAGTCATGGGGTGAAGAGCACCAGAGCCTCTATTGTGGCGCAGAGTGGGTAGGGGGTCGATCCCTCGATCCGACAGTTCCAGCAGTTCTCAAAAACAACAATTCTCACTCTGTTCTTGTTTCTGTTTCTGTCTCTGTCTCTGGTAAATGCATTTTCACATTTTCACAACAGGTACAAAAAGGAAAAATAACAATTTGCAGCAGTCTGAAACTGAGAGGCTGTTGCACCTTTGATTTTAATTGGGTTTTTCGGGCATACCAAATACCAAACCGAAGTCAATGCAAATAGTTGTGCCTCGATTCATCAATATTTCTCTTTTATTTTTCTTTTTTTTTTTGTGAGGAATTTTGTGAAATATTGCACAACACAAAATGTAAACAAGATATGCAATCGTATCTTTGCTCGTTTGATTGCCACAGAAGGACAGACCGACAGACGGACCGACAGGCAGACACTCTGTTTTGGCTTAGGGTTTGCATATGATATAACCAAATGAATTATGTACGGGTATAGGGTATGGGTTATGGTATGGGGTAGCCCAAAGGTTTCCCAAAGGCAAGTCAACATTGTGGTGGCAACAGCTTAAACATATGTATAACGTTATAGAACAAATAATCTTTACTTCAAAATATTCATTCTATCATAGCGAAATCGAACAAAAATCATACGAAGTTATCAAAAGAATTGAAAGAACTTGTAAGAATGGTTACATTAAATCTAATACAGTATTTCCATTAGCAGAATATTCAAAAATTCCACAAAACTCCTGTCAAAAATTGATCATACTACATCGAATAGGTGTATTGTGGTAAAATATACTGGAATCAGTCGTGAATGGCGTCTGCTTGTTTATGGGAACATTGTGCAATGACTCAAAGGCATTCATTGTTCAAGAAACTCCCAAATAAATAACGATATTAAAAACTTTTAGCGATGATTCCTATGAATAGTATAAATTATGAAATGAAACTATTAAAGTTTTCAACTTGAAATGAATATTGCCTGATCATTCCCATTCTAATTCTCTATTCTCATGATGTTTCTTTAGTCATATATCTTTTAATGGATGCTCATTTGAGTACATCCCCAGAGATAACAGCTTCCAGCTGCTTCCTTCCGGTATCCCAATCCCTCAAATGCTTACAGCATCGTAACAGCATGGGCCCATCAATACATCCATTCCATATCCTCTGACATCCTCTGTCGCCACACCACACCACACCGATTCGATCCGATCCCTTGACCCATGCATGAGTGGTCCCCTTTTATATTTTTTTTGTTTTTCGAAAGCCGCGTTTCGTGCGCGTGACACCTGATGTTATTTTACGATTATTGTTTCTGGATTTATGGAACGCAATTGCATTTGCAGCAGCCACTGTGCCACAGCAGTGGCCGACCGGCCGGCCAGTGGCAGGTGTTGTTGCAGCAGCTACAGCGTTTGTTTTTGTTGCAGCAGAAAAATTTCATTTCGCCATTTCATAATTAAGAGAGCCGGGCTTACCTTTGGGGCTGCTGCAAAAAGGAAAACAATATTAATTAGAATCCCATAAAATCCGATTTGCCCTTTGCCCCTTCGAATTCGGAATGAACAGGTAATACCCTTTCGGGATCCTGTGAAACACAGAGCCCCCTTCGTTAGCTCCAATCAATAATATTTCTCCTCCCATCCAAAAAATTCAATCCACCGCAGGGAAATCGTTTATGTTTATGTTTTAAAAACTTGAAGAAAAGATCATCTGGAAGCATTATTATATTTAATATCCGATAGGGTGTGACTTATTCTAATAAAATAATTCAAATAGAATCCAACTCTCTCTCTATCTCTCTTTCTCTCGATGTTTTTCCATTTTAAATTATAATTTCTAAAAGCTACTACTATTCGTTTGTGTGTGTGTGCGTGTGTGTGTAGCTATGAGAGTGTGTTTGTGTGTGTGTTTTGTGTATAACATTTAGATATCAATTATGAAATTGCAATAATTATTTTCAAATCGTATTTCCAGCAAAAGTGACGGTGGAACGATGTGCGCCACGGGATTGCTCCTCTTCCTCTGGTTCTGGTCCTGTTTTCGCGCGGCTTAGCTCTTCGCCCGTCCTGTATCCGTGGGTTCCGACCTGTCCTGTCCTGTCTGGTCTGTGTACAGCTCCCAATCCTCGTTGGCATCCTCGTCCTGGTTTAATTGGCGGCTATCGTGCAGACACAGCAACTGGGAAACCAGAACGTGTCCGTGTACAGATTCTGTCCGTTGCCCTGGAGCGCAATTAAACGTTTTTGCACAAACTTCTGCTCGCATCTCGAGTTGTAGCCGTTGGGCAGCTCGCACAGGTTCGAGCAGGTGTTCGAGCTGCAAAAAAAAACAAAAACAAAAAGAAAAAAAGAAAAGAAAACGTCCAAAAAGGGAAAAGAAAGAGGAGCATAAAGTACAGTAAATACGAGAGATGTTAAAAATCAACAATTGTACGAAATTTAGTTGTGGGTTGCGACCATAAATAAAAGAGCGCGCCGGCTGGGACCTGGAACTGTGAACTGGGAATGGGACGGGGACTGGGACTCCCTCTTCCTTCCCGGATATAGAGGAGCCAGAGATCGTCAGAGCGTCAGAGTTGAAAGTTTAACGAACTCGTTAAAACGGGAAATCGTACGTAATTGATAAGGAGGAGCGCATCCCAAGGAGGCAGCCAGCAGCCAAGGCAACAACGGTACAATCCCAAGTCCAATCCCTAGCCCGGAACACACAGCTGTGGCTGTTGTTCTTTGGGCCAAAGATTTATGCGCGCCTGCGTAGGTACTCAATTTGGTTAAACAAATTGCGCCAAGTGCCACAACAAGTGGCATGGTACAGCAGCAAAACAGGGGACCAAGGGGAAAGGCACAACAATTAGGGCAACGGGAACGGCAATGGCAACGGCAACCCATATTGACCCCAGTGGCAGAACCAGAGCGGAGAGCGTAGACCGGAGGTAGACCCGTACACGGACAACAGACCAGACCAGACCAGACCCATCGCACGGGGTCGGTCACAGTCACAGTCACATCACAACACCCTAGTTTTCTCGCACTTTGTTGTTTGCGCTTTTTAATTCGAGTGTGGAAAGGTTTTTCGAGTACGTACCGCACGCATCCAAAAAGGGGAAGGAACTGCGAGTGTAAGGGGTAGAGGGAACGTGAAGCAGCAGAGGACAGAAGGGGACCCGGACCCCGGACCACGGCCTAATGGAATCTTGTGGCCCTGCTTTGGCATTTCTGTTCGTTCGTTCGCTCGTTCGCTCGTTCGTTCGGGTTCTGAGGGTGTGATAATTCGTTTAACCGCAATTATGACACCAAATACTACACTCCTCGCAGGAAGCAGGACTCGAGCCTTAGTCCGGACCTGCACTAACCCACGTGCCCAGCCCGGCCCAGAAAGAGAGCGAGCACACACAGAGAACGAGAGAAGGCGAGAGAGAGAGAGAGAAAGAAAGAGGTTAGAGACTTCCCCTAAGAAGGGGGAAACTTTTGAGTCGGAGTCATCGCTGTCCTGCTGCGACTGGAGAGGGTTGTCCTAACACCTCGGCCTCTGATTAAAAGTGTGAAACGGCAGGGAGAAATGCGATAGAAAGAGGGGTACAAATCATTATGCAATAAACGAGCGGCAATCGTAACTTCACAGATGCATGGCTGAACAGGTCGAGCACCATTGAGGGGGAATTAATGGCGAATACTAAAGTAGGAATTAGTGCAAACCCAAGAGCGATAAAGCGCTAGCTTTGTGACCTGACCCCTACATGGCCATGATCGGATCTCTGTACTGGCCAGAACGCATCTGATCGTCCCGTAACAACATGCAGGCCAGGACACCATCTCCAGCACCGTGGAGCTGGAAGGAATGGAGGTGCTAGACAGCAGCAGAAGTAGCGCTAAAAAAAACATACACTGATGGGGGAGGGTATTCATGAATTTAGCCTGAGCGCCAAATTTCAAATTTAGCTGCTGTTTTTGTTACATGAATTGCTTACATTCTACATGGAGCCTACACATTTCGTACATATGTCAAGTACATATGAGAGGTTTGTGTCTTGACTCGGAGTAACAAACCGACTATTCTACATAGATTTATATATTCCAGCTTCTGCGGACTGACAAACATTATTCTACATGTTAACAGACGTCATTTAACATGAATGTTAACATTAACAGCCAATTAAAATTAACAGAACATGTCAGAAATAGCCGTCTGGCTCCCGGCTCTTTTACATTTGCGTATGCATATGCCCGGGCTGTGCTATGTCATCTCCTTCCCCATTATATGCTGTCCGAATATAATATCCCTTGATCCCTTTTTCAAGACCTATGGCCAATGATGTCTAGAGAAGCCTATGTACATACATATTTCTGGGCATATTTGAGTTCCGATTTGCGGTAAAACAAACTAAATTAAAAGTATTGTCACATGAGTGCGGATTGTTGTCGTAGAGGAAGGGAAATGCCATGGTTTGGCTCGTTCGTTTGGAATTTCTGGCACGTCTTTCAATATGTTTTATTGTACGCACTTTTTATTGACGCATGTCCGGGTGTAACGGTGAAAATTTTAATAAAAAATAGCGGTAGGTATAAAGCCGCCCTACCCATATTTTTTTCCTATTATTCGTCGTACTAAAATATTTTGAGAAATTTCAGATTTTGCAAAAATTAGACCCTTCCCTACCCCCTACCCTTGGCTTTCACTTTCGAGAATAGAGTGGATGATGGATGTAAATGAAGGTAATAAACGGTAAAATTCTTTATAGAACGTCTCATGCAAAAAGATTGACTCTGAAGCTAGCATTTCCATTAATTGGTCCCCCAAACTTTCCTTTTAGGACAAGGTAAATTTCGTTAACTTCCCATATAACCGTACTCTAGTGATGTTCTACTTACGCGCACAGCTCCGCTTTGACCATTTGGCGAGCGGTGTTCTGCTCGTTGACCACAAACATCCAATTGCCGCGGCTATTGAGGGCCGCCTGTGGGGTTATGAACTGGGAGGTAGTCTGGCAGAGGGTGGAGCGGCCGGGACTTTGACGCTTGGTGCGTGTGCGTTTCTTTGAAGGATTATCGGCCACACCCACAATATCTAAGAGATCCATGTTGAGGGAGACATCCCGCTTGAGTTGCTGGTGCTCCTCCTCCTGCTCCTGCTTCTGCTTCTGCTCGTGCTGTTCATCCTTTGGCTGCTGCTCCTCCTTTTCCAGCAGTTCCCCTTCCTTCTCTGGGTGCTTTTCCTCCTCCTCCTCAGGGGGGGCTTCCTCTTTCTGCTTGCGGCTGAGATCCCTCACCAAACGCTTCAGCCAGAGCGTGGCATTGTATGGAGTGGTCTTGCCTGCCTGATTGAAGAACAGCTGACCCGCAGATCCGCCCGCCGCAGCCTGATGATGGTTGTAGCGCTGTCCAGCACGATGACCGCCACCCGAGGACGTGTACAGCAGATATCTGAGGGGACAGAGGGTGAAGAGATTCGATCAGATAAATCCTCAAAATAAAAAACACAAATAATCTTTTGGGGTATACTCACGTGGGTGCCTCCGTTGAGGGACTGCTGGCAAAGAGGGAATTGCCACCGTTAACCCTTTGCGAACTACTGCCACCGAATGGCGTCTGATAGCTGTAGCCATTAAAGTCCTGGCCATTGGGATCACGCGGCGGAAAGATGGACTTGGGATCGTAAAAGACGGGCGTCTCGTGCCACGCCACGGCAGCAAAATCCTCCCAGGTCTCGTCCACCAGCAGAGTGCCGGCCTCGTAGCCCCATTTGCGGACGAGACTCTTGATGAGATAGCTGGAGAGAAAAGATGAGAGACAATGGGTACACCGGGGTGATGCAACACACGCCACAAGAGATGTTTAACAGGCTGGGAAAGCAGCAGCAGCGGGTTATGCAAGTAGCAGACAGGCAGCCAGACAGACAGACAGAAAGACACACAAGAAAGGCTGACAAGTGCCTGGAATATGGGGTGGTGGAAATGGTAATTGTCGCTGCGCTGTGTTGTTGCCCAAGACAAATCAAATACCATAATTAATATGCAGCCACGGGGCCCAGGCCGAGACAGTCAGACAGAAGACGGGCAAATATGAGACGTATATGATCGTAAATAATAAATTGGCAGGCTGCCCCAATATCAGTGTGCATCGCATGCCCGTCACGTGCCACACACACACACACACACACACACCGCGACTCGACTCTGATTCCTCAGAAAGAAAAGAAGAAGGAAGGGTACGGCCTACCTCGAGACCCCAGACAAACACCTTTGGGCTTTCCCATGTGATATTTTGATATTTTTTTTATGTTGAGAATTATGCAACGCATTCCAATGCAAGGGCTGCAATAAAAATGCCTATTTAATTGCCACGACGCGTCGGCGCCAAGGCTTATCATTCCGCCACTACCATTACCCACCTAATGCACATTTTATTTAAATCTGCACCGAAGAAATGGTCTAAAAATAGATACAGATACACAAACATGGTCAACCAGTCTCAGTCGAAGATGGCCAAACAAACCAAAACCAAAACCAACACCAAACATCACATCATTTGGTTTTCCACAACTAAGACAAAAGAGTTTCGTTTCAAAACGAAAGCTGACTACGGAATGCTCTTTGAAAGAGTTCACTCTATACATTCAGAGTAAAAAGCTCCTTTAAATTGTAATATTTGCATTTCGATTTCGAGAAATATACCAACAGATTTTCTCGGAGATGGGAAATTTATGTTTTAAGGGAGTAGGGACTCAGGGACTAAGGGAGTAATAGCTCACATCTATTATTATCATCGTATCTTCGCAGCTAAGAGACTTTTCTGTGCCCTTTTTACAAACCCCTAAACATATTCAAAACACCCTGCTACCACAAGTGCCAAGTGCCGGTTAGAGCCAGCCGGAGAGCAACTTATGATGCCCAAAGACACGATTATTCATTGGACGCATTCATAAATAAATTCGAGAAGCATGCGGCCAATTCGTCGTCGTCGTCGTCGTCGTCTCCAAAGTTGTAGAAGCACCAAGCGAACACGAAGCCTCCGCCGCCGCTGCTGGCGCTGCTGGCGCAGCCAAACAAAAAGTGTCTTGAACTGTCAATTCAAGTTTATTGGGTCAAGGAGTTCCCCCCCGAGAGCTGGTGCCGAGAGCACAGCCAGATTCATACATACAGCATCAAGCATCATCATCGGAGAGGCTCACGTCTGCGGAAGCAGCAGCAGCAGCACCACCACCACCAACAATAGGCACGGCACTCGTACGAGTCGTACGGTTCGGTTCCAATACTCGTATGCTAATTGGATGCCGAACGAGTTTCGATTTCGTTAGCGAATTCAAATTGAAATTGAAATTGTCTCGTGGCCAAACATTTGTTTGAAATGCATTTGAATGAAGTAGTTTATTCATTTGAGATTTGAGATGTGGTGTTTGCTCAGGTCTCCCAGAGATACATACATATACGGATCTCCTAAGAGATTTCATTTGAGAAGGGTAGAGCCATTATTTAGCACGTATTAATTTGAGCATTAAATTCTAGATTTAATTGAATCAACTTAATCAATGAATTGGCTTGGTTTTGTGATGGTTTGGAGATTGCTGGTGATAAATGATGATTTTATATTAGCTCGTGCCTGGCAAAGTATCGTAGGAATTATGAGAGACCTTGGCGGGAAGTCTAGCCCATATTTTGGGGGAAAAAGATCTCTGAAAGAATGGGGAATGATTCTGAAAGAATCTTTGAAAGATTCTGACATTCGTCTTATCGAAGGTTTTAATATTAGAAGGTTGAATTTGGTTTGTGTATCTTTTGGGACATATGTAATGTGCAACAGCTGGGAGCTTCGATCTTCAAAAGAAACTAATACTTAAGTAATAACCGATTTCAAGGAGATCCTCTACTCGAGATCCTCCCAGAGTCCCAGAGTCCTTGCAACTTACGTGGGATAATTATCTGCATGCTCGCAATATGTCTTCCCGGGCCGGGCACAGGTGGGCGTCTGTCCGGGCGGCGCCGGTAGAAATTGGCAAGGCGGCGCTCCATACAAACCGCATGGCGGTGGCGAGCTGTGGGCTGCTGCAGTACTAGCTAATATCTGGGAAAGGAAGGGAATATCGGTACAAATATCTATGTATGTATATATTTTGGTCTGGAAGTCAGGGCGTGGGTGGGTGTTGGGGAGTTGGGTGCACGAGTACTCACCACATAGGCAAGGAGGATTCGATTACAACTAGAAGTGCGCAGACATTTAATACTCTTTGTCATTGTCGATTCATTCGTCGTCGATTTGCATTTGCATTCGAGTCGTCGAGTCTTCGGCCGCTGGCAGGGCGTGATGTCAATCTGTTAGCGAAAGAGAAAGAGAAACTTGCAGCCATGAATCATTTGTTTAAATATTAATCAGAGATTTGCCAAAAGCGGATGGAAAACAGAGTGCACGCCGAGTGCAGGCGGGGAAATGGCGAATTTTCACACCATTTGTATGCCATTAGACGTCTGTTTGTCATGGCTTAAGTGCCTGCCCCAGTAAGTGTTAATTTGTTGGCTGGCCCCCCACTGACTGTGTATTTGTCGTGTCCAACAAACCGTAACAAAGACAATAACATTTCAACAACATTTACAACAGTACAACAACAGGCATTACAACACCGAAGACAAGACAAGTTGATCATCTTAAGCAATACTTACATTGGCTTTAACAAGAACTACAACAACAACAAAAACCCCCTATCCATCAACAAAGCAAACAAAACGACTTCAACAACAAGCATTGCAATATCGCAAACACTTCAACACCACTTACAATAGCTTCAACAGAAGGACAACAACAGGCACTACAACACAGGTTTGACATCAACCATACAAATATCTTAAGCAACTCTAACATTAGCTTTAACAAGAACTTCAACAACTCGAACAAAAAAACTCGAACTTCAACAACAACTTTCACAACAATTAAAATTACAGCAAAAAGTTCAACAACAACAACAACGATTGCAACATCTCAAACAACTGGCGTAAATAGCGAAAAATGACTTGCCAGAAGTGAAAGTGATAAAGCAGCTGCTGACGGAGACTGCTGTCATCGGCGGAGATTAAGTATACGTAGATTAGGTATACGCCACGCCAGACACGCCCACACACACACACCCACTACCCATTGTGATTGCGGGCAGACAGATAATGTCAGTATTTATAAACATTAATGAATTATTAGAGGGGCAATGCATGCAATAAAAAACTGTAACTTTTCCAGAACATTTTTAATTTGTTAATTAAAAATTACACAAAAAGCATTGGCAATTAAATGGCTTAAAATACCCCAGAATATTAGATACCTAATAGTAATCAAATTTTTCTATTAAAAATCAGTGCTTCAATCAAGGGTAAAGCCAACACACAGAACCCCACACGGAAACCGGATTTCGTGTCTGGTTTTTGTTTTGTTAAAAAAAAAAATAAAGTGTAACACAATTAAATATGGAATGAAAAGCAACTATAAACCACTATTGAGGCTTGTCATGTGGTGTGACAGCAAAAACAAATGGGAATTCATAGGAACTCATTCATGACACCTGACATAGGATTTCCGGGATCGCAGGCTAAGAGCCAAGTCTTAGTCTCAGTGCCTTCAGTCGAACAAATCAATCAACAATCGACCGACCATCAATGACAAAAGTGTCCGAGTGGAGCCAAAGTCACAGCCACAGCCACAGCCCGAAGCTTTGTTCAATCTTTGGAATCTTTGCTAATGGAGCATTGGCTGTTGGCTGGCACCCACGCCGCCTCGCATTGGTATTTCCCCTCTGTGGCCCAAAGCCGGCCCAAAAGTTGCGTCAAGCGATCACCTCATAAATCATAAAATAGCCAAAAAGAAGTTGTTTGGCCTGAAAAGACACAGACACAGACAGCAGACAGCAAAGTTAACTCTAGGGTGATTTTTTTATGGTATGTTTTGGGCCATTTGCACATCATTAGGCCGCCGCCAGGTTAATGAAATTGTTAAAGATCAGAGATCTCTCTCGTGGGCCACTAATCCATTTGCTGTGCGCTCGTTTGCCACAGCCTGGCTCTGCCTCTGCCTCTGCCCCTGCCGCTGCCTTCACCAAAATTGAGTGCGTGCTCAAAAATGTGCTTTGTGTTCCACTCAATTTATTTGAATGATTTGGCCCCAGAGCAAAGGCATTTGTATCTATAGTTAATTGATTGCCATGCGCCAGACTAATGATCGATTGTCGGTTCTTTATCTTTGTCTCGTGCAAAACGTAGTCAGAATATCCACAAAAGATTCGTACTTATTCATTTACTTGGGAACTTTTGTGGCAAGAGGGGACTAGGAATTAACTGCTGTCTAATTAGCAGATATTTTCAAATTTTGTCATTCAATTAAAGCTTATTTTATGGAATATTAATGTTGTACAATTAGTTTTTTTTTGTTGTTTTTTTTTTTTTTAACAAAGGCTGCAAGATCATTGATTTCTTGAGAATTAATATCATATGATTTGAAAACCAACAAGTATGTCCAAGAGTTCATGGAAGATAAGTGTTCATTGTGGTCTTTGCGGCTTATAGAGAACTCTTCTCATAAACTATCTGAGCCATTTGAGGATGTCAAGCCATGAAAGGCTTTATACACATTTTATTCATCTCAAAATTTGTTGAATTACTAGAGATACATATGTACTTGTACATACTTGACAGACAAACGACAGACAAAAAATACATATCTACAAAGAGAAAAACTATAATATGAACTTGGATTTGTAGATAGATATTGTAGACTGGCTGAACGATGCCATAGATGGCTTCTTTCTATCGAATAATTCTCTTTCGAGAAGATGATACTGAACAGCTTAAAGACCATTTGGTTTCTGGTGAGGCTCTCCTTCTCTGGGAGCCACCGATCGCGATTGAGCATCTGGTTGCTCAGTTGTGGTCATGTGGACGAGATGTTCGTTCTCCTGGGGATCAAAGTCAGCCTGGCCCTGTACGATGAGGATATGGCATCAAAAACAGAGGAAAAGCGAGGGCAGGGAAGCTCCTAAGAGGAATCTTCTACTGAGATTTTCACGACTATGTTTAGAGAAAGATATGAATGTACATAAGCGTGGCATAGATATGCTGTAAATATATCGAAAAAATGTTACTAGAAAATACCAGAAATACCTTTTGGGGGCTTCATTATAATTTGTTAAAACATATATATTTTATGCCCTGCGTTTAACTGAGAAATTAAGCACGACATTTCAAGGCTATGGCCACAGGTGGGTTTCTTTTTTTTTTTGTGGATTTGTGTGTTTTGTTTTTTCTGTTTTGTTTGCGATTTGATTTAATTTTTTTGGAGTTTCTTAATTTTTTATTCGGTCACGTTACATGTGCAGCAGCAGCAGCAGCAAAAAAAATACAAAATACAAAAAAAAAATAAAAAAAAATGTTATAATAAATCAATGTTTGAGCTTGTTGGGTTGTTGCTGTATTTTTGTATTAATTTATTGCATGGGGGGGATGGGATTTAAATTATTCGCATTATTAATTACTCACCCGGGTAATTATATGTATATACTCCGTAGAAAACACACAGAAACAGAAACAGAAACATACACTGGTATCTGGTATCTGGTGTCTGTTTGGTGATTTCTCCGCAAATATCTTTGACGAAATCTAAGCAGATTTTTGGATTGATCTTCCAAGTGTTTTTATTTTATTTGCTTGGAATTTATTCACTTCACCTTCACAGACATCTCTTCTCTGACATTTTATGCTGCTTTTATTTGTTGGATTTTGTTGTTGCTGTTGTTGTTGTTGTTGTATTACTTGTATAATTTTCTCTTTTGTTGTTTTGTTTTTGTTTTTGTCAGAGATTCACTTGAAAATTCAGCTAATTAAAAAAAATTTACACGTACCGAACGCAGCGCAGTGTGTGGGAGAGAAGTGGGGGGAAGTAGATGGAGATTTCAATTTGAATTTTCGGTTTTGGTTTCGATTTCGTTTTCCGTATCGCGCTCTAGCCCAAGCTCTCGGCGGCAGCTCTCGTAGCCAACTGATGAGAGGGTCTAGAGCCCGACTCTGCTCGACTCTGAGCCAAGTTTATAGACCCAGGCAGCGGCCCAGTGGCAGACAGACAGACAGACAGAGAGACAGTCAGACAGAGAGACAGAGACCTCTCTCCCAGACCAGGCGTAATGCCGGTTAGTGTTGGTGTTAGTGTTAGGGCACTCTCCACTGATGATGGCTCACTGGATCTAATCTCTCAATTTAGCCCGTGCTTCCGAATGGTCTTTGTCTTTTGTCTCAACTTTGAACTTTTGCCAGCCGTCCCGCCTCGCCCTGCCCCGCCCCGCCTCGAACCGAACCGACCCGATCAATTCAGTGATTCATTTGTGGATGATGGATATATGATACGACGGTGTATTCATGCGAAGCATTGTCTGTACCAATATGTGGCCCAAATCAAGACCGGAAGTTCATTGGGGCTTGCGGGCCCCCCATCTCCTCTCTTATTTATTGGAAATTGGTTTTTATTGTTTGTTTTACATTGTCGCCAAAATATGCGAAACTGCAATAAAGTGAATTTTTGATTTAAATTGTAAATTTCCTTGTCTATCGCGGTTTTTCGCCAATCGTTGTTGCTTTTGTTGCTGCTGTTGTTGTTGCTGTTGTTGCTCTTCTGGCCATAGATACAATTCATTGTTTCGATGGTGATTTTTTCGTTTTTTTATGGCCAATGAAGGTCATTTAACAGCTTTTATCTGTCTCAGGTTTATTTTATTTTTTGTTTTGTGACTGCTGCTGCTGCTGCTGCTCTGCTGCTCGACAAAGACATTGGAGGGGGGAGGAGAGGAGATCTCATCTCGCACATGGACACAGACAGACATTCGAGATACCGATTCGATTCGAGACGCGAGAAAAAAGCCTTTTAATGGCTCCCCAAGACCACGCACAATTGTAGGAGTCAGCGTCCCCTCCCCTCCGCGCCCCGTTGGTTCGTCCAAGTCCAAGTCTCCCCCTCGAACGCATTTAAATCAATTTTGTGATTCGTGGGCAAAGCCTGAAAAGGCTAACAAGGGTAGACAAAGGGTAGACCCACTCTATGACCTTCCGTATATCCTTCTCCATAGAAACAAAGCAATCAAATTGTAATATATTAATTATTGTACTGTATGCCGAGAGTTCTCAGAGTGTAATAACGATGTTTTCTACCTTGTAACTCTTTGGGTATTTTGTGGTTCCTATAATTATATTTTTAGCATTGAATTTGCCTTACACGGTATCAGTTGGTCGAGCCCTCAGCCCCCTCCTCTGCGACTACTATTATTTATATTTACAGTTGATTGCCAATAGGCAGTGTCCCATAAAGCAAAAGCTACGGGTATTGCACACCCCCCCCACACTTCAAATCTTTCGAGGCGTTTTTTTGAATATAATCTTTCGTTTTTTTATTTTGGATTTTTTGGCTTTTGGTTTTTGGTTTTTTGCACAACTTTCACAAAGACGACCTAGACCACTCGGAGACGCGGGCAGAAGCAGAAAAGTACGGGAAAACCCTTAACTGAAATCGTCTTCGTCTTCGGCGGCATTCGATCGGATGGGTCGTTCGATTTTGCGGCTGGAGGGGAGACCAGAGCTCTTATCGAAAATGGTTTTTAATGCGTTTTTAAGTCAAATTAGTGACTTCATCAGTCTCTGAGTCTGGACACCACGATTCAGGCTCAGATTCCGTTTGAGATTCACTTAAGCTGCTCATTAATCAAAAGCGGAGAGGCCCCAAAAGGCCCCAATCGGGACCAAAATCAAGTATTAAATGTTTCAAATACAATACGTAACGTAACTCTAACCCACTGAAGGGCGGCCACTCCTCCACACACACCCGCCTCCCTCCTCCCCACCCCACACACATGGGCTTAGGGGCTTAGCTTCAATTACGAAATTGTTAATTAGAGGCTGGGCCCAGACCAGAGTCGAAGTCGAAGTCTGGGCTATTGCGTGGTCCATTGGCTGAAGAAACCATAAAAAAACGGTTGTTGCCTGCCTGCCTGCCTGCCAACAAAACTCATTGATGGGTAACTCTGCCCGTGACGCAACAGTTTTCTGGGCTAGGCAAATACTATTTTTAATGGCATTTCTTGGCCAGATCTCCCACAACGCTGTGGCAGCTGTGAAATTCGCGTTGAAAACGCTAGAGAAACGCACGCGGTTTCACTGCTTAATAGTAGATTGGTTGTGGTATTCGCTAAGACTGACAAAAGCTGATCTGCGGACGACAAACTACACGAGAAAGAGCGAGAGGGAATGAGTAGCTACTGCGAATTCATTTGTTCCTTTAGGCTATAATAATGATCCGATCAATATATGTATATATTATGTAAATATGTATAATATATAATATAGTATATTAATAATAATATTAATATTTGCGCATGGAACTGAAGAGAATAAGAACGTCTTTTTTTTGCATACTCATTATTCTTCTTTTGTACCTCTGCTTTATGCGAAGGTTTCCTGACGAATTTTCGGTACATTTATATAATTTGAGTTTTCATAGCAGAGTAATATATAAATGAAACTTTATAAATGATTAGAGGCCTCACAGCAGTACTTGTTCCGAAAACAAGTCCCGAATTGTTCTAGATGCAATAAGAATGCAAATATTTCCATTATTATTATATTTCTTTAGTTTGCAATTAATAATGAAATTAAAATATTAATTTCAGATCACTCAGCTCCTCCGGCGACCCTCCTGAAATCACCTTACGAGTACTTTTCGCGTTGAAAAGCAGCCCATTTTTCGTACTAGGTTTAAAGAAAAAAATTGTTATGCTTTCGGAACAATGGTATTGTTTATTGGTTCTTATCTAGCGTCTAGAGTTTTCTAGCCCCTATAGCGACGCACCACCACGATGGTCTTGATGCACCTCTTGGGGTTCTTGCACTTCACCTGCTGGCGGGTGTTGCACCAGTTGTTGCCCCTCCAGCAGCGCCTATTTGGTTTCTTCGTGGTGGTACTGGTCACTGATGCCGCTGTCGTCGTGGTCGTGGCTGTGGCTGCAGTCGTCGTTGTGGTCGTGGTGGCAGCTTCCGTTGTGCTGGCAGATGCTGTCTGGGCCACCGTCAACTGGAGGGCCAGAGCAATGAGAGCGACTACGAAAAGGAACTTCATTTTGGGTAAAGTTTGGAGCTGGTGGCTAATGTCTGGAGGTGTGGAGAGATGACCGAGTTGTGTGATTGGTAGAAGTGCGATTCGGATTATTTATAGCGATCCGTTGCAGTTGTTTCTCTAAACAAATTTGACAGAATTTGGGCGCAAATAAAACTACAAATTACAGAATGCGTATCTCTTACAGAAAGATCAGGCCAAATATTCAAATATTTACCATTTGTACACATATGTAGTTTGAACGTAATTGTAACCGATTAAACATGGATAAATTGACAAGGAAATGGCGACAACTTGCAGACAAAGTAATGTCAAAATGTCGTGACTAATCCATCTTGGCAAATAATTATTGGGAAAACGTCTTAATTTTGGTGATACATACATATGTAGGGCCTTATATGTACTTATCCGAATCCACTGCTGATCAAACATTTATTATGCTTCTCCGGATGGCTGCAGGCAAAGCCAGATCGAGGGCGGAAGGTAGAACGGTTACAATCAATTTAAGATTCTCTATAAAAACGCCGAATCTTACGGAAACTAATCACAACACTCGGTCGCATAAAGTCGATAAAAGCTATACAGATCCAACATTTTAAAGACATTCTATAAACTAGATCTAAAATGAAGTTCCTTTTCGTAGTCGCTCTCATTGCTCTGGCCCTCCAGTTGACGGTGGCCCAGACAGCATCTGCCAGCACAACGGAGGCTGCCACCACGACCACAACGACGACTGCAGCCACAGCCACGACCACGACGACAGCGGCATCAGTCACCAGTACCACCACGAAGAAACCAAATAGGCGCTGCTGGAGGGGCAACAACTGGTGCAACACCCGCCAGCAGGTGAAGTGCAAGAACCCCAAGAGGTGCATCAAGACCATCGTGGTGGTGCGTCGCTATAGGGGCTAGAAAACTCAGCTAGATAAGAAACTAAATTCGTATCAAGTCCAAATACATATGTACATATGTTCCTATATATATTAATAAATAATTTAAAGTTCAAAGCTAGTGTAAATGGGTGTTTGGTGAGGGGAATCTGTTTTCTGTTTTGTAAAATGTTCCTGTCAATAATGTCTGACTTCGATCATCTTTGCTGAAACTTTGAAAAACTATTTCCGATAAGGCGTTAATTATATCGTAAAAACAAAGCTTTATTGCAGATAGCTACATATGAACATACATATATTGTACTGACCCTACTGGACCATCTAGTCTTTCAATTCGAACAAAAGTAGAAATTTAAGGTCTAAGTTTTTCTCTGAGGTTCGACTATTAATGCTGATAAAGAATAGATATGTTCACTTTATGGATTCGGAAACTCTTTATTCTGGCTTTTAAATAAATAAATATTTAGGTATACACGAATATAATGTAACCCTTAATCATCCAAATCGGTGTTTCGTCCCAGCCATTCCTATCTACTGCTATTTGGGAGTCCAGCTCCTTAAAACTTTAACTATTAAACTGCCAGTACAAAAACTTATTAAAGCCATACAAAACGAGAGGGAACGTTGTGAGCTGCGGCAAAGGCCGCGGCTCTACCTTATACCCGGTACTCAGTCAGTATATATGTATATAGTTTATGGGGTCGGAAACGCTTCCTTCTGGGCGTTACACACAACCGTTATCCCCACAAATCTAATATACCCCTATACTCTTCAAGTACCGGGTATAAAAATGCTTCATTTAACATTTTTTGGGGAAAAAATCCACATTATTTTCAAGTATTTTTCGCAATATTTGGCATTTGGTTTCCCCACTATAAAGCACTCAAAAAGCGATTCGTGCAGAGTTTCCTTTATGATTGTTTAGCCACAATACCCTCGTCCGGCTGTCCCCCCGTCCCCCTTGTCTTGTGGCCCTGTCACTTGAGGAATAATTTATATTCATTGCTGGTTGCTGGTCAGCGCGATGAAAGAAGGGAAATCCCAAAAAAAAGAGCAGGAATGTGCCACACACACACACATACATAGGACCTATGTCCTTGAGTTAAATGAGTGATAAAAACCGAAATACAAAAGAATGGACCCAACATATGCTTTAAATTTATGAACAAGGAGAATGAGCTACTCCTGTCTCTTGTCTCTTGTCTCCTGTCTGTAGGTCCTGTCATTGTTCCGTGCTAACTAAATGACCATAAATACTATGTTTATGTCCGTATTGTTGAATGTTTGAATGAAAATATTCCCCACGCACAGCGGCAGCGAACATTTGAGAGTCCCATCGAACATGGCAGAGAAAAGCTGGGTGCTGTCTGACGTCACATCGAACCGAAAGTACGTAAACTTTTAGAACCCCTGGTTAGAGGGCATTACAATTCTTATCAGATGCTTGTAACTTTCTACTGCAAGTCTACTTGGGTATCAGGGGTATGTGAAAGACCTCGTTTTGTAGCTTTTTTGGCCAAATATCAATACAATGCATTAGAAATTGCAATGAAAACAAAAGACCATAAATCAAAAATCAAAAATGTCATCTCACCCGTCACACCTGTGCGCGCTCTGCTCTTCACACCACCCAACACCCAAGACACAGCACACAGCGCAGCACAGAACACACACCACAGCCAAACAGTTCTCCCGCCAAACAGCTGTTGGAAAATCCACCACGGCGTCCAACCAGCGCAGGCAGCGAAAGAAAAGCCCACGAAAGAAAAGCGAGATGCTCCCACGGCTGGCCCCCACAAATGCTCTTGGTCGGACGTCGTGTGTGGTGGCTGTGCTGTGCTGTACGTATGAGTATGAGTATGAGTATGAGTATGAGAACTGGACGTGCACGGTTGGTCGTGTTGTAATCGTGTGGAGACGGACGCGTCGAGTTGAGTACCGTTCTAGCGTTCTAGCGTTCTACCGTTTTAGCGTTCTACCGTTCTATCGTGCTATCGTTCTACCGTTCTTCGAAGTGATTCGTCAGTCAGTTAGGCGGCAGATACGGATACGATTGCAGCAGCTCTCCTGGAAAAAGAATGGAAAAGATGAAACAGAGAGAAATTAGAGCGCGATAAAAACCGAAACCAAACACACACACTCGCACACACACACACATCGATGCGTGTAAGTGCAGGAATGATGGAAAAATTAAACGGCCAAAGAGTCATGAAAAATAATCAAATTTAAAATAACAACAACAACAACAACCAAAAAGTCATGAAAAATCAAAAAAAATAAAGGAAAAAACTTATAAAGTGTTTCGAAAATTCGTGAAAATATGCCAAAAAGTCAAGGGGGAAAATTCAAATTTTAAGCTAAACGAGCAGAATAAATCAAGTGCGACAAGAAGAGCAAGAGGAATAGAGAGGGACACACAGACAGAAACGGAAAGAACAGAAAGGAAAGAAAGGTAGAGCGAGAGTGAGAGCGAGAGAGGACGAGGCAAGCCAAAATACCGAAACGTACAAATCTGAAATCTGAAATTTCTTGTGACGCGTTCAAAAGTGCAGAAAATGTGGCCATCGCAGTCAATCAATTGATTTTTCTTTTGGCCAAAAAGGAAGCGTGTAAAAGGAGCTCAACGAGAGAGTGAGAGAGGGGTAGGAGTAGGGGTGGGGGTGGGGGTAGGGGTCGTGGAGCGGAGTGGAGGGTACTGGGGATCGGCCTCCATCTGTGTCCTCTGTCTTGTATCTCCATGGGAATCCTAAGTGGAGCATGGCACATTAATAATGCTGTCGCAGCATTTCAACAATTTCTATCTGTGTATCTTTGTATCTCTGTGTCTCCACACAAACAGACACACATACAGACATACACAAAGAGGGCCAAAACTAGATAAACAACAAAACAACACAACAACACAACAAATGGCCTAAAACGGAAGCAGCCAAAAACCCAAGGATCCCAGCCCCCAAATCAACCCAAGAACTTAGATGCCTCGCCACCCCGAGGCTTACCATGATTGACATGGTTCCACAGCGGCCTTTAGAGAGTGCGGGAAGGCGGGAAGTGGGGAGTGGGGAGTGGGATTGAGGGGTTTTTAGAGACCGGTTAACTGGCGTCAGACGGAAAAGTCGGCCCCAGACACAGACGCGGCGTCGCAATAATCATAAAAGCAATAACAAAAGGAAGACCCAAGAAATCATAAATTCATGTGTGTGTGTGTGTGTGGTTTTTAGCGGTGCTGTGGAGGCCAACCCTGAAATGCGTGGGAGGAGGGAAGTGGGGGGTGGGGGGTGGGGGGCTGGGTATGCCATATATGTATTCCTTTATAATTCATTCAGCAGCTGTAATTAAGCCAGGCAGTTGCAGTGCCATGAATAATTTGGCAGCAGCAAACCGCAAGAGAACATGGCCAATTAGGCGAATAAACCGTTTACAGAAGATCCAACACGCAAAGGGGAAGGTTAGGCTGTCACGGGTGGGGGGATCGAAACTTGTAATACCCTTTAAGATATCTATGCAAATATATACATATACATACATAAATGTACATATGTAACAGCCTGTTCTTACATTTTCTACGATCATCTTTGGATAAAGTTTTGGCCAGGTGGATTTGAAAGTCAGGCAATAATTGGAATCTTCTTATCAAAAAAATTATGTTTTTTTTAAAGTGGAAAACAATTGTATCTGATTGTATCTGTAAGTGGTGATTGGGCACTTATTTTTCTCCTTTCGTTGGTCAACCATTGCATCAACCCCACATACCCTCATTGTTAGGGTATTTAGAACAAACACAAAGGTAGAACAGACACGCACAGGACGCCAAAGACATCATGCACTGAAAATCCCACAGAAACAGAATCAGGCAGAGACTGCGACAGCGACACACAGAGTATTGTCACGTTTTTCACTTGACTAAGGTCAAAAGTTGTCTCTCTAATCCTCCACCTTACGCCACCCCCATGTCTCGATGGCACCCCCAACCCCTTCCCCCAGAAATACACCAAGTCACCAATCATCAAGGAAAAGCATGTCTGAACTTGATGCTGTCGCTGCTGTCTCGCGCGGCTGCTGCTGCTGCTTCTGCTTCTTCTGATACCGCTGCTGCTGCTGCCGACGCATCGGTGCGCTGCTGCTGCTGACGAGGTAGCGGCTGCGGCTGCGGCTGTGGTGTCTATTTTTAACAGCACGCCCGCACCGAAAAGCATGGCCAATAAATATTCAGAGAAACAAAAAGATATATGCACATATAGACACACTTACAAGCATAAGCATATATATACTATAATGTATGTATGCATGCTTGTATTTGCTTAGAGCCAAAGATATTCTCATAAATTAATTTTGGAAACTTGAAAATCTCCTTTCGGAAAACGCATCAAGCGTTAAAAGTTTGTCAAAACTAATTAACTCGGTTCTACTATCAAAGTGTATCAAAGAGAGAATGAAAGTGGTTGAGAGGGACGGGGGGGGGGACAACAAAGTTTATTACTATAAGGTATGGGTCAGCACCGAATGCGTGAGAGAGTGAGATAAAGATAGAGAGAATCAAGTACACCTCACCTTCTGCAATTACACCCCTTGGGGTGGGTTGAGTGGGAGAGTGAGAGAACAAGCACTATGGCACACGCACAACAAACGCAGGGCAACAAAACAAAACACCAAAAGAAAGCCATCCAAAGAGAGTAAAAGTTCTGGGCTCTCTTGCGCTCTCTCTCTCTCTCTCTCTCACTCTGTCTCTCTCGGCTTCCTTCCAGGTTCCAGGCCTTCCAAAATAACACATTTTCCGTTCGTACAAAGGATTGTGTCGCTTCGCATTGACATTGGAAGCTTTTTCCCGCTGCCTACTGTCTCTGCCGCTGCCTACTGCCATGCTGCCACGCTGCCATGCTGCCACGCTGCCATGCTGCCACGCTGCTCTGCTGCCACGGCGCTGCTGCTTCAAGTTTGTGGAGTTCTGTCGGCGTTGGAGCTCAGTTCGTGGCTAGACTTTGGAGCGTGTTGTATGGTTGGAAAATATTTGGTGCGTGAAATCAGACAGAAAGGAGCTTTACCTTCCGCCTCCCTCTCATCCACTCACCCGCTCGCCCTCTGACGCTCAGTATTTTTTTTTTTGGGTGAAAAAGAAAACGCAATTAAACATACACCTGTATATTGGTATTATTTTGAATTTTTTTTGCATTTTTTTTTTGTATATTGTTTTGAAATTCATTTCGAACAGTGGGTGAAAAAAGTGCAAAAGTCGCGAGTGTACGTACCCTGTAAAGTAAGGCGTGTACCCGCACGCATACGCATACGCACAAAAACACGAAACACGAGAATAAAAAAAGGAGGAAGAAGCGAAGGAAATACCCCCAAAAATAAACCCCCAAAAAGCAGAGGAAGGCGCAGACAGATAGGCTGGCAGCAGCGGCTGTGGCGGCGGCAGAAGAGAGAGGACGAACTCCTTTGGAATGGGAAACGGGAAATCGGAATGGGTAACACTGTTCTTCTGTTCTACGACGAGGACGAGTCTTATGGGCATTACCATAATGCTAATGCGGCAAACGGGAATAAAAGTTTTTCATTTTGTCGCACTGTGACTTTTGTTTGCTTTTTGGTTCCACAGCAGAGGGGTGGGGTTCGGGTTGGTTGGGGAGGCAGGAACAGGGCATCCTCTAATTCTAATTCTTGTTCTTGTTTTCAAATTCGAAATTCGAAATAAAGAAACCACTCAAAAAACGGAAATTACTTGCAAGTTTTCATATTCATATTGAAATTCTTTGTTTTTTGTTATTTTTTTCACCAGTTGTGTGTCTCTGTGCAACAAAATAAACCACATAAAGTTTCATTTAATTGAAACAAAATGTGAGAAAAAAATTAAATAAAATAAAAAACAAACTTAATACACAAAAAAACTTAAACAACGCTTCAGCTGTAAAATCTATCTAAGATCTACGTATATACACACATATATCCAAACTATAAGGAACTGCAAACAAAAAAAAACACAAAAAAGAAAATAGAAGGAAAACCCGTCCTCTACTTTTCCTTTTTAGTTGGTGAGTAAATTAAAACGATGAAATTATGCTAATAAAATCGATATACATACATACACACATATATAAATATATATACCTACATATATACACTAATTTACGAGTCAATTAGCGGCATTTGTAATGCCGACATGCTACTTAGTGGATGGAAATCTCCTCCCTCTTTGTGAGGAGGGGAACATTTCCCCCACGAAATATTATCAACCATCATTAACCGAAATTGTGCAAACACATTTTCAGAACACTCATTCGCGTACACCACCCAACCCCACCCCACCCCACCCCACCGCGTTTCTCCTTCAGATAACAAATAAAAATAATATAATACTCATTCGAGTTGACAGACAACTAACTCTATTGATAACGCCTGTCCGCTGTGCTCCTCCGTAAAAGCCATCATCCCCCGGAATGAAACTTTTCGTGAAATTTATGGCTCCTTTCCCCCCCGCCCCCCACACCTGAAAATATGTGTGCCGGCGGGTCCCTTGGCAGAGCGGAGGGAGCATGAGGGGCATGACCATAAAGTATACTTTTAGTCCACGAATACATAGATATGGCATATACTCGTCGCATTGCCTATTGCCTCTCGGTGAGGCAGGTGATAAAATGTTGAGCTTGTTGTGCTTTTTGTGTGAAAAAGAACATCAACAACAACAACAATGTTCTCATGTTGCTTAATGGTTTGCCAATTTGTCAAGGCGTGGCATCCACAGCAATTTACTCCCCAAAAAAAGAAGAAGAAAATACAGCAAGCAGAAGGGTTTGTGCTGTGGGAGGCCGTGTGGATTGAGTCGATTAAAATCCTGTTGGAATAACAAGATAATCGCCGGACATGGGGCCGGGCTGGGCTGGGCTGTCAAAGGCTGTTCTCTATAAAAAATATCCTTGAATGTTGAGGCAGAGAAGGGATTTTGGTCAGCCTTTTATTGGAAAAATGATTGAGAACGGCAACCAAACCCTATCCAATAAAAACTAAGCCCAACTAAAGCCTAATAAATGTTGAACTTTAAACTTTCGTAAAATTGAACTCATCTCTGGGAAAAACTTGCTTCAATTTTCGTTTATTTTAGCCCATTCTCTTCTTAGTTGTTGTTGTTGGGGGTCGGCGGTCCGGGCCAGAAGTTTCTACCGACAGTTGTCCATAAATTTGGTTACGATGGCTTCTCGTTTTTGGCTGTTTTATTTGTCTTTTTGCTGGAGAAGAGCTCTACTATATGATTGGTCCATAGCGGTCCACGAGGATATACTCGTAAATACTGAAAGGCAGCAGAGAATGACATTTTTATTGCAATTCCGAACACACCGAGTTCCGAATTTAAGAGGGAAATGAAAGAAAATGAATGGAAATTAGATGAGGAGATTGCAGGAGCAGATTCTCTCTAGAGATTCTCATTGAGAATGAGATTGAGTGGCCCCTAAGCCAATACTAAGCTCAGAAATATGACCCTAAGAAGTTTGATAAAACAATTTTCATTTTGTGCTGCCAAGTTTTCCTCCAGGACAGGACACAAGTTGTGGCAATCGCAGAAGCGTTTATTTGGCCCATTAAGGTTGCTAAATGGCAACGCTTTACCCTCCATATAGTAGATGTGAATTTTCCTACTTTTTTAGGCCTACTTTAGATAAAGATGCAGGTCTACCAATGAGAGAGGGGGGGATCTGCTCCTGCTCCTTTTCCTCCTCGTCTCTATCGTCTCCCCTCTGTGGTCTCTTCAAACGGAATGCACTGAAGCGCATTTCCATTCATGTTTGAGGGCAGCACATAATCAATATTTGGCAAACAGCCGAATATCGCATATGACAAACAGGCGACAGGCCCCAAAAACTATGCGATATACGAATACGAATATAGTATATGGGAAGGGGGTAGGGATACATGTAGAAGGGAGCGAGAACACTGGCTCCTCTATATAGGGGGTCATGGAGTATTGGCGGGGAACGGCCATCCTCCATTCCCATCAGTAAAGTGCATCAGCAGCCCATTGAATCCATCCTGTGCCTCCCCGAATGTGGGGCTTTTTGATGATTTACTAAAACGGATTTTGTTTTTGTATATGCCTACCCTTTTGCATAAATCATTTGTACAGGCAATGTATATTATACAGGCAATGGAGATATACTCTCTGAAACACTATCCTTAGATCTAATTATGGGATGAGGTTTTCAAGAGAGAGAAAGAATGCAATACCTTTCTTTCGAATTCTGTTTGAGAATCCCAAGATCTATACATCTCCAACATCAGTGGTCCAAAGGTGTACGAATTTTCCGATCTTTGAAGGGATTTTGGGCTCTCTTATTTAATGCTTTCCTAGTCTAGCCATGGGGTAAGGGTATGCACCTCTCCTTACAGAATAAGGGTATCCTTTGTTCCGCATAGATATTCTCGTTCAATTCAATGGAACTTCTTGCGAGTTTTCGCTTTTTGCAGACGATAAAAATCAATGGCAGCAGTCGACAGACGACGAGTCTCCTCCGGAGCTATGGATATTATTGCCTCATAGCCTTAGTTTTTGGCAAACATGCAATGCCCTAACAAGGCTCCTGCCCCACGTGGAACACATAGACATACGTAGACCGTGTGGGAGTTCAAGAGTCGCCGCTGTCGCTGCCCCTGCTGCTGCCGCTGCCACTGCTGACATGAGCCGCAAAATGCATTCGTTTCAGGTGCAAGACGCTGTCGTGTGGGCGTTACCGAAAGCACAATTGGATTTAGAGTGGAGCTGCCTGCCCCAGGATGGGTTGGGCGGGGGCATGCAACGGGCAACGGGCAACGGGCATACCTCGACCAGCTTTGAGCAGTCAAAAACTTTTCTGTTTTTCGTTGCTTTTTTGTTGTTGGTTCGGGGCAACGGGGAGAGAGTTGTTTGTTGTCGTCACGAAATGGCTGCCAAGAAAACGGCAGCGCGCCACAAATTTCTCTTTCAATTGGACAACTGGAGCGCAATGCCACATGGGGAGTGGTGCCTGTGCCCCACCGCCCTCCAGTATGTCACAGACTGCTGGAGCCTGCTGCTGCCTGCTGCCTTCTTTTGGGGCAAATTGAGTGGCAATTGCTTACGCCCTGAGGATTCCACTTCGATTTGCTGCCCAATGTGGCATATACGGCATGTAGATTAATCTTTTGTTTGCCCCCAAAACGGAGCTCATTAGCATGAGGGGACGGGAGGGTGTGGAGGGAGGGGAGGGGAAGGAGCATGAGAGGAGGCGGTCTATGAGATCTGTGGGCCCCGAAAAAGCAGTCGAAGATTAATTATAGGCCATCTTCAGTCACATTTCCGTTTTCATTTTCCATGCTTCAGCCTCCCATTTTCATCTCAGTTTCCGGGCACCGCCTATTTGGCCACTTTTCGTGGGCAGGGCAGGGCAGGGCAGGGGCATGTGTAGGGGAAGGGGAAGATCCGCTCGTTTTGGCCAAAGTGCCAGACGCATTTATGCTAAATGGCCAGCAAAGAAATTGTCTCCTGTGTGGCAGCAACTTGAACACTAATTGCCTCTTGGCTCTTGCCACTTGCTACTTGCCACTTGGCTCTCGGGTGTATCCATGTACAGTAGTACATGTGGATGGGATGGGGATCCATGTCCATGTCCATGCCATCTCTCAGTTTTCCCACATTTTCATACTCTTCAGGTCTGGTGCCGCCTTTGGTGATGCCGCGTGCCCCCACCCCCGCCGCCCCCCACGCGGGGGCCGTTGTGCGCCTCGGTAATTGTTCAACGCATTCACATTCCCTGGGAAATGTGCGGGAAAATGTTTAAATGCAATTGCTTTTGCGGTTCGTTCTTGATGTGCGATGTGGTGCACCGTTAACGAGCGGCTGTGGCATGGCAGCGACAGGAGGCAGGAACGAAATGAAAGGACACGAGCAGTGAATGCTAAATAGTTTTAAAGCGCAAAGTGTTTGCCATTTTAAGGACATTTTCTCTTTGCTTAAAGGGATATCCGTTTCACTAATTCTCCCCCTGCAGCGAAGAAGTTCTGTAGGCATTCTAAGAGTCCCTTGAAAGGGATAGAATTCATATGTATCTGGTGTTCAGGGACTTCTGGTGGAAGAATCCATCTGTGGTTAAGACTGACAGCCACTTGACAGAAAGAACCCTTCCAACAGGAAAATCCTTTCACGAAAGAAAACCAAGAAAAGAAGCCTCATTTAGCCAATTAGTTAGTTAATCAATCAATTGCGAAAACTTCAAGGAACTTTCATTTATCCAAATTAAACTTTTCCATTTTCCGCCAGCGAGTGTTTATGTGTGTGTGTGTGTGTGTGTGATTATTGGAGAAAATCTGTGCTATTCCGCTGTTTGCTTTACCAAAAGTTTTCCTGTTTGCAACACCCCTGAATGGCTGCCACTCGGGGCGGTGGTAATTGCAACAGAGATGCAGAGAGAGAGAGAGAGAAGTAGGGGCAAAGACTGTATGTTGCAGCAGCAGCGGCAGCCACCATTAGCGTCATGAGTCGAGCATTACACCAGAAATAATGATAATGAAATATCATAATCATTGTGTGCGGTAGGCACTCTTCGTTCTCTCTCCCTCTCTAAAACCTCCTCTCCTGCCATCCCATCCACCCAGTTTCCCCCGTCTCATTTTCCCGACATAATTCTTTTTTAATGGCGTTGAGATTCAATTAAGTGAGAAAACCCTTTCTCTCTCCCTTACTCTCTCTCGTTTCTGCAAAATTAAATGAAAAGTCTGCTTTGTGTTGGCTGGGACTGTAGGAGGGGCATGCCCCCAAAAAGAGTGGCATGTAGGGGCGTGTCTCTGTCTTAGTCTCAGTCTCAGCCTCAGTCTGTCTGTCGTACATATGTTTGTGATATCTTAATAAAGTTAAAAGCGTTTCCCCAGCTCTTTGTTTCAACTTTCTGCTGCCACTGCTGCTGCTGTCAGTGGCAAACACACACACACACACACACACACACACGGGGGCATGGTTGCTAGAAGAGAGTCCCTCCCGCATATGGAAGGAAAAGGAAGAAACGCCAAAGAGTGGCAAAGTTTTCGCTCTTTTGGGCGCTCTGGCGACATCCTGTGCCTCTCAGATCAAAGCTGCTCGAAGGAAATTGAAAAATACAATTTTCCACACCCCGCACTCCGCTCGGCCGGAAGGGCAGGAAAATACTGGAAAAAGTTAAGTACGGGAGCGGGGGGAAATTTGCGGCAAATGAAGCTGTTGGTAGCGGCTTAAATTTCGTGTTAAAACTGCGAAAGCGACAAAAATCTTTCAACTTTTTGTATCTGCCTCATGTCTCATGCATCCTGTGCTCCCTCTTGGCTCGTGGATGTCTCTCTTGCCAGCCTACCTGCCACCTGCTGTTGCAGCCTGCTGCGAAGGCATCCCAGCATCCGAGCATTCGATGGAGATGTCTATGGTTGCTTCCATGGGTCGGGTCCTTCGATGGGTGCTTCCCATTTCCATTTTAAAAGGTAAAGGGCTGGCTCGTGGTTTATTTATGGCACAGCAGCTGCTGGTGCACCCAGAGGATGTGCAGCGTCATGCGGCCAGCGTACAGGTGGCACTGGCTATAGGGAAACAGAAGCCTTTGCAAGCATTTCCTTTCAGAATTGCCCGATATAGTTGGAAGGGGAGGGTTTTGTGTTTGTTGTAGCTCGGTTTCACTGTAGCTGGCCATGTGGCAGGTTGCATGCTTTGCATGCATATGAGAGCATGTTGCAAGTCAGTTAGTGGGTAAAATATATGACTTTAAGGGAAAAGCGCCACAAGGCGTACTCGTACTTCTGCATGCTTCTCGAAAGAAATGACATCCCGTCCCGTTTCGTCCCGTATCTGTGTGGCATAAACGTGTAACGGAGATACGTGAGTCCTGCTTCCTGCTGAGGGGGAGGGAGAGGAAGCGGCAGATGGGAGAGTGGGAGAGCGCGTGCCACAACGTGCCACACGAATAATTAATAATGTCTGGAGCGAGCGACGAAGGGAACGGTCAATGTGTGGCTAACGATTCCAGTAACCAGTCCAGTGGCTGGCTGCATCCCCCCTCCCACGCCCTTTCCCCCCACCTTACATGCATACATACATATGTATAATATGTATATTTTTGTATATTTGTATCTGTGTATCCGACTGTGCGTGTGTGGGTGTGTGGCTTTTACTATTTAATGAGCACTCAGCCGCAGGTACCGACTATCTGTGGGCGTATCGCATCCCACGGTTACTGCCATTCACTTTGTGAGAGAGAAATGGCGGAGGCTGAAGTGGCATGTAGTGGTGTGTAGTGGGAGCATCCTTTGCCTATTTTCAGGCGCATTGAGTGGGAAAACTTGGCTCGTGGCTCGTGGCTCATGGCTTATGGCTCATGGCTCATGCCTCGTGGCAGCGCCTCCTCGATTCACCTTTCTGTAATATTCTAAATTTACCTTTTTTTTCGGGCTGCATTTTACGGTCGAATGCGCTATAAATATCAATGTGTCTGTCTGTCTGCCAGGCGAGGCAATCCTTTTTGTTTTGCAAAGTTTTTCAAGTTTTAATTTGGCTAAGAGCCTGGCCGCTTGCCGCCTGGCCGCCTGCCGCTTGCCTCTTGCCGCCTGCCGCTTGCCACTTGCCTGCTTTGAATGCGATTGCGATGCCTCTTTGTCATTTCTGCCCTCCTGAGATTGGGAAAGCATTCAAATCCGTATCATCAATGCCGAATCCTATGCTAATAAAATGCACAAAAAAAAACCAGCATAATTCGTTGTGGGGCACTTGGGGGCATTTGGGGCATGGGGCACTCGGGATCACTCGCACAGCAAATCAATAAAATAGAAAAGTTTATTTGATTTATAAATATACAAATCAATTTTTACGAGTGTTTTCCATTTCATGCGAGTGCACGCACACCCCTCGCCCCCCCCTCTCCCACCAAGCCCCCCTTTCTTCCTGGGTATCGTAAAAATTATGAAATTATGTATATGCTCCACAGAGAGGGGGGTAGGGTAGGGGTATGGCTGGGGGTAGGGGTAGGGAAAAATGTAAAGAAAAGATGGGAAAAATTCCTTTTTGCGCTTGTGATTTTTAATGATGAAAAACTTCCGCCCAGAAGCAATCACGTCTTGTTTTTTGTTTGTTTGGAAAATGAGGAAAAGCGGGGAAGAGCGGGGAAAGGCGGGGCAAGGTGGTGCAAATATAAATATTTGAAGCAGAGATAAATAAAATGCAATATACGAGTGCCTCGTAAATTGAAAGGATCTATGCGTTTCCATTTATTAATGGCTTTATCATCATTAAATTATTATTATTATTGCTAAGCGATGTTTTATCTGGCCGAATTTCCCCAGACCCATACGGAAATGGCAAATAGAAAATTGCACCACGCCTCCCAGCACTTAAGTTGGGGATTAGCTGAAAAGCGTAGCAAAGCGACTCGGATTTTAAGCCATAATCCATTCCCCAAATGGCATTAGGCTCTGCCCCTCCCCCCTCCCCTCTGCCACTCTGTCCCGGGGCACGGTAATAGGCCCACTAGTGGAAATTCCAATTGAAAATGGCTTAGCCGTTACTCGAGGCGGTACTCAAAGAGGGAGAGGAGGCGGGCATGGGTGGAGAGGAGAGCAGAGCAGAGCAGAGTGTCGCTAAACTGTCAAGGGGAATGTGAATGGGGATACTTAGGGGCGAGCGATGTTTATGCGGCGTGGAAGATTGCGATAAAAACTGATATAGATTTGCGATCTTCACTTACTACTACTATGTAGCTTTCCTTTGGCTATGGTTGCATGTGTCCTTAAAGGATGTTCAGGTGGAGTGCTAGTGGAGTCAATCAAGAGTTAGCTTTCAAATCACATTATGAAAACTCCACCGCATAAACGCCTCCATTAATGCATATATTTTGTGTCACACATGCGCTTCATATTTGTTCATCCAACTACAAATACGCTCGTCTCTGTATCTGTATCTGTATCTGTGTGAGTGTTGTTGATGTGTGTGTGTGTGTGCATCACGGGAGAACGAACACTTGAGGAGGCCTTAAGCTACTGCTCCTCCTTTCGTATAATCACAGTCCGACACTCCGGCACTCGACTCGAGTCATCAGCAACATTCAACATTGACGCACTTATCGCATCCTCATGGCCGTCATTCGTGACGCTGGAAAAAGCTTGCCAGATCCCCATTCCCCACATCCCCACATCCCCACATCCCGTCCCTCTCCTCCTCTTTTGCCAGCAACTATTTTTTCCTTCCCATTTTGTGTGGGGTGGAAAAGTGCCAGGCACTGGCACTCGCACTGGCACTGGCACTTGTCGCAAAAAGAGATTATCAAAAACTGTTTACCCAAAAAACACGAGATTCAGAGACTCGAGACTCGAGTGGTGGCAGTGGCTCTCTGCCCCCTCCCCTCCCCTGCCCCCCGCTCTGGGAGGCTGGGCTCTATCTCTTTCTGTCTCTTCTTGTGGCTTTCATTCAAATGTCCAAGTCCATGCAACATTTTCTCCTGCTGCTGCTGCCGCCACTGACAGACAGACGCGCTTCAACGCTTAGACCTGACTGCCTGCCTTCCGGACGTAATTTCCATGAAATTGATTGACAATTGCCGCATTTTGTGGCACATTTGCAAAACAGGCAGGCAGGCAGGCAGGCAGCCCGCCCGTGGAGCCCGTGGAGCCCGTGGAGACTTTGTATCGATTAGGCCACGACTCGGACACGGCGCTGAGAAGTGACACATTTCCCTTCCACAGCTTGAGGCATGCTTGGGGGTGGAATGCATGTGGTCCCATGTCTTGTCTTAAGTTTAATTGAATTTCCCGGAACGAATAGAACAAACGAAAGAAGCTGACTGACTGCCCCACTAGAAAGCGAGAGAGAATTTTCCGCAAATTTGTGTAGTTTGCGCCTGCAACAGCAGCAGCAGCAGCAGCAGCAGCGCAATCTGGGTGAAGCTTCAGTCCGTGCCGCCCAGGTCCCTGCTCAGCAATTGCAGTAGATTATCTCGTTGTGCCACAGGACACACAGGCTGCCAGTGACAGCTGGGAAAAGGCACAGAAACAATTACATGCCATATATGTACATGTGTGTGTGCGTGTGTGTGTGTGTGTGGGGCAGTGTGGCAGTGGTAGTCATGCATGAATGCATTCACTCGTTGCAACAGCAACAGTAACAGTAATGGCCAGGGGGGGGTGGGGCAGGGTTTGCACACAGCCGTGGGAATCCAGCGACAAAGTGGTGCCTCCTCCCATGCCTTCCATGCATCACATGCCTCCTGGGTGCCCCATCGTGCAGCAGCATCTTGATATTTTTTGTATGCAAAGCGGCCAGACACAAGGCGCACTCTATTGTGCCTCTCCTGCAACAGCAGCGGCAACAAAAAGAGTGAGGCAGCGGCAACAACAGGCATTTAATTGTGCAGTCAACGGATGACAGGCAGATGCACACTCCAAAAGAAAACTCGGAAAATCTCCACACACATAAACACACACACACACCCACACACACACACACATAGGAACAGGAACAGAAACATTCAAATGGAGAGGAGAGAGGGAGATGGGGAGAGCTCTGGAGATTGAAAATACTTTCGGGCTTTTGTAAACAACCCTGTCATGGTTTTTCTCTCGGTATTTTGTTGGCCGGAAAACTTGTTTCTACCTCATTGGAGTTGCTGCTAGGAAAACGTGTTTACTGTAGTTCAGGGAAAGCAAGAAAAACCTGAGAATAACCTGTGACCTGAGGCTACCTTTAACGAGAGCTTAAGGTTAAACAGAGCTTAAGGTTCCCTCCTTCGTTTGGAGCAATCAATATTTGTCACTCTTCCCAGAGATCCTTTGCCTCTTGAGGTCCAGCAAGGAAAACACCCAAGTATTTCCCCCTTTCGCTGCAATTTCCTTTGATCTGCCACAAGAATTTCAACAGAATCCAGCAGCGGTTCTTTCCCCACAAAAAAAACCATTTGAAATATATAGAAAATGGATAGGGAAATGAGAAGAGAGAGAGAGAGAGAGAGACAGAGAGCTAAGTACGCGATAAGTAAAACAAAAAACATTTGTGCAACATTTCTTAGATCAAGCCCTGTGCCCCTGCCCTGTGCTTTTCTTCGGGGATCTGTTATTGTGTGGGGCAGCGTCTGGCCGAGAATTTCCCATTTATCAGGTGGTTTTCCCAAAGGCCTAAAAATAGACAAAATGTTTTTTTGTTTCAATGAGAAAACTGCCCGCTCTCCTTCTCTCTCTCTCTCCATCTATCTTTCTCTTTGGTTCGGGGAAGGGGAGGCTTTATGTGGGCCAACAAAAATAGCCGGCGATTGCAGTACCACCTCTCTCTCTCTCTCTCTCTCTCTGTCTCTGTCTCTCTATCTATCTGTTTCTCTTTGTCTGTTGTTGTATCTTGTTGTATCCTCTGTTGTATTTGTATCTTTGTGCCGCTCTTGCTGTGGATTATATTTATAATATAGCAAATAAAAGAGGAACCCCGAAATAGCATCTTACTCATGAGATGTGTCGCCTTCGGCTTTTGATTTGTTTCTAATTATTTTTACAAGATTAATTCTAGAAATAAAATAAATGTGCGAGTCCGCCACCGTTTTCCCACCGCTTCGTTGCGCCTCTCTGTTCTCCTCTGTGTTTATCTATGATTCCCCCCCCCCTAAGCATTTTCTATGCTTTTCTTTTGCCCATTGTTTGTATTATTGTTTTGAGCCATTTCGAAGCGGCTACGCTTTTTTAAGTATAAACAAATTCTCCACACACGGACATTTGTTTATGTACAAACAGATCGGAGATCGAAGAACCCCGAAAAAGTGTACATATAATTTTCCATAACGCCATGAAAACCATGTTTATGGCTAACATATGCGCCACGCCACTCTATTCGGCCAAGAGAGCTCTTTCCGTCTTCGAGGAATAGCTTTTGGATATATGTACATACACATGTACATATATATCTATGTACATATATGTATATACCTTTCTATATGTATGCACACATATATATTTTCTGTATAATTGTTTATTGCAATAATTTGTTGTGCTTTTTGGCAAACGAGTTTCCCCTGGACTTCAGTCATTTCCCCTCCTCCTGCTCCACCTCTTGTATATATTTTCAGATACAATTTTTCAGGAAAAACTAATTTTCACAGTAATTCACACAACAATAAACTGCAAAATGCTAAATGCAAAATGCAAGTGCGCCTGGCCTGGGGACCTGGGGGCCTTTCATTTGATGCCGTCATCAATTTAAAAATGTGAAAATGTGCATCAGCAGCTGATAAGAAGGAAATGAGAGAATTATTCTTGCTCTCTCTCGCTCTCTCGCTCTCTCGCTCTCTCGCTCTGTCTCTTTCACTCTTTCTAGTTTTCCATTAATTTCATAGAAGGTGGGAGGTGGGCGGAGGCAGACTGCCGGAATGGGGGGGGCCTCTGTTGATGGGGAAGGTCATTGTGTTTTTACCCAAAATGCAATTTATTTTGGTGTGAACATCCGCTTCACCTTCCCCCCATATCCCCACACCCCCACACCCCCACACACAGTTTGCTGCAGCACTCTGCACCTGAAATGTTGCACGAACGCACGAGAGAATTTATTTCCGTTTAGATTGTGTCATTTTTGTATTTTTGGGACTGCACTGCGTATACGCAATGCATTTTCCGCGGCGGACTGCATTCCCCGTGGCCCCGTTGCTTTTGAAAAGGGGGCTTGTGCGGGGGGATAGCTAGCTAATGGTGCCACATACAAATAATGGTGCCACATACATCATAAGCCCATCATAAGTGCAGAGGCTTATGGCATTTTTCTCTTGTTAATGACACCTACATGCACCTGCAGCAAGCCACAAGCCACAAGCCACCTGCCACAGCCACAGACACAGACACCTGTTTAATGCACTCTTGTGGCTTGATATTGATTTCTATTTTCTATCTGCATATTTCTGTGTCGTCATCAGTGAGTGAGTGAGCGAGCGAGTGAGAGAGAGATAGCGGAGAGGCATTCTCCTAAATGAGAAATTAATGGGTAAAAGAGAGAGATTATTTTCCCCATTTCGCGACTGATTATGGCCATTGAAGAGCCAGCTTTAAAACGTCACTTTTGATGGGATAAGTCGCTTCAGAGAGAGAGAGAGAGAGAGGGAGAGAGACAGAGAGTGAAAGTGTAGGAACAGCAGCAAAGAAATCTTTGAATAATCCTTAGAGATAGTTATGTAGATATGTACATTCCCTTTCGCGATTATCTACCTTGCATAAATGTATCTCTGTTGCTAACTGCTCTTCAAACATGCCTCCGAATGACATGCTTATGCCTCTGCCACCCCCTATTTCCACGCTCGATGGACGATGGACGCCTGCCTGCCCCCGAAACGCGTTTAAACATAAAAACTTAATTATGTGTCAAAAATTGTTGCCGCCTCGTTAACGGGCAGCGCTACATGTTTGTGCATACATTTACAATGTCGCACCGCCCTGCCACACTGCCTCAAAGAGAATGGTGAGTGGCGGGTGGAGAGGGGGAGACTGCAGAGAGGATGCGGCGACTGCCTGTGTGCGGCCAGGAGATTGGCGGATGGAAAATGGCTGAACAAACACACAAACAAAATCAAAATAAAGCGAGGACGAAACCGAAGCCCACAGAAAGGAAGGAAGTGGTGTGGCAGGGGGTGGGGTGGGGTGGGCTGTTGCGGCAGGGTCAAGGGATGTGTGTGTGTGCGAATCTCAGGCCAATAAAAAGTAGCTGTAAAATGGCAACTACACGAATTTATGGCCCTGCTTTTCGGGGTCCAATGTAATGTGCAATTAAAAACAGCCAAAAGTGCATTAAATTTTAAATTAAAAATAATTAAAAAACAAGAGGAAAAATGCAACAGAGGAAAATGCCCTGTTCTGGCCTGGCCTGGCCTGTTCTGTTCTGGCCTGGCCAATGATAAATTGCATTGGATATACTTTATATGAAAAGGAATGCCAATAAATGTGGAAAATTCATGGGACATGGCATGGGCTATGAATGGGCTATGAATCGCAGATATAATTCGGTTTTCATTATTCATAATCCATTTATTGCATAATTCCATTAGTTAGTTTGCTTTTCATGCCGTCAAAACTTTATAAACTTTCATTGCATAAAGTCCGTGCGATATTTAATAGCTTCAATAAATGTGTAAAACTTTATGCAAATTGCACATTTTATGACTTTTCATAATTCTAATTAAAAACTTCGTTTTCCATGCAACCCCACCACCCCGTGGCAAGTGCGTTCTGCCCGTACTAATCATAAATAAATATGGAAAATTAATGGGAAAACTTTAAAGTTGATTAAAAGTTGATCAGCAGCGTAATTGAAAAAGCTTTACAAACAAAAAAATATACTCGTAGCGACTATTAAAAAAGAGGCAAAGTTTCCGTGGAATTTCTCTCTCCCAGAGTGACATAAAGCAATAGAGCATAAAGGGAGCACCAATAACTTGTTCTGTTCAACTTATCTTTTGCCGCTGCCGCTGTTTGCCGCATTTTCCCATTTTTCCATTTTCCACTACAGATAATTTCCCCTGTGTCCCCCATGAAATTCATTCATTCTTTTGGCTCTCTCATCAGCTGCTGCCACAGCGGCCATCGATTGGCCATAAACAATGAAAAAAACTCGCAGGAAAAACCAATTAAATTCATGCGTCGAAATGCGCCAACCACTTCTAGGGCAAGTGGGGGGGGTACGCTGCGGGGCGAGGGAGCGGAGAGGTCAGACCACAAATAGCAAGCGGCATCGCGGCATCAACGTCTATAAAGCATTCGGCGGAGGAGGATGCGGATGAGGATGGGGGTGTGGGCTGCCTTTGGTCGTCGCGTAGGCCATTAATGTTGTAAAATGCAAAAAAAAACCAACGAAAATAAAACTGAAAATTGTTTCATTACTAGATGAGTGGGGGGGGAGCGGAAAGAGGGGCGTGGAGGGAGACGTTCCACCTTGACGTTTGCTGCTTGAACTCGAGCCAGAGAACTATTGAAGGGTGTACCGAAGGTCTCTTGCAACAACAGCAGAGGAGGAGAAGGAGGAGGCAGCATGATTTGCACTTATTACTAATTGGAGACTTTTCCGACACACACACACATTCATAAGATACAATATCTTATGATCTTGTTTATCCCCCAGAGGGAGACCGACACCGAGAGCGAGAGCTGGCGAGGTCTGCCCTTGAACTAGACTCATTTTGTGGCAGCCTCTTCTGACAGGCAACAAACGATATAGGGTTTCCGCCTCTTTAATATTTTATGGGAAACAGAATTTCCAATTTTCCATAGAAATATTTCCACGAACATTCGATTTGAAATTTTGCTGTTTTCCAGGGAAACTGGCGAAACTGATTTTCCTCACGTTTCACTAGTGTGCAACACACACACACACATCAAAAATGATTGATTAGAAGCCTTTTACCGCGGACACATGAATCATTTAATTTTCATTTTCATTTTCACTTCACTTCAGTGAAAAGTCGCTTCTGTTTCTGGTTCTGTTTGAGTATTTGCATCTGGCGAAAAGTTGCGGAAAAGTTTTTCCTTTGCCTCTGCATGTGACTGCTGCCTGGCTACGTCATCTTCACGACTGCCTTCACCCCCGCTTGATGGCTGCTGCTGCTGCCGCTGCCGCTGCCCCTCCCCCTCATTCCTGCCACATTTGATGGCTCTTCAAAAGCCAAAAGGCAATGTCGAGGCGGCTGCGGCTCTGTGGGTCTTAAATGTTTGGCGCATTTAGCGACAACATGTCACAAATACACCATCAAAAAAAAATAACAGAGCAAAATAGACAGGGAGCGAGCGAGAGAGAGAGAGAGAGGGAGAGGGAGAAGAGATTTTCAAACAAATTTCAGAATAGTATTCGAAATATTTCTCCTTGGCAATTGGCCCAGATCCGGATCACCCAGCAGGCAGCACCAGTCCAAGGGCCTGGATTGTTGTATGTAGAACATGCCTCACAACAGCAGCAGCAGCAGCATGTGGCATGTTGTCTCCACAATTAGGTGTGTCATCTGCAATTAGAACTGATGCCCGGAAAATGTTGGGGAAAATGGAAATGAATCACTGCAAAAAAAGAAAACCAAAAAAGAGAACAGAACGTGGAACAAAATGAAAAGTTATCTGGCAGAGTACAGATGAGGAGGGAAAAACCCGGGAAAATTAGAACAGACAGAGGAAAAAAATTACCCAAAAAGCACACTCATTTCCCTTGAATCCCGACGCTATTAGCCACATTTCTCTTTAAAAAACTTCAGAGACAAAAGGCCACAACTAGTGCCACAAAATTGTTTCACAAATTGCCAACACAACACACAAATTATTATTATGGCTTGGTCCATTCAATTTGGCTAAAAGCCCACAGGCCAAAAGCCCGATATCCCCGTCATCCAACGTCCACCGATTCAATAGAAACAACAACAGCCAGGAAAAGCGAGCAAAAACGGGGAAAGAAATGAAAGAAAATACAATGAAATCTATTAAAGGGAATTTTAATAGAAAGCAAAGTGTTAAATCAGCACAAAAAAAAAGAAAGGAGCAACGAAAAGGGGAGAGTAAAAATGGGAATAAATTAAAAGAGGAAAAGCGAGCGATAGATGGAGGAAAAACGTTTGAATTGGAAGACTATTGTGCAGGAGCAGGAGCAGGGGCGGCGAACATGAGGGGGAGAATTCGAATTTAGAGAAGAATAAAACTAGAAATTAGGAATATTACGTGAACACGTTTAAGATATTTTTAAGAAATATTCGTAATAAAGCACAAAACCCGAGTAGCCCAAAAATAAGTAAACAAATATAGAAACGATATCTGGCAGATATTCAAATACAGGTATTATCGGATTGCTGACACATTGTGACTCCTTCTTGCCACACCTTTCCTTCTTTCCTCCTTCCTTCGACTTCCCTTCAATCGTCTGAGACTTTTCTTTGGCCCATTCTCGCACTCATTTGAAGGTAATATCCGGCCATTACATTTCCTCTATAAGGTTTGATCCCCACACCCCTGCACTGCACTGCCTGGAAGGAATAGTTTTGCTGCCCGTTCAGGCCCAGCCTCGTGCCAAAAATAGCAGAGAAAAATAAAACATGATTAATTTTTTTTTGGTTTGCTTTGTGGCTAACGATGAAGCCACATCGAGACGGGGAAATGGGAAATGAAATGAGAACTCAATACGGATAGAGGAATAGTGCCCCATTTCCATTCCCATTCCCATTCCCGCTCATTGTTGTTGCAATTTAATAATGGATGACAATGAAGTAGCAGTGGCGGTGGCAGTGGCAGGTGGAGGGCGGGAAACATGACATACAATATAAATAGAAGCATGAAGGCAGACAATAAGCGACATGAAATGAGAGAGAAAAAGCGAGAGAGAACGGAGGGGAAGAGAGTGGATTATGAGGAGGAGGCGCGGCAATTGCCTTCATGGAATGGAGACAAAAATGCCAAAAATACCAAAAATATACTGTTGTCCATCTGTTGTCTCTGGCGCTTTCCCCAGCCCCTCCCTACGCCCATTTTCCCCGACTTAATTAACTGCCAACTGAAGCGAGATTCTGATGCGAAAATACGCTTTGATTCGGTCTGTTTCGCCCCCTCACCCCCCACCAGACCTTCTGCTGCCTCTGCAGTGTGGCAACTGCTGAAAATAGTGTGGCAAACAAGGCCGTCAATCTAGGTGGGCGGAGAGAGGGGGTCACAGCGGGGGTCAGAGGTGGTTTGTGGGTCTGGTCTTGTAATTTGAAGTTATGTGCGGTTCTGATGTAACCAGCGAGAGCTAAACAACTTTTGCAGAGGTCTAAGGCAGAAGTTTTCCATTTGAATGCAGACTGCGATGAAAACGAACTTCAGATACCCTTGAAGAGGCCAAAAACATGGAAAAATAAAGAAATGTTCATTCTTTCCTGTAAAAGTTGTGTAACTTACCTTGGCATGTAATGTAATGTTACATGTTCTGGAATGCAGAGTAGCAAAGAAATGACAGTTCAACGTGTGGCATGGAGAGGTCCTTTCATTACCAGAAGTGTATAAATGGCCGCCTATGACCTGTGCGAGAGACAACAACAACAATCCACGACAGTGGCAAAGTGGCAACAAAACGAGTGAAAGCCTCTCACCGCTCTCTCTCTCTCTCTCTGGCAATGCGGTTAAATGGGATTCCGTTGTTAGCCCTGTACTGTTGTGGCATCTTGTTACTTGCCACCGTGCTGCTGCTGCTGCTGCTATGGGGGGGGGGAGTCCTTGAGCGGCAGAAGATACTCGACCGCAGCTTCATTTCCATCTTCCGAGTACCCAAGAGGTGGGAAAGGTGGCAAGGTGGTGACCTCGTCGTCAATGCACCTTCTTCCTTTCCACCTGTCACACAATCGGGAGCAGGCCCCGCGCAGGCCCTCGCTCCTGCTGTCAGACCAAACGGACACTCGAGTGCACGCTTACTCCCCGCATGGGGCACGAAACAAGAGGCAGAAGCGCGAACAAATGGAAGGGCGAGAGACGAGAAAGAGAGAAAGCGAGCAGAAAGGAAAGCTCTGAAAGTAGCAGCAGCAGCAGCTGAAGGAGCAGCAGCACCAGCACCAGCACCAGCAGCAGCAGCAGCATAACGGTAACGGTAACCGTAAGGCTGTCCGTGCAGAGTTGTATCCTGTTTCCAATTTTCATTCAGTTTCCCATTTTTCCACCACGAGGGACAGCCACTTCGGGTGTCGTGTCTCGTGTCTCGTGTGTCGTGTGTCTCGCGCGCGCGACTCCCTTCGTCGTGTGGGTCGTGTGTCCCGGCCAAAGTAGGTCGTGGCGTCTGTCCTTGCGGCTTGGGACGAAGAAGGACTCGACTCCCATCTGTAACCTCATTCAAATGCCTGGTGAGAGAGGCGGGACGACGGACGAGGTGTGTGTGCTCCCAACGATGACGTCATTGGTTGGGGCTGCATTCGTTTCTGTGGCCTGTGCCTCGGTCGCCCAGTAGCCAGTAGCCTGTAAAGGCTGCGCATGGATAAGTGGTGGTTGGGTGGGTGGGTACATTGCCTGGCTGGTAGGTTGGTTTGAGTGGGTGCGAATACCGAAGGTGAAGCTGTGACGTCAGTGGGCTTTTTTGTTCGCCGATTCATATTCATAAATAAATGAAGAAATGTCGTTAAAAGGATCAAAGGATCTGAAGAGAGAGAGAGAGAGAGAGAGAGAGAGGGGGAGCAGTAAGTGGGTTTGCAGTTATCCTGTGAATGAAGCAAAGAGCTGTCTGTGTGGACTGGAAGGAACATGCGCACTGCAAGAGAGTGACAGGAAGAGAGAGTTAGGCTGAAAAGAGAGTTGTAGAGAGAGAGAGAGAGAGTTCTGGAAGGCAGGCACCGCAATAACAACAACAAATTACACAGTAAACAGGCAGCAGGCAGCAGCAGCACTAGAGCCGAGCCGGAAATGTGCGCGGGAAGGGGTGGAGTGGAGTGGAGAGAGCGGGCAGTGGCAGCGGCAGTGGCTGCGGCAGCGGCAGTGGTGGTTGTGCGGGGGCAGGGGCTAACGGGGTAACATGCGTATGCGACAAAAACATTGAAGAAATTGGAATTATTATTACGCTTTTATTTGGTTTTATTCCGTATCTCCCTTGCCTACCTCTCTCTCTCTCTCTTTCTTGTCTCTCTTTTCCGCCTTCTCATTCTTTTTTATTTATTCTCCTGCCTATTGCCCATTGCCTTTTGCTTTGTTTCTTTTGTTGTTAGTTGTAATACTCCGTTTTTGTTTTTGTTTTTGTTGATTTATTTAATGTTTTACTGCGTTCTTTTTTGTTGTTGTTTTTTATGAATATTTGCTTTTACGATTCTTGCGAAACTCAAAGGAAGACAGGGAGAGAGAGAGAAGGCAGATTAACACACAGAAAAAGAAAAAGAGACAGAGAAAGAGTGATAGAGAGAGAAAAGAGGAGAAAGACAAATAGTCCTCGAGTTGTAAAAAAAAAAAAGAAAAAAACACTCAAAACAATTCAAAGAAAAATAAGGAACAAAAGGAACAGCATGAGGTTGCCTGCGGAGGAGCCCGAAAAGGAGGAGGAGGAGGAGGAGCATCCTCTCATCGTCGTAGCTCGTAGATGCAGAATCTTCACTAATTCCATTTGAATTTCATATATATTTTATCCCCATTGCCGCCTTTCGAAATGGGATTTTATTTTAATTTCGCATTAAGCGAAAAACAGAACAGATCCGTGCAACATATTCCACCATGGCATCCCCGTGTCGCCTCTGCCTCTGCCTCTGCCCGCCCCTATGCGTCATGTAAATAGGTTTGTAGCCTGATTTGCATGCAAATAAGCCAGCATTTGTCCGCAGACATTTTGCCCATTTATTCAGATTCATTCCTCCATCCCACACACACACACACACACACACACACACACAGACACACACAAAAAAAGGTGCAAAAAGGGATTTGTATTATTTGCCTTTGCCTGTGCCTGTGGCTGCCTCTCATGTGTCTCATGCCTCAACGCTTCCACTGTTCAATACACAATAGTACGCATCTCATAGATACATAATTAACATATCTGGCGTGGCAATGTGGATGCAAATATTTGCGTTGCTTACCCGAAAGGGGTTTTTCAATCGAGTCTCCGCTCAACTGTAACTAATTTCAAGCGTGCCTTAATTTAGTCATCTGCAAAGAAAAACAACAAATGATTGAAATTAGTCAGGCATAAATTTTCAATTGAGATTTACGGGTATTTAGTGCGTACACAACCAAAATTAAAGACAAACATCAAATGTGAAGGGAGCTTAAGCGCAGGAATTCCACGACTCGGGGACATTTTTGGGGAGGCTTTTGATCTTCACCTACCCGGGCAATGGAGGCCGCATTAATGGATTGATGACTGAATGGCAAGGTCATTCTGTTTATTGCTAAATGCAGTTTATTTTTGTATGAACATCCGTTTCCCGCTAACGGACGGCTGCATTCTGCACCTGAAATGTTGCATTTCCGTTTGGATTGTGTCATTTTTGCACATATTTTTGGGACTGCACTGCGTATACGCAATGCAATGCCTTGGGGAATACAAATGAACAACAGAACATCGGCAGGACGCAATAACGGAATCCATAGCAACGTTGGACGCGAAAGAGCAAACTTCAGCCTGAAGCCACCCTGAAGCCTCTCTCTCTCTCTCTCTCTCTCTCTCTTGTTTCGGTATTATTTGCTGGATTTGTGTTGTGTTTGTTGCATTGTTATGAATTTCAATTTGGTTGCTTTCTCAAGGACATTGCATTGAAATTAAAGACCCAAAAATATGCGCAACACTTTCGCGCCACTTGCGCACGTATACCGTACCGTACCGTATATATGTATGTGTAGATTTGTATGTGTGTATGGATGTGTGCGTGCTGCTGCTGTTGTCCTTGTGTTGACTGCCTGAGCGTATACGTGATGTGTGTTAAAAGCAAAGAAAAGTGCCCGGTTTCGGGGGGTCCTTTTTCAATTTCCTGTTGCTTTTTGTGCGTGTGTATGTGTGTGTGTGCATTAAGCTCTATGGAAAATCATGAGACCGAAAACTAATCTGCAAAAGGTAGATTTAATTTTTTCTTGAATTATGATACTTTCTGTGACATGGCTGAGGCAGAGGCAGAGGCAGGAGCAGAGAGAGTGTTGCACGTTGTCCCCTATCTATTTGATGTAGGTTAAGGATGGCTATGGGATGCGTCTTGGCGGATTTTTGTGGCTCAGTCAGACTCTTCGCTGACTGGCGGTTTTCATCGTCCTTGGCATTATATACAATTTATATTTTTTGTTTTATGTACGATGGCGCTTGCTTTTTTCTGCTGCTTTTTGTGCTCACAGTTTTCCCGGCGGCAAGATTTGTCTCCTTTATTTTTTTTCGGTGGTTTGCTTGTGTGCATGTGTACATGATTGTCCTTTATGCGTATGAGAGTGTGTGGCATGTTCTAGTTTTTCCAGATCAGTGCCTTGCAGCTTGAGCAATATATTCCCCTGGCATACAATAATTGCGACGGCAGCAGCAGCGGCAGCAAGAAGAGACGTGAAGCCATCTAAGTGGCAGGATATGGCAGAGGCAGAGGCAGTGGCAGCCCCAGCCTCAACCTCGACACTATCCTTCTTTGAAGGCAATTTGCCGCTACTGCCTCATGATGCGGCGCCTCTTGGCCAAGTGCCAGAGAGCGGTACCGTGCCCTCCATTCGAATCGAAAGAGACTTCACGCTCCTCTATTCTCTGTTCTCTGCTCACTATCCTCTATTCCCAATCCTCTGTCTGTTTCTGTAAACATTTCCCTCTCTGATCTCTGACCATTTTAATGACGTCATTCGAGAGATAGAGATACGAGAGAGAAACAGAGATCACATACATTGCTTTGTATCTGTGTGCATCCGATGGATAAACATTCGATGGGGTTCGTCTGCGTACGCGCGCACATCGATTTTTATGAGTTCAAAGATTTACATTCTGCCGCATTCCAAATGAATTTCTGCAGCAATTTTTTTTGTTTGTTTCTGTCCGTGTCTGTGTGCATTCGATTCGCCAGAAAAAAAAACAAAGAGAAAACCCAGGAAAATAATATTAATGGCGTCATTTGTTGAACAAACCAAGCAAATTGCATGGAAAATTGGAAAACTCGCAAGAATGCAACGAACGTGGGATGCTCTCGGGAAGGAAATTTGAACGATTTCAATGGCAGTATGGCAGGAGGGATCCCTTAAGGAGAGAACTATTCTGGTACTATGGCAGTATTATTCTAGTATCAGTCCAGTATTTTGTAGTTTGTATGATAATTTCTGCAATTATATGGCAATTTCTCAGTGTTATTCTTAGTATTTCTCCGAACACGAATGCTAAAAATTGTATAATAATTTCTGAAATTGTATGGTACTTTCCTTAGTGTTTTCTCAGTATTTCTCTGGAATTGCCCTTGGTATTTATGAGAAATTTTTAAGAAGAATGAATGAAGAGTAAATGAGGATGAGATCAACAGCCTCGGCAAATCTTAAGCCATATCCCATAAAGATCTCCCACAGATATTCCAATTAAAGATCACTTTGTTGTTGATAGTCGCCTCCAATGCTATATTCCCCCCGCTGCGTTCAGGCAAATGAAGACCCCCTCCCACCGCGCCGCCCTCCCCTGATGAGTGCCAATTAATTTGCAATTAAAATGATTTCTGAAATGCAAATCTTCAATAAATATTCTGCGCAATTTCGCATTTGATTTGCATTTGGCAAAGAAGTAGTCAAAGACGGAGGCGGAGACGGAGACGGTGAGTGGGGGCGGAGAACACATACTCTTTGGGGTCAGAGAGCAGAGCACGTGCTCTGCCAAAAGTATACGCCTGGAGGTTTAATTGTGAACAGGCACGCGAACGCGAAAGCGAACCCAATCTGCAATCTGCGGGAGAACCCTCAGCGGGTTGTTCCGCCAACAAAAACTATTTTTGGCCGACCAATTAATCTCCAAAGCAGAGAAATTTCCGTGCGTATGCGATAGAGAGAGAAAGAGAGAGAGAGAGAGAGAGTGTGTCTGAGTGTGTGTGAGTGTGAGTGAGGTGTTAGTGTGGCAAAGAGTGTGGAATTTTAAGCGATTTGCTAGTCATTATTTATTTTTCTTACATGCCGGAAAAGTCGGGGGCCGATCGGTGCTAAAAATAAAGGCCAGACCAGACCAAAACAAGAACTTGGCCAGCATTGAACTTACAACAGAACGTGGCACGTACATACGTACGCACATATGTGTATATATATATATATTTTGTAGATCCATTTATCATTATCATGGGAACCGAGAGGACTGTGGACAGTTGGAGACATTCATGATGCCAGAGCTTTGATAAATGTTCTTTTTTTTCCGCTGGAATGCCAAAGACAAAGCCAATCGCAGGCATTATAAATACTTCTCGATTCGATTCGATTTTGATGCATTATTCAGATGGATACACCCTGTCCTCTCTCTGTCGCTCTCACTCTTTGTCTCTCTTTGTCTCTGGGCCAAAACGTGCACGTGTGGCTAACAGGTTGGCAGACGGCACACTGTCCATAATCGAAAATCAATATCACACATGAGAAATATCGGTGGGAGGGTTCACGAAAGGAAAACCCCGTTAACGGCCAATGGCCCAATGGCTGATTATGAATATTTCATTTCGGTTTTGACCAAACTGCGCAGTTGTCCAAGCAGGCACACAGCTGGGGGGAGATGGGCAGTTGGGCAGTTTGGCAGTTGGGGATGGAGATGGAGGAGAAAGGGAAGGAGCTGCAGGAAATGATTGCCGTAGGCACAAATTGCAGCAAACTCATAACGGAGCGACGCCTGATGGCTAAAAAAGTGGCTAAGACCTCACTGACATACGCACACACACACGCACACACACACACGACTCATCATCGGGCACAGACAATGGCATGGCATTTGGTAGGCGCGCGGGGTTAACGACACTTGTCTGGCACACACACCCCGCGTGTGTGTGGGCTATTGATTTTAGCCCCCCTCCCATCTCACGGCCCAAGTAGGGAGTTTGGAGTGAGGGGTGTCCAGGAATGACATCAGGCAGAAGGCAGGTCCTGCAGCCATTAAAACTTGCGCGTAATACCCAATAAAAGCAATTAAGTTAATACACGAATGCCCCGGCAAGTGGTGCTGCCACGAAAACGGTACTCTCGCCACGCTTTGCGTTGCCAAGTGCAACAATTGGGAGGGAAGCGCGGCGCTCGCGCGTGCCACCCACCCACCAACTGGCCACAGCGCTGTTAGCCAAGGCCAAGCCAAGAAGTTGGTCAAGAAGCAGTGAGAGAAGCAGCAGGAGCAGCAGCAGCAGCACTGCCAGTCGGCGCTTGCATGCCAATGGCCAATAAGTCGCATTTGGCACGCAAAAAGAAAACATAGCCAAAAATTGTGAGCAAAAGGTTGAGATTAAATGGCTCGAAGGTGCTAATACCCTGGATAAACTATGCAGCCAGAGCCCTAGTAGACCAGGGAGTTTCTAGTAGTACCAGAGAGTTCTTCCTGCCACACTCCTCCTTAATTCCATTACACCCTCCCCTATGCAAGGGGTATCAAAAGAAAGGGGGAAGCTCCCAAATAAGGAAAGCGAACACAATTAGAGAGAAAGTTGCTTGAAAATGTACAAAATGGAAAGTGTTGCAGTTCTAACTTGATTTTGCAACTCCCCTTGCCAGTCGCCCCTTGCACTTGCCCCTTGGGAGGGCAAATGAAATTAGGGCAGCGGCCAGGGCAAGGGTCAGCCACTGCCACTGCTGCTGCCGCTGCCGCTGGGCCGGATGTGGCTGTGGCCGGATGTTGATGGCGTCGAATTGGGGGAAAAGGAACGCCCGAAAGGATACCATGCCCCACATATCCTCTGCGGTGCGGCTCTCCTTTGCGTTGAGTGTTGAGGTTGCCGCTGACGCACTCGAAGAACGCCCTTCGCATGCACTTTTACACTTGAGTGTTTGTGTGTGTCTGAGTATCTCTGCTTCTGTGTGTGTGTGTGTGTGTGTGTGTGTGTGTGGTGCTGCTTATGGAACATTTAAAAATAAATGCACTTGACTTGCAACAAAAATGGCGCCCATAAATTTAGACAATGGCAATGGCGACGCTGACGCTCGACCCTCGACCCTCGACGCTCGACGCTCGACTCGAGAGGCGGCAATAAATGTTTGCCACTTGCAACCGTCTATGCAGAAGCAGCAGCAGCAGCAACAACAAAACGAAACTAACAACATTGACACGCTTAGGCCACATCCCCCCTCCCCACCGGCACCCACCTCCGTGCAACATTTGTACATACAATATTTGTATTGCATTTTCTCTCTTGTTCTCCTTAGTTCTCCTCTAACTCTCTCACTCTCTCCTCTCTCTTTCCGTTCGACTGTCTCTCTTGTCTTTCTCCATCTGTGGCGGAATGTCCTATCCTATCTATTCTATCTACTTCTCTTACGGCTTTTGTCGGCAGGGCAGCAGGAAACATTCCCCAAACCCCCCACCATGCATCCATGCAATATGCAAATGGCAGGAGCTTGGAGTGGAGTTTGCCGCTTTTAGCACTTAAGTGGAATTTTGGCATTTGATGCATGCATCTTGGCGCTGCCCGAGCCGGGCTGGGGGAAGGAGATGGCAGTGAAGTGAAGTGGAGTGCTTCTGCCTTGAGCTGCTTGGGGCCTCAAATGTATTGCTTGTATCTTTAATGAAGTGCTCGCAAGTGCTGCAGATTGAAGTTGAAGTTTTTTTGGCTAAAAATCTTGAAGAATTTCGCTTCTGCCTCCTTGGCATCGTGACATCATTCCCTTCTGCTTTGAATCTTCTGGAAACACTTCCTATTTATCCAATATTTTGCATAAAATTGACGACATACACAGATTTGTGTCTACGGCAGCGATAGTGTATCAAAAATATCGATCACTTTCGATGATTAATCAACTGTGAATACATCTCTGCCCTTTTTATGCCTGTGAAATGTATGTTCGTTATTTTAATTATTAATCTACGGAATCCCAATATTGGATTATCCCCCCTCCAACCTTTCCTCTTCCTTTGTTAATATCTTTTCTAATTATTTTCGTTGATGTTTGGCCCCTAAACATTTTTCAATTAGCGTCAAGAAAGCAAAGAAATCATTAATCACACATGTGTGTGGAGCTCATAAAACATTTTAGCTTTGTCATCAAGTCAGACAAGTCAGAGAGAGAGAGAGAGAGAGAGAGAGCGAGAGCGAGATAGAACTTTATAATATTTCTCTAGAGAAACCTGAGGAGAGTCCCTGTCCCTTCGTTCGATGGACAACCATTTTGAGGGGCAATTAAGTTGCCATTTTGTAATTTTACCGACCCACCCTAGGCCCCCTTGCTCACCCGCCCCACTAAATGCTCCCCTGTCTGTCTATCCCGCGCCGAGTGAGTGCTCGTGTGTGAATGATTGAGTGTTTCGAGTGAGTGTCAGAGCGGTGGGTGGTGGGCTGTTGGCTGGTTGGCTGTTGGGTTGGTGACTGTTTAGTCATAAATTTTAGACGTCCATTATCTGGGCAGAGTTTTAACGACAAGGCCAGCCAGGCAGGCCTTTTCTCTCTCTCTCTCTCGCTCTCTCTCCCCCTGTCTGTCTGTCTTGTTCTTCTTTACTCTGACATTCGCCTGCCACCTTCTGTTGGCCAAGTTGTTGGCTGGAACAACGAAAAGGTCTCACCTCATTAAAATGAGAAATTAATTGCATTCTGCAGCAGCGGCAGCGCTTGCCTCAAGGCTCAATGTTCAACAGGTTCCAAGGTGAAGTTGTGCCTCTTGACACACAGCAGCAACGAACACCCTCTAGGAGGCAGAGAGAGAGAGAGAGTGAGAGTGCGAATTAATTGCCGAGCTAACATGTTGCATGCCACGCAAACAAAGTAGCAGCAGCAGCAGCAGCAACAGCAACAGCAGAAAACAAATTGGCGTGCATTTTGCAGCTACCTTTTGAGAGGCATGTATTATGTATTGCATTCAAGTTTTTTACCAGCTGCACGCGATTACAACTCAGAAGAGACAGATTGGAGGTGCTCGAGTGTGATTTCGGGCAGCGAGTGCCAGGGATCCTCGACCGCTGCACAAACGTGGATATGCACGGATCGCTGCCACCTTGGTCGACAGTCTGCCACGCGACTTTAAGTAGTAACAGATCTCATCCCAGTACGAGTCAAACTTCGATTTAATAGTATGGAGGAGTGCGAGATTTGGTTGCGCGCGTCTCGTGGTGTGGCCTGTCGCCCAAGCCAAATAGCTTATAGCTTGAGCCTAATCTTGCTTGCAGAAGAATTCATTTACCGGAAATCTTGTCAACGAAATGACATTTACTCGCGCTTCACTCGCTCTGCCTTTGCCCACTTGACATTTGACATTTGCCCTTTGCCATTTGCCATTCAAAATCCTGGGGGGTAAGCACGGGGCATATTCCCTTGAAATGGCGCTAATAAATAGCAATTTATTCTGACAAAAATGCAACAAAACAAAACTATATAATTTGAGTGGCATTCAGAGTGGCACACGCGAGGTGCAAGCATGGCACTCAGCGAGAGAGCGAGAAGGAGAGAGTGACAAGTGGCGCACAAATCTGCCATGCGAGAACAGGACAACGTGGCAATAGGATCTATTGCAGGATATTTTCCCATTTGATATAGTGATAGGTACTTTCTGGGTGCTTCCGCTATGACTGTAATTCTGAGTAGGACCCAGAAGAATGAATACTCATTCATGAGTCCATGAGTGCATGAGTGAATGGGCGAAATACGAAATGAAGTCCGTTTTGGACGTCACTCTCTCTGCTAGCAGTAGGCTAGGACTGCCTGCCTGTGATTCCAGTTAACATTTTTTGCCGACTACACACGCACGTCAGGCAATCCATTAGAAAAATGGTCTCGAGAGCCATTCGGCTTATTACTCGCCATTTCCTTTGGGGCGTAAAAATTCAAATTTGATTGCAATGCGGCAGAAACAGGAAAAAGAACTGCAATTGCATTTGCAACTGCAACTGCATTTTCAACTGCAACGGCAAACGGCGAGCGGCGAGCGGCAAGCGGCAACATTTGCGATTTAGGCAAAGGCCAACCAAGAAAGGCATTTGCATTGACCCCAAAAATAGCCAGCAGAACGCATGCCACGTACCCATGTACCCAAGGGGGTACGCCGACCCTCTCTGCTTTCCCTCTCTGCTCTCCGAAGCTGCCGCAGTATTATAGGGGCGTCCCTCGGTGGCGGTGGATTTCTCCATGGCTTTTCCGGTGGAAGATGGTGATACCGCCCCTTCTCGGTCGCTCGGTGCCCTGTTTTTTGGGTGCACCCCTTGCCAGCAGGGGTTGGCCGTTGGTCCCCTCTCCTGTACCAGTCACGTCAATATCTTTGGCTCTGCATCAACTCCTCGAATTCGAATTGGCCAGAGCAGCGGCAGCAGCGGCAGCAGCAGCAGCGCCTGTATGGAGGATGATGCAGGCTTCGGCAATGGCAATTTAATGCTAATAAATAAAACAATGTAGACCTGCCCCAGAATGTAGACTGCAACACAGGCTCATACACAAGTATGTGTATGTGCGTGCGTGTGTGTGCATGATTGCGTAAATATGCGATAATCGACTGTGGCCATGCCTTCGCCGTTGCGTGGCCCCAAAAGTATGCTTCGAATGGAGCCGAAAGCCCCTCCCTAGTGGCTAGCATTCCATGGAGTCCTTTTTCCCAACTATTGATTCAATGAATAATTCAGATACATAACGGATAGCTCTGAAATTGATTTATAAAAGGACATGGGCTTCCGAGAAATATTCCACCTTTTGTGGGGTTTCTTTCTTTCTAATTTCTTTCTTTTTTCTAATTAAATTTTAATACCGGATTACACTTTATAGAACTAAGAGAATGTGCCACACAAGAGCTCTGCTCTGCTGGCAGGTCAGCTGCCCCGCATTAGCTCATTCCATTCCGTGCCCAAGGATTGTGTTCTGAATCGAAAAGAAGTCATTGCGCACTGGAAGGACCACAGCTTAGGGTCTACTCCTTTATCGGTTGGCTTCTGCCGGGTCATCAGCTCGAACAGGGACCGGATTGCATTGTGAAGCAACGTTGCTTTCATTCCTTTGATTAGCTTTTCCACAATGCAACAAAAGGCAGCTCCTGCTGCAGCACTTACAATACCAATGCAAATAGTTAGCCATGCGTGTGGTGGTCTCTGAGGTCAGCGCCACAAAAGTAAGTTGAGACCATTTCAGCTCGTGGGGCAATCGGAAAACCACGGCAATCACGGGATTATTGAATTATTATATCTTAGATCATTTATCAGCTATTGAAATATAAATGTAATTTGTAGTTTTCTCTTCCTTTGCAGCTATTGCCTCTCCCTCTCTCTACACCAAAATGCTGCCAAAACACGCCTGAGCCCGAAACCCCGAGCCTCAACCACAAAAAACACAAACACAAACACACACACATACACACACACATACACACACACACACACAAGAAACCGGAAATCAAAACTGTGATCATAGACATAGCAACAACAACAACAACAACGAGTGTGGAAAGGATACGCCGACACAGACATGTATGAGGATAGGAAGACAAAGGACACAGGACCCTGCCAGACCGCAATCGAGGGCTAGAGATATATAGATAGTTAGATACGCCATTAAGATACGAGACAGATCTGCAGATTTAGCCAGAGAAATCAATTGCCCCAAAGGATACCAGACACAAAGGAGCAAAGCTGAGTGGGACAAGCAGCAGCAGCAGCAGCAGCAACAGTGGGGCAGCAACAGCAGCAGCACGACACCCAAAGGAGGCTGTAATGACGACAATTGACGCGATGTAGCGGTAAGTGTCCATAAATCTCTCTCTGTCTCTATCTATATCTATATCTCTGTGTCTGTGTCTGTGTCTTTTTCTATATCTATATCTTTGAATTGAATTTATAGCAGACTTATGGTCGGCGAACGCGACAGGGACCGTGAGGCGGTACGCTGGGCAACGGGTGAATCAACACCGCTTCAACACAATAATGGAGTATTACAAATGGTCGGGCAATTGCATGGTGGACAGGCTGCTGGCCAACAACAGCAACAGCAACAACAACAGCAACAATCGAATCAACAGCTGCAGCAATCAAAGCAGCTGCAGCAGCAACAGCAACAGCAACAACAGTTGCAACAACAGGATCTGCTCTATCAGCAACATCACGAGGCAATTGCACGGGGACTGCAGCTTGCAGCTGCAGGACCTGCCGGACCTCCCGACATCGGCGATAATCAGCCCTACTACGATACAAGCGGTAATGTCGATTGGGAGAGAGCAGCGATGGGAACCGGTGGAGCTAGTGCATATGGTGGCATCGGCCTCGGATCTGTGGCAACAGCTGGCTGCCCTGCTTATAACATTGGGCCAAGTGCTGCCGGCGGCCCAATGGTCCTCAACAATCGTCACATGGATTATGCTGATGGCAGCCACCCTGCTGGCCCATCCGCCACGGCATCATCCGTCGGCGGTGGCGGCGGGGGCGGCAGCATCCTGGGAGCTGTTTCTTCTTCTACTGCTGCAGGACTTGGAGGCGGGTCCGCACAAGGATCGGGATCCGGTTCGGGTGGAGGCGGCGGTGGTGCCATTGGCAAGGAAGTTCGTTACGCTCCATTCCCAGTTACATCACCAACGCATTCAAATCCCACAACTTCCCAGCAGACTCTGGCGACAGCAGCAGCCCAGCAGCAGCAACAGCTGCAACAGCAACAGCAACAAATGGCACTCGCTGGGTCTTCCGGTGGTGGTGGAGCCAGCGGCATCCCAGGTGGCGGCAGCATTGGCGGCCCCGCTGGCGGTTCCACATCCAATGCCGGTGGCGTCGGCGTCGGCGGCATTAGCCAAAGCATCGCCACCACCGGTGCACTACAGCGGACACATTCCAGATCCATGTCCTCCATACCGCCCCCCGAGCCGTTCATGATAGCCCAATCGAAGGCACTGAATAGCCGCGTCTCCATCAATGTGGGCGGCGTCAAGCACGAGGTGCTGTGGCGAACGCTGGAACGGCTGCCACATACGCGGCTGGGGCGGCTCAGGGAGTGCACCACCCACGAGGCCATCACAGAGCTGTGCGACGATTATTCGCTCGTCGATAACGAGTACTTCTTCGATCGCCATCCGAAGAGCTTCAGTTCGATATTGAACTTCTATCGCACCGGGAAGCTGCACATTGTGGATGAGATGTGCGTGCTTGCGTTTAGTGATGATCTGGAGTACTGGGGCGTTGACGAACTGTATCTGGAGTCGTGCTGTCAGCACAAGTACCATCAGCGCAAGGAGAACGTCCACGAGGAGATGCGCAAGGAGGCGGAATCGCTGCGTCAGCGGGACGAGGAGGAGTTTGGCGAAGGTAAATGCGCCGAATACCAAAAGTATCTGTGGGAGCTGCTCGAGAAGCCCAACACAAGCTTCGCCGCACGGGTAAGTCCAAACGGTTTCATCTCTCAACCAGAGGAAAACCACACCCCAATCCCCCCTAATGATTCTCATAAATGTGTATTCTTTGTATTGTATTTTTATTAAACGTTTTAACCGTTTGAAACCATGTGTCAATGTCAAAAAGCGTAAGAAATATTCCAGCTACCCGATAATCCTCCATATAATCCCCGATATAATCCTCTTTTGCATAACTCTTTGTTTCTTTCGTTATTTTTATTTTTAATTATTATTTTAACACTATCGCAAAAAAACCATAGCAAATCTTAGCTCCAGGGTCTGCAGAGTGCACTCTGTAATGTATATATATATAAAACTCAATCAAGTCGAGTTGCAGATCCACAGAGTATTATACATTATATAGCGTAAGAATCTCTCTCTCTCTCTCTCTCAAATGCTGTAAAATTAACTGCCTCCACCCACATATTAAATATCACCAAGCTATACAAGTATTTTGCTTTTGCGATTCAAACCGATGCTTGCACAAAGAAATTCGTTTACTCGTTGCTCGCTACTCGTTACTCGTTACGAATGTTTTGCTGTGTCCATGAGGCGACGAACTGTATATCCTCTGCTGCTGCTTCGTGTACATAAAGCAGTCCACAAGATCCATTGAGAACCGTGTTTCAGTGTTTGTACATATATACTCGTGTCTATATATTTGATATGTAAATGCTTTCGCTATCGTACAGAGCAGAACGGGACTGCGACTACGACACTGGACACGAGTCTAGCTCCCAAAAACTATAATGGGATTCCATTCAGAATAATCCTCCCACAAAGCGAACAAGAACAAGAATTTCTTCCGCACGAGGGGCGCTGCCGCATTACGCGAGACACTTGTAACCGAAATTTTTCATTCATTTTTGTTTCTCCCCACTCCAATCCGCCTAACACCCGTACTCCACTAAAAGAGAAAAAGCATCTTTAGCAAACTTTGATTTTCAAATGCATTCTATGATTTTTATTTGAGTATGAGTTTTGATTTTATTTTTGGAGAAAAGTTTTCAGCTTGAAACGAAAAGAAAAAAGATACGAAGAAAAATACCGATCATCTAAAGCCGATCCAACCATTGAGACTACCAAAAATTTGTTTACTAATCGTTTTCTCTAATCCAATCTATTTTTTTACATCAAACACAGTATTACATACAACTATAAATATATTTATACTCTGAAAATAATTAATATATCTACATATATACATATATACAATATATATCTCTTAATTGTTGATGATGATGGTGAAGTAATCTCTCTGTTTATCTTCCCCAAAATCCCCCCACCCCAACTCCCCCCAAACAATGACCCCACTGTAACAATGTTTGGGAATGGGCAATAAGCGATATGACCAGGCGGCAGGTGTGCTGTAGAAATCCTCGAAAATATTGTAACGAACAGGGGCTCCGGGGAGAAGCGGCCAAAACGGTGTTGTAATACATTTCCATTTTCCAATTTTCCATATACTGCTAGGTAGGGGTCTAGGTCTCTATAGCATATGCGAAATCCTTCAGGTTCTTCGGACCATTGTGTCCCCTTGTGTAAATATCAATCACAACCACACACCCCCCACACCACCCACAATTTTTGGCTTTAGCTTGTATATATACAGCCGATAATTTGCCTCCGATTTCTCTTGCGTTAGCTTTTGGCTTGAATCAGAAATCAAGGGAAAATGGAAATAATTACAACATATTTTGGGTGCCTCTCCAATAATTTTTCATTCGATTTTCAGTTTGATTTTCATTTGAATTTATGTATTTTTGATTTTTCCAAATATTTTAGAACCATTTAATGTTTTCATTTCTTTTTTGTTTTTGAAATCTTAATAGGAATCTATAAACATTTCTATAGATTTTTTTATTTCAATTTTTTATTTTATTTCAAAGGTAATGAAAAATTTCCCGAGCTCCTTGCCAGTTGTACTTTTTTTTCTTTATTTATTCCGTTGTTTTTCAACAACTAACTCGATTTTTCCGTCAGGGTGAAAGGAGAAAAACGAATAAATTAAACTAACAAAAAACAAGAAAGGATTTTTTAAGTTCTGTATATTTTTTGTTTATTTTTAATACCACGCCTAAACACATCCTTTTTTCAACGAAATGATAAATATGAGAACCAAAAAACTATCTTATCTTAGCTCTGATTCAAAAAAATAAAGCAGTTAACATCCGAAACTCAGAAATACTCAGGTGCAGTCTCTCCTCTCGCGAAGACAAACAAAATACCCAACCAAAATAAAATACTCTTACTCCACTAACTACTCAAGAAATATACCACAACAAAATACCAAAAATACCAAAAATACCAATACCAAAATACAAAGAAAAAGTTGACATACATATATTTTGTTTTTGGTTTGGAAAAAAATGATATCCAAAAATCAATTGTTGTTGTTTGTTGCCTATTTTGTTGAACTTTTCCTTTCGTATTGGCGATGTTTAACATGATATGATATGATATGATGTGTGTGTATATAATAGAACTATGTATATACGAAAAGTCTGTCGTATATATGTACATGTATTTTTTCGGTATTTGATGTTGTAAATGGAAGAAAAATTTGTTGAACTCTCTCCGTTGTAATTGTGTTTTTAATCAACTTTCTTTGACCTTTGACTTTGATTGTTGTAAAAACTATTCCGACCATTGGTTAATCTACGATCTTCAACACACAGACACACACACACACAACCTATACACAACCTACACACAAACACACACACACACAGATACAAAGAAACGATAGTCCCTCCCCCCCTACCCCGTCTTTCAATTAGAGAAACTCTCTGCCATCTGAATCCTACCGAAAGGCACACGAAAAGTAATGAAATCACAGAATGATCGAAAAAAACAACAATTTCATGTAGAGTTACATTTGTAGTCTTATGATTTTAGATCTATAAAATATCTAAATATTGACACCCACCAAAAATGTACTGCATTTGAATGCGATTTAAGATATAGAATTTTTATTGTAGATTCAATGATTCAATTCACCAATCGAATTTGGTTTTTTTTTAGTGAGTCGAACAAAGTATGCGAACAAAACTCCCATGCACCCACCCAAAGAACCAATGAAACAATCCACCAAGCCACAGAAAATCATACCTATATTTTTTAGTCAGAAGTAGAGACCCATTCCCCCATGACCCGACCCACAACGACACACAAATACACACACACACACACACGCACACACACGCACACACACGCACACAGACACACACAATTTCAAGTCTTGCACCAATTTTGAATAATTAAAATTGAATGTGATGTTTATTGTTTTCGAACTCCAAGTTTTGTACCCATTTTTCCCCGTATTTTTTATACACGTATATTTATAAATATATAGATTTAGTTCTTTTTGGTTTTGGTATGTACAGTGAAGACTGCTGTTTGTGATTGTGTACCATTTGTAAATTTTTGTATATTTAGTACTCACTGTATTCCCCCCCCTCTCTCTCTCTTTCTAAGTATATGTACGGCAAAACACTTGTCTCTTGTCTGTCAATTTTCCTTGTGGCATGAATTGTTTTTTGGACTGTTTTTTGACTTTGTCTTTTATTTGTTTTCTTTTTTCCCCCCACTCACCTCAGCTCCACACCACTCCACCACTCTGTTGCCCTCACCTTTACCTTGTGCTCTCACTGTAACTGTACTTCACACTGCGCCCCCCTGGGATCTTGTTCTGTTATCCATCCAAAAAAAAAAACAACTTTTCATTACTTGTAATTCAAGTGGATTTCAGCCAGGTTCAGGGAAGTTAATTGAAATTTATACTCCTCTTTTTGATACACTTGCAAAGGGTATTTGTTGTTGTCTGCGCTTATCCGAAATGAAAACGAAATGAACTCTTGATATACATATATAAAAAAGAGGCTACCATTGTCCTCGAAAACGAGGTACTACTACTCTCGACAGATAGTAAACTTATTACCAATCAAATGTCCAACGAATTTCCTAATACGAACATTTTCTAATACTTTTCCCCCGTTTGTTGCAAGCGTATATGTTGCATCGGCATTTGCCGAGGCGGCTGGCCTCTTCCTTTATCTCGCTTTGAGTTTTGTGCGTACATCTTGTGGCTCTCTCGTTGTCTTTCAGCGGCTTTCATAGAATGGAATATTTTTTGATTTTTGTAGGCCAATAACTAAAAAAAAACAAAAAAAAACCACACACCCCAACGGCTTTTTGCAACTTGTTGCGCTTTGAACTTTAAACATTTTGTAGTAGTTGTAAGTTTTGTGCATTTTTCGTTTATGTTTTACCTTCTGTTCAGAAGAGACAATCCATCTAATGATCTTCTAAGAGCCCGACTTGAGTATTTGCGATATCATGTTTTACTTTCAAGCCCCCAGCGAAAACCCCGCTCCCCCAAACCCAACCAACCCACCCCCAAAACCACCTTCATGACTGAGCAGCAATGGTAGCAGTTCCAAAAAAACCAAAAATAAAAAAACCAAAATATAGAAAAAAAGAGTAAAATTCGCACAAGACTTTTTTTTGTTTTCAAAACATCTCTCCAATGCATTCCGTTCAATCGAAAGCGAAATCGAAAGTAAAATTAGTTTTGTAAAACTTTCATCGCCATCTCAAGTAGAAAGTTGTACCCAGCCCCCGCCCCCGCCCCCGCCCCCTGCTATCCCCGAGCCCCGAAACCCAACCGCCCAGCCAACCCCCAAAATGAGATTTTATAATGGAAAATTTAATTAACTTTCCCGAAGTTTGACAGTCGAAAAAAAGACCACTTCAATTGCAATCTGTAGATCTCTCTATCTCTCTCTCTCTCTCTCTCTGTCTATCTCCCCTCGCGAACTCTCTGTCTCTCTCTCTCTCTATATCTATCTACATCTATCTATCTCTAACTGTAACTCTCACTCTTTGTATCTTTGTATCTGTACTATGTATTTATTCCACTCCTCTGTCTCTATCTATATCTTCTGCTCATCGTATGAAGCTGCCTCTAGCTGAAAAAAAAGCACCATTCAAATATGTAATTTTTCGGTTTTTGATTCTCCTTCTTTTTTGTGGTTTCGAGTATCTTTTAGTGCGTATTTTTCTTTTGTTGTCGTTTGGTTTTGTAATGACTCCTCCTTGACTAAGTATCTTTTGTCTAATAACTGCATAACTATCTTTAACTTTTTGTATCTGTATATGTAGAATACCATAAGCCATAACCTAGAACAGAGCGCCCGTACCCGTACCCGTACCCGTGCCCGTACCCCCGACTCATCTAAATGAAAGAAAATTCAGACCCAACCGAAATTGTAGCTCAACTCAAGGAAAATTCAATACCTACAACAGTCCCCCAAATGAAAATTCAACCTCAACTCAACTCAAATCAATGAAAATTCAAACCCAACAACCCAACAATCCATCCCTATATATATGTGTATTCCCCCGACAATATTCCAGTACCAGTTCCAGTTCCAGATCCGTATCCATATCCAGAGCGTGGTTGCGTACAGTGGCCTACTATGGTAGATCTGGACACACACAGAGAAAGGCACCTTTGTGTTATATATCGACTCGTACGATATATATATATCAACTAATCATGCCACATGCCCATGCCCCATGCCCCATGCCCATAGCCCAACCCCCTCCGCACCCCATTACGTAGCAGAGGGGGCGTGTAGCATGTCGAAGATGTTCAATAAAAACATCCAGCAATCAGAGAGACTCTCTCTTTTGGACAGAGTCTGCTGCTCAAGAAAGTCAAATGTCAGTCACACTCTCGCACAAGCACACACACACACACACAAACACACACACATACATAAGCACACACACCAACACATATGCATAGCCAGACATACACAGATAATCGTACAAAGCCATTGATTGCGGGGGCCGAGAAAATTTTTGTGACCTAATGTGGCAATCAGCAGACGACTTTGGCTCTTCTCTTCTTCTTCCCATAACTGAACTGTTCCATAAACAATACAATCCAATCTGGCATTGAAATTTGCATTTGCATTTGCATTTCTGACAGGCAGCCCCCTGCATTTCTGTCACCCTGTCCTGTCGCCCTGTCACCCTGTCACCCCACCACCCCAAATGACCCTGTGACCCTGTATTTAATGAACGAAACAATCGACCACAAAACCCACGAGGCCTCTCTCTGGCACCGCAAATGAAATGCATACAAAATTTCACAGGACTCTCACGGGAGATACATAGATCCTTGCAGTTCGTTTTTGGGCGGCCAGAGAGAGTCCTTCAGTTATCATTTGTGATTATATTTAATTTGAGTTTTTGGAATCTGTTTCTCTCGTAAACTCGTAATTCTCTGCTCGTTTGCTACGAAAGTTATGCATTTGAATTTAGAATTTGGATTTGAATTTGAATTTAAATTTGAATTTAAATTTCAGTCTTTTGTTTTTCGGTTTTCGTTTTCTTTCTTGTCATTTGCTAGAATCTATCATGAATATTGATTGCTAGACGTACTCGTAATTTTGAGTTATGTATCTATCTATCTAACTATCTATCTATCCAATCATTTTCCGTAACCCCGTAACGCCCAGAAAAAACCAGAAAAAACCCCCCAGAAACAACAAAAGAAACACAAAGAAAAACAGCGAATCGAAAACACGTGAAAAATTGTTTGTCCAATCGTTAGATTTCAAATCAGCAGGAATGAGGAGTAAGGAGGATGATTAGAAAACAGAAAATAGAAATTAGAAGTTGATTTCAAATCAAAAAAATGTCGACTGCAGACCCCAAGGGTATAGCGTCTCTTATTTGACGATGGAGTGCCCCCCCTGGTTCACCCTCATACCATAATATTATAATCGATCCAATTATAGAAAACACAGACACACACGTATAGAATACATGTATGTATGTAGGTGTGTTATGTCCTTGTGTTGCGTCATGTGATCTGTCCCACAAATCCAAAAACAAACACACACACACACACACCGAACCACAAACCACAAAAGCCACAAACCACTCTCTACAGAACCACTCACCACGCCACCACTCAAACACTCAAAAACACTCACAGACCAACCATACACAACCCATACACAACCCATACACAACCCATACACAACCCATACACAATCCATACACAACCCACCAACCAACCCAGAGATAGAGCTGATCTAGACCATGATCAGAGATCTCTCTCTGCTCTCCCCCCGCTGCTGATCCACTGAGCCCGACGAGCTCCAAAAAAGGAAAGAGAAACCCCCTTTTTAATCAAAAAAAAAGTTTATGTTTATATATGTTTCTATTTTATTTAAACGTTAAGTTTGTATTATGGAGAAGGATTCACGACAGATAAAACTGAACAAAAAAGATAATGATATACTTCACATATAGTACAGCAGCCTTTGAAAGTACAAAAACAGAACAACAAAATGCAAATCCGGTCAGGAAAGCCAACAAATGAAGTCCCTTACTGTCTCTCCATCTCTCTCTATCAGTCTCTCTCAATCAGTCTCTCTCAATCAGTCTCTCTCTCTCTAACAGACCATAAACAGCAGCAAATTTGACTAATAATCATTAAAACCCTCTCCGATCCAAGACGAGATCAGAAAAAGAATAAAACTTAACGTTAAAGTTAAATTCGAAGCTAACGGAATGTTTGCTTAACCTTAAACCCCTAAACCCTTCAATCCTTCAATCCCCGCGGCCAGAGCCACACCCACGAATCGCAGTGAAATCTGAACTCGCTGACCAGCTGACCAGCGGAATCGATGACGATTTGCTGCGATGAATGTTGTAATCTGTCTGTGATTTGTTTTGTTTTGTTTTTCAACAACAAAACATTTTGCTAGTCGTCTGTGTGGAATGAACAGTGAAAAAACGTGTCGTAAAACTACCGTACCTAAAATAGAAACTACCAATTTACCGAATACGTCTACTACTACTACTACTACTACTCCTACTACTATCAATCTTATAATCGTTATTGTTGTTATCGTTATCGTAAACGTGTATTCGTTGTGCTATCGATATACATACATACGAATATGAATACGAATACGAATGAATGAATATCCAATATCCATTTGCTGAAATGTCTGATGGTCTTCGACAAGTCAATCGATTGTTTTTATTACTTACCGTTCGCAGGTTATCGCAGTGATATCCATACTATTCATAGTCCTGTCTACCATAGCCCTGACGTTGAACACCCTACCACAACTACAACACATTGACAACGGTACACCACAGGATAATCCGCAATTGGCAATGGTTGAGGCCGTGTGTATCACGTGGTTCACTCTAGAGTACATACTTAGGTTTAGCGCCTCGCCGGACAAGTGGAAGTTCTTTAAGGGCGGCCTTAACATAATCGACCTATTGGCAATACTCCCATATTTTGTTTCGTTATTTCTATTGGAAACGAATAAGAATGCAACGGACCAGTTCCAGGATGTGCGCCGGGTGGTGCAAGTATTTCGCATTATGCGCATCCTGCGAATCCTTAAGCTGGCCCGTCACTCAACGGGCCTGCAGTCGTTAGGCTTTACGCTGCGTAACTCATATAAGGAACTCGGTCTACTAATGCTGTTCCTGGCCATGGGCGTTCTCATATTTTCTTCGCTGGCATATTTTGCCGAAAAGGATGAAAAGGATACAAAATTCGTTTCAATACCGGAAACATTTTGGTGGGCGGGTATTACAATGACAACTGTTGGCTACGGGGACATCTATCCCACAACTCCACTGGGAAAGGTTATTGGTACTGTGTGTTGCATATGCGGTGTTCTGGTAATCGCTTTGCCTATTCCCATCATCGTTAACAATTTTGCTGAATTTTATAAGAATCAGATGCGACGCGAAAAGGCCCTCAAGCGCCGCGAGGCACTCGATCGCGCCAAGCGCGAGGGCAGCATTGTCTCCTTTCATCATATCAATCTGAAAGATGCATTCGCCAAGTCCATGGATCTCATCGATGTGATTGTCGACACAGGTAAGTCTTCGAGGCACCTCTAGATGTCTATCTATCTACCTATCTACCTATGAATATATCAATATATCTATGTATAACAAAGTACTACCAATATGTAAATAAAGTGTAGTATAGTATATGCCTTGCTTCAAGTAGCCTTTAAATCTTTCCTCCCCCCCCCCCTCAAAGCCTTTCCATGCAAATGCTCCCCCTTAATGCTTCGTGCTTTGTGCCCTCTTTTTGCTTTTGCTTTTGCTTTTACTTTTACTTTTGCTCTTACTTTAGATCTAGCTGGATTTTGTTTTTCTTTTGTGGCATGCACTGTGTTTCTGTTTCTGTTTCACTTTTTGGCTTTTGGCTTTTTCTTCTTATCCTTCTGTTTGAGTTTTCCTTTTTTGAGGAGGCGTGTAAATAGCATTTGACGGAACGTCCGATCAGTACCAAAAAGAGCCGTAAGAATGATAGAAATTGTTGAACCAATTACTACATAAATATATATCTTTAATCCGCTGTAAACTAACAATAGTTAAGCTAAATTGAATTATCCTTAAGTTTCCGTAGCCCTAAACCCCACCCCACCCCCCCACACACTCACACTCTACACACTGACTAAAATATGTACAAGCCCACACACACACAGACACACACACACCGGAAGATACATTTTAATGGTCAATTAGGCAAATGCTTTTGTACTTAGCGCATTAAACAAGAAATTAGTGGGGTTTACACCCGTGTACAAAGCCCAAAGGCACCCTCTCTCTGCCACCCAACCCACCCGTTCCTCTGCTCATCACCCTTTGCTGCATTAAGCGCCTAGAAGTAGGCAACGGATCCCGCTGCCGCTGCCACTGCCGCCGCCGCCACCCTATCTATCAACCCCTGTCAACCCAAACCCCTGTCAATGTGTGTGTGTTCTCTTTTAGGCAAGCAAACGAATGTCGTGCATCCGAAGGGCAAAAGACAGAGCACCCCCAATATAGGCAGGCAGACACTCGATGTGCAGAGCGCTCCAGGTGACTAAACATTGCGCTTAATCCCGTACACCCGTACACCTGTACACCCGTACCAGTACCCGTATCCGGGCCAACAATGCTGTAGCCTTTGACTAACGCTTTCCTAGCGTCTTATAACACACAAAAATATAATACACACCCTACTATAACTCTACAACTCTTACACCTTTGTATATTTGCTCGCACTCTCTCTCTCTCCCCCTTTTTACATATGTATGTATGTATGTACATATATCTCTCTTTTACCATTACCTTCACCTCTCTCTTTAGCTGTTTTATCTCTCGAGATATTTCCCGTACATATATTGTAGCTATGTATATGTAGTATCCCCAAATGGAGAGAGTATACACCCTTAGCTTTAGCTTTTGCCATAATCCTTTGACATCTATAGTCTGCTTAAATGGAAAACAAAGAGGCGGAAGAGTGAGTTTTATAGCTATGGGCGTGGAAGTGGCAGACTCGAAAAAAGCCATCAATTCGTATCAGATCTTTAAAAAGTACCTATATAATTTTTAAAATGAATTAATAATTTATTGGAGATAATAATGATAATGATAATAATGATTGGAGAGAACTGGAGTGCAAGAGGCGGAATAAGGTTATGCTTCGCTCAAAGGATCGACAGTTCATCCATCAGCTATAAAACGCACTGTACTGTGTACATTGTAAATAACGGCCCAACCCCACCACTCCCCACCACCACCCGTCCAGCAGCCCATTAGGAGACGATTGACGATACGTATTTGAGCGATTAATGGATTACAGCCATATAGCCACCGATTTATATAGATATATAGATTGATAGATGCAGCTCTAGATCTTGCGATTTGTTGCGCTATATTCGCTTTTGAGTTTTGCCTTTAGTTCAGTTCAATTCCGTTCAAGTTGAGTTTAGTTTGGATATTTGCAAAAGAAATTTATGGAATATTGGAATTATGATGATGATTGATGATTGACTGAAAGAAAATTTGCTAAATCATTGATTGACTTTGCTTGACTTTGCTCTTGATTTTGAAACTGCTACACGATACACAATCTATAGCGAATTTGAATGCCCATTCTAGAGTTTCCATTTTCAAATCTTATACCAAAAATATCAAAATAAGAATATTTATAAATACCAAAAAAAAAACAAACAAAAACATTTTAGAAAATTTTCAAGTGCTGATTACATTACGTTACACCCACACACACACAAACACACATATACATACATATATACATATATATATATATATGCTCATTCTCTTAGCGAAAAAGTAGTTTTGTTTATTAGCGAATCGAATACCCGCCCAAGTCTTGAGTAAACGCCCAAGTGGGGGATAGGGTTATACTCCGACCACGAGCGATAAGCCTATCCCGAGCGATGCAATCCAATTGCCAATCCAATCCGATCCGAAACCGAAACTGAACCCACTCCAGATGCGAGATGTATATCTACAACTTGTTCTTTTCTCTGCTCTTCTTTTTCTACTTTCTGTCACCCACAAAAATCACAACCGAACGAACCACACCCTGAATTCATCATGTAAAAACCATTTCTAAACACACACACACACACACACCCATACACATGCCCACACCGATATATATGAGCCAACTTTGATCCACTCTTTGGTTGATCTAACTAAAAAAAAAACTGATTGATAGGCGAAAAAAACACACTAATCGAGGCGCCACCCCCGCCATCGTTTGGCACGCCCCGACGGCGAGCACTGTCAGCACGCATCCAGGAGCTCAACCGCAGCCTGCTCGAGGAGCGGGATGCCCAGCAGCAGAACAGTTCCAGTGACAACGAAGACAGCCGCTAGGACCAGCCCCCAGCTCCCACAGCCCACAGCCCCCAGTTCCCAAGAAACCAACAAACCAACCAAACAACCAACCAACAAGGCCCAAGGGTCTATTACACACTAAGCGAAACGTAGCTAAGAAAAACCACAAAAAAATTTCAATTGTTATTGTATCTGTAAATTAGTTTGTTAAACAGACACAGATTCACCCACACACACACACACACACAAAACACACAACACACTCAAAAAGAAGAACCCCACACACACAGAGAGAGCAAGCGAGAAATAGACATACCCCGTAATTAGTGACTAGATCTAAGTGCGGAAAGGGAATGGGAAGAAAAAAAACGTAATTCCAGTAAACCAGAGATTCACCGAACCCATATAGATCCATAGATCGTCTCGAGAGGGCTTTTGCTTGAATGAAAAGAAAAGAAAAAAAAGGAAAAATAGAAAAACAAATGCGAAAAAGACAAAATCAAATGAAATTATTTACTCGTTCTTCCATTTAGTTGTTTTTTTTTTGGGTCTCAGAGACCCCGCCACCCCCTTGCCCATCCTTTCCCATTGAATGTTGTGATTAAATGTAATTGTAACTGCTTTTAGGTGCCATCACACACACACACATACACACAAACACACACACATACATACACACACACCACGCCATGAGCTGCTGAAAATGTATGCATTACGCATACGTAGCGTTGTGCCTCATTCCTCTCTCCCAGTCTCTCTCTCTCTCTTTGTCTCCAAATATCGTAATCGCGTATTGAAAGTTTTGCTAACAGTCCTCCCCCACCCCACCCTCCCATCAGCACTTGAAAATATAACTAAAAAAAAAAAGAAAAAACCAAATTAATAATAATGAAAAATGGAAACGAAGATCTGCTAAAAATTTGCTGATGTTTTGTCTTTATTTCTGTGTGACCTTGGCCTGCTTTTTATGCCCGAAAAAAAACGTCTTCCCACACATTTGACTACCGAAAAATTTGTCTTCCCCCCCAAGCAAAACTTTCAAGATAAGCCCCAAACAAAAGCAGCACAAATGAGCGGTATACAGCGGTACCTGTGTGCGTGTGTGTGTGTGTGTGTGTGTGAGTGCGTGTCCCATTAAAAGATACCCCCAAAAGCTAACACAACACAAAGCCATTCGAGAGAGAGATAGCCGAAGAACTCTGAATACAACAATCCGCGTAAGCACAATTTTTGATTTAGTCTAAAACTTAGCGTTAAACTTAGGCCGTACCTTTACTCGTACTCGTACTCGTAATACTCCAAGACAAGACAAGACAAGACCAGGCATTTATCGAGAGCACTAGTCAAAAAAGAAAAGGGAGTGAAATTCCCTCCCCCATGGAGGGGAGCAGCAGCAGCCGCAGCACAAGACCCTGCTAAAAAAAATATACACAGAGTCAGCCTTATTTATGAAATTAGTTGTTGTACCACGTAGCTGTGACAAAGTGAGAGCGAAATGCGACATGCGACATGCAATATGCGATATAGAGGGGGAGAGCGAGTAAGCTTAGCTATAATTTAGAGAAGGAGAGGGAGAGCGCATCAGCAATATATATGTATTATGTAGGTACTAGCTAGAGGTGTACATACGTATACCAATTCAAAATATACTCGTTCCATATACTCGTACTATATAGAGAAGAGAGAACTTAGCAAATGCTGGCGAAACGTTCCTAAAAAATCAGCAGCAGCAGCAGCAAGAAAACAAAAACCAAAACCAAAAAAAAAACCAAATATAACGAAGTAAAAATTGCCTTATTTAAAGCAAAAGAATGCTCCTAGTTTGCAGCGATGATATAGCGACTAATTTAAGATAGAGTGGTGGCGTTTAAGTTAAGTGTTAAGCCCCGATATATACTTACTTACAATATACTTAAATAGTATTTAGACCATAAGTAAAAGCGAGCAGCAAGCAGCAAACAGAAAGCAGCAAGCAGCCGGCCCATATATGTATACAAAATACAAATGTTTTACACGGATGCCGATTTTGAAACCCGTCGTTTGATATTTGTACGATTTATTATCTATAATTTGCATCGTTCAAACATTTCTATCATTGCGCTCGAAGACGCCATAAAAACCAACCAAATCAAACAAAAAACCAAACAAAAAACCAAAAAAAAACAAAAACAAAAAATGAAATCATTAGAGAATCCCAGAATCAGATCGAGAAGAGAAGCCTTTACGTGCCTTTTACTTAATGTTTTTCCTATTTCTTTTCCTCCAAGATATATGTGTATATATATCCGATACTCTATCAATCTATGTGTGTGTGTCCCCCTCCCCCCCCCCCCCCCACCACGCCCCCTGATCTTTTGTTTCCCACATTCGTATGCTCTTTATTTGGAATCTAACGCGCTGCATGCTCTAACCCCCGATAATATGATATGATATTATATGATATGATCTATAATCTATAGAAACAAACTGTGTACGCTCTCTTTATGCTCAATGCCATTGTATTCGCGAATACTCGTACCCGTACTTGTACCCGTACTCGTAATCGTACTTGCTCCACAAATGAATAACTGTGTACTGTACTGTCTCCTGTACTCATACTCTTGTGTACCACTGTTAAAAACCGTAAACCAAAACTTTTGTGTGTCTGTGAAATTAGCAATAAAACCAAAACCAAACAGCGCGCTGTATTATTTTCATTACTATACTACACAATATACATATATACAACTCGAAACACACACACACCTATGTTTCTTATAAATACATTTACGTGAATACCATCATATATGCATATACATATATTCGTGTGTATGTACTGCAGCAGAGGTAAAAAAAAATATATGTATATCCCATTAGACCAGACAAAGGTGAGAGATACATTCCAGAGGAGTCTTGTTTCGTTACATTTCACCCACAAGGCTACAGATACGAATCCCCTCGTACACTTGCACACACACACACACACACATGCAGATACAGATACAGATCAAAATACAGATACAGATACATACGAGTGGCGTAAATGAACATGATTTGTGGTTTGTGGCCATTCCGTAAATGGCAACTGTGTTTCGCACATTTGTTTCGCCGATACGATCCATTCACGATCATACCACACCACAGCCCACCCCACTCACAGACAGCTCCAAAAACACTCGCTAAAACACTTATTCGTAGTTTGATGAATCATATGTCATTCGGTAGAAACTTTAAACAGACTTTAAACCGATGATAGACTTAAGATCAGACAGACAACAATTCAAATTCCAACTTCAGTTGGGAGAATGTTTTTGGGAAAGTTTTTTAGTTCGTTTTTTCGACTTAAGACCTATAATTTTCAATGATTAATTGTTCTACTAACTCTGTGTTTTAACTAACTCCAAATAAAACTTAAACTTAAACTAACCAGACATACTAGATAATGGTTCAGAAATAGTGTTAGTAGCTACTCAAATAAATGTTGTTCTTGTACTTAAACACCCTCCAAAACTAGACCCAACTTATAGACGTCGTTCATCAATGTTGTTCTCACTGTGTACCACCCACTAACTAAAGTTAAACTAAACCTAAACCTACATATATCCTTAACGTATCCATAACGTATCCCTAACGTATTCGTATCGTTGCTTAAACTTAATCCTCAAAGTTTTCTTGTCGTCTTCGCCGTCGTCATCGTCGTCGTAACCAAATTATTAACCGATTAACCGATTAACCGAACAAAATACCGTAAAACGTTTGTTTTATCAAACCATTCATGAAATTCATATTTCTTTCTTTTTTCCTCTTTTAATTTTTTTACACAAAACTTTCATTTGCGCTGCAAATAAACCGAAACCAATACAAAACAAAAAAAAACAATAACTAATCCAATCCATTAAAAATCAAAACATATATATACAAAATATATATATATATATCCCTGTGTATATATCTCACCGATATCTCATATCTGATGTCTATGTCGTCGGCTAAACAAATGCGAAACTGCGAAAACAAAAAAACCTGGCGACAAAATGCATTCATGGCTTCCTTTTGCGTGTGCTACAACAAACCACACAAAAACACCAAACACCAACCCAAACCCAAACCCAACCGATCTGAACGTGAATCAATAACCCAATAACCCATACACACACACACACACATACACTCACATGAACTCCTCCACACACACACACACGAATGCAAATGCAAATGCAGAAAAGCGCGAGAGTCACACACGATCACTGAAAAATTGGCACCGTTTAACCCACGCGCTACGCCGATCGCCCACAGGCCACAATCTCTCGCAGACGGACGGGAACAGCACCGAAGGCGAGTCGACCAGCGTTAGCCGCAATCCGGCCACGACCGGCACTGGCTGCTACAAGAACTACGAGCACGTAGCCAACAACATGAGAAACAGTCTGCAGCATGTAAGTGATTTGAATGGAAATTCAAATTAAAATTATATAATGTATATGTATACTGCAATCGTGAGTTGTAAGTACACATCATTAAAGTATTGCACATTCTTGAAACCTGTTTTCTATCTCCTGGATACTAAACTATCTTTCGTTTCCCTTGCCCAGCGTCGCGGTTCCAGCTCTGAGCAGGATGCTGTGCCGCCGTACAGCTTCGACAATCCCAATGCCAGACAGACCTCAATGATGGCCATGGAGAGCTACCGAAGGGAACAGCAAGCGTTGCTACAGCAACAGCAGCAGCAGCAGCAGCAACAAAAGCCCCCACAGATGCCAGCCACAGCGGGAGTGGGAGTGGCCACCGGAGGTGTGGCTGCCACAGGTGGTGGAGTAGCCAATAATCTGGCCATGGTCGCGGCCTCGAGTGCAGCAACGGCTGTGGCCACGGCCGCCAGCAATAGCAGCCCACCAGAAGGCGGAGCCCAGGCGGCAGAGGATGACCAGACGATTGCATCGAACCAGAAGGGTCTGCCCATCCAGATGATGATAACGCCAGGGGTAAGTCAGCGAACCGAAGGGAGCAATGGGGGGTATAGAATGATGGGTCAGAGGCCAGGGCCAGGGCCATGGATGTGGATGTGGATATGGCTATGGCCAGGGCCTGTACCAGTATTGATAATCGTAATCGTAATCGTATATCTTGAATATCTTAATGTTTTCAAAGTTCCTAAATCGTAATCCTTATGTATTAGTAAATGTGAAAGCCGTTAAACTGGATCGAAATATATTCAAATTACTCTATTTTACGAAACAATCCCCCAACACACACGTTTGGTTCCTTCTCATTTGCGACTCGTTAGCCCGGAAAAATTCTCTTTGCCTCTTCACAGTTTTTAGTTTTCAGTTTTACATTACTTATACGTACTGTTGTACGTGTACGTATATATCCTTATCCTTTGGTTGGACCTGATTTTTTGTTCTGTTCTGTAATTCGGCGGCCTCTTATGTAGTAGTCCTTAGTCTTTTTTAGTGTTTAGTGTTTATACAGCTTCATGTTCTCCTTGGTTTTGAACACACGATTGAATTTGAATTGAAAGCCACAAAAAAACAATTTGGAAAAGCAAAAGAAAACGAAAAACGAAAAACCTTAAGACTCTTAAGAAGAAGCCAAGAAAATGAAAAGTATCTTAACAACCTACAACACATTTCAACTTTTAGATTTTACGGGGACGCAGTAAGGAGGTACATTTGAAAGTATACACAAAGAACTCAAGCTACTCTACTCTACCTACTACTACTCTACTACTCTACTCTCAACTCTCGAATCGAATGCCACAGCTACTATAATACTCTACTCTTTAATATGTACTGGAATAATTCTCTACCCATTCTTCTACCCATTTATAAATATGAGCCTTGATTTTGAATGGATTGACATACGGCTAATTCATATTGATACATATATTGAAATATTGCGGATTGAATGATTCGTTTTTCAGTGGCTGAACACACACACAAACACACACATACACACAGACACACACACACAATGCTATAGCATACTATCTATATCCCTTGTTCTTTTATCTTTTTTTATTTCTTTTTTTGAGGCCCTTGGATGGGCCGATGCGGCTGCATCAGAACGTATACCAATTCCAAAGCATTAGCCAATCGAATGCCAGCTCAAATCTGCATAACATACTTGATTCCTTATACCATAATTCTCTTGATCAGTTTGAAAGTCAGCTTCAAATCTATATTCTCTATCTTTATTTTCTTTTGTTTTAGTACTTCTATGCGATTTAGCTTGTTTGGGGTTTAAAAGATACAATACAAAGATACTTTTGTCACAGAATTAGTAAAGATTGCTCTCTCATTCACTTCGTTAGAATATCTCTTAATATTTTGCTAGTCCGGTAGGCCAATGTCGATTTACAGCTTATATTTTCGCTCTACTAACTTTATAAATGTCTATTCTTAATGCTTGAGAACTAACTAACTAAATTAACCAACTAAAGAATGACAGAATTTCAAAACTATTTGCCTTCTAAAGTCGCCGTATATATGTTTGTATGTATGTTCCATGTTCTTTTGGATCAATTAAACCCTCAGCAAGCGCATTTTATCTATATATATATCTCTCTCTCTTTCTTGACCACACACACACACCACACAGACACCCACACAAACATAGACCCATACACAGACACACAGATACAAAACATACATGAAGTTGAAATTAAAGGTATCTATAGATCTATTTAGGGGACACAAACGAATTACAATTGTAAGAAATATATATATACACAAGTAATGCAAAGGTGCTTGCAGGCGCATAGATACACTTAGAGATACAATCTACGGATGCATACTTAGATACAAATCTATCTAAGTATCGTGCCATACCTCCTCCCAACTATCGACTTTTGGCTGACCGGTCATCTGCAACATTTCGCGTGGAAGGGCAATCGGCTTGCTGCGGTCCTCGCCATAGCCCCCACCCGCTTGTATCCCTATGTATCCATCCTGACCCGGCTGTTGCCGCTGTGTCTGCCCCTGAGGCTGCCCTTGAGGCTGCCCCTGAGGCTGCCCTTGAGGCTGCCCCTGAGACTGCCCGTGAGACTCCCCCTGGGACTGCCCCTGAGACTGTTGCTGTTGTTGCGTATTGAAGCCATGGATCTGCGGATCGGTTATAATGGCCGGCACGGGTGTTGGCCTGTCGAACTGCTGCAGCGGCTGCTTCAGCTTGTCCAAGAGTGCGCGCAGATCCACATTGAGTTTTGGCTGGACAATGCCCTCGGCCGCCTGCAGGCCGACCATCTGCGAGGACAGCGAATCCACGTCCTGGCGGGCGGCGAACAACAGCTGATCGTGTGCCGCCAACTGAAGCTGAGCGATCTGTGCTCGGATGGCCGCAGCGGCCACCGACTGCTGGGCCGTGTGCAGGGAGGCCGTGATGGTGCGTACGTAATTGGTCGCCTCCTCCAGCTGCGTCTGGGCGGAGGAGGCCACCGCCTGTGCCTTCCGTATCTCGGTGGCCTCCAGCTGCACCCTAGCCTGGGCCACGTAAAGTTGTTGCAACATGATGCGCAGCTCCTTGCGTCGCTCCTCGCTCTCGTCCACATCGTCGTTCTGCCAGGAGGGGCGCACGGGCTGAGGCGGGCTCTGGGGGGGATACTCGCAGGCGGTGGTGGCTGTTGGTGGAAAACAGGTTGTCGTCGTCGTCAGTGCTTCATTGGGTTCCATGGGGGTATTCTGGGGATGCTGGGGACTGGGCTCTAGGGTTATGCAGTCGGGACTGACCGTGATGCTAGCCCAGTTTTGATTAGATTGACCTTTACCATCGTACGCCTCCCCGTCATCCTCCACAAGGCCGTAATCGAAGTCGTCGCTTAGACAGCTCCATGGGCGATCGATCGACTGTGGGTTGCCCCACACATGTGCTGTGCCGACAGCAACGAGGACAGTGGCAACAAGGACTGTCGAATGGAGATGTCTCTAATGTGGCGATGTGCTCTTATATACTGGCCCATACTCACAAATCCAAGTTCGAATCTTAGAGCGCATTTGGAGCACTTGCAGATAGACGACTTCGAGTCTTATCGACTAGAATATATTATTTTATATTGGGGTTTGAGAGCACCAGAAGGTGTTGCTTAGATTGGGCTCAGAGCAGGCTCAGGATAGCAGGCTGGGAGAGGTGACAGTTGACAGTCGAAACAACTTTCAGGCACACACATTCCACACAGCTTGAGCGCACCATTTAGCCAGGCCGCATGCGCAGCAACTGCCCGCCCCATTCCATATCCATTCCTATGCTAATCAACTAGTACCTTTATCTAATCGAGTCTGTGCAATGCAATCTTTTGCTGCATGTATGCTGCATGTCGTCTGGTCTGTGGTGCATAATATCCTATGCAGTAGAGACAATATACTTGTGTATATACACCTATATATAGTAGATATGCATATAGTCATGTATGTATGTATATTCCAATTTGTTTTTGTCGCTGAGAACCCCTCTTTACATGATGCAAAAAACCCAAACCCAAACAACAAATCCTATTTATAGGAAGTGGCCGAACTGCGACGCCAAGTGGCGCTCGAGAATCTGCAGAATCAGCGCATGGACAACCTGGAGCAGGATGTGCCCGTGGAGTTTGAGTGCTGCTTCTGCACCACCAAGGTAAAAGACCCACCTAAAACCGTAGCTTCTGTTAACTGTTTGAAATGCTTATACTTTACTTTAATGTACCCAATGTACCCACGATGTATGCACGATGTTCCTATGTGTTTAGTCGCATGCTTTTTGCACCCTTTCTTTGGTTCCAATTCGATTACTTATTATGTATGCACACACACACACACACTTAACTAAAACAAAACCAGACTAAAACAAACTAAAAATATTCATGATAACCAACCAGGCTTAAACATTGGCAGACCGTGAACAATTGTTAACCCCTCAAAAGCTTCATATATGAAAATCGACTCGACTCGACGAATCTTCGTCCTTCCTATGATTTTTTGGTAATAGCTAGAGCTAAAGCTTGAGCTCCCCCGTATTGGACGTTTGGAAGTAGTTTGGATCCATATCCGTAGATCCAACGATCCATCGATCCATCGATCCATCCATCCATCCATGTTGGTTGTTGGGATATTGAGGGCGTCTCTCGAAATTGTTGGATTGTTTGCAGGATCGCATTTGTGTGTTCCACGACCGGGAGTACAGCATGCAGAGGCTGGTGCGGCCACCGCCGTCGCCCAAAAACTATCTGGCGCTGAAGCGGATGCTCGAGGAGGGCACCATCGACATATACTATCTATGAATGAAAGTCTGCCAAAACGAATGAAAAGATGGTAAACGCCAAAGCACCTCGTCCTCGTCCCCCTCGAAGATCGTTTCTGTTTCCGTTTCTGTTTCCGTTTCTGTTTTCTCTGTTCTTTTTTTTGTGTTTTCTTTTTTGGTTTTTGTTTTAGTGATTTATCCTCTGTTCTTGTGTGTGTTTTTGGCTTTGTGTGAGAATGGAAGAAGTCTGTGCGAACTGTGGAAATGTGGAAATATGGAAATTTTTATGTTTGACTTTGTTTCTTTTTCATTTCTTTTTCTTAAAGGGCTTGCCAGGATGCCAAGGCGAGTGTATTCCATTGCGCGCGAATAGCGTTTAGCAGAAAGAAAGAAAGATATAGAAAAATATAAAATTCACTACCAGCGGAATGAAAATGTGTAGATTACTCGTTAATTAGCTTTAAACATTAAGCTACCGACAAAACCAACTACGATTTAATACTGTTTAGTTATCATTACTTTACTACTGTGTTATCCATTATTATCAGATATCGCTGTTATCTGTTATCAGTTATCATCGTGAGCGAAACGTGTCACGCGCGCGACGTGAAAGCTTAAGAAAGACATAGAAAATTCTAAGAATTTAATTAAAATTAAACCTTATCTCTATCTACATACATCTACATAAATATATTCATAATTCTACACTCAACCACAACAAAAAACAAAACCAACAGAAAACCGAACCAGGAATGAAGCCAAAGCGCATGTGTTATTTAATTAATTACTTAAAAGTGTATTGAAACCAAGTGAGGGCTTGACGAAAGTTTAAATCGATCGGAACGTTCTATAATTTGCACTAAGCACGCAACTACATTTAATTACAAAACTAGCCTAATCGTATCCTGTAACCTAGCAAATGGGGGGCACTGCATTGGCCCCCAAAATAACTTAATCGCAAAGCGCCTTCAAAGGGAAAATCAACAAAAACAACACACATAAAATATTATAAATAAAATAGAGATCAACCATAAACAATAAACCATAAATCAATTATAGATATAGCCACTTGATCTACCAAATGTTAACGCTCTCTCCTCATTATTAGTTTTTGTTGATGTTGTTGTTTATTTCTGTTACCACTCAACGAAGCGAAGCAGCAGCCAGCACACACAAAAGAAATTTGCTTTCAAAATCAAAAGCAAAATCAAAACCAAAACCAGAATCGAATGAACAAATATCTTGCAATAAAAAATACCAAACAATGAATCGAATTTATTTATACGCCGCCGCACGCTGTCGCCTCGACTGCGACTCGACTCCTTCTTTCGCTGCTGACTCTTTCCGTATTGCTGCTCGATGCTGCTAGAATGTTTCTCTCTTGCTTTCGGTTTCAATTTCCATTTCGATTTCTATTAGAGATTTTTTCATTTCAACCTTTTGAGCATTGGAACCACTCCGCGCGGGTAAGTATTGCAGTACTCGGAATCGAATCGTTATTTCCGATCATCTTGGGGACTCATCTTGGGGAAAATTCAGATAGAAGGTAGATCCCAGAGGGATACCTTAGCTCTCTATATACTATGGCACTATGCAGTTTTTTTATATAAAGAAAAATACAATTCTTAAATTAGATTTCTTTATTTGTATATTTAATACTGTTCTGGTTTTATTCGTGTATTTTACTGTTTATTAATTCTTTCTAACATTAATAATAAATCTAACATTATGTGTGTATAATTTGTATGTGTCGAGAGTTAAGGGAGATACCTATTTAGCATTACACCAGATATCAGAAGTTTTCGAATAATTTAATCCTAAATTTTCTTCCTTTGGATGAAATATCAACTCCCATTATTAAAATATTTAAGATATCAAGAAGATTCTTCTGCCTGCTGAGGAGTGAGGAGTAGTACGTTTACGTTAGCAAACGATGCCTTATTTCTGGTTATCATGGTATGGTAATGACTCACTTAGAACCCAGGAGCAACCTACTAATGGCTTCTGGGAATATCACCCAATCGGGAAAGGGTTTTAACATATCTGAATTATTTCTGAAGAGAACGTCTCTCGTGGTATTCTCCTTGCAGTTATAAAATGTTCATCAGTTTAGGAATCGCACCGCATTTGTTTTAAGTTTAACTTTATGATTAGGTTTTTTTTAATTATTAATAATAACGACATAATTATGAATAATTAGCGCTGCACGATTTGCGTTTTACTTGACGCCTCTCCTAGTTGCATGTTTTAGTACGTTCTTACAAGCGACACCCACCATAACGAATCAAATCGCAGTCACTGTGACACGCACACACACAAAAGCTAACCCAGAGACCAGACCCAGGTACTACACCAGTCAACAGTCAACAATTAAGCAATCCGAATCCAATCAACACCAGGAGCGCGAGCTCGAATCTGTTGCGCGCCTGATCCCTGATCCACAAATACCAACCCCACAATTCGTTTCAGGACTTCAAGGAGTACACCGACGCAGAGGGGGTGATAGCGCTTCCGACCTCGGACTTCCACAAACCGATCTGCCTGGAGATGCGTCTGGCGGCGGCCAATCGGCAGGCGAACCAGTTCGGCTTGCTGGCCGCTCCCTCACTGGCCCCGACGCCACACACCGCCTACCAGCGCCACCAGGCGGTGGGCGTGGGTCCACTGATGGCCCTGCCACCGCCTCCGCCCGCAGCGGGTATCCTACTGCCGGTTGCCAGTGCCATGCCCATCATTTCGCAGTCGTCGTCCACATCCTCGTCGTATGGGACCACCACATCGACGACCATTGCCCTGCCCCTGGACGCGTCGATGCGGCCATTCGGTGCGGCCATCTCCAGTGCCGCCAATTTCAATCACAACTACAACAACAACTTCAACACCACCAGCACCACCGTGGGCACTGGTGGCATGGGCGCCAACGGGCTGCTCCTCTTTGGTGGCAACTTCAGCAGCCACTACGGGGCAGGCAGCAGCAACAACAACAACAACGCGGACTTGGCCAGCGTCGACAGCTCCGATACGTACGCCAGCTGCCAGACGCATCCGTTCCTGTCGCAGGGCGACCTCACGGCGGACTTCAACGACGAGGCCTGTGCCCTGGACATCGACATGGACAATCTGTACATAAATCCGCTGGAGCGTGAGGGCCACGGCCACCACCAGGGCATCAGCAGTTCGACGGGCTTCATTGTGGGCCTACCAGCCACCATTTCCTCGTCCTCGTCCGCCTCGGGTCTACGCGCTCAGGTGAAGAAGAGCGCCTCGGGGGACACGGCGCTGCGCAATCTGGCCGCCGGTGGAGGCGGACTGAGTCCTCTGGACGATGTCTACCAGAATTTCGATGTCCAGGAGCGGGGCAGCCGCGTCAGCCTCAACGAGAACTCTGTGCCAAAGCATCGCAAGACGCGGTTCCAGCAAAGCTTCACTGCGATGCGGCCCAGCCCGAGCGGCGTACGTCCGCGTGCCCGCTTCGAGGACACCCGGCTGGACGACGATATGTCGGGTGGCCGCCTGGATGGATCCAGCGGATTGGGATTGGGATTGGGCTTGGGTAGCGGCCCAGGGGCCAGCGGAAGCGGAAGTGGAATCGGAATCGCCGGCGGGGGCCCAAAGAAGAAGCGGTCGGTGTTCACGCCGGGCAAGAGCTTAGCCACTGCCACCAAACTGATCAATCAGCATTTGTTTGGCATACAGAATGCGGGCTCCAAAGGTACACATCCATGCACAATACATTTATGCAGATCCCTAATGATTATCCTTGATCTTTTTTGTGCTATAGCCAAGTTCGAGAGCAAGCATTCCTCATCAATAGACTCGATCGATGCATCACCCAATCTGGAGCATCACAGGCGCTCCAAATCGATACTGAAAAACAAGTCTGATATCTCACGCGTCCTGTCCGATCCGGAGAGCGAGCGCCTCTTGGCGGACAACATGTCCGGGTCGGGCGTCTCCGACAACGGCACTGTTATGGTAAAGCTAGATATGTTCAATGATTTTGCCTGCTTATTTACTCTTTGACTCCATTGCAGGGCGAATCTGGCAGCGATTACTCACCGAATAAATTACCTCATTCAGTTTTAGCCAAGTCTATATCCCCACCACCCCTCAGGCACCGCACACTAATGCACCAACGCTCAGGACCTGCAACGTTGCAATCATCATCGAAGCCAACCAAGTTCCAGACACCGCGCTATCCCGAGGAGCAGGCCCTGCGCCAGGTGAAGCCGCTCCTGTCACGATCCACCAGTGCGGCACAGCCTGCCACCACATCGGGCTGTCCGGACGGACAGCGCACCAGGGACAGCAGTCTGGGTAGGTCATCAGAGGAGTGATCGCACACTCTTCTTCTATTTTCTATTCTCTAATCTATTCCATACAAAATGGAGAGCGTCTCTGAGTAATCCAGAAGCAAAACGAACAAAACAAAAAAAAAACCTACTCTGTATCTCTTTCTTTCTCTATATATATTTGTCTCGCTTGCTCCCCGCATCGTCCCTCCAGCAAACGTCTTCGATGCTGCATTCTGAACTATGAACCCACCAAAACAACCAACCAACCAACCAACCAACCAACACCCCCACCCATTCACAGACACCACAGACATACCACAACAGACATCTCATGGAGTGCAGCGACAGCCAGTTGTTAGTATTCAAAGATCGATAAAGATAACGATACCGATACCGATACCTATCGATATCACGTTACCATGCAGCACTGAATCCTCACTCTTGCATTACGATTACTAGAGTGCAAGAAGTCTCCCTCTGTCTCTCTTTATCTCGTCTCCACCCGCCGTATAGCACCCCGATTCGCTGCTGAGTACTATTTGTTGTGGATTGTCCCCCTTCGATAGATCGATGTACAGCTTTAGAATTTGATCTCACACACACACATATATACAACACATGCCCACCCACACACACACCCACACACACATACGCTGCTTATTGTATAGCATCATTGAGAACTGTTGAAGCACCTTCTATGAAATGAATTCCTTGCCACATTTCTAATTGTTTTTCGTTTCCTCAAACACAGACTCGGAGACGACCTTCACCTCGCCAGTGAGCAGTCGAGCAGGAGGAGAGGAAGTCCCCACTGCCGCTGCCGTTGCCGCTGCCGTTACCGCTGCCCTGCCGCCCACAGAGGATCGCGAAGCTGAGGCTGAGGCCGAGGCCGAAGGCGAAGCAGAGGCCAATGATGAGCAACGGGCCCTGCTCCAGCGTAGGGATGGCGCAGACACCAGCGGAGGAGATGCCAATGCCAGGGGCGATCCCACGTAGCAATAAGCGCCAAGTAGTTATGCAACACACACATACACCACACAAACACACATACACACAGAAACACAAACAAAAAAAACAGACACAAAGATACAAAAAAAGGGAAAACTCAAAGTGATAGCAAAGTTAGCAAACATGGAATGTGAATTATATAAAAAGCAATGAACAGTATCCTAGTCTAGTGAGAGATGAGATGCAGGAGGAGATGCAGGAGATGCAGGAGGAGAAGGTACAAAGAGAGACCCAGAGAAATGGCATGACACTCGGAGATCGTTGCGGAGCCGAAGAGTATAGCATTAGGAATACAACATAATATATAGTAATACTACTGATAAAAAACGCTTAACGAATTGAATGTACTTAATGTGTAAATAATAGCAGATCAGATCAGAGCAGAGCAGAGCCCAATCCAGAGCCAAAAGCCAGAAGCCAGAGCCAGAGCAGAGCCCAATCGTGTACAGAGAGCAAACCTTATTTACATTTACAGCCTTCGAGAGACACTGCTATAACCTATAACCCAGAGAGACGCCAGAGAGATATATAGTGAAATCACCACAAAAGCCTAAATAGCAACAAAAGGAAAATATATTCATATTTTGAATGCAACTTATAAAAAATATACATACAATATATATATAGAGTATATACACGCATGGCAATTGCAAATTCGCATATTTACATAGTATATATATACATAAATCTATATATATATATATATATACATATACAATACATCATCTTGTATTGATAGCTCAAACTATTTTTCAAAATCAAGCGCCAACAAAACAGCAAAAGCAAAGAAACCCAAAGAACCCAAAGAACCCAGAAACCTAGAGGATGTTCTCAAGGAAAAAAGGAGAATGAGAGGAGGCTTTCCTTCCTTATAAAGTAGATCAGCATAGCCGTGTGCATATAGTATATGTATCTATATCTGTATGTACATAAATCGTAAATCGTCAATCGTTCGTTCGAGTATCGTTCTACAAAAACCATAAAAAGTAGTCCAAAAACAAAAAACAAAAAACAAAATCGTTATGCAAAAATCGTTTCTATATCTATAAAGTATATGCATGTGTGTAGGGCTTAAGGGCTTATCGGATAGTGCTTGGCTTAAACCCCCACACCCCACACCTGACACCCCACACCTAACACCCTACACCCACAATCCATAGACCCCGCTATACGTTCGCCTGAGGTCTGTAGGGATAGAGGCTATAGAGGATATGTGTATGTATCTATGATTACATGCGATTGCTTTGGGTCCTAGATGTGTGTTGTTGTTTATAGAGTTACATACGTACGTACATATTTCTGTGGCATGCCCCACTAAATGTAATTGTTGTTAGTTGTAGGATCGTTACTTCGTTCAAATCGATTTCTGGTTTTGCCTCGAAAAGATATGATTTTGTAACGCACTGTACTGAAAGTTGAGTTACGTTACGTTACGTTACTGTTACGGATGAGTGATTGAATGTATGTATGTTTACTTCCTTAGTTCTATCCGTTCTATCCAAATACGTAAGCAATACAATTGTAGGACCCCTTCCACCCCCTCCCACCTCCCACCTTGTGTTACATATTTAGTCCATATTTAGTCAATTAGTCCCATTGTAAGCCGCCTAACCTGATGATCACATTCCACCTTCGACGAAACCGTGTGCCTGCCTGCATGTGTGTGTATGGATCGGATCCTCCATTCTGAAGTATGATTTACGGCTTGAGTGGATTGTTAGATTGTTAGAAAAGAGATAGCGGATAGCAGATAGCAGATAGCAGCTGCAATCAATTCAGCATTTATGACCTCTATAGGGCAGAACAAAAACGAACCGAACCGAACCAAACCGCACTGTCCAATCGCTAAATCCGCGTTTCGTTTGCGCCAGAAGATGCCAGATGCCAGATGTTAGCCTCTTAGAAACATATCAAGTAAAAGGAATACGAGCTCACTCACACCAACACTAACACTAACACATCACACTCTTACGCTCACACTCTCACACCCGCACACTCAGGACAGAGATACACCACACTGTAAAGAAAGCAAGAAACTGGAAAGAGCACTTTTATTAAGAGACACGGTAATAGAGGAGGAGTCTTTTGTCTCAACGTCCGCTTTTCGAATCGATCACAAAAACCAAAGCAAACAAAAACCAAAAAACAATACAAAAACACTATTTGAAAACTCGTATATGGTAGTAGGTATTTAAAGCCAAGAGATCGATTTAATATAGATACAAATTTTAAGCAAATACAATGTACAATGTATGGGATAAATGCTTGAACGCATTTCAAAACAATTTTTGTAAGCAATTCATTTTAGGATTATGTATATCTGCACAGGTTTTTGGTGAGCACCCCCCGCCTTCCCCCAGGCCCCGAACCGCGGGGCAACATTCCGCCACTCGATAAGTTTAATTGTAACCTTTAACCTTTTGTACATATTTATTTCCTATACAATACTCGTCGTACAATACAACACAATCCCCGGCCAGGAGGAGTGCGCTCTCTCTATCTAACTAGTTACGGGTTTTTTTTTGTTTTTTGTTTTATTTTTTGTTTATGAATTAATTTCTACCAGCTAAAAATTATTGAGAAAATATTCTGTAAAATGAGAAGCTAGGAAAAACACACACACACACGACTTAAGTGCAACGCGAACAAATGATGCAACAAATGTTATTAATATTTAAATTATTTACCTAACGATAATATACATACATTTTAACATCTGATCTGAAAATCAGCAAAAAGTGAATACCGAATACCATAAATCGTTGACGAGTGCATACAAATTTATTTAAAAAACAAAAAAAAACAAATGTATTCAAATCTATATGAGCGAAAGGTCATGAAAATATATACTAAAATCATTGAGCAAACATTTAAACATTGCGAGTTCTTTATTTGTTTACCTTTTACATATTTCCAGGTAACGTAAGGATGCAAATTGCCTCATGCTATCTCTCTCTGCCTTTGGCCAGAGGTACCAATTGATTTGCTAGTTAATACAGGTAAGGGATCGGGTATATATCCATAAGGAGAAAGGGAGGAACGACAACCTCTATTCACGTTCTAATATTAATTCCTCCACTCCGTTTATCCCTTCGAATTTAAACTACTTTAACTGTCTCTATTTTATCCTCTCGTATTTTTTATTCCGTTACATATGTATATCTCTCTATCTCTCTCTCTCTCTCTTCTCTCACACCAGCCATTCTATCTCGCTCCTATTCGCCACAGCGCGTAAATTGCACAAGAAAGAGAGAGAATGAATGAGTAAGCGCGTGGAAGAGGAAGCAGAAGCAGTCTGTTAGATACTGGCAGTTTCTATGATTCCGGCTTACTTATATCTTCAAAATTGTGGATGCCACAGATTTTTGTGGAGGCGGAAGGAGGCGTGTCAAATTTTGAAACAAACTTGATACAGCAGAGTGATATTGCAGAAGTCTCCACACCAAATTAGATTGCTCCCGCTTTAAAAGTCCCTAAAAACTAGGCGTCGAACCAGACAGACAGATAGGTGGACGGACAGACATGGCTATATGTACATATATATCGTCTCGCCTATTGATGCTGATTATGATTATACTTATGATATTCGGTCGTCAAAAACATCCCTCTCACCACAGGTCTAATACATCTATCTCTACACTCTTCGAGTACCGGGCTTAAGAATATTTTTTATATTCAAATATATATTTTAGTTTCATTTTGAATAAAATACTTAAATGTCGTAATTGGACTTAAAAACTGATGTAAAAAATAATGTAATGTCATGCGATTGTATTTTACATTTGAAGTTTACGCAAAAGCTTTTGGCTAGTGTTGGTGAGCGACGTATTTTTTGTAGTAAAGAAAACTACCCCACAAAAGAAAAGCCACGAATGCTGTGGAAAGCTTCATCCTGTAATAAAACCACACTCCAAGCTTGCTTCCGGATAATTAAAGCCCTAGATGGAGTGACTCGCTCCCAAAAGTCCGTTGAACTTTAATTTTGATTCAATTGCTGTGTCCTTCGTGCCTTCACGGGGTGTAGATCTCATTATGTGGCATACTAATTAGTCAGTGGACACATGGAGCAGCCCCAGCCCCAGCCCCTGCCCCAGTTCCAGTCACAGTCCCAGTCCCACCCGTAGCCATTACCTTTCCAGAAGAAAAGTATTTCAATTATTTAGTGCAACTTTGCGCTCACGTAACGGGGCGTGGCACCGCCGCAACACCTCCCTAATGCATAATTAATGCTTATTCAGGGTTATAAATGCCCGATTAAGGACAATTATCTGTCAATTAGTGGACATGTACTCGCCGGAAGAGGCCGCTGCGCTGAAGAAGCGCAACTTTCACAGCATCAGAGAGATGATCCGTCTCTCCTACACGGTTGGCTTCAATCTGATGAGACCCCATCGATGGGATCGTGCCTTGAGACTGTATGTACTCGTATGATATGGGTAGGGGCTGTGAACAGGCTGCAGCAGCATTCCTTCGCTTCCAGATGGACCATCGTGCTCAGCGTGAGTAGCCTGTTGTCCCTGTACGGCCATTGGCAGATGTTCAGGCACTATATCGAGGACATTCCGCAGATAGTCGAGGTGAGATAAGAGTCGCCTGTCCCCTGTTCACACTAATTGAAAGTGGTTGTCTCTGGACAGACTATCGGCACTGCTTTGCAGTTCCTCACTTCGATAGCCAAGATGTGGTACTTTCTGTTTGCCCACCGCAGGATATACGAGCTGCTAAGGCAGGCCCGATGCCACGAACTGCTGCAACGGTGTGAGCTCTTTGCCACCATTTCGGGTGAGAGTCGATCCCCAGCTCTGGCATCATCCATTCAATATCTCTGTTGCAGATCTGCCTTTGGCTCAGTCTCTCCGTCAGCGGGTGGCAGACATCATGCAGCGCTATTGGGGCAGCACACGACGTCAGATTTTGCTCTATCTGTACAGCTGCATAGCCATCACCTCGAATTATTTTATCAATTCCTTTGCCAGCAATCTCTACCGGTACTTCACCCGCCCTCCCGGCACATTCGACATTGTTCTCCGTGAGTAGAACACTCCTCTTATTGGTCCTCCTTTCATCGCATTCATCGTGCATCCGTTGCAGCTTTGCCCTCCCTCTATCCCGCCTGGGAGGACAAGGGTCTAGCCTTTCCCTACTACCACATTCAAATGTACCTCGAGACCTGCTCCCTCTACATCTGTGGCATGTGTGAGTACCCCGTGCGTCCCCGTCGAATCTGATTTACTAATGTTGAACCGCCGCAGGCGCCGTCAGCTTCGATGGCGTCTTCATTGTCCTGTGCCTCCACAGTGTCGGTCTGATGGAGTCGCTCAACGAAATGATTGCCGGCGCCACGTCGTCGTTAGTGCCGCCAGAGCGTCGTGTGGAGTACCTCCGTTGCTGCATCTATCAATACCAGAGGGTGGCAAGGTGAGTCGAGTTTGTGTGGCATGCATCACATACTCTTATGTACATACATATGTATGTATGTATTCTCCTCCCCAACACGCTAATGCTATTTGCCAACAGTTTTGCAGAGGCGGTCAACGATTGCTTCCGGCACATAACGCTCACCCAATTCCTGTTCAGCCTCTTCAACTGGGGCCTGGCCCTGTTCCAGATGAGTGTCGGCCTTGTATGCGACCAGGCTATATCGTATAGTTACTGTTTCCAATTCTGGTTTTCTCTTTACTCTTAACAGGGAAACAGCAGCAGCATCACCATGATCCGGATGAGCATGTACCTGATGGCCGCCGGCTTTCAGATAGTCGTCTACTGCTACAATGGCCACGGTTTGCGACAGCTGTGAGTGTTCCGCTGACCCAATCTCTTCTCTAATCCCAATTTGCTTTTGCTTTTTGTTTTTGTTTTGCGGCAGAGCGAACAGATTGCCGGGGCTTTCTATGAGTGTGCCTGGTACGAGGAGTCGCAGGAGTTCCGGCAGCTCATTCGCATGATGCTGATGCGCACGAATCGCAGCTTTAGGCTGGACGTGTCCTGGTTCCTGCCCATGTCCCTGCCTACCCTGATGTCGGTGAGTATCCTCCCACTAATCGAGTATATCCTTCTCTATACCTTTGTCCCCTCTTTGTCACGTGATTGATTTGCAGATGGTTCGGACAAGCGGACAGTACTTTCTGCTGCTGCAGAATGTCAACGAGAAGTAGGGCTAAAAGTTGAATAAAATGTACGAGTACCGTCAACAACTGTCCTGCCCTGCCGACAGGATGCGGGAGTTCTGTCAATCAATACTCCACTGTCCTTTCAGTCGGTCTGTCAGTCAATTTCGAATGGGTTTTAATGGTACGGGACGGGGCTGTGGGGTGGGTGCATTAAAATAATGAAATGGCCGTCAGATAAGGATAAGGAGCCTTCGGCGGGCATCGATTTCACATTCCATTTCTAATCAATTTTATTTATTTGCCCCCCGCCACACATTCATCTGGCTATTGTCTTAATGTTGTCTATGGCCTGGCCCGCTTTAAATGTTCTTCTCCGCCAGCAGAACTTTAATTGTCAATACAGAATACAGTAGACAGTATAGAGTATCGTTCTGGGACCACCAGCGGGCTCCGCTCTGGGACCACAAGTCCTTCTTCTGGTGCTGTCCCTTGCAATATTTTTAATGCACGTTTGCTGTTCGTTCGCTTTCGCGTTCGCGTTGCCTTTACTTTCCTTTACTTTCCTTTCCTTTCTTTGTCCTGTCGTATACGTGTTTTGTTGTTGTCCTGCTTTTATCATTCCCGGCAGCACTTTAATGCCTCCAGGCGAAAAGGACATCTTTTCTTTGGGGGTTTATTGAGGCACATGAATATTCTTTAGCTGTTTCTATCTCCTCCCTCCTGCCTTCTCCCTCCTCTCTCGTTGTTTGCGTTTGTGTCTGTATCTTTTCTTTGGCAGATGCTTTTTTCGGGGCATTTATTTCTCGCATTATGTTTTGTTTGGTTTCATTTTTTGTTTGTTTTTTTGACGATATATTTGTTCAAGGACCTTTACTCGTGCAGCACTTTATGCTGTTACCATGGCTACAGATGCGAAGTATTTTCGAAATATTAGCCCAAAACTGTATTGCATAACAGAATGTTGGTCTGTTCTCCGTGCCCCTGTCAGCCGGCTAATTGTCTAATTAGAGCCAGCAACGAAAAACAGCAGTTGCTCATTAAGGCAGACTTCAGGTTGAGGAACATCTCCACTCTCTGCTCTGCTCGACTGCCTCTCGAAATCATTTCGCAGCCCAGAACACAATGGAGATGTCCACAAGGAAAACTGGTACAAACAAAAAAGAAAGGGAAACGGTGTAAAGGCAGCCTGCAGCAGAGCATCGGAGTAGCGCAGCATCGAAGAGGAGCATCCTGATAAATGAGCTGCACTCGAGTTCACGCACCCGAAGGCACAACTGCTACTAAATCATCCCCCCCCCCCAAATGTTCCTCTTCCCTGTTCTCTTTTCACTTGTTCCCATTTTCCCGGAATTTCGACAAGCAGCAGTAATAATGAAGATTCATCCGTCCTGCAACTGGCAGACGATTGTCGAGTGTTATGTGTGCCTGCCAGTGCCTGCCACACAGGGCGTATGTGTAATGACAGAAAATTAAATGAAATTAAATGAAAACCAAATATTATCCCAAAACTCTTCAAGTTGTTTGCCTGTTAAGCGAATTAAAAGGAATCCTTTAAATAAACAAAATACACACCAAATTAACCGGAAGTCAGGCGAAGGCAAAAAAGACAGGAATAACTTCCTGTCGATGTATGTATGTATGTACATACATACATATGTATACGGAAGAATGTTCTTTCATGTTTGACCACGTCGGAGGGAATGCCCACTCACATATTGACAAATGCGGAGGATGTTAAACAATACTCCTGTTTATCCGCACACAAACATATCTGTCCCAATGGAATAGAAAGTGTCCTCGTACTCGTCCTCGTCCTCGTCTTGCTATTTTTACCATTTGTCCACAATTTGCTTATGCTTCGTGCTCTCTGCTCATCCCCGCTCCCCTGATACTTGATGCGTAATCAGGGGTGGGGGGGACAACTAAAATTCATCTATGACCCTCTCTTGGAGCATTCTGTAGCATTCCGGAGCATTGCTTGACAAATCCGATTGAGTGTCGCATTAGGAATGGAGGGAAACCCAATCCAACAAAAATAGAAACATAAAGGAGAGATAGGGACAGGAACAGGGACAGGGACAGGGACGGGATCCCTGTTGTCCCTATGGCGCAATGTTTCGGTTCTATTAGCTGGATTGTCTTAGCCATAATGGAGTTAATATGCGTCTGTAAGGATACGTACATTTGTATGTATGTATATTTGCAGGGGCTTCCTTTGATCCAAAGCCATCTCGAGGGGGCTGTGCACGTTCTGGGGAAATGTATGTATGTCGGCTTTAAGATTTGACTTTCTCTCTCCTGCCACTACGGGGTGAAGAGGGCATATTTTCAGTTCTGCTTTGAGTACTCCAAAAATAAAAAAGAGCAAACAATTCAAGCAAGTTTGAGGCTCAATTTCATATCCCAAAAGAACAATCCATTATGGGTTCCCTTCAGATATCCATCAGAATTTGCACTGCCTATCCGTGAAAGCCTCCCCTGAATCTTTCTGCTGAAAATCGGAAAGTTATTCAAGCAAAAAATGTTCATTTTTTTAATGCTCTTTCAACAGCAAATGGAGTCCAGCCTTAAAGCGAAGGGGGAAACCCATTTCTTTTTATTTTTTTTTGGTTTAATAAATCCGAGAGCAGTCCAAGGCAAATGCAATTTCCCAAGAATGTCCTAAACTGTGCTCACAATCTGAACAAAAAGACACAAAGCACATGGGGCATGGAGAATGGAGCATGAGGCATGAGGTATGAGACATGGCATCGATTTCGGAATCAGGACGTGGCGAAATTTTCATGCAGATTGCATGAGCAGCAGGAGACTACCTGTCGAGGCCTACAGCCGCAGCCCACAGGCCGGAAGTGCTTGGTGCTTGGGGGGCGGGTGTGGGGGGTGTGAAAAGCCTTTGTTTTGCAGCCCTCAAGGCTGCTCGCAGGGCAGTAGTAGCGTTGCTTGGAGCTGGGCTAAGTGCAAGTGGCAGACACTTCAGCGCGTTGCAGGCACCTTTTTTGCTAGGCCAAAAATTTAATTCACTGCACTTTAAGCTGCTCTGCTCTGCTGTGCTGTGTAGGGCGCCAAGGAGGCGTCTCTTGACTCCGCATTTCACTTTATTCACATTTCCCTTTCTGCCACCTCCTTTAGCGAGTTTTTCCATGCAATTTCTTTTTTAATTTCGCTCTCAACTTAGTCATGCGAAATGGCACTTGATGCTCCCCTGGCTATGCGTGTGTATGGGAGTCTCTCTGTGTGTGTGTGTGTGTGTGTGTGTGTTGTCTGTGTGTTTATGTATGTGTTTGTGTGTGTGTGTGTTTGTTTTTCTACTTACTATCCTGTACATTCGTTTGAGTTTCATGGGAATTAGCGCTAAGCTGCAGCAGCCGCGCGTTTCCATCTCCATTTCCATCCGCGGCACATCTTTTCCGCCTTCTGGTGGTGTGGCTCCTCCTGGCTCCTTCTGGCTCCTCCTGGCTCCTCCTCAGTATCTTTCTCACATTTGCAGAGCGAATGAAGCGCGAATACCAACAACAACAACAACAAGGAGCTACAGCAACTGCGCTCTCAATTGTTATATTAAACCCAGTGGCAACCAGAAGGTAATGCAAATACTCGCTTAGTCTCGCAGTCTTGTACTTTGCCACATCTCTCCTCTTTGTGGCAGTGGCAGGCACACAAGAACTTTACCAACTTTATGCGATATGCAACGCCCGGCGGGTAACTTTATTGCGGCTCCCCACTTAAGCCGGCGGAAGGCCAAATTTCATACTGTCTTAAATTATACAAACTACATTTATGCGCGAAAGGGAAGATGAATTCCAGACACGGTTGGCAAAAGTTTCTTAGTCAAAGATGAAGTTGAGAAGTGTTTAAATTTCCACCAGGAGCTACACTCGGAGAAAAATGGCAAAAACAACCATCCTACATATTCATTTAAAGAGTTAAAGGCCTTGTTAGTTGCTGCCTTTAGGTTTCCAAACTCTTTTCTTGGTGTAAGCTCAGCAGCTCTGGACTTAAGTTAGTTTGGCTCCCAAAAAGTAAGTTGGGTACACAATTATGGTTATGTCTTCTGGTAACATCAGAAGGCTCTGGTAATCATCACTTCCTTAGTGCTAAGAGCCAGAACAACAGCCAAGCTTGAGGATAGAGGACAGATTCCGATTGAGATTCCGATTGCACTCTACCTAACCGGCAGCTGTCTATTTAAGCATTGAATTATGCTGATCTGCTATTTGAGCGATGTACCGACATTCCACTCACACATCTCACATCTTACAAATAGAACGAACGTATGCAAATCAGTTTCTCAATCGAGAAACTCGAGCATTCCATTTAGCCAGATTGATTGCCATTGGGAGGATAAAGAGAGAGTTAACTTGACAACTGCCAGGACGAAGAAATTTGCATGCCAAGCCCAGGACCAGGCCCAGGCCCAGGCCCAGGTCGAGACCAAGACCAAGACCGAGGCCGAGGTCCGACATGTGTAAGTGAAAGCCGTGCTCGTAGTCAATGCAAATCCGTAAATGCTGCAAGCATTTGCAGTGCATGTCAGGTAGCGGCATGACAGCAGATGGAGAAGCAGAAGGAACTGCACTGCGCTGCGGTAAATATGCAAATAAATGAATGGACCCATGGCAAGATGCACTCACGTGCTACCAGAAAAATGCAGTTGCATTTAACCCAGGCAGTACCCGTGCCAGTGCCAGTGCCAGTGAAATTGGCATTGGATGTGGGAGTCCCGTCCCATCCCGTCCCATCCCGGCCCTCCTTTTCCATAAATAATTCAGTGCCGACCATTTCTGTATCTGTCTCTTATTTGTTTGATTGCATTTCAATTTGTTGGCTCTTCCGTTTTGGCCAACTCCCTCCCGTCCCTCCTGTGGCGGAAATTAAGCTGCATCTGAATGCGATTCATATTCATCAGGGCCAGAACGAGCAGGACTCTGCTGCCCTGCCCCTGTTCAGAATTCAACGGAAGTCCATTCAACGGAGCAGTCGGTCGGTCGGTCCTCTACAGAACAACACATTTTTTTCCCATCTGCATGTAAATGTTTATTTTTCTACAAATAAATAACATTCTCCCATGAATTGTGGCTTTGAATTCGATTTGCTTCGATTTCTATTTATTTTTTGTTAAAAAAAAAAGATGAAAATTCTTTGGCAAGGCTGCAGACGATAATAATGGCAAGACGATGGTCTTAAGGATGAAATTTATGCATAATTTTAAATGATATTTAGTGATTGTATTTCCTTTGACTAAACCAATTTAAATATAGACTAGACGTATATTTAGTTTCATTTCAAACTCAATTACAAACTCCCATTCAAATCAATTACCAGAGCATTCGAAACACCCATTCAGACCATTCAGATCATTCAAACCATTTAAACGCTTACCGCAATAATCATTTCGCCACCAACAAAAAAGGGCCGCAAAATGAAAGAAGCGAAACTTTGTTTGAACTCCCGTAAATCCGTGGATGCCTTCCCTCTGATGCCGCTCCGACGCCTCTCTGATTTTGCACCCAATTGAACAATCGAAATGAAAAGCGATTGAGGAAACTGCCACCAATTGCAACTGCTGGCCATTCAAATTTCGTTTGGCAATCAGATTCCACATTCAGAAAATCGACAGTCCCCTGGATTTCGCATTTCCCATGGAAAAATCTCCCCGTCCCCCGCCGTAAGCCACGAAAGCTGACGTCACTTATCCTCCTCCGCTCTATCCCAGCTCTCCCCCAGCCTGCCCAGCTCCCAGCAATTAAGTGGGGGAAAATATCGGTTAAATAATTCCAAATATTTTGAAAGATCCACGAATATTGGCGAATAAATAACGACAGTCCTGCCCAGTCATGGCGTGGCGAATGGCAGGATGGATTCGCAGGGAAATGGCAGACAGGAAGACAGGAAATGTAAATGTGAGAGTGACGCAAATAGGCAGCCATTTTGTTATTTTTCGCGAGCAGCGGACTCAAGTTCTGGTTTTTTTTTCCATAAATTATGCGAAACTTGATTTATTTATCCGCATTTCCGCCTCGTTCCGATTGCCATTCAGACTGCTGTGCCACACCTCTACCTACCTCACCTCTCGCCCCAGCTATCGCTGTCCCACTCCCACTCCCTACTCCTAACCAGCCTGAAGCCTGATTGATGGCTGGCGGCACGACATGTGTGGAAGTGTGTTGTTTGTGGCTGTGTCCGAGTGTCGGGGCAGCGCACTCGAAACTGTTAATTGCTGACCATAAAATTCGGCCAAAAACACTTGTCGGCACGCAAGGCGCCGCCACCGCCGCCGCCGTCGGGAGCCCTGAAGCAGAAATCAAACAATTCAATCTCTGACGTAGAACCGAACTGAACCCCCCCTTCCAGAGAGATGAAAGTTCAGGCAGAACAGACTGGACAGGACAGGACAGGACACTTGACCGTACACTAACGAGAAGCATGAGGGGCAGAAGAACTCACTCAGCTGTGGAAAATTAAATTTACAACAAAACGAACATCAGTTACATGTCGTCACGTGGGGAGCGGCCTGAAATAGTGGATAGGGGGACTGGGACTGGGACGGGGCCTTGGAGACTGGGGAGTCCCCCACTTCACATGTCGGCGGCGGCGGCGCTTCCTTTGGGGGCGTCATGGGTCTCTCAACGATGGCTTTATAACAATTTAATGAGTGTGCGCCTCCCCTGTGCTCTGGCTTGTGCCGTTGTTTTTGTCTTAATGGTTGTGTTCTGCTCTTGTGAAAAATGATTTCGCTTTTGCTTTCCCCGTCGAAGACAAGGCAAAGGCAATCTGCACGGCCCGGTGCCGGTGCCGGTCCCGGCCCCGGCCCGGCGCAGTCAAGCACAAGACCAAAAAAAATACGGATAAAAAAACCCAGAAACGAAACGAGCAATTTGTCCTTCTAGGCCTTCTAGGAAAATCATTATCAAAAAATGGTGTTTTGTGCCCCGACAGTAGCAATAACATTAGGAAATGGTAGAAAACTTTGCATTCATTTACATACTACCCGTATGTACATACATACATACATACATATATGCGGCTTATTAGAGGAACAATGTGTACAATGTACATAGAGGATATATTTAGGGTGTAATTGGGTTTGTCATTAGTTTTTTTCCCTACTTGAGTGCGCCCTAAATTGGGTCTTGGACTGTGATTGGATTGGGATTGGATCTGAAAGCTAAACTGCACAATTACACCGCTCTGTGTAGTTCTAAGCATAATTGAATCCAACATTCCTAGATGCATTAAATGAAACGAGCAAACATTTATGTGCGATTTATGAAGCCAGCTTTAATTAAAACATTTTTTTTTAGGCATTGTTTTTTCTTTTAATTTATCCGCAACAGGTAATTACGAAATGAAGCAGCAATAAAGGGACTGCCGCGCCCTTACTTGACCCTCCCGGAGCCATCATTGGCAGACAAAAGGACGGAGGACGCATCCTGCATGGCCGGAGTATCAATAAACTCTCTGTGGCCTGCAGCTATTGATTGGCGGTGACATTGAACCCTATCCCAGCGCAGAGCCCTGCTCTGTTGCTGCACCAAATATTAATTGTGCTGCTGCTGCTGCTGGTCATCGTCTGCTGCTGGCCATAAATTAACGGCCAAGTTGTGTCGCGTGGAAGGTTCAAAGTCCACCCAATTTGGCAGCAATTATAAGCATTATTTACTCGGGGTAAAAGTCCTGGAGTGGAATGGTATGGAATGGAATGTGGCAAGGGGAATTATGAACATTAACATGCTTTGGCATAATTGAAGGGCAGCCGCACATGCTGCCAGCTCAAGAGAGAGCCGCCGCAGATTGTGGCTGCCACATATTCATTATTCTGCAAAATCTTTAAGACATCGACAAGTGGGTGGCAGGCCTTAATCCAGGGGCTTTACTTCTCATGCGTATCCCCACACAAGATGAGGAATTAAATTTGAATTTTTCCCGCTTGCTGCCTGCTGCCTGCGGGGCAACATGGAAAACCGACAGCAAGCCGGAATTCGACAGGAATGGAATCTCTCTGCCCTGCCTGATTTTGCTTTTTAATCCTGGCTGCTGCTGCTGCTTCTGCTGTACAGTGAGCCCTGCCTTGAGTTATTGCCACAATTTCTTGGCCCTGTCAACGCTGCCAGTCATTTGCTATGTCGATTTCGATGTCAATGTCGATGATTTGCTTGAATGGAATGATGGTATACCAGCAAAAATGCTGAGCCATCTATGCAAATGTCGTGTCTGGCACCACCGGTCTGCCGGCCTGCCATTTGCCATTGTCATCACGGAAGGGTGCTCCGGGAAATGGAATTTTCCTGTTAACTCTTTCACCTGAACACCTTCTGCGCTGGCTGATGTTTTTACGGCCATTGTCGACCCGCAGTCGACCGCCACAGCTCGCCACACCTCGCCTTGCCCCAGCAGGTAGCAGGTCACAGGTATCCTGGATGGCTGGATAAAAAGTATCCCAATCGCAGGACCCTTTCAAGCTGTGCTGTGTGCGTGCTGGTATGGTCAACAGTTTATTGTCGCCGAACCCGCCGAACCCGGGACCGGACTGGAAACATTTTTTTGATTTTTCGCTATACAAAAAGCCTATTTTTAGTGCTCCTTTTTATGACATTTTTTGCCACATCTGCCGGCGACAGTTGAAACTTTTCTCGCCTCCACTTCTCGCCTTTCGCTTGTTTTTTTTCGGCTGTTAATGAGCTCTGGGGTTAATTTATTTTTTCCCTCCACGGATTACCTTGATGGGACTCCCACTGGGACGGGACACCGGGACGGGGACGGACCCTTGAATGGCACTCATTAATAAACGCGTCGATATATATATAAATAAATAAATGAATTAATTATCTGCACACATCTCTCTTTGCCACACTTTTGTGTGCATTCAAGAGGCACAATTTTAATATTCCTCTCCGTTCGTTCATTTCGTTTCGACTTGAAACAGAAACTCGATTGTGCTTAAAATGTTTCATATTATAATTGTCAATTGTGAAAATCTTATGTCAATAATTATAATTATTGGCATTATTTAAAGCTGGACTTGCACATTAATTTGAATTGAAGCACAAATGTAATTTAATATTTTATACTGTCTGTCATCACAAATCGCGGAAATGAAATGCGGGCAAAATTCATTTCGGAATTAACACGATTTTGTGGCATTAACACAATAAATTCAATCTGAAATTAAACGAAAACCACCTTCACATTGAAAATCAGATGCCTGGCGGATGCGGAGGATACGCAGGATACGCGGTCGTCCCATCGACACCGACCCCCCGCCAAACACACACACACGCAGAGACATCCATGTGCCACCCGTGGAGCATCGTCGATGCCTGACCTTTGGGCTAACATTAAACATACATACATACATATGTACATATATCCTTCATAATGCTGGAGGAAAGGGTTCGGTTAAGTTCGCTTACCATCCGGATTGTGTGCCTTCCGTTCCGTTTTCGCATAATTTCGCACTTCTCCACCAAGGCCCCGCATCCGGATCCGTTCTCCGCTTTTAATGCGCTTCACTTTTGCACTTTCGCTCGCTCGCCCGCTCGTTCGCTCGCTCGCTGGTTAAATATTAACGCAATTTCACTTTGCCCAATTACACTGCAACCCAGCCGCATCCACATCCACATCCGCATCTACGGCTCCATCTCCAGTCCCTTCTCGAATTTATCTTATGCAAATGTAAAGCGATGCTTGGGGAGGGGGTTGGGGTTTCCCTTTTCCCTCGACACCTTCCTTCATTTAAGCGATTGTGGGGAAACGCGAGAGTGCAAATTGCACGGGGAAATCGATGGGCAAGCGATGGGTTGCTCGTTAAATTCGACAAAGCATAAAAATTTTATTCGAATTTTCATTTCTACCGCTCTTTACATTTGCCGTTGCCGTTGCCTTTGCATTCGCTTTGGCTTTGGCTTTTATCCGGTCCTATACGGTCCTAATTTTGTTTTTGGCGCACCTGGGAACAGTGACCAGTAAATCCAGAGGAGGAATAAACAGCAGGAGAGCTCTTGACCGCCCTGCCCCCCTCCTGGACAGACGCAGACAGCAACCCGAAAGGAAAGGAAAGCAAAGCAAACAAATAAACGGCATTTCATTCCCTCTGCCACTGCCCCCGGCCCCTGCCTCTGTGACGCAAAATGCAAACAAAAACGTGTTTATCCACGGGTCAGAGTCGTAGTCTCAGAGACTACCTTCCCAAAAGGTGAAAGCACGCTTAAGCACTTGGAACAGACCAGAACAGAGCAGAACAAATCGAACAAATCGATGGGTAATTGTTATTGGCTGGTGTGGAATTTAAAGAGTTATTTTGCTGCTTTACGCCTGCAAATTGCCCCTCGAATTGCTGTCATAATATTTAATGCAGCCGACAAGTACATGTTTGCTGTCTGGCATTTTGCACACTTTAAGATTAAATTTCAACCAATTTAACTTAACATTTTAATACAAATTTAAAATTTAAATTAAACCTAAATTCAAACTAACTAAATTACATTTTAAAATGTATATTTCAACATAAACTCCAACGAATTATATTCAAATAAAAATGTGAAACTTAAAATTAAATATTAAATTCCAACTAATTAAATCCAAATTCAAATTCTCATGCCCGTCCCCAAGATTGGCGCGCAGCCTTCGGCCGCCCAATCGATATAACTATCGATTACACTGATCAGCTGATCGCTGTGATCGTCAGCTGTTTATCTGTATTTTCGCTTGCTTTCTATTATTTTCGCTCATTGTTTGTTGTTGCTGCTGCAGTTGCTCCGGTTTGGACTTTGATTCGACGTTTGAACAACTTCAAAAGGAAACAGAAATGTTTAGGGCAAAGGTCAACAGGAACCTCTCGTTCCTCTCGACGAACTCGTCACGTACAACGACCACGCACGGCCAGCACTACCAGTACCTACAGTGCTCGAAGTTGCCGACTCTGTACTTCCAGCCGTCACTGCCCCGTCTGCCCATTCCGCTGCTGGAGAACACTTGCCAGCGCTTCCTGGCCGCCGTCCAGCCATTGCTGACGCCCCAGGAGCATGGCCGCACGCAACAGGCGGTCGAGGAGTTCCGCCAGGGCATCGGCATGGAGCTGCACGCCAAGCTGAAGGCCAGCGATGCGGCGAACAAGCACACCAGCTACATATCGCAGCCGTGGTTCGACATGTACCTGGCCGATCGTGTGCCCCTGCCCCTCAACTACAATCCGCTGCTGGTGATGAAGAGCGACACTCGAGCGGAGTACCAGCAACAAGTGGTTCGAGCCACAAATCTGATAATCAGTTCGCTGCGCTTCTGGCGGTCGCTGCAGGCCGATCTGCTGGAGCCGGAGGTGTACCACATGAACGCCAAGAAGAGCGACACGGCCAGTTATCGGCGCTGGATGAAGGTGGCACCCAAGGCCTTTGCCACTTACGCCTCGTACGCCTTCAAGGCGTTCCCCTTGGACATGAGCCAGTACAACAGGTTGTTCGGCACCTCTCGGATTCCACGATTGGGCAAAGATGAGCTCGTCCAGGCTCCGGACTCGAAGCACATTCTTGTGATGCGACGCGGACACATGTATGCGGTCAACGTCCTCGACTCCAGCGGCTATATCGAGAGTCCCAGTGTGATTCTGGGCAGACTGAAGGCTGTGCTACAGCTGGACTCTGAGCGGGAGGCAGCCGCCGTCCCCCTGGGCGTCTTGACTGCCTCACAGCGCGATGAGTGGGCCAAGAATAGAGCGAATTTTGTGAGCAACCCGAAGAACGCTGCTCTCCTGCAGAACGAGGTGGATGCCGCTCTCTTCTGCGTCAGTCTGGACTCCGAGGAGGATGGCATTTACGACGACAACAACCAGGAGCCGCTGCTGAAGCATTTACTGGCAGGAAAGGCACAGAATCGGTGAGTGAAATGGCCGTTGGCTTGGCCAGATCGTACTGAAAGTCGAAATAGTCAGACTAATCGGTGTATCTTTTTTTTTTAGGTGGTTCGACAAGTCCATTTCCCTGCTGATCAGCGCAGACGGCACCACGGCCATTAATTTCGAGCACTCCTGGGGCGATGGCGTCGCTGTTTTGCGGTACTTCAACGAGCTCTACAAGGACACCCTGCGGCAGCCATTCGTATCCACAGAGAGCATACACACACCCGCAGAGGGCGACACAAGCAACGTGCGGCCCATCAACTTTGAGATCGATGACGCGACCAGGTCGGCCGTGGTGGAGGCCTATGCCAAGAATGCCAGCATTGTGGACAGCCTGGACATGCATCTGCTGCGGTATCCGCACATCAACAAGCCGGTCTGCAAGCAGTTCGGTCTGAGCCCCGACTCCATCATTCAGCTGTCCTTCCAGCTGGCCCATCGACAGGCCTTCGCCGGCTATGTCGGCAGCTACGAGTCCTGCAGCACTTCAGCCTTCCGCCACGGGCGCACAGAGACGATGCGCCCCTGCACCACGGCCACGCGGAACTTCTGCGAGGCTGTGCTCCAGCCGGAGAGGAGCAAGCCGAGTGCCGGCGAGCTGCGTGCCATGATCGACAAGTGCAGCAAGGTCCATGGCCAGCTCACCAAAGAGGCAGCCATGGGCCAGGGCTTCGATCGGCATCTTTTTGCTCTGAAGAACACCGCCCAGCGGGAAGGTCTGCCCATTCCCGACTTGTACGAGACTGAGGCCTATCAGCGCATCAACAACAACATCATCAGCACTTCCACACTGGGATCGGATGCCCTGCTGGCAGGCTCGTTTGGCCCAGTCGTGAGGAATGGTTTTGGCATTGGGTAAGCTAAAGCTATATCTTATCTATGACTAGGGACCTTATTCGATTTCTTTCCCTCATTTCTCTGTGGCAGCTACTCCATTCAAAATGATTTTGCTGGAGCGATTGTCACCACGTACAGGAACCAGGCCGAGGGCAAGGTGTTTATTGATAGCCTGGAATCGGCATTCGATAAAATATGTGCCGTAATCAAGGAGAGCAGTAGCTCCAGTAGCAGCAGCAGCAGCAAGGAGAAGAAATAGGAGGCTTTCCCGTCCCGATATACGGCTTTAAACAGAAAGAGATTTATGTGGATGCTTTTACAATGAATTGTATCCCGCCTTGTGTGTCTGCAAATGCAATATCCCTATTCCAAGCTCTACAATTTATAGATTATAGACTGAACATATGTTCGACCCGGCTTTTACAGCTTTTCTGGATGAAAGGGGACAATAAATTACGCAACAACTAGCCAATCGAGAAAAGCATGGCCATAACAAATGCCAATGGGATAACTAATTAAATTTTAAACTTGAAACTAAGAGAGAATTCGTAAAGTTATTTAGAAACGCTTTTCCATTCCAAGGAGAAGGAACCTTGTTGTTTTCCCAAGTTAAAACAAACAAAAAATAGAAGCAGAAACGGCAAGGGCCGCGGCTCTACTTTTATACCCGGTACTCAGCCAGTAGTACCATGGTATACATGTAACGATTATTCTTCTTCGATTATCCTCTCTAGATCGATTATCCTTCCATTTGTCCGCTTCATCCCTCCCATTTCTCACACCAACACCAGCCGTTACATGCACAAGCCTCTGCAAATCGATTTGTTCTGGCTATAATAATGATCCGATCTAAGCCAGATTCGATTATCTGGTAGTTATGGTCATTCGTTGAACTTCTGCGTTTTTGGTTTTATCTTATCTTCCCTCTGGCTGCTCCACACATCCACCACAAAACGAATACATCCCTAAACTCCTCAAGTGCCGGGTATAGAAACTGCTTACGAAAAATTACATCGAGACCCTTTTTGAGTGGAGGCCCGAAGGCCTTTATGTATAGGTAAACTTTGACCTTCCATTGTCACACCACTTGGACACGGAGTCGTGGCTTGTTTTCCAGCCTGCTTGGAAAAAGCAGGAAACTCCATGCATTAGGCGTGTTGCTGATTAAAGCTTTTCCGCATGCTGACCCACAAAACATGAAGGCGCCGGCCGACCCTTTTTGCAACGAACCCAACCCAAGGAACTATCGTCAGTGCTTGGTGGAAAAGTTGTTAGCTTTTGATTTGTGCCCCCGCACACACGCACATCCGCACACACACACACACACACACATAGACCTTGCGCACATATCAATCGAGAAGGAACTCCATTTGAAAACATGGCGAAAGTTTATCAAAATATTGCCGTAGCCGTTGGCCCGACCCGGGGGGAAGTCGTTGCTGTCGCTAAATGTGCTGACATTATCAGTTGATTTATAGCCAAATTTTGTTGTTGCCAAGTGCCTGTGCCTGTGCCTCCTCCTGCGCCTTGGGGCTCCTGTTAGCTGCCGCGGAAAATGCCTCGACTGCTCAGCGCGTTGCTGTAAAAATTAATTAACTTGCTTAAAGGTTGCTCCCATGAAGATTGCAGTTGATATACGATTCCGCCTTTGGCCTTAATGGGAGGCATTAAAAAATTAAATAGGAGACATCCTCCCTCCTCTCACCAAAGGATGCGAAAGACTCCCATTCCCATTCCACTGCCACTGCCACACCGACTCCGCTCCGATGGAGGTCATTAAAGTCAAGTAGATTCTCCCTTGCCAGTGGCGGACAATTAAAAACATATTAAACTGATGCCGCATACAAAATGTGGACTGTATGGACTGTGCGACACGGGGCATGGGGCATGGGGCATGAGGCAAGCGGCATGTGTGACTGAGGGACGTTGGGTGGGTGGATGATAAATGTGCGGTCGCCACGATTTAATATTGCGCATACGCCGCCGCTGCCGCTGCTGCTGCCGCCGCCAGAGCGGACGGAGAGGCAGACAGCTCATTAAATTATTCAAAAATGAGACTCGACTGTCTGTCCATCTTCGTGTCGTGTCGTGTCCTTGCTCCTCCTACTCCCTGTTGGCTACATAGTTGTGGCACGACTCCTCTGACGAGGACAGGCGACATGTGGCTGTAATAAAAAAGTCCTAACGTGCATCGCCTGCAGATGAGGCTCCAGCTTAATGGCAATGAAGCGTACGCAGCCCACACCCAGGCATTTGTTGTTCTTTCATCTGCGACAACCCTTTCCCATTTTCCATTTTCCATTTTCCAATTCCCTTTTCTCCACTTTCCATCCCAATGAAATTCTTGGGCAAAAACAAACAAGAAACAAAGAAGCAACGCCATGGGCGAAATCAATAATTATTCTTCTAATTGAATATTAATATTTAATTTTATGCTCGGACCGCGGCGAGTCCACCTTCGGCTGCGGTGTGTATGCCTCATTAGCCAGCGTGGTTTTCCATTAGGCCTCGTTAAAATACCCCCCACCCCCGCCATCCCACTGCAGCCCCGCATCTGCTGCCCCACACAGACACGGATAGACCGCAAGGCAGACAAACTTTTTGCGCGCCGCTTTTCTCCAGTTATCCGCAAACTGATTTATGGCCAAATTTTCGCCCCTGCCCTTCAGCCCAAAATGAGAAGCGATTTTAGCACTTGTACTCCTCTCTCTCTCTCTCTCTCTCTCTCTGGTGAGCCTTCAATTTGCGGTTGCCGAAAGCAGCAGCAGCCGCAACATCATTGGGGTGTGACCGCAACCACAAAGCTGTTAATAGCATCCTCCCACCTCCCCTACCACCCACAAAAACACACACAAAACACACACACACACACTGCGTATGCGTAATGCGTATGTCGATATCTTGCCGCATGTTAATGCACTTTCCACAAAGGAGCAGAACACTTCCTCACCTGGTCTAATGACCAATTAATATGGAAATCAGTTTGGTCTATTACAAGCTGCGACCCAATTATGACACTAGACAAATTAATGGCCTGCACAGGAGGGGGGAAAACGTGTCGAGGCATTACAATTGCCAACATGGAACGGGGAACAGGATACAGAGAACAGAGAAGAGAGAACGGAGCCTGAAGATGAGAAATATACTCACATGTGTCACACTCAAATGGAACGGTGACAGTCGTATTAAATATTCTACCCATAATTACGAGTGCGTTTCCTCTGTGTTGGCTTCGTTGGAAGTGGGCTAATATCCATAAGTTATGTTAATAAATAGGCCAAAACTCCAACTACTTTCAAAGGAGGGAGGGAGAGCAAAACATCTACCCAGGGGTCGGCACGAGCAATAACAAATGCAAATTTTGCAATGAGAGGCGGACTCAGGGGAGAGCATGGAATGGAGAGCATGGAACCGTTATCGTTACTTGTTCCCTCCCGCCCAAGCGTGCGTTCTTCTTATCTTCTTATCTGGTAGGCCTTTGTTTTGCCTAACCCACATTGCTGGGTTTCACCCCTTAAGTCGTTAGCTACCAAGTTCTTACAACCTTAAACGCTCTGCAGGCCAGTTAACAAATATACACAGGCGTTGAGCACGTGGGCACGTGGGCACGTGGGTGTCCCTTAAGCATGTCTTCGGGTAATTAACATAAAATTTATGAGCGATGCGATTCGGGGAAATTGTCTGCACAGGTGGCTGGCAGGGCACTTGAAAACCAATTTTGGAGGCAGCTCGTGTCTGTATTAAGCAGTCAAGCATTTGGCATTCAAGTTAATTGATATTGCCGCAGGACATTTGGCCAGTCTCAGACTCAAGGCGCGAACAGCAACAGCAAAAGCAATCTCTATAAATGCCACCAGCAGGCAGGCAGGCAGGCAGATGAGTGAAGAGGAGGTGGAGGAGGCGGCTGGCAGAAAAATCATTTCTAATTGCATGTAATTATTTATAAAATTAACAAACATTCAATGAGTCCCGTTCGCAGCGGAAGTGAAAGCCAGAGGCAAACCAGACAGACACAGAGACAGAGAGAAAGAAAAACTATTCGAGTGCATATAATATATATATATATATTTGCCGAGGATTGATTTCGCTGTCGTCTCACAGCTGGGGTGGCAGTGGGCCAGAAAATGCAGGCGGTCAAAGAGTCAGATCAGACGGGGAAAAGGGAAAAGCTAAGAAAAACATGGGAAGAGCGGGGCAACATTGTTGCCATCCCAGCGCCGGCAACATTGCGGCTGGGCACATGCTGCAAAGACACTTGTTGGGTGCCGTGCCCGGCAGCATGTTGCCGCGTGGGCTTGGGGCCGAGGGCCGGGGGCCGGGTGTTTAGATACAATTGTTAGAGCAGGCAGACGGGGCGTATGAGTAATTTTAATTAACATGTCAGTCACACAATGGTCTCGTGCGCTATCTTTGTGGCAATTGGAGCATGCTGCATGCCACACACTCCTGTTACGTCCTGTTCAAGCGATTAACCCTATGCATCGCATCGTAGCGCTGCCAGGCGGATGCCAGGCGAGGCATCCAAGGGGCCAACACAATTAACTTGAGCCTCAAAAGCCAGCCCATTGTTGGGGAGTCGGGTCGAGTCGAGTCAAGTAGAGTCAATTGTGCCTTGTCACACACACATACACGTGCGGCGGCATACATACGTGTTTACATTTCCACTTTACTTCTGGGGCCAGTCACACTTTTATTATCATTCCCAGGCCATCGCTCAGTCACTTGCCAGGACTTTATCTGGCTCCAGCTCTCTCTCTCTCTCACTGCCTCTCTGCCTCACTGCCTTTCAGCCTTCGTTTGCCATTTTGAGGGGTGACCACGGAAGCGGAAGGAACACGCCACAGGGTGCTGCTCTTCCTCGACTGGCTGTTAATTCAATTTTCAGCTCGTGTGCCGCCGCTCTTTTGATTGTCCCCGGCTCACAAATCACAAATCACAGAGCGCAAGTCGCAAGGCGATCCGATCGGCAGGGGGCAACCACTCGGAAATGCAATCTATATTTAAAGGCAGCGCAAAAACTTTTGCATATGTATATGTTTTCACCATATCACAACAAGTTTTTCCATTGCCAATTCACTGAAGCAAAAGCTCCTCGCGTTTTGTGGCGCCTCGAGGCCCAGACCCCGAATCGCGAGTATGGAGTATGCATGAAATGGTAGTTTTCTTTTGTTTTTTTTATACAACAAATTACTCTCTCAGCGCTTTTATATCCTGTAGTTTATGTGTGCTTGAAGTGGTATATTCAATACAGGCATATTTCGAGCCTGTAGCTCTGCTTCCTGGATAAGATCCACCAGAAAGAGGCCACCAGACTCCGCCTGATAGGGCTGGACCAGCTCAGTGATCTGCTGCTCCATCTTGGGCAGCTTGGATCTAATATCCTTGATCAGGATCATTGAACCTTGCCATGTCTTTCGGCACATGTCGGAGAGTACGTGCGCAGTTTTTTCATCTTTGTCTGCAGCAATCGGTGGCACATAGCTGGGTCTATGTATCCCATAGTGACGGTCTCATGGCGGACTCCTTGGAGGTCTCTTTTCTATAGCTGATCCACATGCTATCCTTTCGTCTCCGGTCTTCCAGGGTACATGCGTTATCGATCACGAGTCACCTATTGGGGGGAGCTCCACTTGTTGTATTTGCGTTTCGGCTTTGGCTATATATAGTTTCATTTCGTTTTTCTGGGCCAACAAGAGCCAACTTCAAAGCAACATTTGATTTATGAACATTGGCGAATGTCTGAGTCTGGGCCCAAATGGGAGTTGTTCGGGTTGGACCCGGGCGCTGGGCTGGCTATGGCTCTGGTTCTGGCTCGGAGCAGAAGTTATGATGGGAGGTGGAGGGGGAGTCCGCTCTCCACTGCGTAACTTTCCATTTGTGAAGGAGCGTTGCACGTAAAAGGCTCTTTCGCTCTCGTTTGCTAGCCCACTTTATGGCCAACAAGCAGGCGGCCGTTGGGCGTTGGGCGGTTATGAGCGTGTGGAATAAACGAAACGAAACAAAAACAAAAACTAGCCTCGAGTATATTGCAAGCCATGCAATAATTCTGAGGCATCATATCCTCCTTATTCCTGCAGGATTTCATTACAAACCATATTAGAAAAGGAGCAAAAGTAAACCTTTTTATCCTTCGTGCGGAAGTCACTTGGAAGTCACTCGGTGTCCGAGGGGTGTCCTGGCCACAAGCACAACAGCAGGGATAGGGATAGGGATCTGGGTCAAGTGTCTCGTATTTCATTGTTGTAATTACATTACGCTTTAGCTTTGAGCGTTTCGTTTCGTCTCGTTTCTCTCTCTCTGAACATTTCTAGCATTTCTCCAGAGAACTCGACGAATGGCGGGACATCTCCCCCCTCTCTTGTTGCCATGTCAATAGGCGGGGGCAAACACTGATTTAGTCATCGCTCAATGCATCCCATCGCTTGCAGTGCTTCATGGGAGTGGAGTTCAAAGTGCAAAGGGAATGGATTTTACAACCGCAAAGATTGTTAGAATCCGCTGGATACCGAATGACGCGAACATTTTCCAAGTGGAGTCAGTGTTTTCACAAACACACACACACACCAGCACACACCAGCATACATACATACATAAATAAAGTGCTTAAGAGCGTGGAGTATATTGACCTTCAGCTCTTGAAGGATCCCAGAAAGTACCCCAGACCCCAAAAGCAAAACCCTCGTTGTCGACGTCATCAAGTTTTGCTTTCAGATTTCAAAGCTTTTCTTGGCCAAGAAAATTTTGGCTACGAGCATGTTTTCACTGTCACAAAAACACACATATATAAAGATGTGTGTGTGTATGTGTGTGGGCAAAACTGTTATCCCAGAATAGCAAACTACCCCGCACCCCCCCCTATAACACCCTCCCCCGAACAAGAGACAGACCCCGCGATAGCAATCAAAAGTTCTGCCAACTCCATTCCCGAGCTAGTGATGCGTGCAAAATGTATATGACGTATACGCGCTGTGTGTCTTATATTCTGCTCCCTAACCCAGCCCCGCCCCACCCCCACAATACTGCTAGAGCCAAATCCAGAGCCAAGGAGAGCGAAAGCCATATTGCATGCAGCTGGTAAGTGCTGTCAGCAATTAACCATTTAATTGAAAGGCAAAAACCGAAAAGCAACTCTCATTTTTGTTCGTCTAATCAACGTGCCATGGCATGGGGCTTTCCTCGATTTCTATTTATAGAAGCTCCAAGAGAGTAGGAGTCGAGGATCTGGAGAATATGGAGGTGGAGTTTCTCTACCAGGGAAAACGGAATACTAGGCAATTTGCATAAATTTACCATGAATCAATGCCCCGAGTCGCGGGGGCCGCACAACATAGCGGAAGGAAAAGCCATGCCAGCAGACTGGGGATTCGGGAATGGGGAGTAGAAATGGGGAATGGGGACTGGGGACTGGGGAAGGGGGCGCCATAAAACGTTGAAGGCAGCGAAATGCGTGAGCGAGCAATGAATGACTCAAACGCACATACATACACACACGCACACACACACACACACACAGTTATGAGAGGGCGTGAATGGGGCCTACACTACATGCCTTAATAAATCAATGGAGAACGGAAACCCCGCGTAAATTAAGCCGCAGCGAAAGACCAAATTGCAGGCAGACAGAGAGAATCGTAAAAGCCAACAATTTCCAACAGCCAGTCCCACAAAATTTATGCAGATGCGATGAGGTACCGGTGTACCCCTCTAATGTGCGTGTAATGCCCCTGCCAGACAACTAATTTCAAGGCAACTAAAGGCCTCCGCCTCTTTCCCCCTTTCTCCGCCCCTCTGCCATCGGAAGGGAGTTGTGTTTTCGGCAGTAGGAATGCCAATGGAAGCCGCCCTGCCACCAGGATTAATGTTGGAGAGAGCTGATTGAAGAAGGAGGTTCCCGAATGGGAGGGGAAAAGGTGAGGACTCTATTATTTAATGGGGTTTCTTTGCTGTATTTTTCTATAAATTTGAGAGAAAGATGGCTGCTTTTTCTCTTCATTTGAAGGCTAATATGCCTTCTAATGGTATTTACTTTTCCATTCCAATTTTTGAATACAAAGAAAAGCCCAAAAAGCCATTACAATTTCCGTTTTTAGTATAATTTTCCGCAGCAAAATAGTGGCAGTAACAGTAACAAAAGGAACACTGAACAATGGCATAAATAGCCGTTCAGTATCGAAATTAATTACAGAAAATTAACCTGCCATATTTTCAGCCAAACCAAGTGAAGGAAATTCATATTGGGTTGGGCTAATGGAAAAGCGAAGGCTTTGTTCAAATTAAACAACAAATGAAAAGATTTTTATTCAATTTCACACGCGTGTTTAATTTTTATTCGTAAAAGAATACCAAAAGCAATGATTTGGGTAATTGGTTCCAATAGTTATGATTGCTCCATGAAATATTGCTATGAAAGCCTAAAGAAAAACAAAGGAGGGAGATTGTTGTCAGCCGCCGCAAGGGCCGCGGCTCTACCCGGTACACAGTCAGTGTAGTTATATGTGAACTTATGATATATGTATCTGATGAAATATATTCTTAAGTGCAAGTCGTTTGGTATCGCTGTTCGTAAAAGGGACAAATTGAATTCCTTCTCTACATCTCAGCATATATGTACATGCTTACATCTTTACATTTCTACATCTGCAGGAGGAAGAGTGTGCGAGAAACAAATGTATTTTCTTCCTTCTAACTATATTAATTATCAGATCTTATCCAGGCAAAGTAATTTCAGTAATATGTTTACATTAATATGAAAATATTTAAAATCCCAGATTTAACACCTAAAACATGTTGTAATATTTTCCTATTGTCATTTTGGTCATGTCCTTCTTCGTAATGTTTTTATGTGGTCTGTTTGAGATGCCAAGCTTTTTTGGCACCTTTTTTATCCAAAATGATAGTACGAATGTTTCCAAATTTAATGCTGTTTATTTATACTGGCGGCTGCTAGCGGAAGCCGAATGCTTGCTCTTAGCACAACCAGATAAATGTGTGTCGAGATCCAAAATGCAACCAATGCGCAGAGAGGTTAGCAGATTACTAAAGTTAGCGCCGTCGGCTAAACAAAGCTAGAGCCGAAACGGCGGCTGCAGAGCGCCCTTTACAGAATATTGAATATTGTATTGTATTGTATTGTATTGTATGTATAGTTTAAGTAAGGCCTGTTAATTAGCGGCTGGCTCGAACATGGTCCTTGGTATACTTTTTCAAGTGTAAAATTTCATTTGTCATATTTTTCTGGGAATTAGGAAACTAATTTCAATTCTCGGGCTCCCGGCTCTCCCTTCATAACGAGTTGTATAATATTAAATTATGTCTGCTCTGATTTCGTACAAATTTTGTTAATGACCACTCAAAAAGTTTCAATGGGCGTGACCTTGGACATCCCAAATACCCTGTCTTGTGGTATTACAGATTCCTGGCCAAAAAACACACACACATCTTTTGGGTGCCTTTAAGCGTTGTCAGCGTTGTCAGCGTTTCCCTAGTTTCCTGTAGTTTCCCTATCCATCTGCAGATGTGCACACACTCAAAGGGTATTCCCCTGTTCGTATCCCGGAATTATGATATCCTTCGGCTTTTGTTTGGCGCCATGTTGTTTATGCTTTCTCATAACGACAGCTCGCAACATGACAACCACAATCGCGGTTCTGCTGCTGCTGCTGCTGCTGTCTGCGGTAAGTTTGTCTTTTTGCGCTGTTTGCTGTTGCTGTGTTTTTTTTTTTTTTGTTCTGTTTGCCCATTCAGAGTCGGCGGCACAGTTGGAATTTAAATATGTAATTAAGTGGCCAGAGTCAAGGACTGGGAAGTAGAACCATAAATTTCCCAGAGAAAATGCCAGTTGCCAGGCGGTCAGGCCAGGCCAAGCGCATATTAAAATGAGTTTTTATTTCCGTCGAACTGACCGACGCGTTCCATCGCGTCGCGACGATCCAAAATAATTTGAGCGTTTTGTCGATTACCTCATGGTCCCCAGGAACCCCAGGACCGCAGAACCCAGCACCCCAGAACCGCAGAACCCAGCACCCCAGGACCGCAGAACCCAGCACCCCATAACAGGCTAATGAAAATTAAATAAACCGACAACGTAGTAAACGTAGATGGTACCGCACCCGCCCCCGAACCAGTACCAGTACCAGTACCCGTACACGTACCCGTCATAGACCATGTAATATTGGGCAACAGTTGCGTGCAAATCATGGCCGCGATTAAGTGAAAATGAAGCCTGATTAATTGCCAGGCGATTGTGGTGCCCCCTCTTCTAGTGGTCCTGTAAGGATCCTGCGTACATTATACTATGGATTAATGCCAAACAAAAGGCTAGCAAATGTCATATTTTATGGGTACTCTCGGCTGGCCTGGCCTGGCCTGGCCTGCCCTGTGTGGCCTTCATTGCCAGGCCATTGTTCCGGTGGCATACGCATAAAAAAAACTGAGTTGCGACCATGAAAATTCATGGTGAGACCAGCATTTTATTAGCAGCAACTTGGGTAGCAGCTCTAGTTGCAAGGGCGGGGGGTAGGGTGAAGCTCTATGGAATGTGGTAGGGGCTTCTATAGGGGGCTTTTTTAGGGGGCTTCAAGGTCCATCAGGTACGACGCTTTAAAAGTACAGCACTTTGCAGGGTGCCCTGTGAATGTGTACCATCAAATTCTTCGGCTTCTTCAGTCTTAAAGTAAGCCCAAGTGAAAGCTTAATACGCTCTAATACCCCATAAAAATTAGAAATATTTTCCACTCGAATGGCTCTAAACATTTTGCAGGACACTTGCACGAGTGTTTGTATGTGTTGGGTCAGCAATAATATTTGTGACGTTTTTTTATGGCCATTCGGCTGGCTTTAATTCCGATTGATGTGTGACGAAGAATATTAAAAAATAAAGTTTCAATTGGCGATAAAAGCGTGCAGCATACATACATATTTTGTAAATGGAGAGGAGGGTTCCAGGAGCTCATTGAATCGTGTATTTTGGATTGGCTTAAAGGCTTTCGCTCTCGCTTCGCGTTCATTGGCAGGTCGTAAAACCTTGGTCAACAGCAGCAGCAGCAACAACAACAACAACAGTTGGTCAATAAAAGTGTCAATCAAATCAATGGGAACAGGCCAGCAATTTTTCACTAGCACAAACACAAACACACAAAGAGAGGGAGAGAGAGATACATGGACACACACACATGACGAATTTCGAGGCGCCGGCTGTTGCATACTCTCGAGCAGAATCCATCCCCATCCCCATTCCCATCCCCAAAACAAAAGGCAATAAAAACCCACTGCGGTATTTGCACTGACGTTGGCAAAACTCTAACCGTTGTGTTCTTTTCCCCTGCCCCTGCCCCTGCCCCTGCCCCCTCCCTCCCGTGTTGACTTGACTAATTTTTTTGTGGCGCATTTTTGTGTGTGTTTGTTCTATTCGGTTTTTGGTTGGTTTCAGCTTAGGTTAAGGGTCATCCAACATTCAAAGATCCAACATCCAACATCCAACATCCAACATTCAGCTGTCTGTTGTTATGAGAAAAATGGATTGGATGAGCATATTAGGCGCTGTGATTATGGCCAGGCGATAAGCGATAAAGCAAACCTTGGCATCTGCCAAATGTAGTTGAAAAAGTGCAACTACCAGATGTTCCCCGGCAGGGAGAGGAGTGTAGGGATAGGGATACAGAGAGTGTATGCAAAAAGCTAGAAATTGTGTGCTGCCATGAAATGCGTTCGTTCATTTATCAAAATTTGACTGGCGCCAGACAAAAACGAAAATCACGAAAATAAATCGTTTCGTCGTTTCGGCCAAGGGTTATAAATGACACAAATTTTTGAAAGCCAAGCTGGGAATGCTTTGTCTATCCAAAGGAACAAAGACCAGGGACCATTATCGTATCAGAGATGGAGTTAAGGAAGCATTGTTGGCAGCAAAAAGTGCCATTGGGGGCATTAAACCGCAGAAAGCACATGGAGTGTCCTCAAAAGGGAAAAACCCATCAAATTACCGCACACACACAGGACACAGAGCACAGGACGGAAAGGACGGAAAGGACCAAAAACAGGTGTTAACCGCAGACCAAATAAATCCATCTCCATCTCCGGCATCTCAATGGAGCAATGGCAAATGGAGGATTAAGCAGCCATTTGTAAATCCACCGCGACCGCGCCCCTCCGGACAAATTTATTGCCAAACGTGCCACACATAAAATTCACTCGAGCGAGACAGTTTTCCTTTTCCTTTTCCCTTTTTTTTGTTTTTGTTTTGTTTTTGTTGTTTTTTTTGCTTTTGGTGTGGAAAATTGTTTTACATTACGACCGAAAACCGAATTAAATGAGCGAACAAACAAGCTATAAATTCGCTCGGGCCATATGCAGACATTGGCGAATCTTAAGTGGCAGGGAACCTACACGACTAGCAGATGGAATGGGGCATCCCCTGGGGGGATGGAGGGATGGGGATGCAGCTGTTCGTGAACACGAACTGCAGGCGTTGCAGACATCCCAGACATGTCGAGGGATATGCAAACATGCAACGGAAACGGAAAAGGAAAACGGAAACGGAACCAGTGGCCAGGGTGTCACTCAAACAGCTGGCGAGGTTTAGCAACAAGCTGTCGGCACTACAATACATGCCCCCCCCCCCACTTTCCCCCACTCCCCCAAAGAAGATACTCCCTTGAAATATACCCGACTTCAGAAGATACTCCATCAATGGAAAAAGTTTTTGTGGCACTTCCATTTCCTTCCGCCCACATCTATCGCACATCAAAAGCCCTAAGTTAGTTACTGTCTTGGCCTGGCCAGAAATAAGCGTGTTTGCATTGTCCTGCCCTCTACCCCCCGCACTTGATTTCATTTGTCACGCCAAATGCCAATGGCCATAAGCCAGGGACAGGGCGCCAAACGTTAATCACAGCACAGTTGAGGCAAATCAACAGCAGACAGACGGAGGGATTTCCCGGGCAGGGGGAACCGGGTACCCCAAAAGCCAACGCAATCCGGAATAGGACAGCATTACGGAAATGGAAGTGAAGACGGCGGAGGGTCGGGTTCTGGGGGGAGGGGGAATTCGAGACAGACACCCAGCATTAATTGCGCATTAATGTTTATTGCTCAACGGATGTGGAAGTGGCGCCATTTTGCCATTTCGCCATTTGTGTGCTCTGCAACAGAGAAACATGGAGAGAACGGGAGAAAAAACCCGCCGGAGTAACGTTTGAATACACTTCGCTGGGGAGTCAAGTCGAGTCGAGTCGAGTCGAGTCCTGCCCGAGGGCTCCTTTGGCGTTTGTCCTCCTATTGGTTTGTCCCCTCGGAATCGATATAATGGGATTAAGAGATTTGGCCAGAGAATTTAGGTGGAGTGGAGTGGAGCTGAGCAGCCTATCAACGTTACAGAATAATTATAGATTAAGGAATTTCGTGTACGGTATGGCATTTCATTTCGAAGCCGTAATCTTGGCAAAGATCAAGTAAAGTTCAACAACAAATATATGTCGATTGAAGTTTTAGCTTTAAGAATTAATAGAAATAAATTAAATAAATATATATTAAAATTATGAAATAAATATAAATTATTCAAATATTACTTCTCACATCTCTGGGTGATTCTGTTTCCAACCAGTTTCTTTATAGATAATCCAACTCTAGAGGCAACAAAATTGTTTCTTGAGATTTTAAGCCTTTAGACGTACCCGTTTTTTCGTTTTTCCGTTTTTTCTTTTTTTTTTTTTAATAGTTTTCCAAGTTTTTCTCTCATATACGCAGAATTTTCATAGCTATAGGCACAAAATTGTATTAAAAAAAACCTTAACCATTTTCTTTGAAAGTTGCAATTTTCCCACTTCTATTGCAGATATTTTTCGACGCATTTCCCGGAGAAACGACACACACAGAAGAGGGGGAAAAAAGTATATCAAAGTTTCGACTATCTCGTTCTCTGCCGGGAGCTTTTTTCGCTATCTTTTTGGCTTTCAATTTCTCGTTTTGTTTCATTAATTTCTTCTGCACTTGCCACTCCCCCACCGCCCCCGCACCGCACCGCAACGCTCTCTCTCTCTCTCTCTCTCTCTCTCGCTCGCTGACTATTTTTCTTGGTCTGTGTCTCTGGGAAATTTGTTTTGTATTTCCGGTTGCAGTGAGCGGCAGCTACAAATACTTCCGGCCGACTTACGCGGCGCTCCATTCGAGGCTTAAATTTATGAAGCTAGTTTGCGAGCTGTTTCCGCCGCATTTGCCACATGGCTGCCACCTCCGACTTTGGCGGCTTCACAAAGCGCCAGAGCAGCCAGGACAACCAGGACAGTCAGGACAGACAGGACAGCCAAGGCAGGCACTCTGATTGATTATCCCTGGGCAAAGTCGCGTCATTGTGGAGGCGCTTTGAGGTGGTTTTGCCTAATGCAGATCCCCTAATGAGTTGGCTGTGTGTTGGTGTTGTTGCTATGCTGATACCAATGCTGATTTGCTTGAGCTGCCACATGTAGCAAGCAGTGGTTCCACTGTGTAATCATTCCAAATTATGTTGACACTCGAAATGTTCGGCAAACCAAAAGGAAAATGAAAAAAAATTCACTCAATATAATGGCATGCAAACAGGTCACCTTTACGCCGAGGGGATTACAGATACGCTCCCGAGGGCAAGTGATCGGATCACAGGTCGATGTGGTAATCCGCCAGAAGTGCCAGCCCAGCCTCCAGACGGGAAAGATGAGCCTGCCATTGAGCTAGATCTTTGAGCGTTTCATCAGTATCTCGGCGAGGACGCCACCTTCTTTCAGGGCAGGGGGCAGGGGCCAGGAACTAATCCTGCAAAGAGCTGCGCCTGGAAATCATGACCAAGGTCGAGGATCTACCCGGCGCTGGTACCCAGAAGTAGACCGAGGAGTAGGGCACGTGCCACCGCCAGCAAAGACTGAAAGGACGGAAAGGCCCGTAAAAGGCTTAGGAAACTGTCACTTGATCGCTGACCCGTGTCAAGCCCCGGCAACCACACTTTTTGTGTGGCGTGCTGCGTGTGGCGTGTGGCGGCACGTGTGCACCTGAGCCTTTTTGCAGCTAATTGAATTAAAATTTTTGACTGCCCTTCCCGAGGAGGCTTTGCCTGACAACTCCCACGCAGATCCACTTCGTAGGCAGATCCTGTCACGTATGCGACAGAAGGACAGATAGAAGGGAAGGAAGGAGTCTCCCCGTTGCCCCAGTCGGTGTGGAGTCTGTCGTCTCTAAGCACCTGTCAGGCGCCCTATGACCCCACGAGAAAAAAGAAAAAAACGAACCATGATTCACCCGAAGCAAATAAACAAATTACAAGCGACTTTCGAGTAGTTAAATGCATGGCATATGCCCGCCGTCGCCCCCGTCGCCGTCGCCAAGCGACTCGACTCGACTCGACTCGACTTCAAAGTGCCGCGCAGTCGCTCGACTGGCAAATTATTCGGTTACAGCTAATGGCAAAAACCCCGTAAGTCATTTGGTTTCGTAGTCAACCGCTAGGAGGTGTTGCCTATAAACCAAATGGCACAGTGGGCCTAAAGTGGACTTCTATTCATAATTTGCAACGTTGGTAATTTCATTCATACATCAAAGTGAAATATATTTAATTTCCTTATTTGTGCATTTAAATATCATCCAACTATCGGTGTTTACCTCTTTATATTTGCTTTTTCTCCTCAATTAAACTCTGCAAAATGGTTCTTTGTCTCGTTGGTAGCCCATCATGTGATTTTACGACAAGATGAACACAGCCAGACCTCAACTCATACCCACACACCGCACACCACACACCACACGCCCTCCCGGCACACTCCAGCACCCAATCAGCCGCCCACCGCACAATTCCATTGATTTCTCGCCTCATTGGGTGGGTGGTCTCTTCTCGCACACACATTACCTATCGCCCGGCTTAAAATTGTCACATTTTCCCGTGAAATGCGGCAACAAATGATTGAATAATGAAGCACAAATGGTTGAGTTTCGGATACATTTTTGACACATATCCGTAATTATGAGGGAGACGCTGCTGAATGGTAAATAATCCGAATGAAATGATCTAAAATAAACATGTTTCCAGCAATGCCGCCGGAGGCGTACGGGGCGCCGTTTCGGGGCACCGGGGAGCTCTTTTGAATGGAATTCAGAATTTATTATGCAAATGTCGTGACTCGGCTCGTTGCGCACAGCATCCGCTTGCTGTTTTTTCCACTGCCAACTCAGAGGGCGGCAGGCAGAAGGCCAAATTCGGAGCCCGTTCGGGAGGTCCCCCCAGTGGGTGAATCACTGTGGCTGTAGCTGTAAGCCCTTCAGTCCGTGACCCTGTCTGTGCCTGTCTCTGCCTCTGTGGACGGAGGACTTCTGTACGTAGGAGTAGGTGCTGATTGCTCTGCTCGAAAACGGTTTCGGTCTTTTGGGTTTTCTTTTTCGGGGTTTGTTAAATCAAAGTCCACACACACACACACATACACACAATAATGCAACAACAGGCGCTCAGGCCACACACAAAGGTGAGCAAAGGCCAAGCAAAAGAAAGAATAGAAGTAAGGAAGCTGGACACAAACACTGGCCAATTGGTCAAATTCCGCTTGAACTTTGTCTGTGTGTCTGTCTGTCTGTCTGTCTGTGGGCCAACACTCGAGGTTCATTTATTTATGTGCATATTTTCTGGCTTACAACACTCACACGAGTACAGACGACGTGTGCGGAGGGGGGCGTATCCCCATGGATACTGTACCTACAGACATATGTTACAAATGCCCAGAAAACATTCATATAAATTATTGATTTCCTCTTCTTGTTTTTGTTCTGTGCTTTGTGATCCCAAGGATGCCAAGGATGCCGTGTTTTGTGCTACATTTTCTGCCCAAAAAGTTGTTGATATGGAATTAAAAGAGCCGCACAAAAATAGTTCATAAAAATAACATAATACAAAAATAAAATAAAACAAAAGAAAAGAAAAGAACTGAAAATATTCAAATTGAATTGTACATATAATAATATAAATATTATTATATTTAATAAAGAGAAAAAAGCTGAGTCCCTTAAGGTGTGGAGTCAGTAGTACAATTGTTTATTTTATAATCGATTTGGGTCCTGTGGTTTTTGCAGTTTTGATTTACGTTTTTTACTAGTTTTTTCGAGTTTCACCATTTTTCTCACTCTTATTCATTATTGAAGCAGAAACAAGACCCCAAAGAGAGAGAGGGAGGGGTAAGCTAGCCTCACTTGCGTGAGAAGACAAGCGTGCGGGGGCTTTAAGGGCGGCTAAAACCCCCTCCATCGTTGGGAAACGGCGCACAGCAGTGTACGGGGAAAGCATGGTTCGAAATTCAACTATCAAGATCGTGTCCCTATATGATGCATCATCTAGCAATCACTGGAACGATTGGTTGCAAATTGGTCTCGTTTGTGTAACCTTTAAGTACACACCAAGTACTGCCCCACAAACTTCCTGGGAAAACGGTTTAAACCTGTCTTTTCCAGCTCATTTCAGTTTGCCGTTTGCCGCCTTGAAGTCCTTTCCGCCTGGCTGCCGTTCTACTCAGTGGCTTCGCTAGTAGCCCGGGCTCTGGCCGAACCGAACCGAACCGGGCTCCAGAGGTCTTGAATTTCCGTCAAAAGTTGTGGCTGATTTATGGCCAACTTGGCGGACGTCAAAGGACACGCACGCGCCGAGTAACCGAGCACGCCAACGACAGCGCTTCTGGCTCGCATCCGTTTCCTGCTTTTGTTGTAGCTCCTGGTGTGTCTCCTGCTATCTCCTGGCATCTCCCGGCATCTCCGCTGCGGCCCCGTGGGAGTGTCCCAAAGGATTTGGTCACAACAAGGTAGTAAGCTCTTTTTGATTAGCCACCAGAGGTCGCAACATAATGCACTGACAAAGCAGCGGCAGGGGCAGCGTCAGCCATCACTGACATCGCTGGAGTTGATAAGCAGCAGCCGAAATCATAAAACTGTCATTTGGCCGGTTGATAAGAGCCGACCCGACGTCCACTGGCCAAAACGGGATAGTAGGTGTAGGGTGTAGGGTGTAGGTGGGCGGTAGGTGTCGACAGTAAGCCCCAATCGCACAGGGCCTGACGACGGATGGGGCAGGTCCAGGGGCAATTTCAGGTTGTATTTTTTATTTTTGTTTTGGGTCAAGCACCGTTTTGCAATTTGAATGCGGCACGAGGCACGAGGCACTAAGCACTCGTTATTGGTTTACCCCGGAATTCGCAGCACCCAGTGGGGCTGTTCGTTGATTTGGTGCGAGAACCAATTTGATATGGAGAAAAGCTGAAAATTGATTACAAAAAACTAGTAATCGTTTGGTCGGCGACTGCTTTGGAGATGTTTTTGGCATTCCAACATAAAAGTGGAAATCAACAGCATAGCACATGCGTCTGTGAAATGCCAGGGTAATCATCAGGCCTAGTCCTTGCCCTCGTCCTCGCCAACTGCCTTTATTATGGTCGGAATCGGTTGGCGTGGGATGTACGCGAATGTACGTATAATAAACATACAAATTATACATACCTTCAGACATACCATACCATACTTATGCATATTAGTGCTAATGTCGGGGGGTATCTGGAGGGGGAGCCACAGAGGCAAGGAGGCAAGGAGCCAAGGAGCGATGGCGGCGTCATGATAAAACTAAAATGGAAGCCAAAGCTGTGGAGGCAGCAAAAAACTTTTCAGACGCATTGCAAACAATGACGCAGTTGCTCCCGCCGTAGACCCCCCCCTGCATCCCACCAAATACCCGGGAGTCCTCATTATGTAAATTTCCTGCATAATGGCGGGGCGGGGGCCATAGAGTCGCTGGATTTGTAACTGCAAATACGATATTTATTTGCTGCATTATTGTTTATGATGGGGCAGTCGGGGGACACGACCCCGCGATAGATGTATGGACAAAATTTACATTTAATTATGGTCCCGCTCGCCCACAGATCCTTTATGCTTGTATTTCTTTTCTCTCTCTCTCCGTCTCTCTCTCTCTCTTTTTTTTGGTCCAACTTCTGTTGATGTGCCAAGTTTCTTTTTATTGTATTTCAATTGGAATTTATTACATCCACTCCACATCGGAGTCTAAGGATGAAACTGAAACTCAAAACTGAAACCGAAGCCCAAGTACTGGGCACGAGGCACCGCGCACCGAACACCCAGTCGAGGGGCAACCATGCGGAAAGGTCACTGCGGCTTGGCTTCGGTTACGGCTGAGTCAGTGGCAATGGCAGTGGCTGTGGCTGTGGCAATGGCTGTGGCTGTGGCAGAGTGGCGACAATGATGGAACACTTGGCAGAGGCCAGGCCATGGCATTGCACCAGGCGGCGCGGCTCCAGGGCGTGGCCGGAATAAATTGAAAAGAAATTATCAATCAAATAGGTATTTGAAAACTCAATTTCTTGGAAAAACAGAGTAACTGTAGCTGGTAGCCCCTTCAATCAATATAAAATGCGATATGAATGAAGAGCATTTACTGCGACTGGAACTTTAATTAGGGGAAAAAGGACATCTGCCAGACATCTGGCTTCATCCGACCCCCTTCAAAGCGAAATAGAGGAGGGGAAATCGCATTTTTAATCCGATTTTCACTTGCTTTAATTCACTCAACACTAAATCTTGTTAATTTTCTAAGGGGGTTGGGGGATGTGCCCGGGCGAATTCCTTAAGGATTAGGAGGCCGGCTCCCCTTCTGTTCATTAGCGCCCATTAGCGGAGTGTTTATAAATGGCTTAAATTACTGACTGACTGACTCTCTGACACTCTCCCCCAATCATTATTGGCAGGGGATAACTGGAAATGCCAGCTACTGAAAGCAGGAATGCTCCTTCTCCGTCCACTTTCATTCGCAAAAACTGAAATTGATTCAAAAATAAATACACTCTGGAATTTACAAGAAATTCCATTTAGTTTAACGACAAATCCATGACACATCCATGACACATCAATTGCCATTTTCACCTATCCCACCATAGTGGAAAGCCTCACATATTGCCATGACATCCGTGCATTCTCCGTTCCCAAAATGCGCATAGCAACGGCTGCTCCTTCCACTTGACACGCCATTTGGGGGGAGGGGCCGAGGAGAGGACTAGCTGGAGGAAAGTGTCGAGATTTTCCCAAGAGCTGCTCCAGAAGAACAAAAGGCAAATATTAAAAGTGCTATGCTATGCTGTCGCATCACTGAGACAGCTGCTGCTCCGGCTGCTGCTGCGCCTGCTGCTGCATTTTCCGGCTTGCAGTTTTATCCAACCGAAAATGGAAATGGAAAATATTATGGGAATTTGCGTTTGAGTCAATTTTCGCCGACAGCGACAGACATGACAAGGGCTCAACGGTCTACGGTCCACGGTCTACGGTCTGAATCCAAGTGGGACAAATAACTCAGCGTTCGTCCTCGGCTGTTGGCTCATGTTACGTATACATCCCCGCATGTCCTGTTCGTCGGGCAAAAGCCATTCCACTGAAGCAGCCGCTAGCCGGCGGTCAGCTGCCAATAAATTGGATGGAATGGCAGTACCCCGGACTGCTGCACATTCCACACTCCAGGTTCTGGTTCTGGTTCTGATTCTGATTCTGGTCTCATCGATTCAGTTGTGTAATTGCGCGATTCAAGTGAGTCCAGCTGGGAGCAGCTGGGAGCAGCCCCAGTCAAGTGGAAAGGTCTCGGTGATTAATCTGAAAGGGAGCCTCCCCTGACATTCTCCTACTCAGCGCAGCATCCTTCTGCGGTGGGGAAAAGTTTTCTCAAAAGAACTAAATGAAAACTCATGCAATTGTTCGGACAGACAACAGCAACACTTTCAGAAATGATTGCAACCACAAAAGGAGCGGATACATCTTACATCTTCGAACTGACTGACAGTTTTTCGATTGAGAAATGAAAATATTAAAAATATATACAAGTACGAACACGCATTTCCAGGAAACTCTCTGTCGAGAGAGAAGCCGCAAAGGAACCGCAAAAAATAAATCAACAAGGAGTAATCCTTGGCGCTGTCTCTGTGGCGCCTTGCCTTTCTCGGGCTATGCTGTAACTGCTAACGCACATGCCACAAACGTATCGAGTGCGTGTGTGTGTGTGTGTGGGGTGGGGGAGGGGGAGAAGTAAAGCCAAAAGCCCAAAGAAAAGCCGAAAACGGAATGTATACATATGTGGGGCGATATTGCGTCAATGGCAGCTTCAATTGAATTAAAACCAACACACTGGAACGGCACAGGCAGGGGCACAGGGAGGGGCCCAGGGAGAGGCACAGGGAGGAGCACAGGGAGGAGCACAGTGGGGAGCACAGGGAGGGGCACGGGCAGGGCTTCCCCCCACTGCTAATGCGGAATGAAAGCAGAGCTGATGAAGCCGGATACCGGATATCTCAGTCAGATCGTTCGGCCAATGAAAAATACGAAGAAAGTTGCCCTTGAGAGGCAGAAGAGGTGCATTCGCATTTTCCGCAAAGGATAATATTTCCCCGAAAAGCTATTCTTGCTAGTAATTACGTAACCACAAAAAGGCAACGAATTTCCAGAATTCTGATCTTCAGGTCTGGAGCCTTTTGGCTTATGTAAAACTGATTGCAGCAATGAATCAAACTGTTTCATTAACTTTAATGTCTTTTAATTTATTGCTCTTAAATTAAATGAAACCACGCTAATGACTTTTGAACCTCGGAAAGCCTTGGATAGCCACACAACTATGTGGCGTGCAAGCTTTCCATACTTTTGATGGATTTGGAACTCTCTCTCTCTCTCTCTCTCGGTGAACTTATCCTTGGAGCATTTCCGGCGGCAGCCAGAGAATACAAAAATTTACCTTGAATTACTTTCCTGAAGCGCGTGCCAGTCGGCACAAAGAGTACATTTCACACTTACCTTGCAACACACACAAACCTACCTAATCCCCCATCCCCCAACCTCCCACTCCCACTCCCATGGGTGCTCCATGTTTAGTTGTGCATATTTCCGCAGCAACCGGCATACAGCACCCAGCACCCGGCACCCGGCAGGCACCCCTGCCTCATTCGAATCCAATCGAATCGAGCCAAAATAAGTATCTGCGGGCCGGTCCGGGGGCCGGCGTTCTTCAATTGCTCAAAGTGGGTCGTCGCTGCGCTGCGGTGCGCTGCGCTGCGCCTCTGGTCATTATAGAGAGTATAAAACTTGATTGTTCGGCCCGTGGCATTTACTTGCCTTATAAATAGTCCGCCGGCTTTCACTATTGCCCCACCAGACAACACCCCCTACCCATTCCCATACCCCCACCCACCCACTAGCATTCCCATGCCACCCAGTGTTGCAGCAACATGCAGGTTGCAGTAATAGTGGCGCCAGACGTGTTTATGAATGAACACAGAGCTCGGGGAACAGCTGTGGGGCAACATGGGGCGGGGGCGCATGCTCGTTGGCAACAATGTTGCCAGCACCAGCAGCACCCCCCGAGAGGCAACATTGTTGCCCGAAGAGCTGCCGGAAAATCTGACGGAATTTCACTGTTCGGCTGGCGGGGACACAGTTGGCTTTCAGCATTCAACGTGTTTTGCGCTCCGACGGGACTCTGAATCGGTACGGGTTCAGATTCGGATTCAGATTCGGATACGGATACGGATTCAAAAACGATTCAAATTCGAGGCGCTCTTAGGCGTTGCGTTTAAAAATATCACCACACTTGCATAAAGGAGAGCGAGAGAGAGAGAGAGATAATTACAGAGATCAAGAAGGGAGAAGAGAGTGAGCGAGAGAGACACATACTATATATTTTTTTATAAGTGAGACATATAGAAAGGGAAAGTGACCCACTGAGAGTGAAAGTGCAGTGATATCTCCCCCATGGAACTCTCTTTATTGAAGAAGAAGAAAATGGGTTAATGGCTTATTAAATTCCCATTGCCATTATCCACGCAGATCGACATTTTTTTCTAGTGTAGCCGGGGAGTGTATCGACGATTTATAAATAAATATATTAAGTATATTCCGCCCAAGAGTGGCAACGAGAGAGAGCGAGCGAGAGCACAATACAAATAAAAAGCTTCCCCCGAAACGAATTCCCAGTGAAATGTGAAAACAAATTGTTAAATTAGCCCCAAAAAAACAAAAAAAACACCGAAAACAGAATCGAATCGCCACATTGATCATTCCTGGCCGAGTGACGTATGTACACACATATGTGTGTGTCTCAAATATAATTAACCCCATCGAGACATCGAGCCGCAAAAAAAAACACAGCCCTTGGCATTGAGTGTCGCACACCTCGTGTCTCGTGTCTCGTGAACCCCAAAGTCAAACCTCAACCCCCACCCGCACGCCACCGCCGCCTGCAGACACACGCATTGTATATGCAAATGAGTTGAGGATTTCTGGGAGTACGAATAGCGCGATTCCCTTTTTGGGGCGATATTCCTTGCGCTCGCACGCACAGCAAATTAAATTCCCAAGGTAAGCAAATAAATCTTAATAAGATTATTACAGAAAACACACATGAAAACAGCAACAACATGTCATAAAAATCACATTTCCTTAAGAAAGGAAAATTGTCAAGTGTCTGTCGTTTTTTATTATCATCCATGAAAGGGGCCTTGGGTCTGGCTGGCTGGCGCCTGGAGTGCATATGTACATGTATGTGTGAAGGGGCAATCCTCATCACGATTTTCTTGTCGATAAGCCTCAGAAATGTTGAATATTAAAAAGATTAATTTATTGCTGGATGGATGTGGGATTCCTTAATGTCTGTGGCTTGTTGACAGCATTTCTCCACAGACATTTTTCACATTTTTATTGGCCTCATTGATGGGCGGAAAAGAAGTAGGACTCCGGGTCATCTGTTGGATGCAATTGTGTCCTCTGACATCAATAGATGCACATTTCCTTGACAGAACAGATTTAGCCAAGAAACTTTGAGTAAATGATTGAAGACAAGTATCTATTATATGTGTAAAATGTGCATCATTCTGTTCAGTATTAATATACCATAAGTATGGGGTTCTTTAATCATCCCAGTTCAGATCCAGATCCAGATCCCGATACCAATCCCGATCAATATCCAGTATTTGGGATTGCCTGGAATATCGATATCCCCCATTGCCGTGGAGTTCAACTCTCCAAAACCCCAAATGTACTGCCTAATGCATTCCATTAGGCTGACCCTGCAATTAGCCAGAATTTGGGCCAGACTGCAGCTCGTTTATCATTTGATTAGCATGCGGGGGCCATGCCAGAGATATTCAAAAGAGAAATACGAGACAAATTCATCAAATATTCCTGTGCAATAATTGAAAAACCAGCAAAACAACAACCAAATTACTTATTTAACACACAGCAGTTAAGTCATTTATTTGTACTCACCGTGCAATGTTTTATTCCATTCGTGAAAGTAAATAAAAGAGCCATTCACAGCCTTAAAGTGCTTTTGTCTGGCAAATGTATCTGAGTATCTGCATTATTTAACATCAGTTTTCAAACGATTTTCAAACACTTTCAAAGTATAATTTCGAGAAAGACGTGCCCACTGCTTAAGCGGTTCTTTGGTATTTAAATTTTAGCAAACAGAATTACAATTCAAATTCGCACCTGACGACAATGCGACAAAGGCATTTTCTGGGAAATTCGATTTGGCTCCTGCTCTCCTTCCGAGAAGGAGATGCCATTCGAGATGCCGTTCCAGGACTAAGCGGAATTATCTGTAAATAAATACATGGAAAATAAATCATAAATAAATAGAATTCGAGTTAAAGCAAACACTTAAGTAAATTGCATGGCTTTAGGTTTAGCTTTAGGTTTATTTTTAGGTTTTTCTTGGTTTGGTTTGGTTTTCTTGCACAAATATGGTCAAGTTTTTCCGTAAAACTAAGACTGTTCCTTTCATTTTCCATTTTCTAAGAATATTTAGCATAAACGCGTATGTATGCAGGCAGCATATGTCCGAGAGATATTCGGCCAGCAGCAGGTGCTAGCTGCTGCCTTAGAATTTATGCACATGCATTCTGATATAAAGGTGCTCTTGGCTACAAAACTGCATATTAATTAACTAAATTCTCGGTTAATTTGCATGCCAGGTAGGCACTTCACCCCCACACCCCTTTGGGGGTAAGAGCAGACATCAGACTCAGGTATCCAGGGATGTGGCAGCCACATCTTTCTGGCTTTGGTCTTGGCCTTGTCTTGAATCCTAAACTGCCTTTGCCTTTCTGTTTGCCACTTAATGTCGGAGTGATTGAGTATACGCCGTGTTGTCTGCAGGCGAGTACTTTGTAGGCAACAATGCAGCAATTATTTACCATAAACGCAGCAGCAGGAGCAGCAGCAGCAGCATTTCAGGGCTATTGAATGAAATAGACGAGCAGAGGCATAGGAGGCATAGGAGGCATAGAGCAGCACCGCTTTCAGGACATAAATCAGCTGGCTTTTGCCAGTAGCACACCTGGAACCAGTGAGCAATCAACAATTGCTTGAGCAATTCCAACAATTAGAGAAAATGGTAGCCGGCTCTTAGCTGGTTGCTGGTTGCTTGGGAGCTGGTTGCTGGGGAGCTGTTTGCTGCTGGTTGCTGCTGAATGCTGGATGCGCTCATTAAAAGCTAAATTGCAACAGAAATATGTAAATGACAGGCGCGCTCGAAACGAAGCAAACAGGAACTACTGTAACTGAGTCCCAGTCCCCTTACATCTATTCCATACCATCCCTATGTCCCCATCCCCATCCCCTAGTCTCTGGCTCTGGTCCCTGGCAAAAGTCGCATTTCTTTTCGTTTTCGTTATGTTCCGTTACGTTCCGCGCAAAGCGAAAGCCTTGAAACTGTCAACTAAAAATAAATCGCAAAGAGCTTGCTTTTCTCTCTCACTGTCTCTGCTGCCCACCCCTCACCCCTCAGCCCGCCCATCCCCCTGCCGACTATATAATAATTATAATTTTGTGTGTTTTCATTTGGGTCCGTCCGCCAACAAGATTCCTCCGACTTTTATACGGCTATGTTTTATCTGGCTTTATATGCTCTCGAACATGCCGCATGTTCGATCGCTCTCGCTCTCTCTCACTCTTAGTCTTTGTCCCTCTCTCTTTGTCTTTGCCTCTGCCTCTGCCATCGTTTTCGAGTGCCGCTGAATATCGAAAATCTGTATCTAAATACATATAGGCAGAAATTCCGCTGGCACATGGAATCACAATGGAATAAGTTAATATACTTAAGCTGCTTAATTAAATAAATTTCAGAAAAAATGCCAAAGAAAATATATAGAGAAATATATACCGATATATACATATATATACATTTGTATATATGTAGGCAGACGTACAATAGTGTGAAAATGTGAATTATAATTTATAGATTTCTTAACTTATTGTTGCCAGCTGCAGTGCAATCAATAATATACCCCCCACACACATATCCCTTTTCAAACTGAAATACAATGCAAAAGAGAAGAAAAATAAGGAACAAGCGGAGAGGAAAGTGGGGAGGGGGAGCGGAAATACAGCCCAGAAGATGCCAAAAAGAAAACCAAAACCCAGCCAAATGACAGACGGGGGAGGGGGCAGGATGGGGCGACGACATCTGGACAAGTCGGCGCCTGCTTGGCCAAACATCCAACAACAACAACAAAAGCACTCTCCATAAATCCCAGCCGAAGCAGCGCGAAAAACAAAAGCCGCACAAACACCCAGGAGAAAATTCCACATTAAAATTGCTTTCTAAATAATTGAGCTTAATGGCACTTTCGGCGAATGAAACATTAATTGAAAACTATTTGTCGCTCCCACATGCTGTCTTCGTTGCTCACTTACGGCAACTCCAACAGCCAAAAGCCAACAGCCAAAAGCCAAAATTCCCGAATCCTGCCGTTGATTATGCTGTAAGTGACATTCCATTTAATTCGCAGCATTACCTTTAATTGTTTCAACAACAACTGAACAACAGGAAGCTGGACAGTCGACATTTCGACTGGAAGGTACTTGATAACCGAGAACTATCTCAGCAGATAGCATCTCTGGCATCTCTGAAATATGTGTTTGTATGTGTTATTGTTGGACTCTTCTGCCCCTCGCCAATAACTGTGTATATTGTTGTGGGATTCTGGGACCGACTCAGCTGGCCAAGGCAGAGTGGGCCACAGGGGGCCGCGGGAAAGGACGAAGCATAGGTGAAAAAGTAATAATTAAAACCCTGTCCATGGGATGTCTTGGTATTGTATTGTCTCTAGAACACAGACCCAAACCTCTCTTTTGTAAAGTAGATACGAGACATCCGATATGTATGTATAATCATATAACTGAATTTAGCCTTTAATCCACACATAAATACATGGATATCCAGGTATTCATACAGAAAACAACGGGGAGGACTCCATGATCTACCTATGGCACAGATTAGTTCCCACAACTCCCATACCCCTTGCGTTCTATGAATACCCTGTATGTGAACCGTTTAACCCTTAAATGCTGCAGCTGTGGGTTGTTTTTGATGGTTTTAAAAGCATATCCACAGTCTGTTTTGTTTTTTTTTGAGTTGGTGTTAAATTCGAGTACCGAACGCTTGAAGCCATCATTCCAAATTTCAATGGAGTTTCGACATTTGAGCCATGTAATCCGCGCTGTGTTAATGGACAGCCGCCAGTCAAGAGCACTGGGGCCTGGGTAGGCGTACGGGTATATACGCTTGTGGTTCTTGACAATTTCAACTATTCAATGGCATCCACAGCCACAGGACGTGCAATGCCAATGAAATGCTAAACGTTAAACGGTGAGCCTCCCACACATTACAATACAATGCGGCATGTAGTATATGCCCCGATTGTAAGCCACAAGAAAGAACATATCAAAGTCGTCTGAGCCCCAGTTGATCCTTGCTGGTGCTATGACAAGGAAAAAGTTCAGCCAAGAGAAAGTGCAACAGCGAAAAAAGCATGGAAATGTCACCAACAAAAAAACAAAACAGCTACAACGGAAGACCGAAACTTTGGATGCTCTTGCAGATCCAATGTTCCGCTGGCATATCTATCTTTTATCTGGGGGACTCGCATGCTGCTTTCCAAAGTCGAAATACCCTCTGAAAGAGTCCAATCAAAATGGTTGAAAAAGCGAACGCATTGCCGCAATAAGGAAAAACTGTTGGCCACTAGGTTGGAGATTGGCAGGCAGAGAGAGGCAGGCCCGTTTTGGCCGGGGAAAAAAGCAATTTCGGGGACTGCTGGACTGGTCGTGTGGGCGATTTACCAATGTCGGGGCTATAAAAAATGAATGTGCCAGCCGGGGGCGGCGTGAGGGCGACTGGTGACTGCCGACTGGCGACTGGTGTGACTTGAATGGGGACACGTGCTGGTCGTCAAGAGTGGCAAAAGGGTCACAAACATTAAAACTAATTGCCGCTATAATTGCCGGGACAGTTGGTCCGAAAGAGCGTTTCGATGCCCGCCTCTAATTGAGATAATCGCATTAGGAGTTGAAGTCCTGGATACTGGAGGCAGAGCCAGGACCCAGGGACCCAGGGACCCAGAGACTACTCTTGGGTGGAGTTCACCTGCAGTCGTAGGTGGCGTGCTTCTGCTGGCCAATGACCGCAAATCGCTAACCACTTAACATGCAACCACTTAACACGGCCCTGGCACCCTGGCACCGTGGCAGTGCCGTGCCAGGGCCGTGGCAACCTGGATGGCCGGACACATTGTAATTTACTGCCGCTGCACAGATAACAAATGCAAATGTCGCCAATAACACGCATACGTCACGTGGGACCTGTGCCACGTGTTATTCACCCTCTTCCACTCTCTCTCTCTTCCTAAACAGCATCCTGTGGTTGGGGAAGGTTGTGGTCTGGATAAATGGACAAAACCACAAATACAATTGCTGTCCTTTGTTTTGCTTAGCTTCGCCATAAATTACATCAGGGTGTAATCGCAATCAGTATCAGATTCGGGCATTAGAATCGGATATTGAATTCATTATGCATTGACGCTGAAGAGGATAATAAATGCTTATGGCGACAGGAGAAAGGGGGCAGAAAGCTGGCTAGTTGGTATATGCTTGAGGACACTTCGGATACTTCACATTTGTCCATCGATCCACTAAATCAAGCATTCAAATCCTTGTTGTTTCTCTCAGTGTATAGTACATTCAGCTATTATTCGATACGCTTGCATATATTGTGCTATGATTTGTTTGGCCACTTGATAAGCCATAAGGCCCGAGGTCCTCGGGGAGCTCCCTGTCCCAGTCCCTGTCCAGTGCCTGTCCAGTGCCTGTCCGGTGCCTGTCCCTCATCCTCCCCACAGCCAAACAGTCAGAGGACTTTGGTTGGAATCCGTATCTTTGTTTGTCAGTCAGATGGATCGTTGTGTGGGGTCCGGCCTGGTCGGGTCTGGTCGGGGTGTTGGCCACTTAAGCTTGATTGATGTGTCAAAAATGTGACACTTAATGTGATTCGCGGAGTGTGGGCACTTTCTGACATTTACACGTGGCACGATAATGCCCGAGTGGGGCATGGGCATGGGTATGGTATCGAAGCCTTAACTGATTTGGTGCTCCATGCCACTAAGGGTACCACTTGTTGGGCCATTCGTTGCGATAAAGGTTGAACAGCGAATGGAGCTGGCAATAAAGTGAATTAAATCATTAGGGTGTGACCCAGCACAGGTCCTGCAGTTAAAGGATGCCCGTGCCATTTACTCGTAATTACCAAAGCCACTTTCGAGGCCATTTTACACAGGAAAATGAGTGTGTGTGTGTGTTTTCTATCTGTGTGTGTTTCCAGTTAATTTGCCATCTTTTGGTTTAATTTTCTGGCATAATTTAGATTACAGCTTGTGGTTCGTTGGAAGTCTGATGTGGATGTATCTACCCACTGGATGTACTCAGTACATGAAAGCAGAAATTCTGATAGTTGGATGGATACATATGTATGTGTGTACATATGTAAATAGTCTTATGTACATAGTAGGAAACGTGTGGGAGGAAGGTGATTAGATTGACAGGCAGATAATTGGTATGCATAAAAATGATATTGATAGAAAAATGATGTGTGAACACATACATATGTACATACAACTTTCCCTTCTTTAGTATTTATAAGTGGTTTGTTTAACTATTTTACCCCAGTAGTTTTTAATCAGGATTTTATGAGCAATATCCAAATATCCCAAAATCCCGCCTTGACCTATTGATGTGGGTTTGCGTGTGTGTGTGTGTCTTTGTCAGTGTGTGTGTGTGTGAAATAGTGGAGCAGAAGTGCAATCCAAATCAATCAATCTATTAAATCATCAAATAGTCTCTTATATATTGTTTAAGCTTGCTTTAAGCTCCTTTACTCAATTATCGTAATCTGTCTTATTATTAGCCACTGCATTTCGCTTGAATCTGAGGTCAGGTGTGGGGTCATGGTGTTGTGGCTTCTCAGCACTATCTCCGATTACGACGAAGGGATGAAGGGATGAAGCGGATGAGCAATTACAAAAGTCATTGTGAAACCCAACAACCTTCGACTCATTAAAACATAATTGCCACAAATTACCAGCAAGAATGGCCCTCCAGGCTCAAGGCATTTTCCAGTTAAACACGGACAAAAGCCGAAAGCCAACGGCCGAAAGCAATTGACACCCCAATCCATATGCTCTCATGTGGCATGATTGGCAGTGGCATGTGGCAAGTGGCAGAATTTACAGTCCTTATTTCTTGGAAATCGATAGTCGCTAAGCTCCACCTTTCTGGCCCTGAACCGAACTGAACTGAACTAATCGACCTTCCATTTCTCATTCTGGTTTCTCTTCCTATTTTACAGCTTAAATTGTCAGAAGCGCGTGGTCCGCAACCGGGGCCAGGTGGAAGGCTAAAAGCCCTTTGCGCTCCCGTGTGACCCCCCTGTGGCCGACTGGGACCGGTGGAACGACAACAGGCCATAAGACAGAGACTTGTGGCCGCAGGATTGATGTTAGGGCGAAAGTTTGCTGCCAGCTGCATAAATGTTACCCAAATCGCAGACCGCGACGCCACTGTAGTAGCGAGGACCCGAGGAAGACTGCCACACAGCGGAGAGAGCGAGAGTAGGCCGCCGCCGGCAAAGACCACCCACCCACGTAATGAGCGGTGCCGGAGCAGCCGCTCGGCTGTTGCTGCGTCTGGAGCTGCCCGCACCGGGTGTGATGCCCCCACCGCCAACCGACTACGACTGGGGGCCCATCAGCGAGGATGAGTTTCTGGCCAGTGCCACGGCCACGGCCACAGCAACGGCCAGGGGTCATGAGGATGCAGTGCACTATGAGATGGCCGACATTCTGGGCAGCACGGTGCCCACCACGCTGTACGAGCAGGTGGTGCAGCAGTGGCTGCCGACTCTGAGTGGCAACTACACGACGCACAGCCCCAACCACACGGATCTGCAGACGGATCTCCTCTATCCGCACTACGACGATGCGGACTTCGATGCGGAGCCAAACTGGACGCGCACCTGCGAGGAGGTGTACAATCCGCTGCTGGAGAACAATCGCATCGAGTTCTGGGTGTGCGGCGTCCTGATCAACATCGTGGGCCTTCTGGGCATCCTTGGCAATGTCATCTCGATGATCATCCTGTCGCGCCCGCAGATGCGCTCCAGCATCAATTACCTGCTGACGGGTCTGGCCCGCTGCGACACGGTGCTGATCCTCACCTCGATCCTGCTGTTCGGCATTCCCTCGATCTACCCGTATACGGGGCACTTTTTCGGCTACTACAACAACGTGTATCCGTTCATTTCGCCGGTGGTCTTCCCCATTGCCATGATCGCCCAGACGTCGAGCATCTATATGACCTTTACGGTGACCCTGGAACGGTATGTGGCCGTGTGCCATCCGCTGCGCGCCCGCGCCCTCTGCACCTACGGCCGTGCCAAGATCTACTTCATTGTGTGCGTGTGCTTCGCTCTGGCGTACAACATGCCACGCTTCTGGGAGGTGTTGACGGTCACCTATCCGCTGCCCCAGTCGGACGTGGTGCTGCATTGCGTACGGCCGTCGCGGCTGCGCCGGAACCAGGCGTACATCAACATATACATACACTGGTGCTACCTGATCATCAACTACATCATACCCTTCCTCACCTTGGCCATACTCAACTGCCTGATCTACAGGCAAGTGAAGCGTGCGAATCGGGAGCGCCAGCGACTGTCGCGGTCCGAGAAGCGGGAGATCGGCCTGGCCACCATGCTCCTCTGTGTGGTGGTGGTGTTCTTTATGCTCAACTTTCTGCCGCTGGTCCTCAACATCTCGGAGGCGTTCTACAACCTGATCGACCACAAGCTGACGAAGCTCTCCAACCTGCTGATCACGATCAACAGCAGCGTCAACTTTCTCATTTACATCATCTTCGGGGAGAAGTTCAAGCGCATTTTTTTACTCATTTTTTTCAAGCGGCGCCTGAGTCGTGACCAGCCGGATCTCATACACTACGAGAGCTCCATATCGAACAACGGCGACGGCACCATCAATCACCGGTCGTCCGGCCGCTTCTCGCGACACGGCACACAGCGGAGCACCACCACCACGTACCTGGTGGCAACAGGTCCCGGCGGCGGTGGCTGTATCGGCGGGGGCGGCGTCAGCAGCTCTCAGCTCAACAATGTCCGACTCACACAGGTGTCCGGCTCACCCGGCCTGGTCAAGATCAAGCGGAATCGGGCCCCATCTCCGGGTCCGGTCGTCTACTTTCCGGCCCGCGAGATGCAGCGTTCCGTGTCGACGAACACCAATTCGGCGACTAATAACAATACGGCCATTGGCTATGACTGGACATTGCAGGACAGCAAGAAGCTGGGGCATGTCTCCTCGGGCTTCTGAGGGATCGGGGAGATCACTAGTCCAGTAGTCATATATCCAAAGAGATCAGGCTTTATCTAAACGAATATAAAATAATATAATATGTATGTATATGTATCTGTATCTATATCTATATCCGTATCTGTAGAGAAGCCATCTAACTATGCGCTCCAAGCGTTGCGTTACTTTGTGATAAGCGTTAAGTGTTTCCTACAACTACAACTACAAATACCACTAAAACTACTCCCTACTTCTCCTTATCTACCGACTACTACTCCTCTTGCAACTTATTCTACTTCAACTCCTCCTCCAACTAAATAACACTCGATTTCAAAGCACAGGCACACGAGTAGTAGTTTCCCCCAAGTAGCAGGCCCCACTGTAGTAGCATCTTCTTATCCTGTTCGTGTCTTGTTCTTGTTCTTGTCTTGTTCTTGTTCTTGTTCTTGTCCTGCAAATAACTGCTCAATCAATCGAATTTCATTCAATTTTGCACTGAATTAGACAGCAAAACTTTTGTCCGAGTCATTGGCAATGTCGTTTTCGTCCCTCCCCTCCCCTCAACGCCCCTCCGCTTACGCACAGTTTCCCCGCTGACAGAACTTTTCCTTTCCTTGCCTTTCCTTTCTTTATTTATTATCAAGTTTTGGGTGCCTTTAATTAAATATACTTTTGGAAAGCATTTCATTTCTCAGCCAAACTTGATGGATGATTTTCCTTTTTTTCACCCTGCTGTTCCAATGATTTTCGGTTGCTTTTTTGTTTTCCAAAACTTTTCCAAGCACACATAGGCGAGGCGAAAGTGTTTTGGGGTTAGCGGAGGGGAGGCAATCTGTCAACTTGTCGGAAAGTCGAAAAAGTTTTTAAAACGCTGCTCAAAAGTTCAAAGTCAGCTCTCAGCTCTCACCAGAAGCCTGTAAGTTCCGCCTGTAAGTTCCGTAAGTAGCTCAATTTAACAGCAACAACTGCATTAACAAATAAATAAAACCATAACAACAAATAACAACAAAAACCAATACCAAAACCAAAACCAAAACCAAAGAAGAAACAAAAAGACATTTTCAGGTGTTCAAACAAAAACGAATTAAAAGTACTCTTAAACACTCACACAAAAAGAGAAAACAAAAAACAAATAAAACTAAAAATCAAAATAAAGTCAAATAATAATTTTTTTTTGCTATTGTATAAAAGTTGTATTTAAGAGTTCTCTGTAAATATTTCTAAAAATACGCGTGTCCATGCAAAGCATAAACGATCCCAAAGCAAAGCAAATGTGTACCGATTTTCCATTGAAAATAAGTCCAGGAAATGGGGATTCACAGCCACAAGACCCTCCGCTCCCCTCCCGCTCCCCCTCCCTAATGCCAAATGTTATACCATTCACCACAAATCAAATAAAGGAAATGCACACATACCCCAAAGGAAAAACCGAACGGCTTTAGAATCCCCATTTTGTGTGCTTCTCAACTAAATATATTAAATAAATATACCTACTATTTATTTAGAATTAGATTAGCTTTAATATTGTATAGTTGTATCAAATACGTAACCAAAAACAGTCGTCATAACTACTATAATTTGAAAAATTGAGCAAATAAACGATGATGAGAAATCCGCCATTGTTTTCATTTGTCTGAAAGCTTTCTAATGGCCCAAATCGCAGAGTCGATTTTCATAGATTTTTAAATAATAGTTGGGGTACCCCCGCCCCCGCCCCCGCCCCCTGAGCAGGGAGTTTTTGGAATGATAACGAGCACTTTGGACGGCCACTTGCCATTCAATTAGGGCGACGCGACCTTCAGAGTGGGGGATCCTGTCAGATAATTGCCAAGGCAGTGACAGGCCGTAAAGAAACATCCCCAGGACCTCGCACCTTTGCTTACGCAGGCTGAGCACGTTGCCAGGATGTCGACTTTAGTTAGCAGGAGCCCCGATAATAATAATGCACAAGTCACACAAAGGAATTTAAATAATAACCATAACAATAAGACACAAAACACATACACACACACACATACCACAACACACTCCCAGAGCAGGGAAGCATCCTTGTTCCTAAGTGAATTACGGTTAACGCACGTGAGCCCAGGGCGAGGCTGAGGCCCAGGCTGTGCATATAATCCCACAGGATGTAGACTCGGATTAACGATAACCACAAATAATTAGGGGACAAGGGGAAGCGGATTAATACGGAAGCCCAATGAAAGCTGAATATTTATGCTTTCTGTGGAGAGACGACTACCAGGCGTTTCCCATGGATACACCGATGGGCTTTGCACCGATCGTTCCCAGAAACAATGGTGGAGGTGGAGCCTGGACAAGGACGATAATAAATCAGACCCCTTGATAGTGTCAAAAGCAAACAGCTTCCGAGCCAGAGAAAGTATTTTTTTATTCTTTTTTAATGCTGCGCAGGATTATCGTTTTGGATTCGAGTTTTGAGTCCTTGCCTCGCCACGCCTCGCCTCGCCGCTCTCTCTCTCTTTTTGACCTTTGACAAATGACACGAATTTCGTTTGGTTTTTTCTGATATTATTCGAAGGACAAAGTGTTGACCCTGCCATGGTGTTGGCCAATTAATTATTTGCCTTCGAACCGGCTACAGCATGTCATCGAGAAATGTACTCGTAATTAATACGCCAAAAGTCCATCGAAAACTTTTCCCAGGGTCGCTGTCGCTGCACTGCTGCTGCTGCTACTCCTGCTGCTGCGGCGAAAAGTCCTTGTTCTCAGATGTGTCTCTCCGTCTCGTATCACAAAAAATAGTCACACACTGCATAGGCTTTGATCGGGCTGGCAGAGTACAGTCGGAACACTCGATATTCCGTTTCTAGTCCAATTTATCCTTTCCGTCTATACTGGACTCTGAATCCCTGATTACCAAGGAGGGCAGGGGTAGGGGATGATTCATCGTTTCTCCAATCGTCTGTTCCACGTCAAAAATCGCCGTTCTTGCCCCTGCCCCTGTCTCAGCTCCCGCTCCTGCTGCTGTTGCTCCTGCTGCTGCGCCATTCTGCTGAAGACAGCAAGGACAATATACTGAATCGCCAGCTGCCAGCCTCTTTTCTCGAGCACAACAATAGGGACAGCACTGCGCTACTGTGGCTGCCATCTTGGCCGGCACCACATACGGCTTCACCTGCATCTGCTTGTACAGGCACTGCAGACGATGGCCAATGCAGAGGACGATCATCAGAAGGAAGGCGGACACCAGTATACCAATCCAATAGCCAACCTACACATACAAATTCCATGATTCCATGGTGAAATAAAAACGAAATCAAATAGCACTTACTATGGGGTCAACCATGTCGCCGCACACCGCATCCAGACTGCGCTCGTATATGTAGGTCAGTGGCTGGCACACGCCCACATTGGTGTTTGCCTCACGGACAATCATCCGGACGTAGCTATCGATCTGTTCCTGAACCACGTCGGTTAGATTTCTGCCAATATTGGTTAAATATTTCTTGCCCCGGTCCTGTATAAACGTTTCGGTAGTCTGAATATTGTCCAACAGGATCTTGACAGAGTCGCCGAAGTTGTAGCGTTCGTATAGAAGTGCCTTATCGATTTCCTCGATTAGCTTCAACATTTTCCTGATGTTGTCCGTGAGAACGTCGTGATATTTGGTATGGAATGCCTTCAGGTTTTGGTATTCATTCTCGAAAGCCGCCTTTGCAGCATAATAGCCACTCCACGGCAGTGAACGACCTAATCTTCGGAGCCCTTGGGCCAGGCCTTTGATATCCAATGGCACATACTGATAGCACAGGTTATCGTACCACAGATCGGGATGGACAACGGAAAATTCGTCCTCTGCCGCCGCGGTGAACGCCTCTTTGTCCTCTTCGGTTAATAAGAAGAATGCGGATAGATCGAGTTCTTGGAAAATTGTCTCTTCGGTTGGCCTTGGGGTCATCACTCGTATTCCCTGCAGATCGGCCACGTCATAGATTCCCTCGTCACGCAGATACCTGAAGATTACATTATTGCCTTCGCACTTGCGGATAATATTCGATATTCTGGGGACACCCCAGCGTCGTTCCTCGAGAAACGGGACGGGACTGGCAGACCTCTCGTTCGCGGAAAGTGGTGCGCATGCGCCCTTGTATGCCACAGCGCCGATCAAGAAGTAGAACAAACCGATCATAAACATAATGGATATCACGCAGCATATCAAAATCATGGCCCTGCAGGGTGGTAACCATGGAGGACATAGAGGACTCTTAGTGAAGGATATCAGGTAGAGTTATCGAATAACCGATCAGCACTCACAATAACAATAAGTACGAACCATTCTTCCGGTTAAAATGGGTATCCCTTACTCCAGTGACGGGCTCGCCGAAGACACCAAAGATCAAGGCCGTTATCAGGATAGCCAGTATCTAAGGAATATCTCAAGAACTGGAGCGCCACACTACACTACACAGAACAGATCCTTACCAGAAACACCGTGACAGCGATGTAAACCACGATATAGTAGCGTGTCGTATTGAACCTGTCGTAGAGATCGTCAAACGCCTTGCTGGAACGGAGTGTGGCCAAATGAATGTCACTGATGACCACCTCGATGATCTCATTGATTCGATTCGCCTCTTCGGCAAACACCTCCCGTCCTTTCCTTATGTCACGCACTATGGGCGAGGCGACCCGTTCCATTTCCTCCTTTATCAATTCGCTTATCTCGTGCAGCCGTTGCAGGGCCTCCTTTGGTATATCCGCATGCACAAAGAGCTCCTCCATGCGTATTCGCATGCGTTTCATAGAGGGAATCTGCATGGATACAGATACAGATACGGATTTCTACAGGATAGGATTCAGTCAATCTCGAATTGGATAAAACGGCACACACCTTATCCGGATGCAGACATCTAGATGTGTCGATAAACTCGATATCGCTGCGCCCCAGAAACTTGATGCACTCCCTGGTGCCACAAAGGACCGTTGAGGCAAAGTTGACGTCGCGTTTCACTCCCCGCAGAGCTGCAATTTGAGAAGGGGAAATATTGCAAGGACTGAACCAGGGACTGGAACTGGTACTAGCACCTGGTACCTTCTTTGTACTCCACGCTGGATGACTTAATCTTCCATTCATACTTTTCGCCCTGGTGAGATCTGTCGATTATCCGCTCGAGATTGGTGAATATCCGATCGAGTTCCCTCAACGAATTGGCATTGGAAGCATCGTTCAGATCTGCGGCTATATGCTTCGGTGCAGCTAGATTGGGAATGAGGTTTGAGTTAGTATGTAGGTGTGGGGTGGGGTGGGGTGCTGTCTAAGGTTTTACTCATGATCATATCGGACAGATGCGTCTCTAGCTCCTCATAGTTTGTACGCAATAGATGGTTCATATGGCGCTTAACATCAAGGAGGAAGTTACAGGTGTCCAAGCTACCCGTTTCCATGGTCGTCTTGGTCTTGGTCAGGCCGCGTTCCAGCAAGCTGTTCGAGTAAAGAGCCAGAGCCATGCACAAACTGAGAGCGAGAGAGAGGGAGAAATCATAGTGAAAAGAAGAGTATCGCCATTACCTACCCGATAACTATGATGACCAGCAGGAGGCAGGTGCCGCAAACACAGCGTCGTCTCCTATTGGCAGCCGCATCGCAGGGCGGACACCCCTGCCTGCAGCGATGCCAGCTGAAGCAGCAATACAAAACGCTGATGATTCACGTGCAGCCACTAATAAAACATTAATGCTCTTGCCAGGCGTAGCCAGCCGTGGATCTACTCACCCCAGACAGGGCATCAGGACAATGAGAGCGACGATCAGGATCACCCAAAACCAAAACAGCCAGTAAGCAGAGAACCAAGGCGCCCAATCGTTGTTCTCCACCCTCGAGCCCATTTTCATATTGTCCGTTCCCACAAACCGAAGATAGCCTGCAGCGATCATCAAACCTATATAAGTCCTTGCCGAAGACCATGTCGGTTCACGCTTACCCCGCGGTACAGTCGGATCATGTGGAAAGAAGGCGTCGTAGAGGCCTCGCGACCATTTCAAAAAACCATCCAACGGTCTCGTGCCATTCCTTCTCGTCGTATAGTTCAAATGCGGATGGTATCTGGAGAGCTTAGCGGCAGAGAAATGAACCTGCCCCAACTGCTCGTGCGTGGTGCCGTCGCCCGTGTACCCCGCACGCCATTGCGGCACTTTTTGGTGCACTCTTGTGGCGGCGACACATAGCTGCAGCCAGAGAACAAACAGTAGAAGCAGAGTCGCCAGGGCGCCAGAGAGATGGCCGCCTGTGATCCTTCGGTGATATCGTTTTCTGTATTTGGACATTTCAGAATCCAGCATTCCTTGGGAAAGACCTTAAGCCACATGAGGGATCCAATTTGAAACAGGGAAAATGCCTGATGCTCACCTATATACCATCTGGGGACAGGGGGGGGCTTCCATTTCCTAAATGACCGATGACCCTTGGAGTGCACAATTTCAATTTGTATATTTTGTATTTTGTGTTTTGTGTTTTGTGTGAAATAATGGCTAGATGTTTGTTTTTGTGTCGGCATGTGTCAAAAATAACAGTTGAGTCAATCAGTATCAGATAGCACAACAAAAAAATCATCATCATCATCTGATGGATGGATGCATCGCTGTTCGTGGCTTGGATTCATATTAATCTTGAATTTATTAAAGCATCATTAAAGGGGGTATCTATGTATCTATCTGTATGCATTTACTGTATCTACTGTTTGCTTCGATCTAGCAGAGAAACTCCTGCAAGTGTCCCAGTGTGGGCAAATAGGTGTCTGGCACCATGTCCATCTTGGTGTGCTCCTCGCCAGTGATAATCTGCCGCACGTCCTTCAGGGTGCTGACTCCAGTGCCCACGAACAGCGATTGGAAGCCGCAATTGTTGGCAAACAGTATATCCGTGAAGAGACTGGCAGATAGCAGATAAGAGTAAAGATAAGAGTAAAGATAAGAGTAAAGGAAAGAGAACAGTGGAGGACAGTGCACTCACGTATCGCCAACCATCAGCGTGGATTGCGGCTTGAGGACGCCGCTTTGCAGCAGCGGATCGACCATCATGGGATTCGGTTTGCCCAAAATAAATGGCTGTCGGCCAGAGATGGCCTTCACGGCAGCCACCATGGCGCCGGCACCCACAATTATCCGGTTCTTGGTCACTGGATAGGCGGTATCCAGACAGGTGCCCAGAAAGAGGACCTTCTTGTCCTGCAGGTACGAACTGGCCCTGATAATCTTCGCCACATTGAAGCCCTCATCCTTGCCAATTACTACGGCACCCACCTCGGGATCCAGATCCATTTCCTTAGCAAACTGTTCCATGGGCTTGACCAGCCTCTCCTTGCCCGCCGAGAAGCAGCAGATGTTCTCCTTGGCCAGCTCATCGAGAATGGCCGGCTCCCCGACAATGAACGCCTTCTTCTTGAACCCCTTGGCACTGAGGAACTTGGCCACGGACACGGCAGAGCTCATTATGTGCGCCTCCTGGATCTGGTAGCCGAACTGAGTGGCCTTCGTGGCTAGCTCATTGGTGCACAGACCCGAATGGTTGGTCGCCAAAAACGTCTGCCTGCCCGAGCACTTGACCATATTGAAGGCCTCCACTGACCCATCGATCGGTCGATTCAAGTGCCACAGAACGCCATCGGCATCGAATATCACCGATTCGATCTTGCTCAGCCACTGGAGCACCTTGTCCTTGTTTATTTTGGTCAGATCTGTGCAGGTGCGCCTGAACATGGCTCTCAGTCTAGCAGTTATGACAATAGATACTCGTATATGGTTTTTTTAATATTTTTTTTTGTTTTTTCTAAGCAACATCAAACTCACACTCACAATAATTGACATTCCACAGGGCAAGTACTTGATTTTGAGTTTTCTCGAAAAGCAAAACCAAAAGAAAACCCCAAAGAAAACCCCAAAGGATTCATTAAATTTGCACGAATGTAGGTGGTTTTCCAAATGGTCAGGTGGTCTACACAGAGCACTAGAGCGACTGACTAGGGCCCCTCAGGATCCCCCACAAAAATGCACCCACTATGCGGTTTGGAAGCCTCTTCAGAGCTACATAAATTTAATGATTTAACACAACCAAAAGTACTTCAGAAATAGCCTGTTGTCCGGTGTCTGTTGATGGGATTTTGTGTAGTAATTAGAAATTAGTTTATGCATATTTCTGCTGCCTTCAAATACCAAACAAAATGTCGTGTCAAGTGTGCAAATGTGGTACAGATTGAGTGCATTCATTAGAAGTTTCTTAGCAGTTTCGGGAGTGTAGGAATGGCAACAGGTCTGAGAGCCTTGGCAGATACAAGTCTGGTATCTGCTGGTAGGCAATTGGCTGCTTGGAGGCCTGTGCCTGGCGAACATCCTTGAGAGTGCTGACACCAGTGCCCACCAGGAGGGTGTGAAAGCCGCAGTTGTATCCAAACTGCATGTCCGTGTACATGCTGGAGGGGGATTCAATGGAGTTCAATGCAAGTTCGTGAGGACGGAAGGGGGAGGAGAACTCACGTATCGCCCACCATCAGTGTACGATCTGGCTGGATGACACCCTGGCGTATCAGATGGGAGCAGACATAGGGACAGGGCTTGCCGCAGGTGAAGGGCGCCCGTTTGGCCACCGCCTGAATGGCAGCCACCATGACACCCGCTCCGGGCACTTGGCGATCGTCGACCACTGGAAAGGCACAGTCGCGATTGGTGGCCAAAAAGAGGGTCTTTCTGTCCCGCAGATAGATGCTGGCCTTGGTCAGCTTCATCACATTGAGGCCCTTGTCCATGCCGACGGCCACAGCGCCCACATTCGGATCGATTTCCATTTCCTGCACCTGGTCCACCATGGAGTTCTCCTGCATGGAGGTAGACTGCATGTCCAGCGGTAGACTCTCGATACCGACCAGCCCCAGCTCATCCTTGATGCCCTTGCCACCCACAATGTAGACCTTGCGATTGAATTTACGCTCCTGCATGAATCGGGCCAGAGCCTGTGCCGAGGAGAGGATCTCGTTTTCAGCTACCAGGAAGCCCAAGCTGTTGGCCTTCTTGCTCAGGGCCAGACACGAGGCCTCCGAGTTGTTGGTGCAAATGAACGCGTTCTTGCCCATGGCCCGGAGGGCATTGAACGTGTCGGCAGCTCCTTTGAGTGCTGCCTCGTGGCGCCACAGCACCCCGTCCGCAGCATAGATGATCGTATCGAAGGTCTTCAGCAATTGGCGGACATTGAAGATGCTCGGCTCCAGCACCTGAAAGCCGCCCAGCCGCAGCACTCGCTGCGACAAAGCGAAATTCATTCTCGATCCTGTATCCGGTATCCGAATCGATGTGAGCTGATGATCGAATGAATAAATATCCTATAAATTCAGGGCATGCTAAAGCTTCAGTCTCAGTCTCAGTCTCCCCCTGAAGCTGCTTGGCTGCTGGAATCAATTGAAAGTTTTTCCCAGGACCCCGTGACCTTTGAGCTGTCCCCAGGAACGCCACGAGCTGCCACTCTCCGATGCATTTAATTCACTAAAACTTTTGCGCATTTCGCCACTTTTGGCCAAGACCGGGAACCAAGACCGGGAATGGTCCAGGGGACCAGAGCTGCGGTTCGGGTTGGGGTTCGTTTACGCGGACAACTTTTAATTGAGCGCAACGAGAGAAGGCCAAAAGGAGCATCTCCATCATTTCAGCCCCCTTCCCGGGGGAAGCTACTTCTCGGCCAAGTATTTGCGCCTTCTCCACCAGGCCGGCGCAGTCGCCGCAGTCGCCGCCGGCTGTCAACAGCCAACGCCAGCTCCAACGCCCCGATGCGCCAATTAAAATGGCATTCAGGCTTTATTGTTGACAGGCACTGTCGCCTTCGAGCCACCAAATCCGACACTTGTCCAGTGTCCAGTGCCCAGTGCCCGGTGCCCAAAGACCCCGTCTCTAGCAGCCGTAGCAACATTCCGTCGCACCTTGACATAAATTCATTAAATCTCATCCCCACCCGCCACCCGCCAGCCCACCAGCTTCACCAGCTATACGGGCTTTGAAATCTGCGGCAATTTAACGGATTTTTGTTGAATGGCCCCCGGTCAAATCTTCTCGCCGAAAAGTCACGGAAAATCAACACAAATTGGCCAACAACCAGGACGGAGGAGAGGAACTCGAGACCGAGACCGAGACCGAGCCGAGGATAAGCTGCTGGTGGCCTCCGGCGGCAGCCAAGCACCAAAGAAACCAACCAAAAAGTGAGGCAGTGAGGAAGTTCTGGCGCAGGAAACGCGATTTTAGAAATTTCCACACCACCCCGCACCATCCCCGTCCCACGCTCGACGCTCCACGCTGCACGATATGGTAATTTTTGTGAGAGGAAAAACGAAGTTCGGTATCTCCATAAATCGAATACAAAGGAAATCAAAAGACTCACAGGAAAATGTCTAAGTATTTTATTTCAATAAAATATAATTGGTTATTGAATATACGAACAAGAGGTTGATCTTAAATGGGAAAGACTCGCATATATTTATCCAAAATATGAAAAATATTTAAATTGAAAATTTTAATATTAAATATTAATAGTTAATAATATGAATTAAATATGAAAATATTTATGGTTACAAAACTCCAACTGTTGCAACAATTTCAAAGGGCAAATATTCGAATTTCAGGGAATCCCTTTAGAAATTTTTGTCGCCTGTGAAGAAGCGTACCTATGGCACGTATGTGTGTCTATGTGTGTGTGTTTTGGTGTGTTTGTGTGTGTGTGTGCCTGTGTTTATATGCAGCCTAACTCAATTTCCTCAAGTGGAAAACGCTTTACATTTTGCCCAGTTTTCCCCAGCTTGTGTAGGCCCTCAATTTATTCGAGTATCCCAGTGCCACACTGATGGATGGTATTGGGCGGGCTGGGCTGAGACCGTTTGGGGTTTGGGATGGGTTGGGGCACGAGGCACGAGGCACACTCACATGGAATGCATTCTCAATTCCAAACAATACAGAGAGAGAGAGAGCAGAACGGAGAGGGCACAACAAACAGGCAAATGCCACTCCGCTAGCCATCGAAGAGAGGTCATAGTATCCAAATGGAATTTTAAGCACAAAGTTTGACCAAACTTTTTTCCGAACCCAGAAAACAGAAAAACGAACCGACAAACTGAAACTTTTTTATTAAGTTTTACAAGACGAAGTTAATTTCTTGGGCCACCCTCTGGGAGCCAGTGGGGGGGGCCCCGCGGGCTGTTGTTTTCCCCCTAATTAATACCTCGAGACGGTCGGTCGGTCGGTTGGTCGGTCTGTCCAGAAAGAAGGCTAAAATCCACTTGATTTATATGCTAATCAGTGGCCGGTCGCCACAATCCACTCTGCTGCCGGGTTGGGTGGGGGGCTTGAGCTCGGGGCATCGACAGTTGCTTCCGAATGGCGTCGCCCCTCCCCCCCTCCACGGATATTATCTGGTGGCAACACCATGCCACCAGGCAACAGTGGCAAACTTTAAATTATCCGATATCTGCGTATAAATCATCCACAGATAGCATCATCAGCTGGGGGTCACAAGGCGCAATTATTTGCGGAAAATGTATTGCCCGCCGCCTGCTTTTCCCTCTGGGTTTTTGTCTGTGTGAATAGGAGAGCTAGACCAGCCGGACTACCCCCTGCGATACCCCTTCCATAAGCTCTCCGTCTCTAGTATGTATAATCCCTACGAATGCTGACTGACTGAATGGACGGACATGGACAGTGGCAAGGGGGCCGGCGGGGTCTGTCGAGTTGCATTCCACAAGATTAGCACAATGGAAAGGTTCTTGTTGTTTTGTTCCTTGAATCACAAAACAAAAGGATGTACAGCACTGGTGAGCTGTATTTATAAGGATGTTTCTATAAATACGGGAACGGAATGACACAACGATTACTACCAGGACCCTTCGATTTTAGAGTGGTTATGCAGGCCACCAGGACACTAGAAGGCTTAGCAGAACAACAAGTTGTCTCTGATTGTTATTCAATCCGTAAATACACAGACACAGACACATGCACATACATAAGTGGATTTGGCTTTTTCTGGCTCTATATGCATATGGATTTGTCCCTCTTTAAAATACTCAAAGGTTCAGCTACTGCTACAAGGACAATCAGTGCACCTTGGTCAACCGCATGAAATCGCATAAATGCCAAATACAAGCTTAACGGAGCTCCCTTTCCGGCCATGGCCTCCAGCTTCAGCTTCAGCTTCAGCTGCAGGCCCCCGCTTCCGGCTCATGCTGCGTATGAGCAATGCCACAGTAGCCACAGTAGCAGCAAGAGCAGTCGAAGGGACAGGAGCAAGAGCAGAAAGAGCAGAGGGTTCAGTGGCAGGAGCAGAAGCAGCCTTGGGGGCAATAAAGGACTTTTGTTTTGTTGTTGTTGTTGCTGCGGTTAAGGGGCGGGGGGGTGGCTTCAATGTGCGTACATTAAACCAAATTATAGCACATTATAATTTGTGTCTGCAAATGTCCCCCAAAAACTCATTCGAGATATGCCAGCAGATCTGACGGCAGACAAGCATGAATATGGCGACGGGGGAACTTCATATACTTTTATGCAGTGCAGACAAATGCCACACCCCTCCACCACCCCCTAAGACTGGGGGCATTATGGCAGTTGAATAAATAAACGATTTGCATATATCCACACTGAAGGCGAGATGCGATTGCGGCAAGGCTATTGCATATGTCGGTTCGGGCCTACAAGTCCATGCGACTGCGCTCTTTGGATAAACTACGAGTATCTCACTCTCCCTTCTCTTTCTACTACATTGCAACTATGCTTGATATGCTCTAAATATGAGTACACATACTCGAATGCCTGGCAGGATTATCCACTGAGCACCTTTCTTGCTAATCTTTTGTGGAATATTCCAAGTATTTCTTATAAAGCCCTCCAGCAGTCCACTCTCTGTCCAACTTTTAGACACACACACAGAGTATCCTTAAGCTCTCTCGCTCTCAGCCAGCTCTCTCGTGCATGTCCTGCTGTAGCCAGTTCTTGAAGCCGCCTAATTGCTCTCGGTCTGCCCCCAGCTAAAGTTAAATATTTAATACACATAAAATACAATAAAGTAAAAAGTCCTCTTGCAAGAACATGGCACGGGACACACACACACATTCGGTGTATGTATGTATTACATATACATATATCAAGAATAATTAAGGCAGCGTCAATCATTGTAATTTATAACGTGAGCGAAAAAGTAACCAAACCAAAAACCAAAAACCAAAACCAAACTCAAGCCATTATTTCCGCTTTGTGCCATCAATGCCGCCGGGTGTTCCGGCTTTTCCGGCTGTTCCGGCTGTTCCGACTCTTCCGCTGCTCTTGTTTGCTGTGTGTTTGTGTGTGTGGCTCTCACTTTTTGTTGCACATTTGCATTTGTGTCCCGCTGACCAAAGTCCAAAGTCCGGTGTCCGGCGGCAGCCGCCGCAAACTGCTGCTCGTTTCATAAATCATCTTACACACCCATCCACACACACACACACACACACGCAAACACAAACACAAACACACACTCATTCACGCATACACGCGCTCCTTGCTTGATTTACAGGCCCACAAAATGCTTCAGTTTTTGTCCTCCTCCAGGAAGGCGACGAGAATATCAATTTTACATTTAATATGCAACACCAAAGGGTGGGGGGAAGGGCCCTGCAAATTATATTGCAAATATCCTTGACCCACTAAAAAATACCTAACCAAAGTCTGGGAATAAAACCATATGATAAAAACAAAAAAGGGAACCATTAAAATTGCTAGAAACCCTCAACCTTGACCCTCGCCCGCGTATACAAAATCCTTTGAAAGGTGCGACCAATACCCACTTTTCAGTAAGAAAATCACTTTTTTACTATTATTTACAAAATTAAACAAAAAAAATTGTTTCATTCCAGTGTACCAATAATTATTTATAAGGCATCAGCTGAGTTTTTCCAAAAAGGATCTGTAATTTAAATGACATTTTCCTTATATTTCGATCAAGTACAATTCTTTTTTGCAGGATTTGATCTACTCCAAAGAAACCAAGAAAAACTATGCTATAAAAGTAAGGACTGGTATCCGTTTTCCTTTCCGTTTAATCATCATCAACCATCATTATGGTATCATTCCAGGTATCAGTCCTCGTCGATCATCGTCGATGGGGAAGCGGCCACGCGCCATTGAGTGTACCATTCGCAGAAACCAGCGCGATAAATGCTTAGCCCTTGGAAACACAGCAGCAGCCGCAGCCGCCGCCGCAGCCGCAGCAGCGTGGACAGGATAAAGGAGCAGGAGCAGGAGATGGAGCTGGTGCTGGTGCTAGAGCTGGAACACGAGTATGTCCCACTCGCCAGCAGTTTAATCAGCAGGCCACTTTGTGACCCAATTCCGCCTTTGAATGATTTAGCTAGAACCCCAAAGAACCACCAAAGACGAACGAACCTCCCACCATGTAGTGGATGACAATTTAATAAAGCAAATGGTGGTCCGGGGCGAAAGTTTCTTTGCTATTTGGATTAAGGACATACCCAGGACCCAGGAGCCAGGAGCCAGGCCTGTGGCAGCAACTCCCGCACAGCCCCATCGTTAATCAATTAAGTTGGCGTTTTTATATGATTGCTTTCAGGGCTATATCGTACATACATATGTATGTATGTGTAGATTGTATGCGTACTTAAGTAGTTATGTATATGTATTGGTGTATCTTATATATCGATTCAATTCCCGCACAAAACGATGCCCCGCCACGCTCAAATATAATTAATGATCAAGTTTCAGCCGAAACAAAAGACAGACCCACATCCAGACCCAGAAGGGAAAAAAACTTAAGTCATCTGGAATGCATTATTTGGCTGTGGCGAGGGGGGCATATTGGTAACCATTTAGCACGCGTGTGGGCCGGGGCCACTCGAAGGAGCCTCAGATAGAGATGTCCTCCTGGGAAGTACTGGCCAACTGGCAAACTGGCAATTTATTTGCTGCCATTTGTTAGATTTGTTCGTTCTGGACGGAAAGTTCACTGGACCTGCGTTTCCTGCGATTTCTGGCTGCTCGCTCGAACAGGAAGAGCAGGCGACGCCCCTGCACATCTGCAATGCATTATAAATATTTACGAGTCGAGTCTCAAGAGAGAATCCCTGTGGACACAGTGGGGACACTGTCCAGGGGGAGGGAGCGAGCCAGTGTCCTTCCACCCACACACACACACACATCCTCCCGTTCAGGTCTTTTTCTGATCATTTTTCTTTTCGCTTCCAAACGGGGGCCTGCAGCTGGAGGCATATTAATGATGTCTGATGATGGGCGCCCAACGAGTGGGCGGCAAAAACTGTGCCCGCACTTGGACTGGGACAATTTACGAGCGCCAAGCACTCCATCTATTTGCTAATTAAAAAATAGAAAACACTTTAAATTCGAATTTATGTGCCTGCTGCAGCTGCAGCCGAGAGCAACTTTGCCTCCAAGTGGAGCCTGGAGCCACCAGGCTTAGACTGGGATTCCTTTGGAGGCTCTTCCTTGAGCAGCTGTCCTGAAAGCCTCTAGAAGAAGCCATTGTCAGACAGCCACTCGTATTTTTCGGGCAATCTGTCAATTGTGTGGTACGCTTGCCCCACCCACATTCACACCCACACCTGCACCTCCACAGATCGATATAGTTTCGAGCAAAGAAAGGCTTTAAAAGGCACTCAAGAAAAAGGGCTTCTAGTGCACTTGGCACTTGGCTTTTAATTATGCCATAAATTGGGGCAGGGCTTTATTTCTGTATACAGAGGCAACTGTAAGGCGTCTACCCGTCCAAGAGATTGTCCAGCAGTGGCCCCATCACATCCTCGAAGACGGCATTGTGCTGCTGCTGCTGCTGCAGCTGCTGCTGCTGCTGCTGCTGCTGGTGCTGCTGCTGCTGCTGCTGCTGGTGCTGCTGCTGGTGCTGCTGCTGCTGCTGGTGCTGCTGCTGCTGCTGCTGCTGGGGCATTTGGTTGGTCTTGGGCTTCACCAAAGATGGCTTCGGCTGTGCCAAAGATGGTTGCGGCTTATGTTGGGGTTGATGGAGTCCATAGGCTTTAGGTGGAGGCGGAGGCGGAGGCATACTCATAGTCACAGGCATAGTCATAGGAATGCCTCCAGCCATTTCAAAATTCTTAAAATTCATTACCTGTGGCTGTACTTTCGGCTGTGGCTGTACCTTTGGCTGCACCTGTGGCTGTACCTTTGGCTGCCACTGTGACTGTACCTTTGGCTGCCACTGTGACTGTACCTTTGGCTGTGGCTTTGGTCTTGGTTTAGGCTGAGACTGGCGTTGTGACTTTCGCTCTGCTGGCTTTGGCCTGGTAGTACGTCCTGCTAGTCCATCCTCTCGAGACGGCTGATTGGCGACTGGTCGGCGCCCAAATTCCTCGCACAGGGGTGTGGCTTTGGCGACCATCTCCTTGAATATGGTGCACAGGTCGGGCGGCATATTCGCCATGGTGCTGGTGAAAATATCATCTATAATGGTACGTATATCGGAACTATTCACGCCGCTCAATGCTCCGCACAGGTACAGGATCGTGTGGAGAGTGCGAATCAGGTCGCGTGTGGCAGTCGATTTGACCAGGAGACCGCGCTGAATTTCGACCGCCTTCAGTTCGAGATCGGCCTGCAGGCGGCATTTCTGAAAGCGTTCGCGGGCCGACATCGTCTTGGCCTTTTGAGTCTCCATTGCCTTGTACTCGTCCAGATACTGATGGAGGACACGCAGGGGCTTCAGTAGATCCTCGTTGACGCGATGCAATGTGATCAAGTGGGCGGCAAAGCAACGCTGCTGCTCGTCGCGCTCGGCGATCGTCTTCGCATCACGGCGACCGGAGGTCTGAGCCTTGAGACCCGCAAAGTCCTTGGTCAAGGCCGTAAAAGCGTCGATAGTCTTCTGCTTGATGCTCATGAGTTTCGTCAGCGACACCACAGACTCCAGCAGCGACTTGCTGTAGCCGGCATTCGAGAACATGGCACACTTCTCCTCCAACTTGGAGCCAACGCCCTCGAAGCCAGACTTGTCATCGGTAACGGCCATCATTACGGGCAGCGGCAGGCTCTCGCAGCCCATTTCCCCCTGCAGCTTCTTGTCGTGCAGACGCAGAAACTGCTCCTTTCCGGCTGGCACTTGGACACTCAGCTTCACGAGGTACGTGTTGTCCTTGGGCTGGTGGCTGACAACCACCCCATGGGCGACTCCGCTGGGCAGGTAGGTAGTCACCCTGGCGTCCATCGGCAGCGGCATCGGTACACGGCTGGGCAGCAGCTGCAAATCGGACTCGTGCTTCTTCCTATCGAATGTGCCCTGCTGCATCTGGCGCACAAGGTCGCGCAGGTGGTCCCACTCCTCCACATCGGCGGCTATGAAGGCCTTCGAGAAGCGTCGCGGCTTGCCAATCGGCAGACGCACCAGCTGCCAGCTGCGGCGTGGCATGGTGCGCGTGCCAATCAGACAGCCCAGATCCTTGATTAGCTTGTCCAGGTCGTAGAAGGCGCTGGCCGCTATGGGCTCGTCGAGGAACGACTGCGCGAACTCGCACCACATCCAGCGCTGAGCTAACAATTCATTCATAAAGTGACTGAAGCAGCCGAAGCCCTCCGGCGCCTTCACCACCGAACTGTTGACTACTGTCAGCCCGGCTACCTCCCCCGGCTGGGAAACGGGCATCGCTGAGGCCTTGCGCTTGCAGAATGAGGGCCGCTTCACAAAGAGCTCGTCATGGTTGACATCGATGTGGGGCACGGCCGCCTGTGCCTTTTCCTCCTGCAACTTGGACATTCTTGTGGTGGTGCACAAACCGATTTCCGATAGCTCTGGCGGCGTCAGTTCCGAGCTAGCGGATTGCTGCGACATTTTTCAAGCGAAACCTTTTGGAAAAGAGTTAGTGTGTGTGTGTGTGTGTGTGCGTTGGCTGGGTGCGTGTGTGCGCTCACCTTTCTTGCTTTCACTCGACTTTCAGTCTACTTTCATTCTATTTCAGAACTCAAATTGTTTCCAGAACTTTTCCAAGTGACGCAACGCGTGGCGGAAGCAGGGTTGCACTGAATGGGGACGGAGGGGGCTGCCAACCTGACTTAAAATTCATTTAGCTTACATTAGGGGTACTCTTAGTGGATAAATTGGCTTGAATTTAAAACCAAGTTGAATCAAGTCGCTTTCAGATGCAGTTATCCTGTCAAGTGGTTTAGCATTGTTTAGCTTGTTTTATTTATTTTATTTTGAAAAGTGCTGAATTTTTAATTAAAAAAAATTTGGTTTTCTATTTGATTTTCGCTCTTTTTCCTGCAAATTGCAGTGGTATTTCGGGGTAGTGGTAGGGGGGTAGGGGGGGTGGGGAATGGGAACTCGGGAACGACTCCATTTGGAAAAAAATAGTAAACGGCAAAAGTTTCGCGGGAAATCAGAGCCAAGACCGACCGACCGACCGACCGACCGACCGACAAGACTGGACTTCTGGTCTTCTGGTCATTGGGGCGCGTAATTAATAAAGTTTGCATACGATTGGACTGCCAGGAGCTGTTGCCATAGCCACACCCCCATCCCCATCCAGTTGCTGGCGCCCTTCTGGAATCTTATGTAAGTGGCCCCTGCCCGACAATAGGCGCAAGTTCCGGACATTCCATCCGGACGATGTGGAAGTACTTATGTACGTACTGGCCCAGCCCAGCCATACGCACGTGCTGTGCTGTGTTTGGCGGTGTTAAAGTGCAGAAAGAGCTTTAAGGACTCTTCTTTTCAGCATCCATGGTGTCATCGATGGTGTTTGTCGGAATCGCATTTAATTCGTCCATTCGATTCCCGACCAAACACGAGAAAGCAATTTTAATTTGCATTTCGTTACCTACAGTCAGTGCCAGGACAGCCAGCGGGTGGTGCGAGCATTTCTAATGCAGGACACCTGCTGCAGCTGCGTCCCATTTAATCAGCAGCAGCTTGCCACACACACACACACACACACACACAGCTGCACAGAGGACAAGGTGCGCTTAAAATTAAAAAAAAAAAACCCCACAATAGGGAGAGAGCAGAGAGCAAATAGAAGACAAATGGGAGCGGGGAGCGGGGCACAGGATCAGGGCCAGCGATAAGACACAAAGCACAACATTGAGATTGAACTAATGAAAGCTGCAGGCGCAGAAAATGACAGCAAGACAAGGCGTCCCCTCCGCCTCCGTTCCCAAAATATACGCCCAGAGAGTCCCCCAACAGCCCCTCCACCAACCACCAGCCATCAATTTTGCTCCGCTCTGCTCTGCTCTGCTCTGAGTGTACGATGATATGTCGGTGAACAAGCAAGACCAACGGGTTATTCATGTGTGTGTACACATACATACATATAGTATCATACATATACATACATACATATGTACACTTGTATCTGAATGTTCGACTCACTTACAGCCTGCGGTCTCCTATACACTGGGAGAAAAATGGCAACAGTAAGTAAGTAGGAGGAAACTTAACTTAATTAAGTTCAAGATAACAATAATGATTGAGTAAACAACTTTGCTTGAGTAAAACCAAAGAGGAAACAACAGCCCGTTTTCTTTTAGTGCATTTTCCAGCGTGCACACAGCACGCAGTCGTCCCCAGAGCAGAGCAGAAGCAGAGCAGGAGCAGAGCTCCTAGAAGCCCCTCTCGAAACTTAAATTCTTCGGTTGACAGCTTTAGCTGCTGCCTCATCGACAGCACCGCCCATCAGACCCGCCCCCACACACCCCGCTGTGCTTATATCTTTTCACTGTGCATTTTCAGTTTATGACAGTTTGTGGACATTAAATTTTTCAAAGTGGTCTTCTATATCGCCGGCTAACACTTGTGTGTGGACGCCGACGCCGACGCCGAAGCTGGCTTATCGGCAACCCCAAGACATACATATTAATTGATTCCAAGTCGAATACAGAATACAGAAACTGTAGAAACTGTAGAAACTGTAGAAACTCCAGAAACTGCCCAAGTTGTGTCTTTAAGAAGCGTTTTAAAATGGCATAACAAAGCCACTTTGGCAAAGTCATTGGACTCTCTGCTCGCTGGGGACGAGAATGAGAATGGGAACGAGAACGAGGACGAGTCACGTATTGTTTGGGCTAAAGAGGAGCGGGAACTGGCGGAAGACACATCCCGAAAGACACAAAAAAACACATTTGTCGCATTAATTGAAAGCGCGAAAGTGACAGACAAAACTTTTTGCCACAAACCACCATTTGTATTCGCTCTCTCGCTCTTTGATGGTTGGACAAATTCTGGTTTTTATTCGGTGTTTTATCGGAACTCATTTGACACACAGCTAAAAAAAAAAGGCGATTTTGACCGCTATCATGGGGGGGCCTCAAAAAAGGGTCAAAACGAAGCGTTCAAGCGGCATAAACACAAACGTGGGGAGGGGGAATGGGAGGGTAAAACGGGTAAAATATTTGGGTTGGGTTCGCTTTTGGAAAATGCCAATAATAATTATAAATGTATGTATGTATGTATGTATATGCGAGTACCCACATCAAAGCGCTAAAACCTATGGGAAAACGGGCACCTCCCGCACCCCCGCCCGCCCTGGCTCTTGGAAACCCACAAAATTGGTTAAATGAATGCTATTGACAGTTCCAAATATCCAATCCCCAAAGTCAAGACTTAAAGTGTGAAAAAAGTCGACAGATTGGACAGGTGGAAAGTGGGAAAGCGGGAAAGTGGCAAAGGTCAAATGCAATGCAAATTTTTCCCTCATTTCTATGGAAGTAGGTCCATGAATTATGTACATATATTCGCAATGTTTTACTAAGCCAAAGAAAATATCAAAATATTTTCACAGTTTTCACAGTTCAAATATCTCGTCTCGCCTCGTCTGTGGCATGAAAGGTGGAAAGTTAAATGTATTTTATTTAATTGATGGCTTTGTAGTGGAATTGGATTTGGAATTTTTGTAAGCACTTTGCTATGTGTGGATTCAAAAATCCTTTGAGTGATTTCCAGGACCACCTTTGCTAAACAAAAGTCAAATTAAAAAGATGCTGCTTTCTCTTGGACGAATTTCACGAAATTCGAAAATGGAATTCCTTTGATGACAGAATCAGAAACACCAACGAAATTTCTCGGGTTTTCAATTTCAATTACAATCGCCTTTATTTCAATTCATGTTCAATTTTTCCAGTTATTTTACAGCGCCATTGTCTGGCCACAGAGCTTTGTGGCGCCTTGGACGTGGCATCCACAGCATCCTGCTTCGAGCTGCTCCTCCTCCTTCTGCTGCTGTTGCTGACTGTGTGACTCTTTATAGAAGTTTTCTTTTTGTTCAGTGTCCCGTAAAATGCTCATGTGATTGCATTGTCTTCGCAATGGCCGATTCCATTTAGAGAGCCATTCAGAGCTAGGGGAATGCTCGCCAGACAACAGTCGATTGCTGTTTTTGGTGGTCGAATGGTGTCGTGTGGTGTGGTGTGGTGTGGTGTGGGGCGGATGGACACTGCAGCAAATCCTCTTATCAAATTGTCATCGTCATTAAATCGCAATTAGCCACCGCCACCGGCACCGACGCAGTCCAGGATTTCAGGCGACTCTTTTTGCCTTTTGCTGACGACATCAGTTGTGAAAACAGAAAACTTTTAAGCGGAAACACGCGCACGGACACGCTGAACTTTGTTTTGCCTGGATGCTGCCCCCAGCCCTCCAGCCCCCCAGCCCAGTTCCGTTCTCCTGTCGTGTCTTGTGTCTTGTACCCTCACCCTCTCCCTCTCTGATCCAACATCAAATTGACTTAAGCGCTTCGGCTGGGAGACAGCGTCGACCCTGTCCAGATTCATTAGCCGAAGACCAGAGCCAGGACGAGGACCACGCGACCAAGTCATTGACACCGCGTGCTCTTTGTTGGCAACTTCGGAAACTTTCATTGAGTGGAAAGCTCGGCGCTTAAACAAATCAGCTTAGCTGATTCCCCCTGCCGACACTGATGCTGGTGCTCCTGCTGCTCCTGCTGGTCCTGGTGCTGGTCGTGGTCGTTTTCGTGGTCCTGCTGTCAACAGTTGTAAAGCTGAGCGCCATCTCCATCTCCGGCCATGTCATGCCACGCCACGCCACGCCATCCGCTGGTATGACGGATGATGAAGCCCATGTTCGGGAGTCTTTCTGGGAGTCTTTCTGGTTTTTATGTGTGCTCCGGTCCCAGTATGAGTACTGCCAGCGGGTTTTTTGCTGATTTACGTCACGGCAGTACATCCAACAACAGAATAATATATATCCTATCCCATCCTATCCTATCCTATCCTATCCGGAACAGGGAGCTGTCACAACGGACGGACACCCGAAGCCCACTTTCATTTGCATTCCCAAGTGGCTCTCATATCGTGGGGAGGTGGTTGTGGAGTGGTGGGGGCGATCTCTTTTCGAGGGGCTATTCCTGGCAGGAAATTTATTTTCAACTTAAAGACAATTCACTTAAGTGTGGTCCGAGTGCGAGGACGAATGCAGGGCACGGCATATCCCGGGCAGTTGCCATGTTTCCTCATCCCGACCCCGACACACACAAAGCGCAACAATCACCACACACACACGCACACATGCACACACGCATAAGCACAGCTGTAACGTAACTGTAAACGGCAGCCATTGTGGTGGGTGTACTTTCGTGCTGCTTTCTTCGGCTTTGGCTTTGGCTGTGGCTTTGGCTTAGCCTTAGCCGAGCATTTCCGTTGAATTATAAACATTTATTTCGACTCGTACTGCAATCTGGGAGCCGTACTCCGCACTCCGTACTTCTCCTAGCCGTAGTCGTGCTACGGGCCAAAACAATTGCCAAATGCGGTCACATAGAGACGGAAACGTGCCCCAATCTTGGCGGCTGTCAGGCTCCACTCCCACCGCGGCCCATGCAGCTGGCAACATGAAATAATTCCTTTCGGCTTTAAAGTGAAGCTTAAGCAGCTCAAAGGACTTGGCTCGTAGGGATTCATCACTTAAACCTCATTATCCCAATCATAAATGTCAATAAAGTCGGCGAGGAGTCAATCGATCCATCCATCCATCGTTCAATTTGGAAGTTTTGCGTGAAAAACAAAGCCAGAAGCCATTGCCATTGCCAATAACTCTTGGCTTTATCTCTCGCCTCTCCGCTGTATTATTTATGGGCATTCAAATATGAGAAATCTTCCGCCTGTCGCCGCAGGATCCATACCCACCCACCCACACAGGGAGTGCCTGCCAAATGTCATGTGGCGCCCGCATAACCTTCTATGTATTTTTCTTGTTTTTGCCACCCTGTCTGTCTCCCGTGCTCCTCTGACATTTGCAACATGCAGCTGGGGGGTGGGGGGTGGTCGGAGGGAAACTCCGAATCTGAATTGTGAATTGTGAATTCCGGCGGGGGAACTCCCCATACAACAAACAGACAAACAGACAATGATGTCGGCTGCATCTGTTTACGAGGCCATCCCCTGTATGTGTGTGTGTGCATGTGAATGTCCAGGAAAAACAAGACAATAGACAAGTTGTTCCTTTTTTTGCTGCAAAACTTAAGAACTTGAGCGGTAATCGTAGTAGTCCTCCCCCCACCCCACCCCTCTCCGCACCAAAAACCACTAGGGGAGGGGAGGGAACAGGTCACAGGTCACGTACCTTGCATGAAAATGTCTATTTATGGAGGGCTCCATGGGAAGCCACCTACCAGCGTTTTACGTTTATCCTTATAAGTAGTTGAAAAGTTGCCAGAGAAACATAACGGCAATTGATGTTAGGGTGAGATACGTACAGTGGAACTTGCATAACTTGCATTTTCTATATGTATTTCGAGGTAAAACAACAAATTTGAGTCATCAAAACTCAAATACCAATAAACCAATCAAATGTCTGCATTTTTATATTTATTTATATTTTTTTTGTTTATTTATTGAACTATTTACAGTGTGTTTGGTTGTGCAAATATTTTCATTAAATGTGTGTGTTGCCACGTGCCGCTCCCCTGCCTCTCCTCACTCCCTCTATGTCTCATCTCCCATCGCTCTCCATTCTCGTAGAAATGTTTATAGCAGCAAATAAAATTTAAGTTTAAATTTTCATAAATCCCTACACTTCAATAAATCCCAGGAAATCCCCCCCTACCCCTCTGGAAAGCCATTTCCTGTGATTGCTCTTTAAACTGAAGCCCCAGATTTTAGCAACACGTTCTGGTTGCTCCTTGATGTGCGACAATTTGTCCGAGCAGCAGACCCAAAAAAACACACACAAACCTTCCCTTCCCTTCCGTTGCCTTGCCTTGCCTCCCCCCCTCTCAGGAATCATGGCACTATAAAACACACAAATCGTTTCTGGGGAATGCAAAATAATTTGCAAATCAAAGATTGATGCAGCAGCACAAAAAAAAACACCAACAAACGGCAGCAAAACAGCAACAAAAATATGGACACAAAAAAAAAGGGAAAAACCGATTCCAAATCCACACGACACCCCCGCAGGACTCTTGCTTGGGTAAGGCATCCACATCGAATCCTTGTCGTCGTCGTTGTCGTCGTCGTCGTAGTCCTCGTTTTCAAGCTGATGACATGACCAACCCAACAAATCGTAAATTCGATAAAAGGAAATTAGAAGGAAAGACATCCTCCTAACCGGAACGACAAGGACAAAAGGAGTGTTTGAGATTTTCCATTTTGTTTGTCTGCCGTTGCCGCTGCCGTTGGCAAAGGAATTTAATCCTGCAATGTAGAAGGAAATTCCGCACACACTACGCACAGCCGCACAGCCGCCGCATGGAAATTGAAAACCGAATTTGTCGCATTGTTTGCCTACAAATTAGGTGTCGAGCCATAAATTGATTATCTGAAATTTATGACTTTCGATTAACTCCAGGAGGAGTCTGTCTCAGACTGGAAAGTCACGTAAAGGGGGGCACAAAACCTGAACCAAATCACTCAACTCATTGTGGCAATTATTGGGCAACTAACTCTTCGCCTGTCTAGACACGAGCACTGGGAGAGCACTGGGGGAGCACTGGGGGAGCACTGGGAGAGCACTGGGAGAGCACTAGGGGAGCACTGTCCAGAATTTTGATGAGCTCGAAGCCAGGACTCCAGCTTAATTGCCATAATTCCTGACCATCATATCATACCATCATGCTCGGTGGCTAATTGAAATTGTGGCCAAAGCAGAGCGTATCTTAAATTATGATCTTTGAATGCCAGGAATGGAATGCTGGCTCTGGGCATTGGGCAATTAAAACTTTATTTATTACAGCCCAGCGCCAGCCAAGAAAAGTGCAGCAAACTATTTCGCCTTGATGCTGCCTGCTGCCTGCTGCATGCTGCATGCCTTCTAAAAAGTAAAAGCCGCGAAAAGAGCCACCGCCGCGCACACAGATCCCCAATCTTTGTAGGAGGGAGCCTCAGGAGGAGCAAAAAGGGCCAAAAGTACCTTACGTTTGCTGGCTCCCTGAGGCAGGGGGTTTGTGGCATAAGAAGAATCTTCTCAAGTAACTAAACCTCAAAGAGCAACCATGCAACAATTGCACGGGCCAAAGGTTTACCAGGAAAAACAGACCACCAAGCACATTTGCAGAATAATATTTGAATGCACCCCAAAGAATATTTCCTACTAAACGAAAAAAGTATCTTCAATGGGAGCGAGGACCGAGAACCCCTATTGAAATGATGGCTGCTGGAAATGTTCTACTGAAAAGCAATTAAGACCAGATGATGCTCTAATCATAAACGAATGGAAAACTAGTTCATGGAACACAGAATTCACTTGAATATTGTATAGTGTGGTTCCTTTAATAGAACTTCCTATCGCTATCGCAGAGGGGGGTTCTGGTGCAAAGATATCATAAAAATGTACAACTTTTGTAATTACAAAATAGTTTGGCCAAAACATGGGATATTTCAGATATTTCTGTACAAGGCTCATAACAGAAACGCACACGCACGCACACACGCAGACACACACACACCTATACCTATACCTATGCCTATCCTTAAAGATATAGTATCTCTAGCCGCCCGAAACAGATTTTATTGAGACATTATCAGGCGAAATAAACGGGGACAATTTGCCGAAATTTGGAGACTGGGCGACTGGGCGAGAGACTTTTATGGATACCATTCACCGTTCCGACAGCAAAAGGCGTTACAAATTGCCTGGATGGAGGCGTGGCATCTATGGCCATGGGCATAGTTATTGTCCAACAACCACTGTCATCTATCCCCTGTCTCCTGTCTCCTGTCTAATGAATGGAAATGTATGAGCGATAACCGTGTGGATGTGTGTGTGTGTGTGTGTGTGTGTGCGTCGATCCGACTTTTTATAGCCCATAACCCCCTGGCAACAACATCGGCATCGGAATGGAATCGGTGAATGGCAGAATATTTGTGACTGTGACATTGTCCCCTCGATTCATCACCTGCCTCCCTGTCCCTGTCCCTGCCCCCTCCTCACAGACAATTAAGTGAGCGATAAAATGCAAAAAGCAAAACAAATTAAACAAAAAAAAGCCAGCAAAAACTTTACCGCAGGAAATATTTGTCAGGGTTAAAGTCGCCGCCATTTAACAGCTCCACACCTTCCGCCGGAAAAGGGGCAGGGGGTGGCAGAAGCGAAAGAAATACATAAATAAACATTTGCCCAGAGCAAACGACAAATTTTCCAAACAGAGACATTAGAAAATGGCTCTAGAGAAAGGGGGTGGCAGTGGCAATGGCAGTGGCAGTGGGAGTGTCCCACTCACTGTTGAGGGGGTGTTTGCCAAACTGTCAAAGAAGCACGAAATGTTTTCAACAAGCGCTTTCCACGGCCAAAAGGGAGCGGGGTGCAACAGAGCGAGGTTCTACTTCACTTCAGTTCACTTCACATCCTAGGGGAAGGGATTTTCGTGTGTATTCTAAGCAAACTTCAATCACTTCATAAAATATTACGTACAATGAAGAAGCAGAGGACAAACTTGTGTATAAATGAAAACATAGTTGGACAGAGGAACAGAGAGGCTTTTGGGCGAAAATGGGAACAAAGTTGGTCCTCTTACTGGCTACTTAGGACCGACTAGTGAAGGGCAGGTGCAAAGAAGAAACAACAAATCAAAGCTTTTGAAAACTCTTTTCGGAGCTCTTTACCGCACAATACTTCAACACTCGACTCAACACTTTGTCTACTTAATTACATCCAACAAACTATAGCCGAAAGTAAAACTAATAGCTTCAAATACTTGAAACTTTTTTGATTTTGAATTTTAATTTGAATTTGGCGCCTAGCAACATCGAGAACATTCGTTAGTAACATCGAGAATATTCGGGGGCTACACACTTTAGATTTCTTGCCATCCCCAAGTGTGACCGCATAACAGTCGATGATAATCGATATCGATAGTGCACAGCAAATCAAGTTCAAATACCATTGATATTGAAAGAATAAGTTAAAGTGGCATTTAAATCGTTAGTATCAGAGTGCGAATATTCAGAAATGTATCACACCTTTCAAAAGAGTAAGTGACTTAGCGCCTCTCTTCCCACACCTTTTGCTTAATTAAACGACCTCTCTGAGACATCTAAGAGCGGCATTGCTATTGCAAATAGTGTGTGCTGTTATTTTGGCGCACGCTCTATAATCGTATGGGGAGACGGAGGTAGATTGTTTGGATGAGCTCTTATTTGTGATCCTCTCTTCCTACTGCATCTGATGTAAGGGTAATGCCCAAAAGCGGGGGCGGAATGTTAAGAGCGCAGCAGAGCTGCGCTAAGAACGGCACTGCTTGTGCAAACCGTGTGTGTTGTTCTTTTCGCGTACGCTCTAGAATCGTAGGGGGAGACGGAGAGCTGCGCTAAGAACGGCGTTACTTGTTCAAACAGCAGACTTGCGCTAGAATCGTAAGGGGAGACGGAGAGTGCGTAGATGTCCACATCAGCATAGAAAAGGTAGATTATTTTGATGAGCTCCTTTCTGTGCATCCTCTCTTTCTAGTGCATCTGATATATGTAAGTGCAATGCCCTAGAGCGGGGGCAAAAAGTTAAGAGCGCAGCAGCTTCGCTCTCATCGGCTTTGCTTTTGAATTATGTGAGGCTTTGCAATTGTTTTATTTTCTTTGGCATATGCATCGTTATTGTTGTTACCTGCCAATACGCGCTCTCTTTTCGGGTAATGGTTTGATCAAATACAGCAAATACAACTGCAAGCTGGATGTGTGTTACATTTAAGAGTACGAATACGACCCGAAAGAGAACAAGCGGACCACCCTATATAATTTCATCATGTCCTGAAGCAGGGCAAGAATTTAAGAGCGCATCTTTGCTGAGGGGATATACATAAGTGAATCTTTTGACATAGTGAAAACTCAAGTTTGTGGCCTAGTAAGAGCATAGTTAAATAGATCACAGAGAAATAATGTAGGTCAACGCCTCTCTCTTATTCTCGTTTTCTTTCGCTCTTACCTCACACTAAATTAACATTAACATGCCTCTGCCTATCCAGAGAGTTGTAACACAGCCCTTACTTGTGTCCCTATTGATTAAAATCAGACAAATCTGAACATTACTGATTTAAGTTTTGGCGCTTAGAATAAGACCGATCGCGTTCCTGCGCATGCATCTTACCATCCCTAAGTGTGGCCGCATTACAACCGATAAGTATCAATACATCTCACTGTCCAAGCAAGGAAAAGAAAATCTAGCCAGGTAAGAACAATTGGAAATTTTGTATGGGACCAAAGTTCTCACTGTTGTGTCCGCACCAATAAACTACATACCCTCTTTTATACTCTATCGATAGTACATACTGCATAATAAAAACAAAATAGGCCGAAACCAAACGATTTGGTACTATAAAAATGTAATTTAGCTTATCAATTTAGACAAATAAAAGAATTTGGAAAAATATTTCGAGAATTCCCGCCTTTTTATCGGCGGATGCAGCACTGTCAATCCACAGCAACTCTAAGCTGCAAGAAACATCGAGATATTTCGGTGTGCAGACGGGTTGTGCTTCGGGCGACAATGAAGAAAATAGAGTATATGTATTATCTTGCATAAGCACGATTTTTTTTAATTTTGAATTTTCACTCTGTCAAATCGTGCTTACTTGCACCATTTATTTCACTAGATGCATTCATAACCTTGTCGCGTCGCTCATTCACTTTCAAACGATTCCACTTTGGCGCGCAGTCGATAGTATTGGTAACCGTATGTTTGGATTTGCTCATATTTTTCGTTGACTGTTTTTGTTTAGTCCATATTTTCTAAACAATCCAATCAAAAAAGTCATATAAATTAGCCACTCTGCTAGATATTTGATGCATCGATCGGATAAATTTATGTGTTTAGGGATAAAAGTATTTGGTAGGTAGTAATATTCAACCGAACATCAAAATTGAGGAATATGATTTCAGAACGATTAACCCATGGGCAACCAGTGGTTATTCAAATATTCTGCATGAAAATTATAATTTTATAATTATTTCAGCGCAGTTCAGGTGGAAGATATCACGGTAATTTTTATGTTGAAGTAAAAAAAAGGATAGAAATATAATAAGACTTTCAAAAAGTATTGTTTTCCGCGTTTCAGCCCACGTTGTCATACTGTTTAAATAAAGGGGGCTTGAGTGGGTTAATTTCTCAAAGCTGCGAGAAACATCGAGAAAATTCGATGAGCAGACCGACAAAAGTCTATATAAACCCCTGCAAAATCGTGCCTCAAACAAAAAAATTTTTTCAAGCAACCAAGCAACAAGGGTGTGTGCTAACACAGCTACGAGAGAAAAAAAAGAAAATTGATTGAGAACGTCATCTATTATTTTCAAGAACGTATAATACACAGTGAAATAATACAAACGCAAACAAAAAAGACAAAAGAAAATTGTAAAGTGAAGTGAAAAATAGTTATAGCAAAGAACTAACAGCGTTTAAGGTGAGTTGGTGGAGCAATTGAGTTGCTACTCGAAATTAGCATATTTGCATGGCATTCCCAATGCCTGCCCAATATAATGTGTGTGATGTGTGTGCTGTGTGGTGTGTGGGAGAATATTATATTGGAGACATGCACAGGGGCGGGCACAGACAAACGCGTCACTCGTGGAGGGGAAAATGACAACACATCAGGCACCAGGCCCAAGCACTGGGGCTGTGTCGTTGCACAACTCTGTGTTCTAGCAATTTCTATTATGCGAGTGGCGTTGAAAAGCACAATCGAAGCGAAGAGCTAATCAGTTCACATGTACTATAATATTCTCTGTATTCTCTGTTCGCTTACAGCTTAAAAGAGACTGAGCAAGATGGCCAAAGACTTCTACAAGATTCTGGGCATTGACAGGAAGGCCAACGACGATGAAATCAAGAAGGCCTATCGCAAGCTGGCACTGAAATACCATCCGGACAAGAACAAGAGTCCACAGGCGGAGGAACGCTTCAAGGAAATCGCCGAGGCGTACGAGGTGCTGTCGGACAAGAAGAAGCGCGACATCTTCGACCAGTATGGCGAGGAGGGCTTGAAGGGCGGCATGCCCGGACCAGATGGCAAGAGCCAGCCCGACGGCGGATTCCAGTATCAGTTCCACGGCGATCCACGTGCCACATTCGCACAGTTCTTTGGCGCCGCGGATCCCTTCGGCGTGTTCTTTGGAGGCGGCGACAACATGTTCGGTGGAGTCGGGGGCGTCCCTGGAGGCAATACAAACGAGGTTTTCCTGAACATGGGCGCCGAAGATATGTTCGGTGGCTTCAATCCCAATGCTGGAGCCTTCCGCTCCCAGTCGTTCAATGCCCAGGCTCCGAGTCGAAAGCGCCAGCAGCAGCAGGATCCCCCCATCGAGCATGACCTGTATGTGACGCTAGAGGAGGTGGACAGGGGCTGCACCAAGAAGATGAAGATTTCGCGCATGTCCATTACACAGACGGGCAATGCGCGAAAGGAGGAAAAGGTGCTCAGCATCACTGTGAAACCGGGCTGGAAGGCGGGCACAAAGATCACCTTCCCCAAGGAGGGCGACCAGGCGCCCAACAAAGTGCCAGCAGACATCATATTCATCATACGTGACAAGCCGCACAGCCAGTTCAAGCGCGAGGGCAGCGATCTGCGCTATACCGCTCAGGTAAGCCTGAAGCAGGCCCTTTGCGGGGCAGCGGTGAGCGTTCCAACACTGCACGGCGACCGCATACCTGTGAACCCAGCCAACGAAATCATCAAACCCACCACCACACGACGCATCAATGGCCGCGGCCTGCCCTTCCCCAAGGAACCATCGCGTCGCGGCGACCTGATAGTGAATTTTGACATCAAGTTCCCGGACAAACTGCCGGCCAGCCTCACCAGCCAGCTGGCGGAGATGCTGCCAAATTAGATGGGAATGGATCTACCTACTACCAACTCGTTATTAATTTAGTTAAGGCCTAAATTTAGTTTGTATTACGTAAGTTTAAGACACATTTTAAAGCCGCCCGCTTCAGCATAGAGATACGGACTTGGAGGCGGCGGTAGGATACGATGATGGGACAGTGTTCCCCGCAAACAGCTGTAGATAAATATTTATGTGTAGCGAAAAGCGACGAAAGAAATCGGAAAACAGAAACCAGAAAGTAGCAGGCGCTAAATATTTCGCGATAAGATAAGCAAGAAGAAATGGAGACACGACGTCTAAGTTGTGGGTGAGAGAAACCCGTTTTGTGTCGGAGACTGATCGATTATGGACATACTACACTAAACACTATAATAGTAAACCAATTCCACTTTTCATTTAGCAAAATTGTTTCGTATTTTTCCCTAAAAGTAAGAAAATCAAACTGTATACATATATCTTTTTTTTGTAAGCCCAAAATCTCTGGCATTTTATTTAAAAAAAAAAACACCCCTCCCCGCAATATATTATAATGGATTTCTTTCGTTGTAGGGTGTAGTACGTTTTAGTACCGTTATTATTATTATTGTAATTATTATTTGAAAGCAAAACCAATAAAAAAATTTATACAAATTTACAGTGCTTTTTGTGGGGCAAAGACAACAATTTGTAATGGTATGTTCAAGGGAAACGTTTAGCATTTGCATAAATTCTAGAACTACCTTGAGCTACTAGGTGAACAGAGATCGTAGCTGCTCGAAATAGCTACAATATATGATATAAAGTCTCCATGAAACCACTTGGGCACTGCACGGCCCCTTTGAAAATGGCGCCAAAGCATGCAAGACTGGTGCTGAAAAGCGTAAACAAATTGGTAATTTTGCAGCACTACAAAAATATAATATATAATGTAGCATACATTTAGCATGTCAAAACCATGTAGAAACATGTAGTTCCATGTAATGCCAGTGAGGGAGCCACGGTGCAACCCGGCAGCAGCCGTTAAATTTGAAATTTCGATTAAAAGCACAGCTTTTATATTATATGTTTATTTTATTAGTGATTTCAACTTATGTTGTATTATTGCTGACTTTACTAATTAAGGCCTTGTACAAAAAATTATTGTATTTTCGTTAAGTGCTAAATTCTATGGTCGTCGTAGTACACATTTCTCTCTGCGTATATCTCGTTTTTTGTGTGTGTTTCGCTCTGTATGTGTGTGTGGGTGTGTATGGTATATCGTAATATGTATAAGATAGGATAGCATTTGGGGCGTTGTTAGTATTTATAAACAATTGCATTGAATAAATGTGTAATAAACAAAAAAAAAACACTAAAGCATCGAACGTAATATTTGCTGATCGTACGAGTATCTGCGCGTACTATATCTTTACATAACGAATCGGAATCGGGCTGTAGCCGGAAGCCGCTTGGCGGTCCTTCGAAGGATATATGTATGTGTATATGTATGTATGTGGTATGAAATAATACGAATTATAATTAAACTAAACGTATTTTGGCACTGTAAATAAAAGTTGCATCCGATGGAACCCTACAAAAAACATACATAAAAAAAAACATACATTACAAATTAAAAAAATTGCTGCTATCAAATGGGGAAATCAATCGTAATAAATTACACAAAAGTTGCAAAATGCCAAATGCAGATAGTAGATATCCCTACTGTCGCTCCTCCTATCCCCCTACTATCTCGTAGATGCTAAGATTTTTCGTTCGATTATACTAAGAGGCTGCTCTGCTCTGCTCTCCACTCCTGCACTCCTGTCCTCTGGGGCCACTACAGTCTAGAGACGGCTAGACCATCCCAAAGTCGGTGCAGACTGAAGCTGCCGTTGCGGCCGCCGCTGTTTGGTTATTTTGCTGCTTCTCCTTTGCATTGTTTGCGGCTGCCGCTGCCGCCGCCGCCGCCATGTTCAGCTCCACCAGGGTATCGATGCTGTTGAGGCTGACGCCCTGCAGGATCTTGCGCGCCGCCAGCGACGTAAAGTTGAACGATAAGTCGGTGAGGCTGGGAAAATTGTAGAGCTCCTCGTTGCCGCCAGCCAAGACACTGCCCATGCCCATGCCCATGGACATGCCCTGCTCCAGGGACTCCTTGGTCAGACTGAGACGTCGGTCGATTCCCTCCTTGTCCATGGCCTTGTCGTTGGCCAGATCCTTCAGCGCCAGATTGGGCTCGCTGCCCAGCGGATTCGGATTGTTCGACTTGCGCAGCAAGTGGGCCAGCGCCATCTCATCGCCGTTCATCGAACCCTTCTGCAGCTGGCACACGGACTCGTAGCATAGGTGCTTCAGATCGGTGCTGCTGTTCATCATCAGATTGTGGTTGCTCTGCGCCGGGGCCAGATCCTTGGAGCTCTTCTCGTAAAAGTGCAGATTGCCCACGGATCCGGCGATCTCAAAGTCTTGCTTCGCCAGAGCCGCCAGCTTCAGGGGCTGCTGCTGCTCGGCGCTGGGCGAGTTCGGCTGCGACTCGTTCTTCAGGACATTGTTCTTGTAGGCAATCCCATTCGCCAGCTGGAGACAGAGCTTCCGGCTGTTGTTCATTGTGGCATCATTGTTGGTGTTCTTCGCGTACTTGCCACCATCGTAGATTGGGATCTCCGGGATCTCTGGCATATCGACGGGGCACGTGTTGTCCGGCGAGCAGCTCTCGCTGATGAAGGAAATGGAGTCACAGGTCTCCGAGTTGGCCTCCGTTTCGCTGAGGGGCTGCTCGTTGGACACAGACTCCGGCTGCTGGTGCTGGTGCTGGTGCTGCTGCTGCTGTTGTTGTGCTGCTGTCCGGACTGGCGTGGAGGTGGCCACTGGTGCAGCCGCTGGAGCAGTCGCTGCAGCTGGGGATGAGGTCTGCTTGGACAGCGTCTTCTTGATGATCTCCCCCCTCTCGTTCGTCATCGTTTCGTTGTTGATGATGAACACATTCGAGTTCTCCAGCATCTTGCCGTTCTCCAGGGTGATCACACTTCTCACTGGCGAATTCTGCACAAAGATCTTGGTGCTGGGTATGCTCTGGCCGCCCCCGCTCGATGTGGTCGTGACCTGCAGCGTAATCGAGTTGTTGCTACTCGAGTTGGGCACTCCATTGTGAGTGTGGGTGTGGGCGTGGGCGTGGGGGTAGCTCAGCTCCTCAAGTATCCGATTGGGTGTGCTGGCCCTCTGCCTCTGGGCCTGAGCCTGGGCCTGGGCCTCGGCCACACGGGCCCGCATCGCCTGGTGACGCGGCGTGCCCCGTGGCGAACCGTTCAGCAGCAGAATGGAACGAGTGCTGCCGCCACTGCTGCCACTGCCGCCACTGCCGCCGCCACCGATGCCACTGCTGCCGCCCGTTGAAGGTGGCGCCACCACAGCGGTGTTGGTGGAACACTGCGAATCGAGACTAGAATGGCCGCTGGTCTTCTGGCTGAACGAGACCTTGCCGATGCTGTCGATGCTCGAGGGGCCGCTCGCAAACATCGATGACGTCTTGCACGACTCCAGGCTGGAGGGACCGCTGCTCTGCAGACTCCTGTACGTGGCCTTGTTGTCCGTGCAGCTATTGATGATCAGTCCGTCCGTCTGGCGCTTGGCCGCCGCCGCCTTCAGAGTGGCGGAGCGCGAGGGCGAGCTCTCAAAGATGTGCTTTCCAATCACCGACTTTTGTGCTGTCTTCGGGGGCGCGGCCGTATGGCCGTGGCCCATCGGGTGGCCCAGGCGCGAGAGCGTGGCCGAGGAGTGATTCATCTTGGCGGCTGTCGTCGTGACTGTGGTCGCTGGTATGGACTGCGTGGAGCGAGGTAGCGAGCCGCTGCAGTAAACCGGCGAACGGCGGCGGATGGGCGAACAGTCGCGTGAGGATATCAAGAAGGTCGATTCGCTGGACATGTGACGGCGATGGCGACGAGGCAGCGTCGACGAACGCTGGCTCAGCTCCGAGCCATCGTAGAAGGTCGAATTGGACAGGGTGTGGGCCACAGGCATGTCCTTTAACAGGAATGGGAACGCGATTAGAAAGTGTCCAAAGGAAGGAGTATACGATTGGAATGGAATGCTTACATGCTCGGCCGTTTGGGTGCCCACGCTGTGCAGATGGACGGCTCGCGTGTTGAACCACTCAGCGGGCGGGAACTGTGCGGAATATGTCTCGATCTGGCGCTGCTTGGCTCTGCCACTGCGTCGGAACAGCCGTGAGAGCAAAGATCCTTTTTCTGTGGAACATCAGCATTAGTCTGGATCGCCTATGGATGAATGAATGGCTTTTGCGACTCACTGGGTGATGACGAATCTGTGCTTTGGTATTCCGAGCTGCTGCTGTCCGTGGTGTTCAGCGTTTGGGCGTACGTCTTGGAGAGACTCCGTGTGGAGGCGCAGCGTTGCAGGCGCTTCGATGATCCAAAGAGCCGCAAACTGTGCCGTCGCTCCAAGCTGCGCGGCGTCGGAAACGAGGCGCTGCGTCGCTTGGCCGCCCTTGGATAAATGATCTTGTCGTTGGGGTTGCCTGACGATTGATTCAATCATTGATTGATTTGAAACTGAAACTGCAACTGCAACTGCAACTGATTGAAGACTCACCACCGCAAATCACATCCGCCAGATTCGTTTGGATGCACTGGTGGGTGAGGTCGCCGTCCCGCTCCGTGGATATCTCGCCGTAGAGCGAGTGCAGGGCCTCCGAGTTGGACATGAGCATGGTGCGTGCCTCCTGGGGCACCACATCGTCGCTGTGCTGCTGCTCCTCCTCCTCCAGCTGGGCGTAGGCCAGGCTGCCGCCGTTCATCTGATGGTGATTGCTGCGCGGTCGGGACCGACTGCGACGACGTCTGGATAATACGAGTAGGAGGAGCACAAGGATCAGTTGGTCGGACAGGACAGAGAACCGGACAGGACACTCACTCTGGCGTAAAGATGAAGTAGCCCTTGGAGGTCTGGTAGATCTTCTGCTCCTGCATCAGCTGGGCCAGCGTGTCGTAGATCACCTCCGTGGCGGGTGTCGTCATGTGGGGAAAGCGGGCGCCCAGCTTGCCCCGCACATGCTCCACGGTGGCCGACTGTCCCTCGGCGGTGAGGTCCATGATCACGTCGCAGAGTGCCTCTGGCAGCGGCGTGAACTGTCCCTGAACCGTTGGCGTCACAATGCAATCGTCAATGTCACCTGCAACAACAGCAACAAAAACGAACAAATGAATGGGGGTGAGGGGCACAGAGATTTTGATGGTCAGTGCTACAGTGCGGTGCAACAGGCCACAAATAAGGCTAATCACTGCCACAAAACCAGCTACCAGATGCTCCCCTTTTGGGGCATCGAAACTTGATCGCATTTTTCCAACGAAACTCGTAGGATTTTTTCGCTGTAGTTTTGCTGTTGTGATGGCATTTTGGGTGGCCACCAGGGAGACTGCCATAGCCATAGCCATAGCCACAGTTAGAGCCACATCTAGAGGCACAGCTAGAGCCACAGCCACTCTCCGTTTGCCTTGGCTCGCTTGGCATTTTGGCCACAATTCGAATGGCCGAATGGGGTAATTAAACCGAATTAAGATTTGCTTTTTTGCCATCACCATCGTCATCGGCGGTGACCTCTCCCTCTCTCGTAGGAGGTCATGCCGCATCGATTCTCTGGCATCTGACTTGCCGCCTCCTCCTCCAGCTGCTGGCATCCCCCTTATATGGCCAGAGGCATCGTTAACACGGCGTATACTTAATTAAAAGTGCACACTGAGGCGCCCCTCGCTGCCATCGAAAAAATCGAAAAAGAAAACGAACCGAATTGGGGCATACTCTGTAGAGTGCGGCCTGTGGCATGCCTCATGCATACAGAAAGTTCTACCCATCATCTGGCTATATGGTTATGGTTGTGGCACTCCCCACCCCCCACCCCCCGCCCCCCAGAGTATTCAGCGAGGAGTGTTGCTGTGGCTGTTGCTGTCTCTCTCAGTCTTTGGTGGTGCATCATTGGTGGTGCGCGCCTCCGCCAAAAGACAAAAAGACGCTTCCTACTTGCAGCTTAACCTCTAAATAAATGGGCAAAAACAAACGACAAACACGACACCATGCGGCATCATGCAGCAGCAGCAACGCCCCCGAGGCAACGTGTGGCATGCCTCAAAATTGCAATAACAGAGGCGCTGGTAGAGGGAGAGTGCGAGTGGGAGGGGCAGAGATAAAGATAGAGAGAGAGAGAGGTGAGATGGCGGATGGGGGGGATGGGAGGGCTGAAAAATCAGACCAAGTGTGTGACGACCTCCGGTTGCCCAGGCTCTGGCTGTGTGCCTCTTGGCCAAAAACGTCCTTGCGGCACGTTGCATAATCAATTTTTCAAGTTTTCACTTTCCGTTGCTTTCAGCTTGCAGCTAGCGCCTTGTGCCCCTTGTGGCACTACCCGGCAGCAATTTGCGCCAAGCAATCGCCAAAGACAAAATGCCATGTGGGATGCTCCATCGTCAAGGACAATTAGTGGCAGATAGGCGACAGGCGAGCCAGCCAGCCAGCCAGCCAGCCAGCCAACTTGCAACAACAGCCGCCACAAATCCGCCTTTCCCCTCTCGCTAGCCAGCTGCCACTGCCGCTTCCCCCTCTCTCTCTCTCGCTCTCTCTCTCTCTCTCTTACTTTCACATCGCAAATTTGTCCAGCGATTAATCTTTCGCGGAGGGGCGGGGTGTGTGTGTGTGGCGTCACTGGGAATCGCACTCAATCTCCATCTGCAACTGCAACTGCAACCATTTGTTGTTTGCCACTTGGATGCACTCTCTCTCTCTCTCGCTCGCTCAATTTATTTGCCTTTCGGTTATCATCTGTGGCACATTCTCTAGCACACACCACACACCCCACTCCTCCCATACATTTTCCCACTTCCCATTTTCCCATTCGGCAATTTGGCAGCAACGAACGCCCTGGCTCATAAATTGTGTGCCCAAGCAGTAGCCAAATGTGGGGCCTAGATAAACACAAATATGAGAGATGGCCAGGGCCACACAGCCCACAGTGCCACAGTCCACAGCAGAAGCAGAAGCACATGTCGATATATTTTACGACTGCTGCTCCTCTTTGGAGGAGTGCATTCTGCTTCTCTGCTGCTCCGCTGCTCTGCTGCTCTGCTGCTCCTAGCAGATGGCGGGCGTCATGAACCGATGATGATGAACCGGTCAATGGACCCATCGATGACATGCCCACCATTTGGCACTGCCACTGGCACTGAACGACCGCCCCCACACATTTTCATACATGCCACAAAGGCAACTGCTGTTTGTCCGTCCCTCCGTCTGTCTGTTTGTCTGTTTGTCTGTGGGGAAGGTCAGAGATTCACAGATATTTACATACTTATAGAAGAAGAAGTAAAAACCTTGAAAGCGTACCCATCACTAAATGTATGTACATACATCTACATTACCATCTACATATACATTTATATGTATATTTGCTATATGTCACGCCCAAACTTTGAATAGTTTTCTGTACATTTTTGCCACCTAATGATCTTTTTTATTCTATTTTTATCCATAAGAAATCAGTTTAGATTTTGAATCCATCTCATATCCAGATCCTATCCTTTCGGCCCATAGTTTCTTCTTTTTCATCCGAATCGTGTTTGACTTCGACTTTCTTGGCCAATCAGCACTTTCGGATGAGCGGGATATGCAGTATTTTTAAGAACAAAACAAATACCGAAACTTAATGAAGGGTTTGCGGCTTTAAATACTTTTTAATTACCTTGGAAATAAATGAAAATATCAGGGACCGAAAATAATGATTATTTTTTCACACAGAAGAACTAAATATACCAATAGACTGCTCTAAAGGAATAGACTGCTCTAATAATAATTGAATGATAATAATTATCCATAATAAATATTACTAATATTTAATAATCCATAATAATTATTTTGTGATTTTTTTAAATATATCTTTCAAGTCAATGAAAAATGACAATTGGCCCCCTCGCCGAGGATCAAGGCTCTCCCCAGTCTCTTGTTCCCCCTGCCTTCCCCCCGCACCAGCTCCAGCAAATGCGAGTGCAATTTGTTGCCGTTAGCCTGCGGGCGTTGCCACCCCGTCGCAATTAAAATTAATCAACGAAACGAAAAGCAAACTCGTGACGCCCCCGCTGGCCACTCCATCTCCATCTCCATCTGCGAGTGCGACGAGTATTTGGGATTTCATTTCATTTCATTTCGATTTCCAAATGCATTTCTCTCGCGGTCCTCCCTCAAAGATACATACACACAGATACAGATACAGATACAGATACAGATACAGATAGATATGTACATACATAGTGCGAGGTGGGAGGTGGGGTTGGGGAGGACTCTTAGTGTTTATCGTTTAAGGAAGTGTTAATTTATTTGCTCCTCTCATTCCCCATTGGCTGCGAGGCACACAAGAAAGCAGCAACAACAACAACAAGCAACAACAAGCAACAAAAACAATAATAAATTGCCTTCGATGGCCAAAAATTATTGATTATTTCGAAATGGACAGCGTTAAAAGTTTATGATGCTCTGCGTTTGCTTCATTGTTTTTTGTTGTTGCTGTTTGTTGCATCGCTGGCGGTTATGAGATCAAACGCGAAAATTCAGAGAGACAGGAGAGGGGGAGGGGGCGGGGGGCAGAGGGTTGGGGGTTGGGGGGATAACGCGAAAATGTGCCAACAACACGATAGGCGCACAAGATTTCCTCTTTATGTTTTTGAACGTTTTTCTAAGAGAGAGAGAGAGAGAGAGAGACGAGAGACAAGATGGAAAAACAAAAGCAAAAAAAAACTAAAGACTAAGGAGAAAAAAAATCATACATCAAGATTATTGTTACTTGCGGCAATTGCATCACAGTAATGGCCACAGCCACAGCTACAGCCAGAGCGGCGGATCAGCAGCAGCAGCTCAGATCGCGGGGGCAGGGACAGGGACGGAGGCACAGGGAGGGGGAAATCGCCAGAAACATTTTTCATTTGCATAAAAATTCATGGCAACTACAAGCGCTAAAAATGTTTGCCGCATGTTGCACACACACAGACAGACAGACAGGAGGGGGTGGTGGGGAGGGGTGGTGGAGGCCTGTGTCTTTTGCCTTCCAGTGGGAGGCAGACGAAAAACACAGAAAAAACAAAACAACCTTCAAGCTACAAAACACTTGACTCCGACGCCAGGCCACAGTCCCCCCCCCCCCCCACAGTCACCCCACAAATCTCCCCCCACCCCCCACTGCCCAGCAAATCCTAGAGAGCTCTGCGGAGAGTCCGCTGCGCGTTGACGTCGCTTTTGGGTTTGATTGAACACAAGGATATGTGTCCGCCGGGCAACAAAAGCAACATTTGCAGCATTTGCAACATTTGCAACATTTGCAACAGCCATAGCCATAGCCATAGCCATGGCCACAGCAATAGCAACAATAACATAAACTAAAGCTTAGAGCTCGCAGCTCGCAGCTCGCCACAGCAGCCTTTTTGGAAAACCAAAACGCAACACTTTCACTCTACTTAAGACGGATGGATGGCCAGAAGGAGGCGGGGCGGGGCGGGACAGGAGAGGACGGACAACGAACAGACAGACATCTAAAGCGTTGGTGGGAAAATCGCGGCAATCGTTTTCACGTCTTTTCCATATTTATTATCATTTACAGGCCTCGCGCGCTTCACCCCGCGCGCCGCACTCCGCTCTTAACCGGGCCGACACCGTTTCAGCCAAGATGCAGATGAGGTGGCTGTGGAAATAGCTGAAGGTTGTTTTTGGTTTGCCAGCTTATTGCAGAAGTTTGTCATCTGTGGGTTTTCATTTTCACTCTTGCCCACCGCTTGCCAATCAATCACTTGGATCCAGGGAGCGCCTGGGCATCCCTGGGAGGATTCTTCTAGAGCCCCAGGAACGCAGATCGCAGATCGCATCTCCCTCTCCCTCTCTCTTTCTCTTTCTCTCGTATTCCTGCCCTTTTGCATCGCTCCCCATCTCCTTGCCACATTGGCAGCTTTCCCTGGAATTCCATTTTACATAAGAAGTCAACATATAGCTTTTCCACCCCACCCCACCTCCCCCTGCACCCCCCTGTGGTGGGGGCATGTAGAGCACTTCCAGAGTGAAAAAAAGGCAAAAATGTCTAGCGGCCAAAACGAAGGCAATCACGATTTTGTGTCTGAAACGTTTTCACCGCGTTTTCAATTTCCCATTTAAGTTTTTCCTTTTTCTCTTTGGGGGTTCCATCAGGAGGCAGGCGGCAGAAGGCAGGCGGCAGAAGGCAGGAGGCAGGAGGGTGGTTGCAAAGGCCACGCAGTCGCAGTGGCGGTGGCAGTGTTGCAGGAAAACAGATACGCCTGTCGCTGCTGCTGCTGCTGCTGCGTTTGCGTTGGGGGCCAACGACGCTAATTGTTTCCGTCTGTTAATAAAAATATTTTGCAGATCAGCAACAAATTGAAAACAAGGTCTCTCTCTCTCTCTCTCTCTCTCTCTGATGGGGTGGTGGTGCCTCTCCCCCGAGTGCTGCTGCTGCTGCTGTTTATGCAACGCCTCACGACGCGACGCGATGCTGGTTCGGTGGCACAGCAAACGAAATGCAAATTGACATTTACGTGGTTGCAACACCAACAAAATGCCAGCCCAGTCCGACAGTGGGCCGCCTGGCAAATAAGGAGCAACACGACGGCCAAGACGGCCAAGAAACAGGCCAGGAATCTCAACGAAAGTGGATATACCCTTTGGCCTCCTTTTTGGGGGATTCGATTCCTTCATTGAGGGACAGACAGACAGATCCTTCCATCAATCCGTGTTGAATCCTTGGTGGATCGAGTTCTAGTTCCCGAAGCTATTCCTTCTCTCAAAATCGTTGTACCCTTCTTGGCCAAGGGTATGCGAAAGACCACAAAACTTTTGGCGACACTTTTTGGCTGTTCCTGTTGCAACTTTTTGTTGGTTGTTGCTGCTGCTGCTGGCTGCTGCTGCTGCCGTGTTAAAGGTCAATGAGTTTAGGGTTAGTGGACCCGAACCTGGGTAGCCTGCCTGCCAGCCAGTTGTGCAACCCCGTGGCGTGGGGATTGGAAGATGATGATGGGAATGGGTGTCATGGGAATGAATGGGAATGGCTAATGTCAGTTATCAGAATCGTGTCGTGCCGCATTTTGGCGAAATTGTCTTCCATTTTTGGTGCGTATTAGGCATTACTCTCGTGTGTCTTTTCGCTGTCTTTTCTCTGATTAGTCTCTGTCTCTGGTCTCTGGTCTCTGTCTCTGGTCTCTGGTCTCTGTCTTTTCTCCAGCCACAACAACAATGGAAAAGGCGTTGAAAGACGACTCTTCCCAGAGAGAACGGAACACTTTCCCATCAAAATGAGGGAGAAATCTGCGGAGCGTAACCAAAAACTTGAAGTCAAAGTGGGGTTGACCTCATTACGGGGGGGTGGGGGGAGGAGTGGGGCCCATTCAGGAGTAATCAGTGTGACCAGCCAAGAAGATGACGAAAGAGCAAGAAGGAACCAGAGGAGGGGGGAAGGAGAAGTAGAAGTAGAACAATAGAATTACAATAATCGCTTTGGTAACGCTCTTTTGATGCGGGGGGAGCGGGAGGGTTTTTTTGGTTTGTGCTCAAGCGACCATGCGATTGAGGAGATGAACTTGCAAAAGACACACACACACACACACGGACAGACAGACGGACAGACAGACACCTCAATGACAGTGACTCTTGTCTTTTGATCTTTATTCTATTCTATTCTTTTTTTTTTTGGCGAACTTGGTTACGCTTTGAAGAATTTCCCTCTCTCACACCCCCACACACACTTCTGGGGGGAGAGCGAGTTGGTTGACCTTTTCGCCAGAAATTGCCTCTCCACACATCAAATTCTAACGGTAGAACGAATGTTAAACTGCTTTAAAGTCAGTACCAGTACCCTCTGAACAGCCACATGCGTCTCGAACTGTGGCAGCATGTGTCTCGGACATGCAGTTAAGACAACATGTTGCTGGCATCCCCCCCCATCCCCCTTGCAAATCTCTTCGAGGCACTCTGTTGATGTGGCTGATTTCTACAGATTTGCGATTTGCGATTTGTTAATGGCTTCGAATATTAAGTTACAATTATCAGACGGACGGACGCGGTCCGTCCGCAGAGATCGGATTGGTAGAGCCGGGAGCCGCGGCACTGTCATGGCCACATTTCACTTTCAGCAACATCTCCGACCGACCGACCGACCGACCGATCGACGAGAAATCGTGATGAAATTGATTTGCGGCTCTTTATTTTTCACTCGGCAATCAGACAGACAGACAGTACTCTCTCACTCACTCACTCGCTCTCTCTCTCTGTCTGTCTCTGTCGTCTCCATCTGGGAACTGTATAATTTTCTCGCTTTCCAGCTATTTTGCATTTGCCATTTGTCTGTTGTTTCTTCACTGCCTTCTTCTCGGTTTCCCACCACTCCACTGCTTCACCACTCCACTGCTTCCACTGCTTACTTCCTTCACTTTACTGATATTCCGTTGTCAAATTGGCAGCAGCACAGGCAATCCTCACTCCCCACTCCCCTCCCCACCCCCTGTCCACCCTCTTGGCCAACACTTGCTCTTTAACACGAAACTGAATTTAATTTGCTCTTCAGTTTCTTTAGTTTCCTTTTGTTGTTGTTGTTGCTGTTGCATTTATTTGGCATGTTTGTTGTCTAATTGAGCGAGAAATTGCCGCCTGATTGATTGTTTTCCATGCAATGATGGTGTTATTTATTTTGTTGCTTCGCTTTTGTTGCTATTGTTATTGCAATAGTTATTGCCATTGCCATAGTTATTGTTGCTTTTATTTCCACACATTTCTTCGGCTTACAATAGTTTTTTCCATTTGATCCGCATAGCGCCAGTGCCATTGCCAGTGCCGGTGGGAGTTTTTTCTTTGGGCTAGCAACATTCTCTTGCACTGCTTGTGGAGGATGCTTGATTGCACTGCTTGTGGAGGATGCTTGCTGGCACTGCTTGTGGAGGATGCTTGCTGGCACTGCTTGTTAGCTGCGAACCCTGGCATTTTACCACCTTTTACAATTAAACTTTATTTATCGTGAATAACAACCATCTCAAATTATACAGGTGTCTGCCGCCGCCAGTCAATAAAAATAAATTCCATTTAATGTCTCATACTTATGCCCAGGTTTTTGTTTTTGTTTTTGGTAAGGGGTATTTTTTTGTTTGTTTTGTTTTTAAATGTAATTAAAGATTTAAAGACACTTAAGAATTTAAAGATTTTATGGTCTGCAGCCAAGGACCATGAATATTTCTGCTTGCACGCTTGCTTGCCTTTTATCTGTTGTAATGTTTGCCAACATATTTTCACACTGCTTGCATTGCCATAGCTCTACGCTCTACGCCTCTCTGCATTGTGTAATTTACGGTTTATTTTTTTTGCAGAGATTTATGTTGTTATAGGAAAAGGCCACATACATATGTATATAAGCTTAAGCAGAGAGTAGCTAGCTGACAACATTGTCTAGCAACATCTAAGTACATACATATGTATCTAGCAACATCTTCAATTGGTTGTTCTTGCCAGAGGCTAGGCTTGAAATTTGAATTGCAAGCAGTTCAAGCTGTATCTCAACCAATTTTCAAGTTAGTCATGGCATATTGGAGTGTCCAACTGCAGCAGTCCATGTGGCAAACAGACATAGATCCCATGGGAGGAGGAGGCCTGGCCTCCTCTTGTTTGCGGATGGAATTGTCATGTTTATGGTAATTAATAGTTAATGGGTTCTACGCCATTGCAGATGTTAATTAGCAAACATGAAGTGCTGCGGATTCTGCCTGCCTGCCAAATGCAACATGCCTGCCACACACACACACACACACACACAGTTGCCTGGCCACTAAAGCATGCCCCATGTGTGTGGCGTGTGGTGTGGTGTGGTGTTTTGAGTGCGCCTCTTTGTTTGGGCAGACAGCAGCAATATTTCCTCAATTGAATGAATGCCATGCCATGCCACAGAGCTTCAACCGACAAAGGCCAAATGGAGCGCCCCCTTGTGGCCGCCACGGATTATATATGGCCACGAGTGGCAGCCACAAATCGAAACTTATTAATTCCCGAAACAGAGTTCGCCAAAGGCCGACCGACAACGACTACCACTGCCGATCTCTGTGCCGGCTGGCTGTCCATTTATCAAATCGCTGGTAGAGTTGTGGCGATTTTTTGGCCACAGCCTCCGAACAGGACTGTGAAAGTGTGAAATGGTGAATGAGGGGAGGACATGGGCACAGTGTGGCAGTGGCAGTGGCTGTGGCAGTGGCAGCATTGCATTAACTGCACAGGTGTCCACTTAATTGACAGCTAACGAGACACAGCGGACCCAGACACAGACACAGACAGCGGCAGCGGCAGTGGCATCAATATTTGATGAGGTACGACCCCAGACCCCTCCCCCAGTAGCCATCATATTTGGGTTGAACCTTTGATTTATTCCCACCTTTTAGAATGTTCAGAGTGGCGGAGGCAGGTGCCGCAATATCCCAGAATGGTTTCTGTCTCTGGCTGTGACGCGGATTCGGCTGACACGTCCAAGGCGCTGTAAAAGCTGGTGACACTCTCCTGGCGTTCAATGGAGACGCCCATCCAGGCATTGGCATCCAAATGGAACTTCTCGTTCACATAGATCAGCAGGGGATCGCGCAGCGCATAGCCAGGTTCTTCGGTGATGCGACGGGGACGTTGTGGGCTGCCCCTGCCCCTGCCCCTGCCCGTGACGGGGTGCTGTTTCGGTACATGCCAGGTGGCATTCGGTGGCAGCTCCTCGGCGAGCTGCAGCAAGGCATCGGCCGGCACAGGCAATCCCGTCTCGTTGGCCTTCCGTATCTCATTGAACTTCTCCACAAAGTTGGCCGGACAACTGTGGTTCTTCGCCGCAGGATCATCCTGGAATTGGCCGCCATTTTGGGTCCACTTTGGTGGCGACTGCTGCACAGGATCCAACTCCTCCGGCGACTGTTTGATGGGCTTCGATTGGCTTTCTGGCTGGCACGGAGACGGACACTCGGTCGCCACGGAGTGAAAGCTTGTGAAGAGCTCTGACGGTGGCAACGACTGCCATTTGAACTCAGCTTCGCGGCGGGGTGTCAGGGGTTTGTCTTGCAACTGCTGCTGCTGCTTCTGCTGCTGCTGATGATGACCCTTGTCTGGCACGCATGCCGCCGGGCTGCACTCTTTCGTGCCACAGAGTACGGCACGTACCACCTCCAGCTCCCGGAGCTCTCCACTCGCCGTCCGCTCGCTGTCCATGAGGGCCATGGGCGAGGGGAAGCGCCTGCAGCTGCCCAGCACTCTCTTGATCTGCAGCTTCTCCTCCAGCTCCTGCTGGACCATCGACAGGATGCGCCAGATGGTGGGATTGCCGCCCGCGGGCATGGACTGGCAGCGCATGTTGTACTTGCGCTGCTCCTCGTACATGATCCAGCGCACCATCACGATGTCCTTCCATCGCTGGAAGTCATCCGGCTTGGCCACATTTCCGTTCTCCAGGCGGCAGCGCAGATCCACCACCGACGAGGCATTGCTTCCTCCTCCACCCACAGGACACCTGCTCTCCCCAGTACCGCATCCTGCCATGGCTCAATCAATTTTGGGTGGAATTTTCTATGCCGAAAGGGAGGGGGGTTCAAAACTGACAGAAATGCTCCCCATTTTTGTTGTTCGGGTCGAGAAGTGTATCTCCCGGATGGCTACGACTACAACTTGTACTCACCCACAGAGCTGATCATATAGGTGGCCGGTGGCTTGAGGACGCTCCGCGCAAAGGCTCCGCGCAGCACCTCCAGGGCGCAGGGCTCGGCGGTGACCAGCAGCATTCCGGGCGCCACATGTCCCGCATATTTGAGGGCGCGTGTCGCCGCCGTCAGAGGTCCGTTCCACCAGCACTGGGCATTGGCCGCCAGGAAGTTCTGCAAAGAGGAAGGAGAAGGATTCATTAGAAGGGGCGGTGGCATCCACACAGCATCGTGCTCCCCAGAATGGGGGAGCCATCTCCTCGTCGGCTAATTGACAAATTGCAGTGCGGCGAGTGGCATAATTGTGTGGCAAGTGGCAAGTGGCAGGCAGAGTGTCTGCTTAAGGAGTGAGTTATCCATCTGTGGGCGGAGTGCAGCTGCGGCTGCACAACCATCAATTAGCCAAAGCGGATCGAAAACACGCCCCTCCTGAATGCTGGCTGCGAAGCATACGAGGCGGGGTGGCGCCACAAAATCCGCTGCCTCATTGCGTCTCGGTGTGGAAGCATTTGGCTTGGCTACGCGGCTGGTGGTGGGGCGAATGGGGAACACCTCCATTCCCGTTCCCGTTCCCATTCCCACTCTCGAGTCCATATCGAAATCCTTAACACGTTCTTCCATGGAAATGGCAATATGTACATGCATCCCGAAAGGGGAGGGGGAGGGGGAAGGGCTGTCGATGGGGCAACAAATAAATGTCCAATTTGTGCAGTGACAGGAACACTTGAGGCACGTTTTTGATGTAAACACGGACAAAAAGGGTCGAGAGTCAAAGCAATGCCCAAAGCAAGTCGGACAATGGCCAGGAGGGGGGAAGGAGGGAGGAGCAGAAGGAGGAGGATGGTAGATGGTAGATGGAGGAGGCCACAAAGAGGCCACAGAGTGTTGGGGGGAGGGCAGTGGAGTGGAGTGGAGTGGAGTGGAGGGGTTAAGGAAATGCAACTTTTGGGTCTAAAGTGCAAATCTCTCTCTGTCTCTCTCCCTGTCTCTCTCCCTGTCTCTCTCCCTGTCTCTGTCTCTCTCCCTGTCTCTCTCCCTGTCTCTGTCTCTGTCTGTATCTCGGTATCTGTATCTTTTTTAGCCTCTGTAGCCGCCGGAGTTTCACGCTTTGTGGCTTTCTGTGTCGCTAATGAATCCAATGAATCCAGTTTGAAGATTTGACCTTTTTGTCGATGGATGGATAGATGGACGGAATGGGATGCCATAGGGAATGGCATAGGGAACCGAATGGTGTTGGATGGTATGAAATTACTGGAAATCTAAGCGGCCGAACTGCGGCCATTTTGCCATTTGCCAACATTTCTTGTGGTGGTCACTCCTCTTGGGGGTTTTTTAATGTCGCCTCAGCGACAGAGGCCCGTGCCCGTGCCCCATGCCCATGCCCATGCCCATGCACTCTTATATAAGTTGGATGACTCTACGCTGCACACACTACCCCACCCCACCCCACCCCGCCCCGCCCGCCTTCTGCCTGCCCTGGGGCTACTCAATTAATGCATGAGAAGGCGAAGAAATTAACTCGTCATTGCCCTGTCTGTCCCGTCGTCAGCGATGAGGCTTTGGCTTTGGCTTTGGCTGTCACGCGCCGCCACGCTCCGCCCCGCCAGATGGCGCTTGTGTTCCACATGCACTGCGAGAAAAGAGGTCCCGTTTGTATGTATTTACTTTAGGCTCTCAGGCAGCTGAAATCTGCTTATCGTTCCGCTTTCCGAAAGCAAGGGTCATACGGAGCGTAAGGGAACAAAGTCCTGGGGTCTGTCTAACCCTTACTTCTGTCATACAGCGGGGGCTGTAGGCTGGAGAGAGTGCGGGAGATCGATTGCCTATCTATGTATGTTCCTGTCGTTCGAACATTACGAATCCTCTGCCTTCAGTGAGATTCGAATCACTCCGAATCACAAAATCCAAGGGGGAGTGAGAGAGAGAGAAAAAAACGGATTCATTTACTTCGTTTTGGTCCAAATGATCCGAATCTACTCGCTTGAGAAAGCCGAAGCGCTGATCCGCTCGGACCGAACGAAGCGGATCCCGAATCCCATCGAATCCCATCGAATCGATTCGGTTGCCCGTTCAGGCAGGGCTCTGGTGTACACTTTTCTGATTGACTGTCGTACATGAGTGGAGATGAGTGTTGAAGTGTCATTCATACATGAATAATGTCAGCTCAGCGCTTTCTCCACACCACTCTCTCTCGCTCTCTCTCTCTCTCTCTCCCTCTCCCTCCCTCTCTCTCTCTCTCTTTCTCGTTCTCTAGCTGCTGTGTTCCTTCAGAGAGTAACGCATAGGATATTGCTGGGCTCTGCCTTGCGGTATTTCTTCCAAACAGAGTACTACTGCATTTTCTCTTTGTGTAGCTCTCTCTCTCTCTCTCCCTCTCTCTCCTCCCATTTATTCTGCTCTGCAATTTGTGCCGCATCATTCCTACAGACACGAGACAAAATGCCAAAGACAGACAGAGACAGAGACAACATCGTAGGCATCCATCCATCGACCAAAGCGGAACAGGGAAGCACCCATCAGAAAGGGGTGAGGGGGAAAGGAGAGGAGAGGCAGCACTAAAGAGTCGCTCTCTCTCTCCCTCTCTCTCTTTTCGGTCTCGTTTCTCGGAAGTTAATGCAAAACTCTTCAATAATCAAATCAAATGCTTGCCGAGTACAAAAAAGTCGCGCCGAAAGCTGTAGTTTCTTTGCCTTGGGCCGCCTCTGCCTCTTCAAAGTCGTTTCCCCCTCGCCACCCGCCCAACCCCCCATCCGTCTGTCCGTCTGTCCGTCCGTCCGTCTGTCTGTCGTTCGTGGGGTGGCTTTCGTTTTGGGACTTTTACTCAATTTCGTGTAATAGAAAACTAAACAGTAAAACTCCCACAAAAATGAAGAAAACAAAAAAATGTAATGCTCAAGAAAGACGAAACTATCACGAGAGTCGCAGTGGCAGGGGGGGCAGAGAGAGTGTGTGGCATGTGTGGCAGAGGGGAGTGGAGAGGAGTACACATATGGCCTGCCACTGCCACTGGCTCTCTGCTGTTGTAGATCTCTCGTGTGTGCCGCATAAAAAGATAATAACAATATACAAACAAATGCGCAGTGAATGCAGAGGGGCTTGAAGCATGCGGCATGTGGCAGGCACAGTAAGACAGTAAGCTGCTGTTGCGGACTTCGGAGCTTAATAGAGTTATGATGAAGTATAATAATCCTTGACCTTTCCACTAACGAACATCAGGTTGCACAGCCCCGCCAGTTGCCCCGCCAGTTGCTGCCCCTGCCGCTGCTCTTAAGCACAAGTCAAAACGTTTTTGGCTTTGTTCGCTCCCACCCCCTCCTCTTCTGCCCCTCTTTTGGCATTATTATTGCTGCCACTTTTGCCTCCGCTCCCGACCCTTCATTTGACTTTAAAAGCGGCATTTACTTTTCGCCAAATGAGAGGCGAGTCCGGCTCCCGTCCGCCCGTCCGTCCGTCCCCCGTCCGTCCGGTCCGAGTGGGAAAACGAAATCATTCCGCAGGTAGACATTTCACTTCGACAACTGTGTGGCACTGCTCTTCCGAATGGGCGGACAAAATGATGTTACTCTCTCGAGAGACAAATGACAGGCTACCGACAGGTCCAAGAAATCCAAGGAATTTAGTAAAACGGTGACGTCGTCCGCTGTGGTGAGGACCATCCACTCTCTCTTTCTCTCCCGCGGCACTCGGGAATAAAACGACTAGAGCATACTGACAGACGGATGGTCCTCGAAAGAGAGCAGATGTGGTGAAGACGTCGACTTATTGCTACATTCATCTTGCCGCTGTCAGTGAACTCCATTTTCTGTATCGTACTACTCCGTAATTCCCAGAAATGTTTACCGTAGAAACACGATCGTTCCAATATACACAAATGCATACTCGTGATAGGTATGATTACACCAATATTTCCTAAGAAATACAACATCAGGCGAACGAAATAATCGTTAATGCTTGAAGGATTCCTGCGAAGCCTCTATTTTTTCTATAACCTCAAATAAAATCCCCAACTGTCCTCTTGTTCACCTCTTTTATTTCTCCTGTACCGCTCACCTCCCAAGCCACGCAAAAAGTGCTCGAGCGTCGATCTACACATGTATAATGTGGCCGTACTTACATCTAGTATTCTTATGGTATATATTATTATAGTTGTTATAGTATATTATGGTATCTTATGTACAAGTGTTATCCTACCACAATTTGGCGAGGACTTTCATTATTCCATAATCCTCCTGCCATTCTCTGAGTTTGAGATCTCTTCCCAAGGGAAAATCGATAGTTTATCCTGGATTATTCTGGACGAGTTTCGGGGTTACAATTATGTTTTGCCTTAATGAAATCTCAGTTTCTTAATTATTATCGACTTCCCACGTCCATTATGAGTGCACAAGGGCACGCGGCTCTCCCTACTCCCATCCCCAGGGTTGTCCTGTCATCATTGCTTATTTGTCTGGTCAAGTGGGTGTCCTGGCACTGGCACTGGCACTGGCACTACTCCTGCCAGCAATCCTGACCGGATCAATGGCCTCTGGGGATGAGCGTCCGAGAGACCATAAAACTTACGCGCCTGTCGGAAGGCAGGACGAAACAGCGGTCCAATCAATGCGCAGCCATCGCTGATAAGGACACAAATTGCAGGACCAACGCCCACAACAGAGAGGGGACTCCTGCGAAGGCGTTTCTTCGACTGTGGATTTGCACTGCACTTAAAATTCCAATTGGATTTGCTTCGACTGTGGAGTGGGCCGGACACGGGGGTGGAACGAGCCACGAGGCACAAGGCCTTAGGCCTTAGGCCATGACTTTGGTCAGATATATCGAGGGGGGATGGTTGCCAGGATGTGCGACTGCAGCTCTCGCTGTGGGCTCTGCTCTGTCGGTTCAATGACCAGCAATCTACTCTTTTTGGCTAAACATGCGATTTGTTTTATTAGTTTTTCCCCCCCGCCCTGTCCCCCAACAAAAACTGGCAGGAGTCCTGACTGCCAACAAAATGGTATACAACAAGAGGGATGGGATGGGGTGGGATGGGATGGGATGGGATGGGAGATCGCACGGATAGTGTCCTGGAATCACAGCAAGGAATCGCATCTGTCTCGCCATTTGGCAGCCCCACTGCGGTCGCTATTTCTGCCAGCAATTAATTACAAATATCCGCCGAAAAATATTCCCTTCCCATCCCCCCCGAGTATCCCTCCTCGCAACAACTAACTTTCAACCGGAAAAACTCTGGCGAAAAGTCCCTTCAACTCTTTCGCATAAATAGTATCTCTGGTCTCCTGCTTTTCCTTCCTTTTTCCTGGGCCGAAAGTTTTGCAATTGCAAAAACTTCTCCATAAAATAAAACGCAAAACGAATTGGGAACAAAAGTAGAGAGCGAACTTTTGGCAGGACGAATGTTTCCCGAATCGAAGGATACCCAGTATCTCGGAGGAAAAACATCAAATGTCGCCTTATCTCTCTCCCAGTGTGGCTTAGCAGCAAAAGTTTACTTTTCAGAGAGAGAGAGAGATTGGGCGCACCACCTTTCCCACTTTTTATCTCTCTCCTTCTCTCTCTAGATCTATCTTTCCATCTCTTTCTGTCTCCCAGTGTGGCTTAGCAGCAAAAGTTGAGTTTTCAGATAGAGAGAGAGCGATTGGGCGCACCACCTTTGCCACTTTTTATCTCTCTCACTCTAGATCTCTCTTTCCATCTCTTTGTCTCTCCCAGTGTGGCTTAGCAGCAAAAGTTTACTTTTCAGAGAGAGAGAGAGAGAGAGGGCGCACCACCTTTCCCACTTTTTATCTCTCTCCCTCTCTCTCTAGATCTCTCTTTCCATCTCTTTCTCTCTCCCAGTGTGGCTTAGCAGCAAAAGTTTACTTTTCAGAGAGAGAGAGAGAGAAATTGGGCGCACCACCTTTGCCACTTTTTATCTCTCTCCCTCTCTCTCTAGATCTCTCTTTCCCTCTCTTTCTCTCTCCCAGTGTGGTTTAGCAGCAAAAGTTTACTTTTCAGAGAGAGAGAGAGAGGGCGCAACCAACTCTCCCACTTTGTATCTCTCTCCCTCTCTCTCTAGATCTCTCTTTCCATCTCTTTCTCTCTCCCAGTGTGGCTTAGCAGCAAAAGTTTACTTTTCAGAGAGAGAGAGAGAGAGGGCACAACCAACTCTCCCACTTTGTATTTCTCTCCCTCTCTCTCTCTAGATCTATCCGCATCGCTAGCTGCCTTCCGGGGATATTAGTATCCTTACTCACTCTCTCTCCCAGTGTAGCTTGGATTCCTATCTCTCCATTTCAGTTGTTCAGTTCTAAGCTTACTTCCACTCGTATTTGTGTTTTTACTCTCCCTTCCAGTGTGGCTTAGCAGTATTGAATTGAATCTTCATTCCTCTCTCCATCATGAGCTCTCTTTCAGTTCCTTGACTCATTTTCAGATCATTCGATCCTCACACCACAAGTTATAGGCATAAAAATATGTATTTATATACATATACATATATATATATATGTATATGTAGGTATATGTAGGTATATGTAGGTATCCATTTAAAAAATCAGCAGCACCTCAACTTCAAAACCAAAGCGTGAAAAGTCTATTAGAGATTGACGGCCAGGTGTCAGGGGGTTGTCTGTGTGGGAACAGAATCAAATGTGGAGCTGCAGAGCGACAGCTGCTTGGGGGGCAGGGGGGCAGGGGGCTGAGGGCTTTGCTGGAATCATTGTTAGTCTGTGGATTCATTTCGCTGTGTGGCTGCCTTTTGTGTTTCGGCGTTGAAGCTTCGCTGGCACTTGCTGAAATGTGATTTGGTGGGGACCGGGACGCCGGGGCCGGGGCCGGGGCCGGGGCGGGGGCCCTTTGTACTAGTCTCTGGTGTCAGTCATTCACTCGAAAGCCAAAGTTAATAGGTAGAAGCACCTCTAGCCCCCTGCCCCTTGCTCCTTGCCCCTAGCACCATGTAGTACGTGTATCTGTGAATGTTCCCCCCAGCATTTAGCACGCAATTTATATATGGATTATATTTCCGTATTCTTCCTGCTAGCTTGTCATTCAATCAATCTGGTAAATCACGCAATCATTTTGACAGAGCGAGAGAGAGAGAGACAGATAGAGAGAGTGTCTCTGTCTCTGTCTCGGCTGTCAGTGTTGCTAATGAGAAATTTCCATGAGTTTCCACGAGTGTTCCGGGAAGGGCAGGGCAGGGCAGGGCGGGGCAGGGCAGGGCGTACTATATGTGTGTGTAAAAACTTCCATTAGACGCCAAGATTTTAATTACTCAATTTCGAAGATGATTTGAGGTCTAGTACATCGTTAAATCGCATCATTACGAGCATATCGGTAATTAGTTAATTACTTAACCATGAAAACGATTCCCACTTCCAATGCTAAGCCACACTGGGAGAGAGCAAGAGAGAGACATTAACCATTTGGAATCGGTAATCTAGTAAATATTATGGGAATTATCGGTAATTGATGGAGTCGCCTGGCGCTTGCACCCTTTCTATCTCTCCTCCAGTGTGGCTTAGCTGTAGAGAGCGCACCCCCTCTGTGTGTCTCTGTCCCTCTCCCACAGTAAAAGTTTTACTTTGGTTTTTCTCTGTTTTTTCTCTGTTTTTTCTCTGTTTTGTCTCTGTTTTTTCTCTGTTTTTTCTCTGTTTTTTCTCTGTTTTTTCTCTGTTTTTTCTCTGTTTTTTCTCTGTTTTTTCGCTGTTTTTTCTCTGTTTTTTCTCTGTTTTTTCTCTGTTTTTTCGCTGTTTTTTCTCTGTTTTATCTCTGTTTTATCTCTGTTTTTTCTCCGTTTTTTCTCTATTTTTTTTTTGGTTTTTGGTTCAGTGTCGTCGCGTCGCCTGGCGTGACCCAAAATACGTCTCCAAGAGCCTCAACTTGAACTCGAGTTGCCGCAGCTGGACAGCCAGCGAATGGCCAGCGAATGGCCAGTGGCGATGGACACCACAGACGACCTTGCCGGTCCCAGAGCCTACAGCTGTTATGCAATGCAAAGAGTGTGTGGGGTGTGGGGTGGTGGGCAAAGCAAATAAAAACACAAACAGTTGGTTCAATGTTTGTCAATCAAATTAGTCCATCAACGATGATGATTGCCATCAAAGTAATTCAGAAATCAATCATAAGGCGGAGCGCGCGCACGCCGCCAATCAATTAAAGCCACACTTTTGCCCCCCGCCCCCCACCGCCCAAATAAATTTGCGTTTAAATGTTGCACCATCCGATCGATTCGATTCGATTGATTCGATTTCATTAAAATCCCAATCAAAGCAATTGAAGATGATGACGATGATGGGGGATGGGGAGAGGCACGATGCACGCTGCACGCTGCACGGGGCACGGGGCACAACAATTGAAATCTCTCTTTGCTTTTCTTTGCTTTTCTTTTCTTTTCTGCCTCTCGTTCGATAAATCGAATTAAGCCAATTGGTCCACCCCACCCCTTTCCCTCCACTCCACTTTGATTGCCCCAATCGGATGGAAGTTGCACCTTGCAGTTGCACTTGCACTTGCCCCACCATCGTGCCACCATCGTGGCTGTCCGTAACAGTCTCTGGGCGTAAAGTGAGCCCAGCCTCAACCAGAACTTTTCCGATTACGACGGACAGGGGACGGGGGAGGGGGAATGTCTGTATTCTCGATACAGAAACCGCCTTTCGCATGGCCACTGATAAATGCAGGAATGACTGGCACGCTCCAGTATGACAAGACGAACCATCAGAACTGTTATCAGAACTGTTATCAGCACTGTTATCAGAACTGTTATCAGAACTGTTATCAGAACTTCTCTTGCAGACCTGAATGGAGCCTCTTCTCTTGGCAGAGCCTTGTTCTAAGATCCCCAAAAAGGAGACGTTTTACTGGAGTAACATTTGGCCTTATTATTGAGGAGAGTCTCCAGCTATCACCAGTCTCCCATCTCTAAAATATCTGGAAATATTTCATCAAAATTCATGTGTGGAGGGGAGGGCAACCTTCGATTTGCCGTTTCCCATTCGACTATTGGGGATTGGATTCCTTCAACCCGTGCCGGATTCGTGCCGTCCCGCACACAGGTTTACCTTCGTTCTAGCCCCGACAAAAAACTTTCCATTTCGCATGAGATACTCGTATTTACAGCTCCATAGCTCCATAGCTCCAGAGCCAGTTCTCTGTTCAGTTTATGGAGCTGCGGTTCTCAGGCGTCTCTGGCTCCCACACCCTGCCCCACATCCATCTGTTCCCCCCCCACACCACATGACGCAATCGTTTCGCATCCGTTTGAGCTATTTCACAAACAAACTTGTTGCAAGCTTATTAATTTGGCTCAAGCTGGGGGGGGCAGTGGGGGGGCAGTGGGGGAAGGGGTGGGAAAATCAACTAAAAAACGACGACTAAAATTGATGTTTTTTGCTTTTTAGGTGAAGTCATTTGCGTGCAGGCAAACACTAAACATGGTCTGAAAGCGGTTCAGAGATCAGCGCGGGGCCTGAGCTCGAGATCAGAGTTGCGAGTGGCGAGAGGCGAGTGGAGAGGCGAGTGGTGAGGCGAGTGGAGAGGGGCGAGTGGCGAGAGGCGAGTGGAGAGGGGCGAGAGGCGAGTGGAGAGTCGCTCGAGTTGGTTGGGTTGAGGAGTCGCAACGCCGTGTCCCCTGACAAATTTGCACAGAATAATAAAAACATTTTAAATGCCCAGAAAATCGGACTCGGGTACTGGGACTTGGACGGGGCACAGGGGGGGGAACTTGGGGGGTGGGGGGCACTGGGTCTTAAATCAGTTTTTACCCCTGCCACTGAGTGACATTTAGAGCCTTTGCTTTGCCTTTGGCTTTGGCTTTTTCCATCTATTGTATTATAGCCTTTAAAACGAGAGAAACTTTAATGGGATTTTTGGATTGGTGGGGGATTTTGGATGGTTGTGGGCTTTCAGCGGATCTGTTGGCCTGCAGAAATATTTGTTCTTGTCTTTGTCTGTCTTCTCTCTCTAATTAGATATTCAAACAAGTTTCTGTATTTGGAATGTCTTTGTATAGAGTTATTTTATGATATAAATATACATATGGGATAAGGAAGTCTTTAAGCATCCGTAAATGAACGACAGACAGCAGACAGGTCTTCAGAGAGCTATGCTTTAAGTTCCGAGAGATCTTTCCGACGTTGGACATGGAAATGGAATTTCCTCTAAGATTCTTGGGGGTGTGAAGGAGGTTTTCCATTGAGTGAATTGAGTGCTGACTTCATTGAGGACTTGTAGTCCTTACAGCTATCCATCCCCCCATCTTTCTATCCCTGTATCTCTCCCTCTTTCTCTCTCTCTCTCTCTACAAGATTGTCCATTCTTCTTTTAAGTTCTCTCCCATAGGTCAGAGGTCCTACTCCCCTTTTTATGGTAATACTCAGTTGTATAACATCCAGAGCTTTACGATTCGCCTTTGTTTTCATATATTTTATGGGGTTTATTAAAATGCATATAACATCCATATAATCCATTGTTTTTCTTTAGTATTTCCTGTACGTTTTTCTCTCAGTTTTTCTCAGTTTTTTCTCAAGGTTTCATAAGCATTCACCCCGCACCCCGCACCCCGCACCCCCCACCCGCACTGAAGAGTATGTATTTTTTTTTCTTTTTTCAGTTATGGCACGCCCTAAAACTTGCGCCGCACACCGGAAACTCTTGCACATATATTCGATATGGTCTTTGAGCTGCTGCTGCTGCTGCTGCTGCTGCCCTTCCTTGGGGCATGCCACTGCCAATGGCACCACCTCAATCTACATAAATTCACACTTCATTGAGCTTCGCTTCTCCGTTTTCATTTCCAGAACAAAATTACTAAATCAAATATCGACGACAGCCAGAAGTCGAGTCTTCCCATTTCCATTCCCCCTTTTTAGCATCACTCAACCCCCTTCCCCCGCATTCATTCATTCATTCAACCATTGATTCATTCTGTTCTTCAGTTATTTGACGCACTTTTCTTGGGCTGCCCTAAATTATCATCTCTGCCTCACTCCATGACTCCATGGCTGTGGCTGTGACTCTATTCGGGGCACGCTTCATTCGGTTCTTATCTGCCTCGCCGCTGCCGAGGCACGTATTATTAATTAGCCCAGTCGGAAACTCACTCCCGAGAGACGGAACAAAACGGAACGGAACGACACTGAGGCACTCAGATACTCAGATACACAGATACTCAGATACTCAGTTACTCGGAGATGTAAGTGAGCGAACCAAACCGACAATTGTCTCGCGTAATTTATGCGAGCCATGAAAAGGCAACAAGCGCGTGTTTTATGCGACACTTTTTATGTATGCAAAAAGCAAACTAAATTGCAAAAAACTTGACGGAAAAACTGCGGCTCTGCCTTTTGAAGTACACAACGAAAAAACAACAAAAAAACAACAAAACAAAAAAGCGAAAACCTTTTGTGTGTGTTTTTGGCAGGCCAGCAATTAAATTGAAATTAGCCAGCAATTGTGAGTAAATTAAGTGGTTCGAAGGGTGTCGCTGCCCCAGTGGGATGTGCAAGATACAGATACAGAATACCCAGTGGAAGATACAACAAGAACTGTGGCCCCTATCTATGCCCCAAATTGCCTTGCAAACGTTCAACGTTCAACCTTCAACCCAACACCACTATGCCACACCTTTGTCCACTCTCATTTGTGGCACATCAATTAACACCTTTCAACTTGAACTTGTCCCCCGCGCCGCCGCCGGACTGTGACGTCATGTTTGTGTGTAATTTGTGTGTGCAACAAAAGCGAACAACATCGGAAGCAGCAACAAAAGGACAGAAAATTCATTTAAAATTTTAATTCTGTTTTCGGTTTTTGTGTTTTTGTGATTTCGTGTTTTATTTAGCCACCAAACGTGTTCTCAGATACAGATACAGATACAGATACACTCGTATCTGTGAACGACTTCGATCTGATCTGAAGTTCCATGAACCCATTATTTGTACGGGGATGACTACTTCCTGGCCGAAATGGGAAATGGGAGAAACTTCTTTGGGCCGCGAGTCCATCAATAACAAAAGTCCGAAAAGAAGTTCAAATGTTGCAACTGGCGAAATGTTGCAACTGCTGCCGCCTCCTGGTGGGAGGCTCAGGTGGGTCTAGTCTGGATGACGCCCGGGAGAGAAGCACCGTTCCGAGCCATTTATTGTCATGGGAAGCGGGCACACACACAGACACACAGATACAGACATAAAGGAGCGACCTTGAGCCGAGGGAGTCATACTCCACTGCCGCCACTGCCCCCTCTAGCCCCCTCTAGCCCTCCCGCTTGCCATTTCTGGCTCATCCTCACGCACTTTTTGTGGCTCACACCAGGAACCAGTTCCTCCTCTCGTTGTGCGAATCAAAAACACAAAAAACCAGTTCCATTCCGTTCCGTTTCGTTTCGTTCCCTTCCCTTAAGTTCATTCTCTTTTTGTACAATCCGAAAAACTCACCTGAAATATCATATATCCCGAGTCGTACATCCAAAAGTCCTCGGGGGCCGTGTGGCCCGGCTTGGTCAGCTGTATGGCCAGGCAGCGTTGCAAGATCAGACGACAACGCTGTGGACCACCGGGTGATTTGGTGCCCATTTCGTGGCTGTGTCTCTCGCTGTTGCTGTTGCTGTTCTTCTCCTCCTGCGGCCGAATGGGGGGGTTTCGGCTTTGCTTTTTCCAATCTTTTTTATCGTCTAAAAATAACGCGAAACGCAACGTCGAAGAAGAGGCCTCTGGGGCGGGCCGGGAGGAGGTGGTGCTGGTGGTGGTGCTGGTGCTGGTGGAGTGCGTTCGTGTGTGTGTCTGTTTCAAGGTCCATTACGGGGCGAGGCGAGCGTCACTTTTAATGGTCAGAAGAGCACAGGCATGGAGTATAAAAAAAAGTTTACAACAAAAAAAAAGAAGAGGCCAGAGCGTAGAGCAGGGAACGAAAGAGCCAGACAAGACGCGAACTCGAACTCGAACGCCGTCGAATGCGCGATAAGAACGAAACGAAACCCGTATTCACATTGAACTTAAAAAAAAACTAACTTGGAAGTTTTGCGTTTATTTTTTCGCACACTTTTTTCTTTAATCTGGAAATTCGCTGGTTCTTTGGCTCTTCTGGGTTTTGGGGGGGTTTCTCGATGAACTTGGAGCTGCTGGCTTCTCTATTTTAGAGACACATTTGACTGGCGTTTACTTTCTTGGTTGACAGCCACACAGCTTCGAACGCGACGCATGCGCGCAGGGCACTCCACTCCACGTAAGAAAAAAAACAGTTTCTTTGCGAGGCAGCAGAGCAGACACGAACCGTACGAATCGAGCGACAAAAAAAGACTCCACTCGCGGCGCCAGCCAACCAGCCAACCAGCCGACCAGCCGACAAGCCGAGAAGCCGACCTGCCTGGTGGGGTCGGTCGCTCGGCTGCTCCCACTCTCCACTCTCACACGAGCACGAGCCCGAACACGAGCGCCGTTTCGGCTGCGCAAGTGGCATTTGCATTCGTTGCTGCTGCTGCTGTTGCTGTCGCTGCCGCTGCTGGCAGCATTTCGCACACGTTCAAAGCGAAGATGAGAGCTTTGGGAGAGTTTGGAGACTTTGCGCACCTGAAACGACAAGAAGCAGAGAAGCGGCATTAAAACCTTGCTTATAAAATCAATTAGGAGGGTACCAAAAAACCCAGAAAAAACCACAACTGAAGTTAGACTGAGACTCGGACTGTGCTGCTCCGATCTGCTGCTGCTGCTGCTGCCGCTGCTGCTGTCGTCAGAGAGTCTCGTATTGCTCCTAATAACATCATCAGAGTCATATCATTACCATTAACCGTCAGCCGTGTGGCGGCAACTGCTCTTTTTTTTCGTTTTTTTGTTTTTGCGGTTCTACAGGGATCTCTCGATTAGATTTATTTTAAAATATATCAATAGAAATACAATTTTTAAGATTAAGATTACGATGAAATTAGTCATTTCAGAATGTATGATATTTCACAAGGTCAAATCTTCTGACGAACTCCAACCCAATCCCAGGCAGAAACGCATTCCGACCGAGAGATAAACGGAATAGAAATAGAACAAGCAATCTTCCTTAAAGAGAAATCTCTTCTCAAAAGACGTTCTCATATCCGAGTGTTTACTGTACGAGTATCTGTGATTTTTTCGCAATGGCAGAGATACATTTTCTGGTGGCTTTTGGCATTTTCAATCTTAGTAGCGGCATTTGGTAGTCATTTCCTCCACGAATTGGCCGAATTGCCGGATGTACAAATGACTATAAATGGGTTAATTAAAAATTAAAAAAGATCCAGAAATGATGAGAGTTTGGTGGCATGAAGAAGGGGTACGGACCTACAAGAGAACCTACATATAAAGGGGCTCCCGTCTAGGGGCAGTCGCTTCGTTCTCTTCGGTCTAGGAAATGTCACTGAGACAGTGCCAGCCATAATTGCACACACGCTGCCCCATGTATGCCATTCAATCAAAATTCTAATGCAAATGCAAATTCTAATGCGAATGCATTGAGGTTTCCGCATATACATAGAATATTTTCCATGGAAATTAAGTGGCAGTGCAATCTGTGCGTCAGACGCGTGAAATTTGCATAAACAATTACGAATTTAATCAAATTACGAGATAACTTGATTTTTATGGCCCTGACGACGGGCTGGAGATTTAATTTGAATTTGAATCTCAGTCTTTCTTTCTGTCTGTCTGTTTGGGTCGCTCTACATGCATTTGTGGCACATTCATCTTCCGAATTCGGTCAACAGAAAGCGGCCAAGATACAGATACTTTGGTGGCGGTAGGGCCAAAACTATTCCGGGGTTTCGGCTGGGGGTTTGGAGCCAATTAAATGGCTCTACCGGTGAGATCATCGCCCCCATATACACACACACGATACTCCGTCCATCCCGAGGCGATTCCCAACCACAGATCAAGTGTCGCACACAAAGATACACACAAATACATAGATACATCTTTTTGGGGATTTTCTTTTATTATTTATTTATTACCGGCTTGTATTTGTCGACCCATTAAGCCGCGGCCTTTGTTAGAAAACACGTTTCTTCTGGCCAAAAAAAAGTGCTGGCCACATTCCAAACAGAATTCGCCAGCAGCCAGCAGCCAGCGGCCAACCCCCCGCCCCTTCGGGGTCCGTGTTCCGCGTGGCTTTGTGGTGTTTGTCTTACAAATCAGAAAACATTATAAATCGGTGAAACCTTAAGCGTAAGCTGAAAAGGTGCTAAATAAAAAATTAGCATAAATTATTATTAACAATTATGAGCAGCCGCAGCAGCAGCCAAGATCCAAGATCCAAGATCTGTCGTGTTGCCAGTCAGAGATTTCAGTCTCTAGTTTTCGATTGTACACATGTATACCCTACAATGGGAAAAAGGTATCTTGGGATCTGCGTGGGACAAGCACCAAGAGTGCCCCAGGAATGCCACAGTTCGGAAACCACTTCTAAGATGATTCTAGGGTATCACCATCTTCTGGCCATCGTGAGAGCTTTCCCCTTGTGGCTTGTTACCTTTGTTTTGTCGATGGCCTGTCGATGGTCTAGCCGCAGGCCTTAGCAGCGGTGCCATGGGGTACCACTGGAGACCATTGAGTCAGTAATTAAATTTGCACATGATCACCACCAAAATATGACTAGGGGTTTTGTCGAGTGTCTCTTGGGTCTTGGTCGAGGAGACAGCCCCTCAATGCGAAGCCCGGAACTGCGTTTTGACCATGTCCTTGAGGCGCTGGGAGCCAATCACCTTGAACTTTGATTGAGGATCGGTCCCGCGTCTCTCCATCAGAAGTGTGCGAAAAATCTCCAAGCCAAGCCAAGCCAAGCCATTCAAGAGTGCCCCCCATTCTCTTTGGTTGAACTTGATCTTTCGTTTTTTTGTTGTTTCTTTCGTTGAACTTGATCTTTGATTCATAAATAGGTGAAATCTCAGATCAAAGAAGGTTATTTTGCGGTCTTTTTACGATCAGATAAAGCAGCTTCCTCTGTCTAAATATTCAGTAACGGGAATACACATAGAGATTGTGATATTTCCTTGGAAAGTTTCCATTCCCAAAGCAGAAAATAGCTCAAATTCTGTTGTTCCCTAACAGGTTCTCTTCTGGAAATCTCCCACACTTCCGCCTTGTTGCCAATAACTGATGCAACAAGCGATCTCAAATCCTTTCCTTCATTATAATGAGGCTTTATACTCCACTCCACTCCGTTGTAGTGTACACCCCCACACAGACAGGACAGACAGGACAGACAGGACAGGACAGGACAGACAATATTTGACAGCTCACTTTCAATTGCGACATCTAGTTAGCGGCAGATTTAAGAGCGAAATAAAACAACACGATCGGAGAGCAGCAGTGGACCGAATGGATGGGGCATGGAATCGAATCGAATGGAATGGAATGGAATGGATAGATGGATAGATGGATGAATAGCTTAATGAAGCAAGAGCCTGTTCCGTGGTCCAATCTTTGCGGTTCGCCTGGTTCGCCGCGGTTCGCGGTCCGTGCGGTCACTCAACGGCAGTCCCAGTACAAGTCCCAGGCTCTGTCCACCCGCGAAGCATCACCATCACCCGACCGACCGACCGACCAACCATCACCCACTTGCCCCAACCATCCAGCCATTCAGCCACCCAACCACCCATTTCCCCCGCTTCATATTTCAGTTTTACGGTTCAACGACAACAACGAGATCTCTCGCGCGGCACACAGCTTGGGGGAGCAGCAGTGGGTGCAGAGGGTGCAGAGAGAGCCTCCTCCAATTGCTGCAATGTGGCAAAGCAATCGATTTAAGCGCCGCATAAATTGAAGCCGCAGCTCCACTGGAGGAAGGTTCCTCTATGTACAACATGATGAATTGTTTTCTTTGTCGAGTTGTCGACTGGAGTCTCTCTCTCCCTCCCTCCCTCCCTCCCTCCCTCTCCCTCCCTCTCTCTCTCTCTCTCTCTCTCTCTCTGGGGCTGCTGCCACCGCCACCCGCTGAATGATGGAGTAGGAGTAGGAGTAGGAAAAACCGAGGAGGAGGAAAACCAAATTGCAAATTGTATCAAAAAATTTAAATTTTCGCTTTCATTATGCGGCAGTCGTCGTCGTTTGCTGCTGCTGCTGCCTGTCGGAGGAGGAGGGTGGCCGGGGGGGCGCCCGCTAGCTCTGGGGGGCTCTGCTAATAGACCAAACGACTAACTCTGTTGTTCAGGCTCTAACTCTAACTCTGGCTCTGACTCTGTGGCTCTGGCTCTTTGGCTCTTTGGCTCTGGCTTGTTGTCTGCCATTGTATTTTCTTTGTGTTTCTTCATTTCTTTCCTTTTTTCTTTTTTGCTATACAATTTTGACAGGCCGCGTTTTTTTGTATCCAAATAATGAGCTGCATTTTGAGGCGGCAAGGGAAAGAAAACAAAAAAAAAAGAGCATAAGCTTCGACTCCCCGTAAGTTGAAGCGTTCAAATAATTTATAGTTTTCCCGACCGCGGATTGGATTCCCAATCAGAGTCAATCACTGGCTGCTGCTGTTGCTGCTGCAGCTTCTGGTGCTGCTGCTGGTGATGGTGCTGCCGCTGGTGTTGCTGGATTCTCACCACCTGGCCAACAGCTCGTATACGTGATGGGGATGTGATGTATCCAGCGATTTGCATTCGTTGTCGTTGTCGTCGCTGTCTTCGGTTCACACCGATCGTCATTTGGCAATTATAAATCTGCAGCACAAAAAGTAAAATGAGGATGGGATTGTGGATTGTGGATTGCGGATTGCGGATTGCAGATTGTGGGGAAATATCAATGGGGGGTATAGGAGGGTACCTATACACAAAAGCAAATTTGAGAAATGCCACAGATGCTCGACGAAGCCAAGAAATGACATGCCATGCCATGCCATGCCCCATGCCCCATGCCCCATGTGCTCGCTGGATGTGGCGGCAGGCAGGCATCTCATAAGTAGACAACCGCATGCCACGGAAGGCCCAGACCACGACGGAGACGGAGATTCAGACGACGGAGACGATGTCTGCCAGGCGGAGACATTGCGGCAGACGATGCAATAACAAACAGCATCTGTGGCTGCAGCAAGGCCACGAATTTGAGATACACTTCAAAAATAATCATTGCAAATGTTTACAAATTACTCGGAAAACTCTGCGAATTACGAATATCGAAACAAAAGCAGTTGCTGGAATACCCTTAACAGAGTTATCCAATGTTGTGCTTATCCTTCGCGCTTTACAACTTTAAACAGTGTGCCAATATGCCCAACCCAAAAAAGGGTATGCCAACAGAAGCCACTGACAATAACCGTTTGATAACAGCAGCAGCAGCGCCAGCAGAGCAATACATTGGAGGTGCTCGCACTCGCACTCACACACACACATAGAGACAGACAGACAGACAGACAGACAAAACAGTTTGTTATGCAAGTCTCCACTGCAGCTCGCGCGCTTCTACAATTTCAGCATTCTTTCGTCTGCATACTTTTCGCTCTGACTGTCGCATCTGCCCGCTGTCCCGCTCTCCCTCTCTGCCCGCGCACTCTGCTATAACTGTAGCTCCACTCTCGCTGCCGCTGGAGCATGCATTCACATTGATTGCTCTGCCTCGACCTCTGCCTCTGCCTCTCCTTACTCTCTCTGTCGAATGGAGAAAGAAGTCAAATAAAACGCATAAAAACGTAATAAAATCAACTGAAAATTGTTTAACACGAGGCGTAAAGTGATGATTGCATTTCCTCGGGGATATCAAATTAAACCAAAACCCAAGACGGGTATTAACAACTGTTGCGGGAAGTTGTGGCCATCAAAAGATTATCCATTCATCCATTCTCTCTCTCTCGCTCTCTCTCTCTCTGTCTTGATCTCCGTCATTCTGTCTGTTTGAACAGGAAGCTTCCTTGGAAGCTGCAAGCTTTTGGAAAGAACGAATAGGATGTGGCACTTAAAGCTTAAGGAAAGAGAAGAATCGAATCCTTCTACTGAATCCAACCCAATGACCGTCTGGAGAGAGGCATTTACTCTGGTTACCAGAGCATCAACGATTGATGGAGATGGATAATGGATGGATAATGGATCAATGTCATCCATTCCTGATTGGTGCAACAGGCAGACACAGGCACAAACGCGCAGCAAGCATTGGATCAAGGATCAGATATTTGCACACGTTCATCACCTCAAGGACCATGAAAAACACTGAGAAGAGGATGCATGATGGAGAGATGGATGGACGGAGAAAACTTATAGACTGAAATTAGAGATTGTTTAAGTTTCGATTGTAAGGATGGGCACAGATTTGATGAAGCCCCCGAAGATCTCTCTCTCTCTCTCTCTCTCTATTTCTCTTCGCTCTCCGCTCTCCTTCATCGCTGACCGCACTACAGTGGCGCTGGGGCTGGGGCTGGGGCTGGGATTGGGGTTGTTTTCCTCTTGTTATTGCTGTTGCATTTGTTGCAAGTTGTGTGTGTCTCTTTCCTTGTCTCGTTTGTCAGACATTTGACAGTTGTTTGTTATTTTTGCACGTTGACTTTTCTCCCTGGCTGTTGCTGTCTCTGTCTGTCTGTCCGTCTGTCCGTCTCTGTGTGTGTCATGTGTCTGTGGCATATTTTCCATGCCCCCACAGAGGTTGCCTAACAGACGCCCACTGCAGCAGCAGCAGCGGCAGCAGCACTCTCTTCCTCCCTGGGGTATCGCCATCTCTTTTGGATTTACAATTTTTATGGCAAGTCAAATTTTTGTTTTCTTTGTTGCATTTATTGCCATTTTGGACTGTCAGTGTGTGTGTGTGTGTGTGTGTTTCGAGGAAGTCGGAATTTGCATAGAAAAATGGAAATTAACAAGACCATTTGACTGGCTTTCCATCCAAGCTGCCACCACATCCCGCACTCCCCCGGATTCTCCCATTCGCCATCCTGCCCCGGCTGCGGCCATCGCCAGCGCCAGTGCCAGCGCCAGCGCCTGTATCTATGTCTGTGTCTGTGTCTGTTCGTCCTGTTTTGTACATTTGTCCGTGTCTATATTTAGCTTTATGTAAACACGTTTGACCAACTGAACTGACTGTTGTACTGACTGACTGAATGACTGACTGCCTCAGTTGGGTATCATTCAAAGCCCCCACCACCCCACCGCCCCTCCCCCTATCCATCCACCCTCTCCTTTATCTCTCTCTCTCTTACCCTCTGTATCTTTCTCTGTCTTACTCTGTGATGTAATCGGTTAATGTATGCGACAAAACTTTCATCTCGAATTGCGAAATCCACGCAGTGTGCAATAAACGGGATAACAAAGGAAACGAGACAGAGAGACAGCGAGGGAGCGAGGGAGCGAGAGGGGGGGTGGTGGTGGGGGGAGATCTGCAAAGATTGTCTTACAATGTTTGAATAATAATTAATAAATAATAATTAATACACAAGGCTCTCCCTTGCATAACCCTCGCCTTGTATTTTAGTGGGTTTTTTTTGTTGTGATTACAGTGAAAACTCTCTGGCGAAGAAAGCATCGATTATATTGGTACTTAGGAATCACGGGCTCTTCATGGGCTTTCACTGTACTTTATTTGGGATCTCAATCTCTGCTGCTCCCCCCCTGCTGCCCCTCCTGATGTGAAATCTCAAGCAGTTAAGTTTTTTTTTTTTTTGGCTTTTGCGCTGGTGTTTCCCACGTGACCTCGAAGACAAACCTCACGTACAAGGATTTCTTTTTGCAACAGCAGCGGGTGCCCAACCCCCCGCACTCCACTCCGCCTTTATATAAGTAAGTATTTACTCGTAAGTGTCTTGTGTCCGTGGAAAGTGAAAATTGATGCATCGGCATCGATTTCCTTATGGATTTCAATATATTTATACACCAGTCACGGAAATTCGTTTAATGAAAATGGGAACGGACGGGAGCTAAAAAGCCACAGAAAAAAATAGAGATTGAGATGGAGAAGGAGATGGAGAAGGAGAAGGAGGTGGAGGTGGAGATGGCGTCTCATATCTTCGTTGAGAACTCTGTCGATCAATGATGAATTTATTAAACGATTCGAAACTGTCAATGGCAGCGGATGATGTCATAATAGAATAACGGCAAAGACTCCGACTCCGACTGCGACGCGACTGCGACTGCAACGATTCAAATTAGTGCACCGCTCCAAGGAAAGCGGATTGGAGGAGGTTGTAACCAGGCACAAGACCTACTACATATAAGGTGAGGTCCCGAGGGTAGCTAAGAATAAAATAGGCTACTCCCCTCACCTTGCACAAAATACACCTTGGACAGGCTTGGAGCACGACGACGACGAATGCATCAAACAGGCCAAGCAAAGGCGTGAGAGAGGAGAGCTGGAGAGGGGCAGCAGGAGACGAAGTAAAAAGCCAAAGGAGAGCAGAGCAGGAGGCAGCAGTCAAAACGGACAGCAAATACAGTAATTAGATCACAGGCAGACAGTCGAAAGAGAGCGATTGGAGGAGGGGAGAGCAGACGGACTGGAAGCTGGAACGTGACTGCAGAGAAGGAAGCCAGTGGTTCGGTTCGGTTCGGGACGGGACGGGACGGGACCGGTGTGGAAACGGGGAATAGAGTGAGAAGTGGAATAGGAAGCACAGTGCGGGTCAAGCCTTTAGGTTGCAATTCATTTATTGGCCAGGCGACGGAGGGCATTGGGGAATCATTGACATTTAAGGTGAGGTTATGTAGCGCCCAGGCTCCACTGTGGTGGAGGAGAGTAGGAGAAGACTGTGTGCTGTGCACAAGAAAAACTGTTTTCCGCTGTTAGTTGCATGTACGACAGCTTCCTAAACAACAAAACCAGCAACAATGGAAATTCGTGTGTGTGTGAATAAAAAAAAAGCGACTAAACTCAATTACTCAACAAACACAGTAACCTACTTCATAAAAAACAGCGGCAGCAACCAGCAGCAGCAGCAGCAACCAGCAGCAGCGGCAACATTGCCAACAAATGCTGTTAACAACTGCAGCAACAAATTCATTTTCGCTTTTGTTGCTGCTTTCCAATGAGAAAAGTCCTTCAAGCGTGACAATCACATGGAACACACAGCCGCTGGGATGGTTGTTGCTCTTGCTGTTGTTGCTGATTTATCGTTTTCATTTTGCACTGATCCGCCCCCCCCCACCCTATCGCTCCTTCTTCACACAGCACTTGCTTATACCCTTCCAAAACGGTACTCCCATTACGATGATATGGAACAGACATGTAACTTTTCTGGGCACTTTTTAGGGTATGAAATGCCTCGGCCATCTGATTTTGTCTTCTTTTTTGGATGTTGTAAAAGGAAATGTCAATTCTGGTGCCGCTGCTCCGCTTACCACACAATGAACAGTGCAAAGGACAGGGTGGGGGGTGGAGGGTGGCGGATAGAGGCATGGCACGGCACGGCACGGCACCCACTAATGTAAGCCATATAACAAATCTCTTTAAAAAACAGAAAAAAATACAGAACCTCGTGTGTGTTTCGTTTTGGCTAAGAGATTTGGAGATTCTGGAGCCGCCGCCACCGCCGCCGCCACCGCCGCCGCCTGCCCTTTGTGGAGACTTTCTCCCTCCTCCAGCTCCGGCTGCAGCTCCGACTCCGACTCCTGCCTGCTGCTTGCGTGATGTCCAGCAATGTGCCCAAGCCTGTTTTTGCTCCCTGCCTCTTTCTCGCTCTTTCTCGCTCTCTCTCGCTCTCTCTCGTTCTCTCTCTTAAGCTTTTTTCTGCTTTTTTTTGCCTGCCAGAATTTGTTAGCCTGAGCAGAAGATGAAAGAAACCCAAGAAGTGCAGAGGGAGAGATTCGCAATGGACCGGGAGAGAGCAGGACAGACAGGGAAGAGAACACACAAAAGTAAAGCGCCGTTCCGTTCCGTTCCAGTCTTGGGCATGGGAATGGCCATCCAGAATGTACATGGGGCCCCGAAGCTCTTCGGGGATCGTGAGTCAGCAGAGTTAGGCAAAAAAAACAAAAAAACAAAGCAAAAACAACAGCAAAAATCTACTAAAAATATAAGACCCAATGATGATTTATTGTTTGGCTTATTAGAACGAGAGAGAAGAAGGTGGGGTGGGGAGGGGAGGGAGCGAGGGGAGGAAAGGGAGCACTGCTAGCCGCAGAAGATAGAAGATCGCTGAGTTTTTGCCTGAATTTATGCTGTTGACTTTTTGGGGCCGTGGTCCCATTTGGGGAACCGCTCTGGGTGACTCAAGGGAAGACTGGAATCTGGAATCTGAGAACTTTCCAGGCAGACCATAGCAACGGAATTTGATCATCGGTTCCCGTAGCTTTGCCACTTTCTCATGCCCTTTGAATGACGGAATTCCGACGATTTGGCCGCCATCTTTGACACTACGAATTGGCTATACCGAATTCTTTATTTCTTTATTTATTTTGAGTTCTCTAATTTGACGAATACACACGAAGGTAGCGAGTGGCCAGGAGCTTGACGCACGAAAGTAGCGAGTGAGCCGTGGGACGAATGAGAGTAGCGAGTAGCCTTCTAGTTTTTCTTTTGTATTCAGTAAATGGTTCCACTAGAAAGCCAATAAAGTTCCCCAAAAATTCCCCTTAATTCAATTGAAATACTTTCAGTACTGTCTGAAATTTAAAAGACCTCCCGCCTTCTCATGTATCATTTCGATATATGCATTGTACATAAATGTTCAAGAAGAACCATGTCTAAATACAATCATGAATATGTAATCGTAAGTCTTAACGATTCAATATTGCACACCGTTTTCAATAAATTCCCTCAACTTATTCCAAAAATATGTACGAGTGTGTGTGCAATATGCAGAACCGATGCCATCCACGGTTCAGCCTCGAATAAAATTACTCTCGTGGCCTTCTGCTGCCGCTGCTGCTGTTGGGCTGGCGACTTTCTTGGAAAGACTCGTTGATCGGATTCCGATGCGGGATTCGCATTCAATAGCAGATTTATGCATTGGCCGTGGCAATCTAATATGAAGCACAATAAAAACTTGAATATGGCTATTTGGCAACACGTCAACAGCGCACCAGCAATAGCCATAGCCATAGCCATAGCAATAGCCAATAGCAACAACCACATTCAAGGCAATGAACGAAACGTGCCAACGTCTAAAGATCGCTGATAAGCCATAAGAGAGGGAGTCGGTCGTCGCGGAGAGCCAGCAGCCTGGCCTCTATGCAAAGAAAGTTTTATTTTCGTTGCACACACACACAGACAGGACTCCAACAGGAGTGTGGGCCAGAGCCCCATCCAAAAATCATTCACAGTTTGGTAAAAAGATAGAGAGAGAGAGAGAGACAGATACTGGACCCAAAGTCGAGGCTGATCGTGGAGGAGGAGAAGCCTTGCCACACTGCCACTGCCACTGCCAAGTGCCACTGCATTTGGTTGACGATTTTTATGGCTGGTTTTCCTTGGCGTTTTTCTTAACTGTTATTTCTCCTGTCGACTGCCATTAGCAATTAATAGACGGCACGAGAAATTTGCATTGCAAAAGGAAAGTGACAACAGCAACAACAGCCACAAAAAACCAGAAAGAAAGGCTCTAGCCTCGGGGGCCGAAGTTTCAGATACTCTTTTGGCATTACAGTGCCGTTTAAAAGATGTTTCTATAGGGTTTCAAAGTTGATCCAAATATTTAAGGATCTCCCCTTTCGTTGCTCTAAGCTTAATCGTTTTCAAAGAGCCAACTAAACGACTATGGCTATAACAATGATTCGATCTGGACGGTTATTGTTTTTGGAATCAGGAATCAATAGACTTGCTTCCCCTGAAAGGGTATACAAGAAATGGGGGAGAAAAAAGCTTACATATATCGCGCGGTGACAGTAGTCGACACTTTTGGCCATGGCGGTGGCGGTGGCGGTGGCAATCACCGATCACAGATCACAAATCACAAATCACAGATTATGGCCAGGAGACAGGGATGGAGATGGGAATGGGAATGGTAATGTGAATGTTAGTGTGGATGAGGATGGAGTTGGGAGGATGCGATAATTGCATTTATGCTGGGGTGTCGTCTGTGGTGTGTACGTTAGCTAATTGTCAGATACAATACTCGTATTCGTACTCGTACTGGCTGGGTGTATCGATGGGGCATGCATACACATACAGTATGCATATTTCACGCCGAAAAGTGAGAGTGACACCTGTTTAACAGTGGATCTGCCACCTCCAATCAGTGCGTGTAATCTGGGTGCTGCGTGTGTTGTTGGCCTGCTGCCTCTTGTCCTCAACCATCAAACGTTGAGCATCATGCCTCATCAGCATCGGCATCAACATCACCTGCCTCACAGAGCCCCCTGGGCACCTGCTGGCCGTGCCGTGCCGTGTCGTGGCATGGTGTGGCTCTGGCTCTGGCTGTGGCCTGCCGTGACGCTCGATCGATCTGTTTCGGGGCAGACGCATTAAGTTTCATGTGCCGTCATTACTTTAAATTATGCACACGAGCGAAACTCACAAATGAAAACAATCCCAAACGAGACTCTGCATAATTGAGAGACATTTTCCAGACTCATTTGCATATGCCTGCTCGTATCTCTCTGCCTGTCTCTGTGTGTGTGTGTGTGTGTGTGTGTGTGTGCGTTTTTATGGAAAATTGTTTAACACCTCGGCTTCTGGCTCTGTCTCTGTCTCTGCCGAAGCTTGCGATCAGCTGGCCAAAAAGAAAGGACTCTCTGGAAGAGCGGAGGTAAAATAGAATTTCGATGCTTCCGTTTCCGTATCAACATCCAGTTGGTATACCTGGCTGCCATTTCTCTTGAGTGCTTTTCCTAGCCACTCCCAGACTCCTGATACACCAGCAGCAGGTGAGGAGATCCTGCAGCTTGTCGGATGATGTCCAAGCAAATCCTCGAAGCTTTGAAGTGACTCTTTTGAGGATTTTTCAACATTAAAAGTCTGGGCACACGAAAGACTGTTCAACGGCGGCCTTGGAAAGGATTTCTTGCAAATAGAACTAAAAATTGGAATTATTCTATGATTTTATATATTTCCGTTATAGGCAAACTTCCCAACGAGCAGCTACATGTTTTTATTTGTTTTTGAATTCGCGGGACCGAGTCTCCAGTCTTCCTACATGTGTGCTCTGGCGCCAATCCTCCTTTTGGGACTCATCACATTTTTAGCAGATTTATTCTAGCATAAATTGTGTACACATTTGGATCCATTCTTATGCCCTTTGATTCCATTGATCGATCAATATTTACGCTGAATAAATTCTGGGAGTCTGCGAGACACATATAAAATGCTCGAAATATCATCATTACATCGTTACCGAAAAATAGATCAGATCAAATAGATTCTGACACCTCGGCGGAAAGACAAACTCATTTCTCATTTAAGAAATAAAAGTACACGCCCACAAAACTCCCACTTCATTAGGAAAAAGATTTCTGGCTGCCGCGATGACACATTACTGTCACTCCGCGATATGAGCTAAATTTATTGGTGCAGCCCAGCCCCCAACCCACAGCCCCGACCCCCCAACCCACAGCCCCTACTTTTCCCAGTTGTCTGTTTCCTTTGCACGCGAAGGGAACAATTTTACTTCGAAACGCCGTTGGGAATATACTCTATTCCCTATCGATTCGTTGTAGATAAAGATTCGGTAAAGTTTTCATCCATCTCTCATACAGGGACTAAGGCTTCACTTATGTATATCTGTTCTTCTGTTTCTTCTTCAGATTTACCCAGACATCTTTTAGTTTAAGAGAAAGTGAGTATAGTCTTTGGTATAGGGTATAGGATATATACAGAATATTTTTTTTGGAAGGCCTCCTCATGGGAAGATGTCACAGGGATCACCGTCGGAAAATCGGTTGGTGGGGGTGCTAGGCATTTAGAGCATTTCATTAGTATGCTTGTGTGTGTGTGTGTGCAGCTGCTGCATCGCGTGGCACGAGGAAAAGCCAAAGGTAGAGAAGCAAGAGACGCAGCAGAGGAAGAAAGCCAACTCATTTCGTAATGATGGCAGAAGAAAGAAGAATAAAAACCGAAAAACAAACCAACGAAATCGCTGACATCTTTGCCAACTAAAAACACACACTAAAAGAGACACGGAGAAATGGCTGGGGCAGAGAGGCAAAGGCCGACAGGGAAAAGCCCCAGTAATTTATAGGAAAATTCCTTTGGAATTTATGTGCGGAATCATGACATAAATTAACCAACCAAGTGTGGCGGTGGCGTCTCTCTTTCTCTGTGCCAGTGGTGCCAGGGTGTGGGGTGGCTGTGGCTGTTGCATGAAAAGTGCTGCCAAGTGTGTGTGGGTTAGTGGTGCAAATTGCAGCCTGGGTGCTGATGCAACCGCCCGCACACACAAGGTATTTAGTTGAATTATAATAATTACAAATAATTATCCAACATTTTGTTAAGCGAATGTAACTAATCGTTTATGCTTCGGCTGCGAAATGGAGCGGGGAGTGGGGAGTGGGAGCGGGGATGAGTGTGGTGTGGTGGGTTGGCAGGGGGAAACCCCCTTTAGCTGCTCTCTTCTCACTTTCTTTCTATCTTTCTTATGCTTAGCCATGCGTTCGTCTTTTTCCTCTTTTTCCCCATTTCTTCTGCCACTGCTTCTTCTCGGCTCGCTCTGCGGTAATCATTTAATTTGGTTTTGTTTTGGTTTTGGTTTTTGGATTTTGTTTTTCTTTTTCGTTTTTTATGTAATTGCCGCTTAATTATGAAGCAATTAAAACGCAGCGCAACTTTCGGGGGCGTCCGAAAAGTTTCTGAAGCATTGCAAAGACCCATCCGAAATCCCAATCCCAATCCGAATACGAATACGACCAAAATCCGAAATGGGGTCAAGAGCTTCAAGGAGGAGCAGCCAACCCATGGGCTCATGCCCCATGGGCTCTCTCTGGTGGCTCTGTGGCAATGCAATCGATTTTCAGCTTTTATGCCTTGCATAATCACTCATAATTTGTTGTCCACTTGGTGTCCACTTCAGTTGCACGTTGCACATTTTGCTGCATGCTGTCCGCTGCATGCTGCATCTCATTCACTCACTCAGTCACTCGGTTCTCCAGCGGATCAAGTGCATATAATTACGGTGGAATGGAAGAATACCCTGCACTGGCACTGGCATTGGCACTGGCACTGGGGCTAGGCCATATGAGAAATTACTATAATTTTAATCAAATACTAAACATTTATAACAATCTGGAAATTGTCTTTAATTATTTTAAAAAACATTTATTTTCTAGTGCATTTATTGCCGTATAGCCCCAAGGGAACTTGGCTTCTTAGTCTTAGAGAATTTATTTATTTATTAGTCAAATCTCCGTCAAGTAACGGGATTCAGTAGTCGTTAAAGCACCACTGTAGAATACCGTTCGTTATTCCTTGGGGGTCCATATTTGCTGAGAGCGAGAGGGAAGCCTAATGGTTGTGGTTGGGAGAGCGGCCAGTGCAAGGTGGTCCGCAAACGTAACGCGCTCTCTTTGTCGAGTCCTGTATTGCTCAGCACACTGAGTTCTTCTCTCTCTCTGTCAGCAAACATGGCGTCAAAGCGGGCTCAGATCCGAGAGAGAGCTTGCGGATCGACCACCTGGTATATTTTCAACCTGTTGTGGTGTAGGAGTTGCTGAGAGAACTTTCGCAACAATTGCTGAGAGCGGGAGAGCGGGAGAGCGGCAGAGCACGTATGATGCGTAAGAGGCGCACAGCTCTTAGATCAAGAGATAAGGAAACACTGCACTGCGCTCAATTCAAACATGCACCGACATGCTGCTTTTAGTGCCACCAACTAAGTGAATCATACGAATTGGTACTGCATGGAAATGTACTCCTGGGGGGCAGCTTTGATTTCTTTTTCCCTATTCGAGGGCATTACAATGGTCGACTTGCTGTTGGGGTCTCTGTTTGATGATGGAACGCCTTTCCCGGCGTTTCTGGCATTTCTGGGCCACTGCTGAAGTTCGTTCGTGTTTGGTTTTTCTACAAAACTGCCGTGCCGGCCATTTAAATTGTCTTCCAATGCTCGCATATTACATAATTAAGCAGCAGCAGCAACAGCAACAGCACCCAAGCGCCTGAAACAGCAGCCGCCGCCGCCACATCAAGAGTGCAATGTCTGCCCGGACAGACGAGAGAGAGAGAGATGCCTGCCTGACTGACTGACAGGCCATCAACTCCAGCAAAATGCTCAACACCTCGGCGGAAAAGAGCCATAGCGACGGCCAGGCCAGGCCATGCCAGCACTTTCCCGCTGTCCGGCTCTACTTTTTCCGATGCATCATCATCATCATCATCGTGATCATCGCATAATCAAAGAGTCGTAAAAACCAATAATCATTATCTAGCAAAACAAGCCAATTAATGCTACGGCGGGCAAAACACCAACCACGACAGAGCGACAGAGCCACAGAGCCACAGAGCCAGTAATTAAATGAAAATAAAACACCAGAGATTTGGCCAACTTAAGCGAAACATTCAATACAGAGGGGGTGATGCGGGGGCAAGCGAGCAAAAACAAGTCTATTATGGATTACGGCAGAGCAGGGCGGCCCCATACGATACGATGAATGTATATTATAATTATACGTGCAGTCTTTTCGCTAATTTTGCCATTTGCATTTGCCATAATAAAACGATAAACTGTAGCGGAAAGAGGCCCCCAAAAGGAAGTCGGAAGTCTGGACAAAGTGTGAAGCCCAGGACAGTCCCCTTACAGAGATACCCTGTACAACAGATCAAAAGATTTATTTCTGAAATCAATTTCCATTCCTCGGAATATCTTTGGGAACCTTTTTCTCTTTGGAGACTTAAGACCAAAAAACCAAACCAATCCGACCACTCAAAAAGGGTATCAAAACGGGAAGAATGTTCGGGGATGGGTGGATGCCATTCCCATGTGTCTGTCTGTCCATGCCAATTAGTGGGGAAAAACTAAAGTGGGAAATTGTCAGCGGCGGCGGCTGATTGGGGCAGATTGGATATTGGTTATTGGGCGGTGGTGAGGTGTCGCCGAGTCCGAGAATGGGTGAGAAATATTTATGTATGTATTTTGTGGAGTGTGGAGTGGAGTGGAGTGCGTCCTGTCCTGTCCTGTTACAAATCAAGTTTGATCGCATTGAAAATTAGTGAAAGTTGCGCCCAAGTTCCAGGCTTGTGGTGTTTCTTGGTGTTGTTTTTGATGTTTTTTTCGGGTTTGTGCCGGCACTCCGAAACGGTAGCCCAAACCTAGGGCAATATCGTGTCGGCGATCACGGGCCAACGATAAAGAAAGAAAATGGAAGGAGAGTGGACAGGGGTTGTGGACGTGAATGTGGACGTGGACCCCCCCCAAGGGCAACTGGAGGTCAGACTTAATTGATTGGAAAACCCCATTTCTCGTGGACTCGTGGACTCTTTGGTTACCTTTTCGTATGGTTAATAAGCATCAAAATATGCCCCCATATGAAAGCCAACAAAAGCCAAAAAGGCCAGAAGGGCAGGAGGCGGAGGCTAATCTGGATAATTCCATTAGCATGGGTTGGTTTTTTCGGTGGGTCAACAGATCGAACATTAATCAGGTGAGCATTAATTTGTTTCGAGATCAAGTGGGGGATTGTGAGACATGTGTGGAAATTTTCCCCATTTCCATTACGAGACTGTGAGAGCTAGACAAACAAACAGACAAATTTGCTTCGATTGGCAACATTTTGGGTTTAATTTCCCATGACTAATCCCCGAAATACCCAAAGATCTTCTGCGGAATGATCGGAATTTTGGCAAACAAAATATCATCAATAAGTGTAGCTAATGGCCACAAAATGAGTTAATATCGGAATCATTAAGACTAAGTCCAGTGATCGATCGGTTGGCCATCGGTTTTCCCAGGCATTTCCCATTCCATTCCCAGACCACACGAAAAACCAACGAGAGGCGCAGGAGGGGGGGGAAAACTCTTACTTTTCTTTCACTCTGCTCAAAATTCAGTAATTTCATTTGATGTACATTTCAAATTGAAATATTTCTCAGTGCGTTTTCATTCAAAAGTTTTTCGGTTTTTGGCTTTGGCATGCCACACACCACACCACACACCACACAGCCCCCCTGCACCCCGCCCCGCCCCGTCCCGCCCCGTGCGACCGTTGGTTCCATTTTGTCTCAAGTTTTGCCATTTGCCATTTCGAGTGCTGAATTTTTCATGTGCATTTAATTAGTTGAATTATGGCCTGCGAAATGTGGCAGCAGCAGCAAGCAGCAGCAGCGACTGCCGCAGACAATCTAATAAAAACATAGAGAAAATAAACTACAAAAATACAACTTAATGAAAATGTGTGCGCCTGGCCATACCGACGACTGTGCGACAACTTTCGCGAAATAATTTTTATTGACTCTCCATCCCCCATCCACCACTACACCCCACCCCCCAGTCGGACAATCGCACAATCGTACAATGGATCAGACCTCGGGACCTGCTGCCTCCGCTGCTGCTCGGAGGATGGTCGCACGAAATCACCTTTCCCATTTTTTGTTTTTTTTTTCTTTCTCCCCAAAACAAAGCTAATCGTTGCTGGACAGTGCTCGGTGAAGATTAAAGATGGTTTATAATCACAATAACCATCATTATTTATTGGCCAGGTAATTATTGCCATCCGCATAATTATGATGATGTTGATGAATGTTTCTATTGGAGATCAGGACAGGATCTGACTGATCAAAGCACAGTCGACAGGCAGACAGACAGACCGAAAGACAGACCGAAAAACCGACAGTTCTTGCAAATTATTTCGAATATTCGATCAAGAGAGAACCAAAGTCAACAATCCCTTCCAAAATTGCCTAAAATCTCTCTAAGTAATAAACGATTCCCTCTACTTAGACATAATACGTCATCGTTTAAGAACTTTTCTACGAAAAAGTAGAAAGTAAGCTTTCGCCCCAAAGATCGGCAAAACGAAGAGGCTACTAGACTGATTCTTGAGCCATCATCATTATGGAGAGACGGAAGCACTTCCTTCTCCCCACCTTCTCTAAGTACACATAATTCTGTCCAGCATAATTAACAGACATTTTCGTTGACTCGTAATTGTCGTAATACCCTAATTGGCCTTCTCAAGCCTTTCCCCTGAGATTCTCGAGTGTGCGTAAGGTGGCCACAGAGAGAGAGAGAGAGAGAGACCTCATCATCGTGGATGGACGGTTGGATGATGGTATGATGGTATGGGGGAGGGCGTTGAGCGTGCTCCAAGCCGAAAACTTAATTGAAACTCGGCCCAGTTCCCCATACACTGCCAGCCAGCCAGCCAGCCAGTCAGTCAGTCTCTGAACCTCAGGCCCATTAAACGAACAAAAAACAAACAAACCGAAAGAGAGAAAAAAAAAACAACAAACCGAAACAACAAAATAAAACCGCAGATAAAAAGATCTTGAGATTTTCCACAATTATTTTGTATTCGAGCGACAGAAACAGCAGAAACAACAACCACTTGACCCAGTTACATTTGTTGAGGTTTGTTTTTTTCATTTTTTATTTAGCATTTGTGTCTTTTTACTTAATTTTGTTCTTTGGCATTCGGCAGGCGGCATTGTTATTGTTATTAGCGACAAGAACCGTTCGTAATGAATGGACGTAGACCCAGAGCCAGAGCCAGAGCCAGAGAGAGGCCTGTGGAAAACTCTGCCTTGGGGATCGCTCTTGTCTCCATTTTCCAAACAAAACCAAAAAAAAAAACACAATTATATCTGTGGAGCCACAATTAAAAGATTGCCAACGTAATTAGGCGGCTCTACATTTTAGGCTTCAGTTCAGTTCAGTTCGGTTCAGCACTGGCGAGATTTATGCGTGGAGTGTAAAGTTCAAGCCTCCAAAAAGGTGAGGTTTTCGGCTGCACAGGTGGGGCATGGCCAGGGGGCAGGGGGTAAAGGTAAGGCTAATGCAATGCAAAAGTAAAGGGCGTAATTAATTTTTGAAGGACAACTCTTGGCTTGGAATCATTAAAAACGAATTTACTGAGGTCAAAGTATCTGAAGCAGCCAAAAGGTTCAACGGAGCTTGACCAAGACAAAGCACAGAGAACGGAACAGAGAGAGCCAGCGACAAGAGTCTCCAAAATATAGAAGGAGACTCTATATAGTACATAGAGGTACTCGGGTACCCTGAGAAGAAAGTGATCCAAAGAAGCCTCGGAAAATGATCTGATCTGAATGATTCTTTGGTTCTTTTACAGTTTCCCAGATCCATCCCAGACCTTTCCTTGCTAGATCTAACACGAGATATTTATCTTAAGCATTTGCCCAAAAGTTCTTGAGAAATATGTATTATCTGAAAGATTCTCTGTAAAATGAGTAAACGATTGATGCATTTCCGTATTTCGATATCGTAAATTCCCGTAAAAGAGAGGCGGAACACCCAACAAAACAGCCGGGAGCGAGCACGCGCCCAGCGATTGGGGTCGGAGTTTGATCTGGGGGGGGAATTGGGAGGGAAATCTGGCTGAGACGGAGACGAAGACGAAATCGAAACCGAAAACCGCGCGAGAGCGAAAGTGAAACGCAGACCCGAACCCAACAACAAAAGTCTAATCAGACTGCGGCCGCAATAGCAACAAAAACAACAACAACAACAACAACAACAGCGACAAGTACATATCATGTCTCATGGCTGAAGCGAAGCTCTTAAACTCTCTTTCTATGTCATTGACAGACGCGTCGTCGTCAGCGTCGTCGTCAGCGTCAGCGTCGTCGTCACAGTGTCTTCGTCTTCGTCTTTTGTCGTTGTTCGTCTCGTCTCTCTTTTGCTGAAGCTTCTTTCCTTTTCCTTTTGATACCCTTGACAGAGAGAGAGGCTGAGTGAGTCTACTGATGCTTCCTTTGTTTAGTATGCAAGGCGGAGCCATTAAAGCTTTTAAAGCTTAGTGTAACTCTTCGATTCTCATTGCTGTTAATCCCTTACACAGACTCTGCTATAGCCAGTTAGGGGTATACATATGTATGCATATGTATATGAGTCGAAAAATGCCAGGGTATCCCAGGCTTCGACTCTATGTCTGTTCGGCTGTGTGCTTTTTTGACTGACAAATGAAAATCTCAATTGGCTATCGCCGGACAATCAGAAACGACGAACAGACGACAGACGACAGCCGGGGAGCCATGAGAAGCTGGAACTATAGCCGATGTTGCTAGTCGTTGCTGTTGTTGTTGTTGTTGTTGTTGCAAACATTACACACATTACAACGAAGCAAAAGCAATGACAACAACTGCATACGAAAATGTACTTTCACTCATCGCTTTTTTTCCTTCATTCAATTCAATTTTTGAAAACGTCATCGTGTCGCAGATAAAATAACATCACAAACAAACGACAAACAACAACCAAATGCAAAGAGATCTCTGCTGATTGATGGGTGGGGAGGGGGTGGGGGGTTATTGTAGCACATCTTTCCCAGGCCCCAATCAGGCAGCAAGACGGAGAACGGGGAGGGGGGGGGTTTGGGCACTTCAAAGTAGAATAAATACAATTTTTTCTCCCCCACCCCTCCATTGGCCAAAGACTATTCCAATTAAATGCAAATTTCTCTTGTTTTAGAAATCAATGCCCAAACACACAGGGAACTGGCACTCCACTTGCAAGGAGCAGCTGAACGAAGCTTGGGATACCCTGGAAGATGTATCGTTTCTACAGGTCAAAACATAAAGATCTGCCACCGATGAAAGCCTCAAGATATGGCATCAAACAGTACCCAAATTCTTCAGTCTCTGCATCTGCAAGGGGTAGCCAAAAAGAAAGAAGCCACACACACACACACACACACCCCCGAAGATAGATGCAAATTGTCTTTGCTCTCTCTCCCATCTGCCGTCTTCGACCACCCACATGGATGACAGTGGGCGCCACACAAACGTCTCACTTGCTCCGCTCCGCACTGCACCACCGCACACCACACCGCATCCACTGTCCACAGTCCGCAGTCCGCCGCCGCCGTGGCACAAATTTATGCGCATTTTGATGGAATCAGTTGCGTGGGCGTGGTCCATCGTGGTCCATGGCGGGGCCGGCGGAGGGGGGATCAATGCATCTGCATTGGATGCATCTGCATTCGAGAGCCCCAAGGCGTTATTTTTTCTCTTTGCTTTTTTTTCTACAACTTTTATTGCTTTCTTGTTGCAAGCGAAAGTGAGCAGAGAATAAGCGATGGCAGATACAGATACAATATCTTTTGTTTTTCCATCAGTTCTGTGGAAAACCACTCGAATTTTAGATGATAAAACTCACTTACAAAGAGGATCAATCATGTGCACTGTACATATATAAAGAATATTTCAAAGATACTCTACGCTGACTCAGCATAATCTTAAATAATTCATAAATATTCTTAAGTGATTCGTGCCCATAAATTGTAAATGTAATTTTGCAGTAAAAATACCTTGCAAATTAATTACGGAACGGAATTCCGTTTTACAATGATTTACAGCATTTTTTGGACACAGAACATGCCACAGAACCGAATATCTGTATAATTCATTCACAAAACATTGAACCGAGTGGCAGAAACAGAAGAAAACAGCCAACAAAGCGAAATCCCAGCAGGTTGCACTCTCAGACCAAGAGCGTTATGGCCAAGGCCCACAAGCAGCAGCAGCAGCAGCCACAAAATTTATGAGCTCGATATGAAGTCACAGAGCTGTGGCAGCACTTTTCTGCTGGCAGTTGCAGTTGCACTTGGACCTGGAGCCGAAGCTGAAGCTGAAGCCGGTGTGGAAGTTGCAGAATCGAGAATCGTTTGGCTGGTAGTGCATTTTCCTGCTTGCAGCATCGTCATCATCTTCTCTGCCAATTACGTGGCCATTAATTTTGCACCGAAATTCGTTTGTTGCTGTTTCCGTTTCGACTGGTAGCAAGGGGGGCAGGTGCATAGATGGCGGCGCCTCCACAGAGGAAGGGTCAACGCAGAGCGCTATATGTATGTACATATGTACATATGTATGTATGTTTGTAGTATATTTTTGAAGCTGCAGCTTTAATCAGGTCAAGCAGCAGCTGAAAACACGACTCCAACTCGACCTTAAACGCAATTTGTGAGCAATTTATAATTTATATTTTATTTTACTTCATTTGGATACACCAGGGGAGGGGGAGGGGGGTACACCTGTTGAAATGTGTCCCCCTGCAGCCCGCTCTCTTCTTTAAGCCCCCTTGAGCCACAGGTTTAGGTGGGAATGAGTCTGCAAAGAAGCCAAAGTACAGCCCTTAAATGTTTCTAAATTAAGAATTAGATTTGCTCTAAAAGAGCCTCAGTTATACAAAACCCTTGGGTGGAGAGCAGTGAATCATGGATGATGAGCCAGAGACTTTTCCTGTAAATACTTTCCCATACTTGCAGCACAATAAATCAATCAAATCATTGTATTGTCTGGTATTGTCTGGTATTAATCCCCTTGTCCATCCCCTGGTGATCTTTCTTGGTCATGTACAAGGCTACGGCTACGGCTACGGCATACCAGGCCCAAAAAACTTTCTCATTTGCGAATAAAACTATTCAGAAATAATAAATAATGACAAATCATGGCAGCAAACGATACGCAAAGATTTGGCCAACATTTTGACCGTTTTTGAGGCCCAGGCCTCACCCTGAAAACCTGGTAGAAGATAAAAGACCAATTGTGTCTCCCTCTCTCGCTCTGTGTCTTCCCCTCTCTCTCACAATGGTTTCTGCAGATATGGCGGTTGTTTTGTTGTCAATTCATGGACTTTAATTGCTGTTGCATGTTGTTAAGCGAGGGAGACGCAGACCCAGACACTGTGAATGATATATGGCCTGCGGCAGAGCCTATCCACCTTCCTATTCCTGGCGCTGGCACTAGCATTGGCGCTCGTCTGGTCAAAAGATTGATGGTGTTATGCAATGGCAACCCTTTCCCAGAGAGGGAGCACCACCACCTTATCGGCAATGCGCATCGTTGTGCAGCATTAAAAACGCTCAAAGTTTCTTTCATTTTTCCTCTGTGTGGCAAGGCACACGCAAATATCACAAAAACTGAACTCCATTGAACCGATCTCCCCAGCCCCCAAGCCCCGACCCCCTAAGCCCTCTCTGTGGCAAGCGCAAAAAAAACAAAGACCCCGCCGCTGCTGCCGCCGCTGCCGCCGCCAAGGTAATGCCAAAATCCGCTTTGAATTAAAATTGAAATAAAAAACAGAAAAAATGGAAAAAAAACTTTATCATTTGGCTAATTTTTTGTTGCTTGCTGCTTGGCTGCTTGGTGGTGCCTCCAGACTTTGGGAGTCACGCAAACCCGAAGCCAAAGCAAAGTGCAAAATGTCGCGGCATTACGAATAAATTGAATTGGAGAGGGAAGGGAAGGGAAGGGCAGGGCGGCAGTGAGGGGATAAAAGCATAACGAAACGAGGCGGAACGAGGTCCTTAAGCCCCTGACTAACTGACTAACAGACGGACAGACGTGCCACCAGCCCCCAACTGAACCGCCCATACGATTTTCGGGAACCTACTACCATCCCCGGAAAACTCACTTTTCGCCGAAAAATAAATGAGAAACGAGAAATAGAAAAAAGCCAAATAAAGTTCATTTGCCGCAGTCTAGACAACAAGCACTGCAGGCAGAAGGGCAGGAGGGCAGGCGGGAAAGAGGGCGGGGGGGTTCTGCTTCTGCTACTGCATTTTGGGGTGTGGTTCTGCCAAAAAGGACATTAAATCATTCAGAAATTCAGAGCCAAAATAGTCGTAGGGACCACAGCACAGCAGGCCAGAGGACAGGGCCAAGGCGAGACACCAGACAGACAGACAGACACGACAGACACGGCAGACACGACAGACAGACAGACACAACACATGCATGCACGTGTACGTGTACGAGTATCTCTACTCGTATCTATATCTTTATATCTATGTTTCTATGGCTGTGTGTGTTGCAGCAAATAATAGTAATTTGGCTAATTCAAAAATTGCAGCTCTCGGGCGTCGCGTCGCGTTGCCTTGTTGTTGGTCGTTCGCTTCTAGCCCTGAACTTGAAAAAAACAACAGGGGTGGAGCGGAGGGGAGGGGGGAGCACAGGCCAACCCCTTCAGTTCTCTTTCTCTCTCTACGAACAAAGTGAAAATTAACAAGCCAAGGAAAAAAGGAAAACAGAAAACGAGGAACCAAAAGCGAAGATGGGAATACCCTAAAACGATGGATAGTCAGGGAAAAGGGTATTAGAGAGTACAGATAGAGGAGAGAGTATGCTTTCTTTTCACTCTCTCTCTCTATAAATAATTTGCGAATTTGTCTCTGGGTGAAGATTCCACAAGTCATGTGGCATGACACAGGGCGAATACCCAACCACAAACAAAAACAGAGCGGGGTGGAGCGGGTTGGAGGGTGGGGGGAGGCGTTACTTTTGGCCATTGATTCGTGTCCGAGGCGTGACCAGATAAGGGGCGTATGAGTAATACACACGGGCTGCTCATAATCCACACGCCTTCCTTTTCCAATCTGGGGGTTTGGTTTTCTTGCCATGGCCAAATCCTCCTCCATTTGGCTTTAATTAAAGAGCTGCAGCAAAAACTTGAGCAAGAGAGAGGGAGACAGTGAGAGATTTGCATTTGGCGGAGAGGAGAATGCCACTCCACTGGCGATGCGATGCGGAAGAGCGTCTGCAGTCTGCAGTCTGTAGTCTGAAGCCAAATTGAATTATTATGCAATTAGCAATTAGCATCAATTGAGGCACAGAATCTTTGCTCTGCGGGAGGGGCACAGGGGGGACCATAGATGCCGAAATCCACTCGACTGGGTCAACCGTTCATCAGGGAGAAGGAACACTCGACGGGGGGTGCGTGGGGGCGGGGTTGGGGGTTATGTGGACCGCCTCCAAGGTAACGTCTCTTCTGCTCTTCTAGGCCCGGGCTTTGTTTGCCCACTTTGATGCCAAACGCAAAGACTTTGCTCATTTGTTGATATTTGCATTTCGCAATGGCAAAATAGCAGATCTCGAGTGTGTGTGTGTGTGTGTGAGTGTGTGTGTGAGTGTGTGTGTGTGTGCTGAAGATTTTTGCAATGTGGATTCTCGAGCGACCTCTTCGCCGCAGGCCAAAGGCTTGAACTCCTCTCGAGTGAATGCTGCTGCGTCATTCGTGGCTCATTCGTTCGTTCTTCACCCCCTGGTCAAAGTCCAACCGAGTGCCGCGGAGAGTACTATAAATAGGCAGAACAACAAATGCATACTGCATGCTGGCAAAAGACTGCAGTCGGCCAGCGATGGATGCGATGCTGGCTGAAAGCAATCTGGCTTAATCATGTGAGAAGAGAAGAGCAGCAGCGAGGCATAGGCAGGGGTAGGGGCATGCGGCATGCGGCATGCGGCATGCGGCACCGAAAACAAACGAAAAGAAAAGAAGACAACAAACTGAAATCGAGTTTGCCACAAACAACATAACTCGACTCAACTCCACGCTGAACTTACAGACCAAACAGAACGATCACGATGGGGACTCGGGACTCGGGACGGGTTCTGACTTACGATTCGCATGACTCAGCCACCAGTTGGAGATGGTTGATGCCACAGATCAAGAGGTGAATGCAATTCCAAGTAGAATAAACTGCAGCAAGTAGATTAATATCGATTTACATTGATTTTGATAGACCCAGCAACCCTTAGGTATTCCATATGAGACTCTTTGGTCCTCTGGGAACCCCCTCCCCCCTCCAGATGCCTCCCAATCGTATGGGAATCGTATGAGTCACATAAACCTGAGAGTTGGGCTTTGGATTAGAACTTCAGATGCAAGCCATCCCAGCGACTTTTGCTCAAAGATGCCACACAAAACAAGTTGAAAGCTAACGAAGCGTGCAACGGACTTCGGTTGCAACTTTGACTGTGGTCTCTGTCTGTGGCAGCAACTGTATCTGTGTGTCTGTGTGTGTGTGTGGCAGAGGAAACGTATTTCCAGGAAATGCATGTTAACTCTTTCTCTTTCTTGCTCTCTTTCTACGCGCCGCCGAGCTATCTATCGGCCTCTCTCTCTATCGCTCTATCGCTCCATCGCTCTGTGATCCGTTTTTTTTTTGTGTGTTTTTTTCGCGAGGATCGAAACCCGCTAGGAACTAACTATCTTTCTGATCTGTGGCAAAAATTACTCTAGGAAAATCTCATTCACTTTGGGAAAACCCATTGACGGGAAATTTGCACGCTGGTGAGAACGAAAGCGAAACAAAAAAAGCGAAACGCTTCGAAGATCTTTCGAATTCCAGAGATCTCTCCTCAAATGCCAGAGAAGCCCTCTCTCCCTCTCTCTCTCTCTCTCTCTTCATTCTTCTCCCAAGCTAATTAAGCCGTGGTTGGGTGGGGGTTGGGGGTTGGGGGTGTTGCACTAAGGGAAAGCACTAAGTGCAACTGCAATTTCAACAACTACTGCAACTGCAACAACAAAGATGAGAAATCGCTGGCTTCCTGGCTGCATGAAGAAATGAGTCTAGAGGAAAAACTTGTTCATCTTCAGCTCTAACGAGCTAACGGAGCGGCTGGCTGGCTGGCTGGATGGATGGATGGCTGACTGGACCGACGATGAACGTTTCCACGATAGGTAAACAAGCAACAGCAACAGCCACAACAGGTAGCAAATGGTGCAAGTGCAAGTGTAACAGCAGCAGCAGCAGCAGCAACAGAAGCAGACTCACTCCCGCTCTAGAGATGGACACGTGACGAAGCGGCAAGATCAGTGGCCAGTGCCACCGATCACGATCAGGCATCAGGCATCAGAATCGACCAAGAGAATAGAACAAGTTTCAGCCTAATTCTATCCTAAATCCAGTTCGAATATTGATTGATTGGTAATTGATTTATTTACTCAATTAATTAACAATTAAATGCTAACTATAGATATATTTATAATATATGAATAGAAATAGAGTAAAATTGAGGGCAATACTCTTTAAGGGTTACTTCTGAGGAACCCCCATTCGGGCATACAGCAATATCGTTCGTATATCTCTAATATTCCTCTATTGCAAGGAAACGCTTCTGCTTTTGAAAGTCCTTTTGTATCCTTAAAATATCGTTAACACATTTTGAACTCCATTTCGGTGCTACGGTCCTACGATCACGAATCATCTGCTCCATTAACCATCCCATCGCCATCGCCAGCGGCTGCGCCATGGCAGGGCTGGCTATCGTGTTGAAGGTTTAGGTTGAGTGCCTCCTGGGGTGGTGGGTGGTGGCTGCCACGGGATGAGATTCGTGTGGTTGCGAGTGTGCCGTGTGCTGTTAAGGCCATGCCCTGTATGCCGCTTGGGCCAAGACAATAAACAAATAAATTACATGAAAGCGTCTGCTGCTGTTGCTGCCCCTGCTGCCCCTGCTGCCTGCCACAGTTTGAATCTTTTTCAACAAGATAATCACAATGAAGCGGCACGAAATGTGCAGCAATGTGGCAGCATCCTCATTAACCCCTCCACTCCACCAAACCCTCCGCCGGTTGAAAGTGAAAGTCATTGCGAATCCCCCCATTCAGTCCCCCCCTCCCCTTGCCTACCATCATCCCAATCCTAGGCAGAAGCAGGCAAAAGTAATTGGCCAGGTCGCCTCGTGGGTTAATTAAAACGCACTTTGTGGCCAATGAATGAAGGAAAGAAAAATACAATACAATAAAATCAAATGAAATGAAATTAAATAAAAGAAGAAGTCAATGATGCGGATGGGAGAGGGAGAGGGAGGGGCACACCATATCGATACCGAATGAAATGTAAATATTTGAATGACCGCAAAAACCGCAACAAACGCAGCAGCAGAAGCATCAGCAGCATCAGCAGCATCAGCGCATCCGTGAGATGCCTTTGAAATGTCTCTAAGATAAATTAATTTGCACAAGAAATAAAAAAAAAAGACCTGAGACCTGCCCGTGCCCCTGCCCGTGCCCCTGCCTGCAACTGTGCCTGTGGCCAGTGCCTGGTATACTTTTCCACTTCTTCCGCCAATAAACAAATCTCTGCTTGGCCGCCGAGAAAGTATAGAAAGCTGCTCGCTGCTCGCTCAAATGAGATTCAATAAATTTGCCCAGGCGGCAGGCGGCAGGCGGCTGGCAGCGGGCTGCCACTTAAAAACTGATAGCTATATTTAAGTCTCGTCCCAGTCGCCAGGCCGCCAGGCCGCCCGAAGGCTCTTTTGTGGGTCAGTCGAGCATCCATGTAGGAGGCGCCGGCCGCCTGGGCCTGCTCTGCCGAGCGGTGGCCGTGGATGTGGCATGTGGCAGTCAATTGGGTCAATCCATGGGCCGCCTTGCAGCAGCCCACCTGCAGCAGCTGACCCCCACCTCACACCACACCACACACACACACAGACACACACACACACACACACACATCACATTGGCTTCATTTCCATTCAAAATTGAAACCTAATCAGGAAAATGTAACACTTGCAATGGAACACAGGAAATGGCGGCTTGGTGTATGGAAGTGGGTCTATCGACTAGGGAGATACCCAAAAACCTCCTTCTATATAAACATTCAGCTTTTGAAGTGCCAAAGAACTTTGGATACTCGTATTATTCGGGGAAACTTTAGCTCATGTCACACCTGTAGATGTAGATGTAGAGTGTAGAGTGTAGAGATGCGATCCCTTTGACTACTGGGTATGACAGGCCAGAATGAATGGCTGCCACTTGGTTGCTTTTAGGGGGGCTCGGTCTCCGGGCCACTCTTGGCCTCGGCGGCGTGTGGGCCGCCTCGACAGGTTAACCAACTAGACGACGACGACGACGACTCAATAAACGAGGTTTTGTTGGCTTATTGACAACAGCATGGACTGCATGGACTGCATGGAGGACAGGAACGGTGCACATTTGCACCGATTGTGCAATGGGTGGCTGGCAGGCACACATGTGGCACAAGTGGCTAGAATCTGAGAGCTGCAACAGCTGCTGGCCAAGCCAGCCAGCCAACCAGCCAGCAAAAAAAAACGGTAAATGTTGTACTCAGATCCCATGTGCGACACGGCCACCGACACGGACATGGATGAAGGAAGTTGCTTGGGTGTGTGTGGGACTGGGGGGGGGGGGCCCACATTGACATGCTCTGAATACTGTGGAGCCGAGAGCCGGGGACCGGGGCCCTCCCCCCCACCCACTCATTGTGTGGCTGCTGTGGCTGCTGTGGCTGCCGCGGCTGTGGCTGTGGCATGCAGCACTTGCATCGCAGTCTTGAGAATGGCATTTTGATTTATTGGCTTGTTCCAGAGGCACTGCACTGGAGAGCTCCGATTGCATAATTTCAGACACCGAAAAAATACCTCACCATACCTTTTGGGTGACTGTGAAATGCAAAGCCCAGTGCAGTTTTTTCCCACAATTTGCAAACAATAATAAAACCGTGGCTTACTGCTGGCTGGCTGGCTGGCTGGCTGCTGGTTGGCTAATTAAATCAAATAAGCCGGGCCAAGCGCATTAAAAATGCACACAAAAAGGCGACCAGACACTGACAAAGTAAATAAAAATTGGGAAATAAAATAGATTTATGGCCACACGCCGCACAACGAATACTCTGCCAGCGGGCAATCGGAGAGAGCACAAATGTCCATTATATTTGACTATACTTTTGGATGGAAAAGGCTGAAGGTGTCCCTGGGCATCGTCTGGGAATACTTTAATCCATTTCCGGAATCAACCCTTTGATTGTCTTTCTTTCCATTAGAATTATACTCCTTCTCCGTCTTTCCATCCATAGGAATCCTTCTCCGTGTTTCTATCCATAGGAATCCTTCTTCGTCTTTCTATCCATAGGAATCCTTCTTCGTCTTTCTATCCATAGGAATCCTTCTCCGTCTTTCTATCCTTAGGAATCCTTCTCCGTCTTTCTATCCATAGGAATCCTTCTCCGTGTTTCTATCCATAGGAATCCTTCTTCGTCTTTCTATCCGTAGATGTCCTTCTTCAGCTGTCTGTCTGCTTCTCTTCTCCCTGAATCTTGGAACATATCAAATCTACAAGAATAAGATTCATTTACCTCTTCTCTTTGAAGGTTCAAAAATGAGTTCGCTTTTCATATTTTCCCTCCAAGTCTTTAGTCGAATCAAATTGCATAGCCATTACGCTGGAAACAGAAAGGGCATGGCATGGAGCCACCAGGCACAGGCACAGCCAACTACTAAATGCACTCCACACGCGGCACTCTACGGGCTGGCATGCCACAAGTGGCCCGGCCTGGCCCGGCCGGCAACGACCGATAAGAGACAAGAAAGACAACAGAAATATGGTCAGAGCAGGGCAACAACAACAGCAACAACGAAGACAACAACAAAATTGGCAACAAAAAGGCAACCAATTAAGGCCAATTTAGTTGCAGCAACGCCGAGCGGCAACGACACAAGAAATAATCAGTGGAGAAACAAGTCAGGAAAGAGATTGCCTGCCATCCCCCCCCTGCCAACCGAAGCACAAGATACCCTTACGGATACTCAGGACAGGCCAGGCTGACCCTACCAATAGATACACTGCAAAAAACCGACCTAAGCAGTCCCTGCTGGTGATGGTGGCGGACAGCGTGCCATAGTCTGTGTACCCCTCGGAGGTGAGGGTATACAGCAACGAGAGCAACGTCTCAGCATGCAAATGAGAGCAACCAAGTGGCAGCAGCAGCAGCAGCGGCGGCAATGCAACCAAAGTAACTCGATACAAATTTTGCAAAGAAAAACAACACCAACAACAGAAACAACAGAAACAGTGGCAAACAAAATTATGTACGGGCACGGGCACGGGTACGGGTACGGGTACGGGTATGAGTACGGGTATTTCTTCTGTGTGCAGGTATTTGTAAAAATTGTCACATTTTTTTCTTGTTATTATTATTGCACCGCGGGAACTGTGAGAAAATATGCAAAGAGCAGCTGAAACAGAAAACTTTTGATAGTTTTTTTTGGTTGGTTTTGTTTTTGTCAGATTGGGTATCCTCGGGGCATTGAGTTCACTCATAAGTCCCGTGCTTGCCTCACAGTTTCGCCTCAGAATTTGTTGTGCATCTTCTTGGGATATTCTTGTGGTCATTGGAGAATCGACAATAAACTTTGGATAGACATATTTTGTAGCTATGCAGAGGCCTAAGCCATGTACATCTTTGCTTGATTCCAAGTTCAAAGTTAAGATTAGGAGCTGCAGATGATGACTAACTATTGAAATCTATTAAAAATGTAGATTAAAACGACACAAATTAATGGAAAACTTGCTTAATTGTTACCTTATTTTGCAGGGAATTATGAAACTCGATTTGAAGCCAAGCTTTAGCCCTAGAAGGGGTTCGTTAATTTTACCTCTGAACCTTTAACTCTTATAATCTAAAAAACTATACGCTTTTTTTCTATAAAAAAATGTTGTATGTACTTTTTGGAAATTTCTTAAAGAGATTTACTATTATTAATGTATTAATGCAATTTTTATTAACAAAGACAATCAAAAGGTTGATTCCGGAAGGAGAAGAAATCGTATGCATTAAAATATGGAAAAACGGATTCCCAGACGATGCCCAGGGATATCTTCTGATAAGCAGCATAAAACTTGTTGTGAAATGGAAGTTTTTAAAATATTCCAATAATTTAGAGGCGAAATACAATAAAAATATGGAATTAGGTAGGTAGAAGCCACCCTTAAAGCCTCTGTTCGTTAACATCGAGTACCCACTGTTTGTGTACGGGTTAAAGGTGCAATTGGGAGGCAAAATAGGGCATACGCATACATACATATGTACACATAGACATACATATGTACATAGATAAAGATGATCTCTGTCTGATCTGCTCTCTGTTCTGATTTCAGTAACGACAACCGACCCGCATTATCGATGATGATGATGATGACGAGTGTGTGGCAAACACACACACACACACACACACATACAGCTTCAAGTGTGTCACTGTGGATGCAGCATTCAAGTGCAATTGCAGAGAAATCTTCATTTTTCAATAACAAATACACGAGTAGTAAGGTTTTCCATAAGGCAGGGACAGTCCAGTGCGGTGCAGCGGAGGAGGGGGGGGGGGGGGGGGGGAGGGGGACAGAATGCAGTTGCATTGTTTACCCAAGGCGGAGCACGGCTTTGAAGGCGTTGAAGGCGTTGAAGGGGGCTTTGAGAGCTGGTAACGAGCCGGCAGCTCAGAGCCGCAGCTTCTATTTTATTTTTTTTTGGCTGTGCGCCCCATCAAAGCTTAGGCCAGCAAGTGCCGTGACCTTTTTCTGTCTTTCTTTCAATTCGAGTTCTTTTTGGTATTTTACGAGTATATTTGTTCAGCGGTGTGTGTGTGTGTGGGGGGGGGAGACGCAGAAACCGAATCTAATTGCGCGAGCGGCTTGCCCCAAGTGGTAGGTAGCCCCTCCCCCGACCACCCTAGCCCCACCAGTCACGCGCCGTTGGTGTTAAAAGACGGAAGGAGAGTGGCATTATCTTTGTGCCACCGAGAGTTGGGGGCACGGCATGGCATGGCACACAATCAATTTATATACATTGCTGGGGCACTCTCACACGCACATGCACGCACACCCACGCATATATTCCCCGGCTTCTGCAGGTGGCATGCAGCAGCAGCAGCAGCAGCCCGCAACCCGTTTTTGGTTGCAAGAAAAACTAACTTTTGCACACACTTGTTCACTTTCTTCTTGCTGCTGCAACCATTGCGTACATATGTATGTACATATGTACATATGTGTGTGGATTTTAGTGTCCACAGCATCCCATGGATTGAAAGTAACTGTAACTCTGCCTGCATCTGTGTGTAGCTTACGAGTCTGTAAGCTCACTCTCATGAACGCATACATCTGTACATACCTGTCCAGCAAATTAGCAAAACCGCAAAATATGTGTCGCTTTCAATTGCAATTGCAATTGCACTGCAACTCGATTCGGACTCCACTCGAACTTTAGCCCCCTTGTCCACTTGTCCACCGGCTTACAAAAACGGCCAGGCCGTTTCACACACACTTTCAAAAAAACACTACGCGACGGCAACGGACTTTAGCACTTGCGTAAATATTTGTCTTGGCTAGAATACAAATTGAAGACGCGAAACGAAATGAAACTAAACGTATTCTGGATCCCCGTTGAATGCAGCGCAGCGCAGCGCCAAGCGCCAAAACAGTGAGAGAAATGGGAGAAAGAGAGAAATGGATGCAGAAGAGCGGTTACCGCGGTAACAAATTTGACTAAAAAATCCCAATATTAGTGTGACCAATGCCAGTTTCTTCGTTTCTTCTTCTCGCTCTCCTAACATTCTAACTGTCAGTTCTCTCTCCCTTGATATATTCTTAATATTTAATGTACTGTTGTGTCGCATTCCAAAATGGGCTAGAAAAACGCACATTTGCTCTGTTAAATGGGAATTACATGCAAGGAAAATTATTAAATTGCCTTAATTTGTTTTTTTAACCCACTTTTCAAAAGCTTTTCATAATCATATTCAAACAGCTAGTGTGACCAAAATGTATGAAAAATACGCGGCAGTTTTTCACAATGGCGTCGTGAAAATTTCATCCCTGTGTAGTTGCCCTGTAACACAATTAATTCCGTTTTGTGGACTTTTTTCTTTTTACTATATAAATAAACAATCTTTTAAAAGGGAGTACTTAAAATTAGCCAATCCTGTAAAAAATTAATTAGTTTATCGGATAAAATCATTTTTTCTATGCTGAGCATTCTAGCTGTCTAGTAATTCTAGACCGAATATTGAAATCGAGACATATAAACGCAACCCGAGGGCAGCGCTGCCGACGTCGCTGCTTTACTCGTTTTCCATTCACTTGTTCCACTTTTTTTTAACGTACGCAGCAGCCTGAGCACCCCCGAAAATATGCTAAAATCCGAGGTGCAACACCAATTTTGGATCACCAAGAAGGCGGTCCAGCGCAAGCTAGGCTCCAAGGAGGACAAGCACATAATTTCCTCGGACGCAGAGCTGGACGCCAAGATTGAGGTTTTCAAATCAATATCGGACACCAGTCTGGAGCTCTGCAAGATAATCGACCAGTACCAGGAGCGCCTGTGCATCTTGTCGCAGGAGGAGTGTGTCTTTGGGCGCTTCCTCAAGGAGGCGGGCAAACGGAGCAAGACGACGGGCAACAGCATCAACCACACAGCGAAGGCCATGTCCTTTGCAGGACAGCAGCGGATGTGTGTGCGGGTGCCATTGCTGCGACTGCAGCACGAGGTGGACGTGTTTCGCTGTCGCGCCGTCAAGGACACGGAGCTCACGCTGCAAACCATGGAGAAGGAGCGAACGGAGTACAGAGCCGCCCTGTGCTGGATGAAGTCGGCCAGCCAGGAGCTGGACCCCGACACGGGCAAGGGCCTGGAAAAGTTTCGCACTGCCCAGGCTCATGTGCGCGTGGCCAAACATAATTTCGATGGCTACTCCTTGGACTCCATCCAAAAGGTATAGACAAGAGACGCCAGCCGCTTTACAGCTTTAGTTCATTTTGTTTCATTTTCCAGATTGATTTGCTGGCCGCCGCCCGCTGCAATATGTATTCGCATGCTTTGGTAGCATACGTTGCGGAGCTGAAAAGCTTCGCCCAGAAAGCCGCCTCCACATTCCAGACGATATCCAATGCGCTAGCTGCCAAGCCCAAGTACGACTTCTGTGTGCTGAAGGAACTGTCCCAAAATGAGGGGCCCAGCGAGGATGTGCCGCCAATTGAAGCCGTGGATAAGGATCAGTCGCTGTTTTTTGCTGTGAGTGTGTGTTTCCACTCGCCCATGGCTTAATTCAACTGAATTTGTATGCTTTTCCAGAGTGAATATCAGGACAAGCCCGACTCGGCGCTGAAGCCGACCAAGGGAAAGAAGTCCCAGTCGGAGCCAGCCCCGTCTGCGGTGACAATGAGTCCCTGCTCATAGAACTCTCCAAGCAGCTGGAGAAGGAGGATAGTCCGCTGATCGATGCTCCCGTGGAGGAGCAGGATTCCCCTCTGATGGATGCCAATCAAACCAGCAGCACCAACAACAAGTTCTGGGCCCGCATGTTCAATCAGCCGCAGCCGCTGCCGCTGCAGCAGCAACAGCAACAGCAGAAGCCAATGCAAACCACTACCACTACCACAGCCACTAAGCCAGCCGCCAGTGGCCCAGCGCCGGCGGCGGCAGCTGCAGCTCCAGCTGCTAGCAAATCTCAGTCGACCAACAATCCATGGCTGGACCTCTTTGCCGATCTGGATCCGCTGGCCAATCCGCAGGCGTTCGATCTGAAAATGAGTGGGGGACGCAGCGTAGCAGAGCAGACATAAGATCGGTTTCCGACGCAATCCAGTCGGCATATACATACGTATAGTAGTATATATATCTTTACATACACCTGTGGAAAATGTGTAGCTAGTCAAATGGAGGAGAATCTTTGGATGTAACTTTTCGCTAAACGTTCAAAAACTTTTTATGTTTTATTTAAATAAAATTTATATGGGACACAGCAGCTAGAAGAGGAGTAGTGTAGTGTGTGGTGGTTCGCTCTTATTTGACCGCCGCCTGCGCCTCCTTCTTTGAGTTGACCAGCTCGACCAGCTCCTTGACGCGTCGCAGGCAATCCTTTTTACTGCGATTGGGTATGCACGCTGCAATGCAGTCCCAGCGATCGGGTGTCGTGGTCGGATACGATTTAATGGCCTGCTCAAGCAGTGCCTGCTCCTCCTTGGTCCAGGTCTTGGATGCACCACCAGCACCGCCTGTGCCATTGGTCATGGGAGCTGCCGGTGGCACTGCTCCTGCTCCTGTTGTTGGGGCTGCTGCTGCTGCGGCTGGTGTCGCTACGCCATTCTGCTTCGGCTTCTGATTGTTCACCTGATTGGGATGGGCACCACCATTCTGCTTGACGTTCTCCTTGCTCTCCTGTGAGGGCGCCTCCTCGCCAATGGTAATGTCGTTTGAGACTTGCACTTCCTTCTTGGACTTCTCGAAGCTGGCAAAGGCGGCATCGTTGGCCTGTGTTTTGAGGCTGCTCTTGGAGTGGTCGGTGTTCTGCAGGGCTTTGGCCTTGTTAAGGACATCTCTGGCCAGTACCTGGCCCCCTCCCGATCCACTGTGCTGATTGATAAACGTTGCGATTACGTCCCACCGCTGGGCAGTACCGGCCGGAAACAGATTCACCGCCTTGATGAGTAACTGAACGTTTTCATTGCTCCAGAGTTCGCCCTTCTTCACCTCCTTGACGCCAGCTTTAGGTGTAGCGGCGTTGGCGGTTGCCAGCTTCTTCGCTTGCGTCTGGTTAATCTCCTCCAGTTCGGCGGCGATTTTCTGTTCGGCTGTCTGAAGGGCAGCCACAAAGGATTCGCGACCCTTCGACTCCATGGCCTTGTTCAGAGCCTGCAGCTCGGCTAGGTTGAACGTTTCGCATATTTTCTCTGTGCCCTCCATGTGCTTAAGCTGATCCTTGTCGTTTTTGGCATAGTATTTGCAATCCTTCACCTTGTCCCGCAGCGTTTTCCGCTCCTTTTTGAGCAACTTCTTCTGCTGCTCGCGTTCAATACGAATTTGCTCGATGCGCTTCTGTTCGGCCTTGTCGGCGCGCTCTTTGGCCAGGGCCGCCTCGCGTACGGCCTTCTCCTGCTCAGCCTTTTGAGCCTGGACGGCATCCATTTTGGCCCGCTTGGCTGCCGCCTTGCGATCCTTCTCCTCCTGCTTGAAACGCTGTATACGCTTGTCGTTGTTGTACGCCAGATTGACGAGATCTCGAATGCGACTCATCTCCTCCTTTTTTCGCTTGATGCGTGCGGCCTTGTTCTCCTTCTCGATCCAGCGACGCTCGTCCCGATCCTGACCCTTCTCCTTGTCCTCCTCATCCAGGTAGCTGAATTCACGCCACGATTTGAAGTCGTACCAGAAGTTATAGAAGCGCTCAACCTCCTCGCGTTTGGCGTCCACCTCGCCAAAGACTGGCACCTGTGGTCTCTCGCTCCAGCGTCCATTCAGCTTGAACATTTTGTTGAAAACGCCGAAATAGTCATTGTCGATTTCTGTCTGTGTGGGTAGCGAGTCGTCGAATTCGGGATCCACTGAATCAAAGCTGCGTCGCGGCTTAGAAGTCCCTGATCGATGGATATAAATGGATGTGATTAAATCACAATACATAGAAATATAGAAATAACCAATTATGGTACGAACCCAATATCTCGTAGGCCTTTGTTATGCACGTGAAATAGTCCTCGTCGTTGATCACCACCTCACCCTTGGCTTTTCGCTTGTCCGGATGGTGCTGCAGCACCATGCGTCTGTAGGCCCGACGAATGTCATCATCGCTGGCTTCAAATCTGCAATAAAGGAAAAGACGCACACACACACTCCGTCAGTCAGACACGTGCTCAACAGACAGACCAACACACACACGCACGCTCAAACCCACGCGCACACAAACAAAGGCAGCCAGGCCAAGATGGGGAGCGGAGGCGGAGCCTTACCTCAATTTGCCCAGACCGAGGACACTGTAGTGGTCTTGATCCTTCCACTCCTTGGGATCAAGGGACTTGAGGTAGCTGATGTCCACTTCCTCGCCGACGCCCTCCAACTTCTCATCGGATTCGCTACGCTCGACACCACCTGGCGCGATTTTGCGGCGTGCGTTGAAATAGGCTAAGCCAACGCGCTCGATTTGGTGACGCGCGACCTTGAGCGGTATCTCCAACTCCAGGCTGTTAGTCATGACGTCCAAGTTACAAAAACGAGCACGTCTATTACATAAAACACCAACTTCACTTTGCAATTTTGTTTCACACAACAAATTCACAAAATTAATTCTTCGCTCTTTTCCTCACCACCACGTTTACTTTAACAGTTGATTGAATTTAACAGAGAGAGCGTCCATAACTTAACAGTGAACTAATGATGGCACCCTGCAACAGACACTCAATATCGATGTGCAGCCCGTAAATTCGTATATCGAAATATATTTGTAGTTTTTAGTTTTGTCGTTGGCTTTGTAGGAATTTGAAGTCAACTCAAAAGTACATTTGATGCTTCAAGAAGGAACTTTAGTGTCGTGTTAATTCTAGCTTACACAAAAATATCATTCAAATTCACTAACGATACTAAACGATAATGGGGAAAAGCAATCTTTGCATGCTTTGCTTCTCATTTATTCACTTTCAAACAAAGCCACTTTGGCGCGCAGTCGATAGTATCGGTAGGCGTTTGTTAGGATTTTCTCTTATTTTTTGTTGATGTTTTTTGGTTATTTAAGAAACAATCCAATAAAATAGACCCCTTAAAATTAACCAAATTAACCTGATGTCGGTTAAAATTATGTGTTCTGGGGTCCTAGCTAGCTAGTAATATTTAGTCGGATGTCAAAATCGAAAAATGTGATATCCGATTAGGGACAAAGAATGATTAACCCAATGTAGACCAGTTGATATTAAAATACACACATGAATATTGTGAAACTTGAAAAATTTAAGCGCAGTTCGGGTGAAGTGAAAGATATCGTTGTCATTTTTGTTAAGTGAAGAGAAAGGTTTCTACATACAAATTTACAAGCAGTGCTATTTTCCCTGTTTAACCCAAGTTTCACATCTATTTAAATAAAAGGGGGGTTAAGTGGGTTAAGTGCTAAGGATAAGAACAGACAACGAAAAACGAAAATTAAAATGCTGCAAAGCATTCGAATCTCAATCAACTATGAACGAATCTTATGAGAAGAGCAGCACCAGCACAGCGTGCTCCACACCCACAGCTGGGGCGGCCTTGCCCGAACGCCACCACGATGTGAGCGACACCTTCTACACCAGCCAGCGAAAGGGGAGGAAGTACGTGTTTCGGGTACGGCTGGACATCAACGGCTTTACACTGCAGCGAGAATCGCCCAGCGGCACCATTGTAAAGGAGCAGACTGTGAAAATATGCGACATTGTTGGGGCGCGTTGCATGCGTCTGAAAAAGACCCGCCGCCTGGCCGTGACCAGTGCGTGCGCCTGCAGCAACGGCAATCCCAACTCCCCCGCAGCCTCGGTCAACCGCAGTGGGGCCACGCCCAGCAAGTGCAGTGCAGCCAGTAAGGAGGATTATCCTTGCGACGGCGATGTGAGCGCCTATCTTTATGTGTTCGCCTATGTCCTGAAGAAGAAGAGCCTGCGAAGTGAGTTCCACAGGGAGCGCACTGTCCTCACACTGCGCTTTCGGTCCTTCGACACCTTCGAGGACAATATGCGCGAGGCGGATCGCTGGTACCGCGCTCTGCGCTGGCAGCTGCACCGCACGCTGGAGAGCATCTTCGTGGTGCGGAACGAGGAGGATAGGCGACGCCGTGTTCTTGTCATGCTCAATCCAAAGTCTGGCTCGGGAAATGCCCGCGAAGTTTTTAACATGCATGTCACGCCTGTGCTGAACGAGGCCGAGGTGCCGTACGATCTGTACGTAACGAAGCATTCCAATTTTGCCATTGAATTTATGAGCACCCGGTGCCTGGACGCTTGGTGCTGCGTTGTTGCCGTTGGCGGCGATGGACTTTTCCACGAGATAGTCAACGGACTGCTGCAACGCGAGGACTGGGCCAAGGTGCTGCCCAACATAGCGCTCGGCATCATTCCGTGCGGTTCCGGCAACGGCTTGGCCAGGTCCATTGCCCATGGATACAAGTGAGTGGAAGGTTCAGAGTCTCCGGTAGAGTTTCCATTGTTATAAACTATTGTGTATGTATTTCCATCAGCGAACCGTATTTTAGCAAGCCTGTGCTGGGGGCCGCCTTGACCGTCATCAGCGGCTGCAGCTCCCCGATGGATGTGGTCAGAGTACAGCTGCAGAGTCGCTCCCTGTACTCCTTCTTATCCATCGGCTGGGGCTTCATTTCGGACGTGGACATTGAGAGCGAGCGCATTCGTGTGCTTGGCTATCAGCGTTTCACCATCTGGACCCTGTACCGTCTGGCAAATCTTCGCACCTACAACGGCAAGATCAGTTACCTGCTGACCGAGCCGCAGCAACAGCAGCCGTCGGAACAGGAGGGGGATACCCAGCACACCCCACAGCTGAAGATGCAGGCCAGTAGGAGCTGCAACACCCATATCGACAAACTGTCCAACACAACCAACAACAACCCGAGCTTCCATCATTCCACCGAGTACCTGCCGCATGAATTTGCGGATGTTATCTCGCTGGAGACGTCTATCAATCAATCGTTCCGCTCCCGCTGTGACAGCTGGCTTTCGGGCGGGTCCCGGCGCAGCTATTACTATTCCATATCGGAGAGCATCTATCACAGTTTGGCGGACGAGAGCGACATTGCCGTTCAGGCGGCAATCGCCCTGGAGAATCGCCAGCAGAACTTTGGGCCGACGAGCAGCCTGCCGGAGCTGGACGAGCCGCTACCGGAGGACGAAGGATGGCTTGTCGAGGAGGGGGAGTTCATCATGATGCATGCCGTCTATCAGACACACCTGGGCATCGATTGCCATTTTGCGCCTAAGGCCCAAATGAACGACGGCACCATTTATCTGATCCTCATACGCGGCGGCATCAGTCGCCCCCAACTCCTCAGCTTCCTGTACAACATGAGCACGGGCACGCACCTGCCCGAGGTGAACAACGAGTATGTGAAGGTGTTGCCGGTGCGGGCCTTTCGCCTGGAGCCACACGACAATCACGGCATCATCACCATCGATGGCGAACGCGTCGAATTTGGGCCGCTGCAGGCCGAGGTTCTGCCAGGCATAGCGCGTGTGATGGTGCCCAAGTGAAGAACAGAATCACAGGATGAATTTCACTCACATGAGCAATATAATCTCTTTATAGGAATCTCTGCATTTGTATGTGTAGCAAATATTTGTTATTGGTACTTAGGGCTGGACGGACGAAACGAAAGCCAGTGAAAGGAAGTTGTGCATTCTTTTTTCAATTTTGTAGTTGGCATGCTTCTACAAAATACCTATATTGTTAACATTTTTCAACATTATGGCAGTTATTAATAAAAATTATAAGCATGTATATACAATTAAAAAAAAAACTGTCGCTCCAACAGTTTTTATTCCAGCCCTGGGCAATTGCTTTTTCACTCTTTTTCGTGGTGGGATTTTTTTTTTTACTTTAGGACGTTGATGTGCAATGACTGCACCATCAAGTGGCCCAAGCGGCACCAGCCGATGTCTGTTACGCGCGGATCCACCACCTCCCGTCCAACCGACCGAGGGGCGCAGCCGCTTAACGCGCGACTCGTTAACCGAACCGATCGCGGACATGCAGGAAAGATAGGTGTTAGACTAGTGTTCGAGGAAAAGTAGAACTAATCTAACTAAAGAAACGAAGTAATTACTAATTACGGGAAAGATATAAGAGTATCAGTGATTTAAGACTAGGAAGGGAGTTAGTGGTAGATATAATATGATAGAGGGAATTATAATCCGAGCATAGGATTCATGCAAGGAGTAATTCGATCTACAAAGCGGAAGAAGCAAGGGTGTATAATTCCTAGTGCTTCTAATAGGAATCGTGAAGTTTATGCGGCTCAACAGGTCAGGGCTATCTACGTCACCCTTGATCAAGTTGTGCACAAAAATCACACCAAGCATTTTCCTAAGATTAGCTAAGGTTGGAAGGTTTAGTAAAAGCAATCTATTAGAGTAAGACGGCAGTCTCACATTTGCATCCCAGTTGAGGCCGCGAAGAGCAAAAAGTAAAAAGGTTTCCTGAACTGATTCTATACGGTCCCGATGTACGTTGTACTGAGGGCACCATACACAAGAGCCGTATTCTAAAATCGGACGAACCAGAGAGGTGTAGAGAATCTTTGTTATATAGGGGTGGTCAAATTACTTTATATAGGGGTGGTCAAATTACTTTGACCACCTAGATGGCTGCCTTGAGGTACACCTGAAGTCACCATAACTGGAGAGGACAGGGAGTTTTTGAAAAGGACTCTTTGAGACCTAGAACAAAGGTAGCTAGAGATCCATCTCAGGAGATTGGGCGGACCCCTAGAAGGTCGAGCTTTTGTGCTAGGAGGTAATGGTTTACAGAATCGAACGCTTTACTAAAATCGGTGTAAACAACATCCGTCTGTAAATTACCTTGAAAGCCTTTTATTATAAAGGAGGCAAACTCCAATAAATTTGTAGTGGTTGATCTCCGCCTCATAAATCCATGTTGTGATGGAGATATAAGTGATCTGCATAGGTGCTGCAGGTGCGGAGTTAAAATTTTCTCAAACACTTTAGGAATAGCGGATAACTTAGATATACCTCTATAGTTCATTACGTCAGACTTGCTACATTTCTTATGGAGAGGAATTATAAAGGACTCCTTCCATATCGGGGGAAAGCATGAAGAATTTATGGATAGGTTGAATAGGCCCACACAGAGACTCGGCACAGTACCTGAGTACACAGCCGGGAACTCCGTCCGGACCCGGTGAGAACACCGGATTTACTGTTCGTAGATCATGAAGCAACGAGCTTTCATTTAGCAAAGGACTGAAAATGCCGTTCGACCTCGGTGAACCGTATGGATACGGCTGACCAAAGTAAACGTCCTGCGAATAGGTGGTTTGGAAAAAACGGGCAAATTGATCGGCAATTGCCTGATCATTATCTGCCGACGTATTAAGGAAGGATAGCGAGGATGGGTGTGCGGACGTTCTACGCTTACTGTTTACGAAGCTGTATAACTGTTTGGGGTCCTTAGAAAAACGTATCCTGCATCGAGATAGGTAATTCTGATAGCATTGAGCGTTAAGAACTGAAAAGTTTGACCGAGCTATTACATAATGAGAAAGAGAAGAAGGAGAGCCAACTTCTTGAAATTTTTTATATCGTCTTGATTTTAAGTTTTTTAGATGGGATAACTCCTTGGTAAACCAAATAGGTTTTCTTGATCTAATCGGACAGGAAAGTGGGACACAAGAGACAAAAAGTGAGTCCAGTGCATCATAGAAAATGTTTGTGCCTGTCGTAACATCACTGCACAAATATAAAGCGTACCATTCAAAATCCCTAATGAGATTATTAAGCTTCGTAAACTCGGCTTTACGGAAGCAGCGGACACATTGGGGTAGTCTACCCGACCGATCCAGTACAGTTCGTCCTAGGTCGAGCGACACTTCGAAAGTAGGATGGTAGGCATCTTCAGGTATAGTGAGCGGGGGGACTCGAGTTAACAACGAGTCATAACGTGCCATGGGTACCAGGCTATTAGACTCATTTGCCGAAGACCAAACAATTCCTGGCAAATTGAAGTCACCAAGAACTATCATGTGGTCTTTGTCAGATAGCGAGGAAGAGATAGCGGTTAAGGCGGACAAATGCTGCTCGTAAATTGCGATATCCGAAGAAGGTGGAATATACGAACAAGTTATGAAAACTGAGAAAGCGGGAAGATTCAGTTTTACACACAGAAATTCCAGTTCCTGCTGGATCTGGACTGTGAAAAGTTCCGACGTGAAATTTGAGTCCACAGCTATCAGAACCCCTCCTGCACGTCGAGACGAACGATCATTTCTATAAGTTGTGTACCGACCTGCCAAAACTTCGGAACTAAGAATGTCCGGCTTTAACCAGGTTTCGGTAAACACAATAAATGCGACACTATCCAGGAAAAGAATGCTGAGCTTACTACGCAAGCCTCGAACATTCTGATAGGTCCTTTCAACGTAAATATTCGACCTTTCTTGTTTAAACCTTATTTTATAAACAATTCAATATAAGGGAGTCTTGAAAATAATCAAGTCTTGTAGAAAATTAACTCATCAATCGGACACAATTAAGTGTTCAAGGCTGAGGGTCCTAGCTAGCTAGCAATTCTAGACCGAATATAAAAATCGAGAAATCTGATTTCGGATCATGAAAGAAACTGATTAACCCATTGTCGACCAATGGCTATTTAAAATACACACACGAATATTATGAAGCTTGTAGACTTTAAGCGCAGTTCAGGAGAAAGATTTCGTGGTTTTTTGTTAGTAAATAGGATGGATAGGATAGAATGAATTTACAAGAAGAATTTACAAACAGTACTTTTTTACGCATTTCAACTCAAGCTGTTCACTTGCTTAAAAAGAAGGTGGTTAAGTGGGTTAAGTTTGTTCACTCATCTCACCAGTGAATGTGAAAAATATTTTTATTTTGTGCTCCTGTAAACAATTCGTTGGAAAAAAGTGATAAAACCGACAATTGTTCTGTGTCAGCACATTCCATACCAAGAAAGAGGCTCTTGAATACCAAAGAAGTACAGCTTTAATCCGCAAAAGCAGCGTCAAGTGTTTCAATATGTCGTCCGAGGAGCTGGCGCCAGTTAACGAACAGGACCTGAAGGACCTTAAGGAGCGCATGAAACTGATTGTAGAAGCGGATCCCAAGCAATACCACAATGATTTCTCCCTCAGGCGTTATTTGCGCGCATTCAAGACCACAGATGACGCATTCCAGGTAAGATGTCACCTGAGCCCACCCCGGCAGACGGCTTACGTATGTTTTACCACCCACACAGGCCATACTGAAGACGAACAAGTGGCGTGAGACATATGGCGTGGAAAAACTGGCCGAAATGGACCGCAGCCAGCTGGAGAACAAGGCTCGTCTGCTGCGCCATCGCGACTGCATCGGCCGTCCAGTCATCTATATTCCGGCCAAGAACCATGGTTCCTCCACCCGTGACATTGATGAGCTGACCCGTTTCATTGTCTACAACCTGGAGGAGGCGTGCAAGAAGTGCTTTGAGGAGGTCACCGACCGCCTGTGCATCGTCTTTGATCTGGCCGAGTTCAGCACGTCGTGCATGGACTACCAGCTGGTCCAGAACCTCATCTGGCTACTGGGCAAGCACTTCCCGGAGCGTCTTGGCGTCTGCTTGATAATTAATTCGCCGGGACTCTTCTCCACCGTTTGGCCGGCCATTCGTGTGCTGCTCGACGACAACACCGCCAAGAAGGTGAAGTTTGTTAACGATGATGTTGATCTATGCCAATATCTGATACCCGACATTCTCCCAACGGATATGTAAGCCGGTGCCCATCCGTTTGATTACAATTTTAGTCGTAGACATACATATCTCTAAAGAGAAAGAAACCAGTACCTAAAGGAGGCGGAGAGATGGCGAACGTAGCGAGATGGAGGCTTCTGAGTGCTTTGACCCTGTGTAGTCTACATATGTGTAAATCGATGTGTTTAACAAATGTTGATTGTATTTTATTGTCCGACCTACTAGTACAAGCGACTATTTTAGATAAAGGTTTATCTATGCGCATATTTATATTGTATATAGAATGAGTAGTAGTACCCCATATACCTTGTATTCGTATCTATATCTATGTATATGCATGTGTCGATGTGTACAGAAAATAAAGTTCTAAAACGAAACGCACAAAGATTAGGAAGCGGACACATCAAACATGAGTAATAGTTGATGGCGCACACCTTCGCGACCCGACCTGATTGCGGTCCAATTTTAGAGTGCTTATCAGCCCGGGAATGATAACAATCATAATCCAGTTCTACAAAGATGCAATTCCTATCGAAATAGTGTTTATTGATTGATAATGACATTCATTGATTTCAAAGCTTATTATTTTGCGCCAGTAGTGGGCTTTCGTGCGTTAGTCAACACTGATCAGAGGTGCTCTTCAGTCGCTGTGGCTTTTTGTTGCAGTGCAAATTACTCGTTTGCTATACTTTTTTTTATAGTTTAAGTATGATATTTTTATAATAGTTTTCAATATATTCTTTCCCGTGAAAATATAAGATAATTCAAGGGCTTGCATATATCAACAAGCTTAATCTAGCTGTTTTAGCTCTAGCGATTGAGCTATTATTTTCTAGATGTTTTTTTATTCCATATTTGCATTTGCCAACACTGATCCACAACTGGTTATCAGCTGGAAATGAATCCAAACACTCCAGCATTTGATAAGAAAAACTTGAACCCCGCGGACTAGCTATGAGACGCCCCAGTAACAACAAAATGGATAAGCCAATCAACCAGCTTGGGGAGACCGCTGGTAACGGCTACTGAATTTCAGTAAAATACGGAGCGTGCCCTGACAAACATGTCGACCTCCACATTTGATGATGCCCCAGTCCCCGTCACAGCCGCCTCGGCTTATATAGCCGCACTAGACGTTGGCACAACTTGTGTCCGCTGCTTTGTGATCGACGAGAAGTGCCTGGTCAAGGGGTCTGCGGCGGATGCGGTAAGTTAATTGATCGTTCGTTAAGTGATGGCGAAATTTAATGAAAATGTGCTGGCTGTGTGTGCTGTTAGGTGGAACTATTAAATCCGAAGCCAGGCTTTTTCGAAATTGAACCAGAGAGCTTGTGGCGCAAGATTGTGAATGTGATAACTCTGGCGATACGAGGCAAGTGTTTTCCTCCCCTTTCTCCCCCCAAACAACCTTCCAATTACTGTTGTGCGGTGCCCGTTTCAGATGCCAAGCTGACGCCCGCCCAAATCACCTGCCTGACCATCTCGACGCAGCGCTGTACATTCCTGACCTGGAACCACAAGACCGGGGAGTACTATCATAATTTCATCACCTGGAAGGATTTGCGGGCCGACGAGCTGGTGGATGAATGGAACAGCAGCTGGACCAAGCGCTCAATGAATGGGATCTCCTATGCCCTGTATTTGGTTACCAGGAACCCTCGCTTCCTGGCCGGAAGTGTGCTCAAACTGATGAATGGCCAGGTGACGCCGCGACTGCTCTACGAAATGGTCAACAACCAGCGCCTGAAGCAGGCTCTGCGCGAAAACAAGGCTCGCGTGGAGCTGCTAGACTCTTGGATACTCCACAAGCTGCGCTCTGGCAATGGTAACGACACTAATGTCGAGCATATCACCGATATAACCTCGAGCACAGCCACTGGTCTGTACGATCCCTTCACGCTCAGCTGGTCGCCACTCATTAGCTGGCTTTTTGGCTTCGATGTGAGTGCGAGGTTAAAGGAATTTTGAAACTATTAATACCCATGGACTTCCAATTCTAGTCAAAGATCCTGCCTCGCGTGGTGGACAACGGCTACAAGGGCTTTGGGCGCGTCCATCCAGCCGCCTTTGGGCCGGATTGGAACAACACCAGCATACCCATTGCCGCTTCGCTCAGTGACCAGGCGGCGTCCATGTGGGGCTCTCAATGCTTTGAAAGGAACGATGTGAAGGTTACCATGGGTACCGGGGCTTTTCTTAACTTGAATACGGGCTCCGAATGCCGTGCCGCAACCAGCGGAATGTATCCTCTGGTGGCCTGGCAAATCAAGAACAAGTCGAAAAATCAAGGCGCTGTCTACTGCATCGAGGGGGCTTCACATGACTTTGGCACTGTGGTGACCTGGGCACAGTCCTGCGAGCTGTTCAAGAAGCCAGACGAAACGGCGTTGATTGCAGAGTCCGTGCCGGATACCAACGATGTGTTCTTTATGCCCGCTTTCAGTGGTCTGGGGGTGAGTGCGCAGTACAGCACAGGGGACGATGAACTCATGGGCAAACACTTCTTGCCGACTCTTTTATAGCCTCCTGTGAACGATTACCGCTCCGCCAGCGGTTTCATAGGCCTAACACCGTCCACTACCAAGGCCCACATGGTGCGGGCCCTTCTCGAGAGCATTGTCTTTAGGCTGGTCCAACTGATCGATGCCACTGAAAAGGAAATCTCTCAAAAGCTCGAAATCGTTAGGTAAGGTCCTTCATCTATGCTCCAATTTTCTTCTTTCACTAAGAATGCATTTTTCCCCCAACAGAGTGAATGGTGGCGTCTCTCGCAATGACTTTGTCTGTCAGTTCCTGGCTGATCTCAGCGGCCTGAAGGTGGAGCGTGCCGAGAATACAGAGTCCAGCATCATGGGGGCCACATTCATGGCGGGCATCAATCATGGCATCTGGAAAGATTTCGACGATCTCAAGTGTTTTCGCAAAGTGGAACGTGTGTTCGAGCCACGTCCCAAGGTCTACGCGAAGGTTATTGAGCGCATGGACAAGTGGAGCCGGGCCATAGACCGCTTCAGTGAATGGTACTAGGCTTTTGTGGACTGTGATCCACATTTTACTTTTGGTCTTTAAGTTATATTTGTTATACACTAAAGATATTAAATTACTTAGGGGCTAGTAAATATATGTAGATGTGGTTGTTGAAATGCTCTGTCGGTGCTCTCAGTCTCTCAGTTGAAGCGCTGCTGGAAATTCTGTTGCTGGTTGAACATCATCTGTTGCTGTTGCTGCTGCTGTTGTTGCTGCTGTTGCTGTTGCTGCTGCTGTTGCTGATGGTGGAAGTCCTGCTGGTTGCCGGCTCCGGACAGACGCACCCGCTTGGCGTTCGGTTCGTTGGGATTCATTTGCTGTTGCTGCTGCTGCTGTTGCTGCTGCTGTTGTTGTTGCTGCTGCTGCTGCTGCTGTTGTTGTTGCTGTTGCTGCTGTTGTTGTCGCTTGTTGTCCGACTTGTCCTCCTGGTCGTCATCGGTGAGAAACTCGCGCTTCGGATACGGAATGGGGCAGCCCGCAAAGACGTCCTGCGTCGGCAGTGGCTCCTCCTGGAAATACTGATCCTGCATGGCCTGCTCGGAAGTGATGCGCTTGTTGGGGTCCATAAGCAGCAGCTTCTGCAGCAGATGGAAAGCCTTGCTGTCGGGCTTGATCTTGTGCCGCTCCATGTACTTGGCTAGTGAACAGGTCGAGTAGGTGGAGCGCTTAAAGTCCTTGGTCAGGGTGTGATGCTCGGGCATCTTCTTGATGTCCTCCCAGTCCTTGTCCTGCGGAAAGCCCATCACGTTGAAAATGCGGTCCAGCTGATCGTGATGGTATGGATTGCTGGTCTTGATGTCCTCCTGGCGGCAGTGGAAAATCGGCTCAGATGTTAGCAGTTCGGCAAAGATGCACCCAATGGCCCAGATGTCTATGGCCTTCGTGTAGTGGCGGGCGCCCAGTAGCAACTCTGGGGCGCGGTACCAGAATGTCACCACAACGGGGTCCAGGTCGGCGAGCGGCTTCAGGGGAGCATTGAAAAGTCGGGCAAAGCCCATGTCGGCTATCTTAACGCGGCCCCGCTCATTGCCGTCGCCCATCACCAGAATGTTGGCTGGTTTCAGATCACGATGTAGCACCCAGTTGCTGTGCAGATAGTGTATGCCATCCAGAATCTGGTACAGCAGGCTCTTGACCATGCCCCGAGGCACAACCACCTGTTTTTTGGTGGCCTTGGCCGCACGATGGAACTTGATTATGTGCCACAGATCGTGCTCGGCATAGTCGATGAGCAGGAACACTTTTCGATCGTTGTGTGAGAGGAATACTCGTATAAGAGTAATCACGTTCTGGTGCTTCAGCTCCCGCAGCAGAGCGATCTCTCGACACGCAGACATGGACAGACCGGTGCCGTCGATCTGCTTAAGGGCGTACTCCTTGCCATCGCTGTAAAAGACAGACAATATTTAATGTTTGGAATTAAATTCTTTCTCCGAACTGCGTTCTTCACCTCGTCTCCTTCCACTTGGCTTTGTACACGTGGCCGTAGGTGCCGCGGCCCACCTTGCAGCCTTCGTAATTGAACAGGTCCTCCACCTTGGTGCGCTCCATTTGCGTTTTCATCTTAAAATCGTAGTCCATTTTGCTAAATTTAAAAAGGCCAATTCAATTCAACAAAATTGTTTGTAAACTATGAGGCCGCCAATCCAGCTGTTTTCCGATACCAACTATCGTTATCGGTATCGGCATCTATAAGCGGTATGCGGTCACACTGTTATCCGCCGCAAGCTAGGATTGTTAATTTCTGAAAAATATCGTATGTCGATATATCAAAGTTTCGAAATTTTTATATCGCCGTATCGAATATACCAAATTTAAAATATCATTATATCGATATATCGGAAAAAATTCAAACTTTTTTCAATTATATTTTCATTTTTCAATTTAAAATTGTTGTTTATTGTTTATTTTCGTTTAAAGTTTAACAATGTACAGTTCAACTGTAAGGGTAAAATTACATATCAACTAATTAGAGACCAATTAGAGCCAATGCCAATACTCAGACCCGGTGGGGCTGATTATCGGCTCAGTAGCCGATTTCCTTTCCAGTAGTTCCATTCCATACTAAACCGAACAGCAAAATCGAGGAATATGACATTTTACTCGAAAGCCGGCTACAAAAATTATCGAAATTATTCTCCGGCTAGCCGGCTACAAAAATTATCGAAATTATTCTCCGGCTAGCCGGCTACAAAAATTATCGAAATTATTCTCCGGCTAGCCGGCTACAAAAATTATCAAGATCATATCGATATCAAGATCCCACCAACAGCCAAATATAGGTTAGAGAACAGCCGGTAGCCGAACAATTCCCAATTTAAATTAAATTAAGTTATTGATTAAGATAATTTTGACCATATTAGAACTAGTATCAAAGGAAAACAGATGGAAAAATTGATTGTAGTTACAGCAAAGGCTACGGAAAGATTCATAATCCAAGTAGTTAGAAAGACAGAGTTGGAGATGAAGAGGAAAGCAATGCCTAGTCGGGCGGAAAGGAACAGCAATACTAATAAGGTTTATGAGGGCAGTCGATTCGACCCCACCAGAGAGAAGCTTATGGAGGAAGAGAACTCCTTGGCAGGTTCTACGGGATTTTAGAGAGTGGAGGTTAATTAAGCGCAACCTACTTTCATAAGAAGGAAGATGGATCGAAGGGTTCCAATTGAGTCCCCGGAGGGCAAAGATGAGGAACTGTTTTTGCACTGATTCGAGCATATCCTATAATTTTTGGTAGTGAGGAGACCAGATACAAGAACCATATTCCAAGATAGGCCGGACCAGAGAAACATACAGAAGTTGTGTAGTATACGGGTCTGTAAATTCCTTAGACCATCTTTTGACAAATCCTAGGACTACTTTGGCTTTCTTAGAGAAAGCATAGATATGAGAGTTAAAACATAGATTGGGTACAAAGGTAATGCCCAAGACGTTAACTTTGAACAGGCGTTGTAGGATAATGTTATTGATAGAGTAATCGAAAAGGTATGGCTTATTGCGGTGAAAAGTCATGATATTGCATTTAGAAATGTTAATAGGTAGATCGTTAATTAAGCACCAATTGTTAAGATCGTCAGGATCCGAGTGCAGAGATAGCGGGGACAAGGGGTCACTGTAGGAAAAACATAGCTTAACGTCATCAGCATACATTAGGACACGGGAATGAGATAACATTTGTGGAAGATCGTTAATAAATAGGTTAAAAAGCAAGGGACCCAGATGGCTACCTTGAGGAACCCCCGATAAGACAATAACAGGTTTAGAGAGAGAGGAGTTAAAGCAGACACGTTGGGAACGGTTACAAAGGTAGGAATTAGTCCAATATAGAAGCTTAGTCGGAAACCCTAGAAGAGACAGTTTATGAATAAGTAGATTATGATTGACGGAGTCGAAGGCTTTACTAAAGTCAGTATAAACGACATCAGTTTGACACTGTTTAGCAAATCCCGAAGTTATGAAGGTAGAAAATTGAAGGAGATTAGTAGAAACTGAGCGACGTTTAATGAATCCATGCTGTGATTCAGAGAATACAGAACTACAAAAATGTTGCAGCTGGGAGCTGACGATTTTTTCAAAGAGTTTAGGAATGGCAGATAAGTTGGAAATACAGCGGTAATTAGAGACATCAGATTTAGATCCCTTTTTATGAAAGTGAACTATATAGGATTCTTTCCAAGTGGTGGGAAAGTCACCAGTCTTGAAAGACAAGTTGAAAAGTTTTAGGAGAGGCACACAAAGAGATTCTGCACAAAGTTTAAGAACAGCACTCGGAACCGAGTGCTTCTTAAGACGCGTTCTTTTACATTTTCATGCAGCAGCCTGCATTTGTTCTCCACAACTAGTTTCATTACAGATGCCACGCGTTCTGAAGATGCAGAGCTGGCTGGGGGTGTTAAATATTTTAGGGCCAGCTTTTTTTTTTTGGGGTTTTATGTTACCAGACTACCCGTGAGTAGTGTGGGATTATTTGGCCTATGTGAAGGGGGAAATTGCCAAGTCCAAAAGATGTAGATTATGAAATGATTGCTTATAGTTTTACGTCGATTAAGTTACCACCATTTCTTGGCAACATATTTGTTGCTGTTAGAGATGGAGACCGTGTTTTTTTTGGTAAGGGAAACTACTTTCTTGTTGAGCTCCTCCAGGGTAGTGAACTCGTTTGCTCCAAGAATCCTGGAGATTCTGTTGTGCAGGACCTTTTTGCCTCGAGGGGAAGCATTCAGCCCGTCCACCGAAATTACGATTGGGAAGTGGTTGCTGTTTGTGAGTTTAGAACTCAGGACTTTCCAGGAAGTACTTCCATTTCTAAAGTAAGAAAACAAGAGGTCCAGTACGGAGAATTGCGAAGGACTCCTCGAGAAGCCTCGTTACCCCAGATGGTAGACTTTGCGTTGAAGTCACCTCCCACGATTGAAGGGTGGTCGCGCGACGCCGCAAATTCAAACACATTTTTAATGCCAGTCTTGAACTGAGGCAAATGCAAGGAAGGCGCCGCATAAATTCTACAAATATTAAAGTTGCATCTTAGTTTTAATGTTCTGATTGCCAAAGTCTCTAGAACGTTGTCCGATTTTAGTATGCTAAATTGTATGTTATTTCTGATATATGTAGATGCCTACACCTCCGTATCCGTCCTCCCAGGGCTTGCAGTAGAAATTGTAGCCCAAGATGCTACAATCTGCGTTGTTAAATACCCAAATCTCCGAGAGTATGGCGATATCGATATCATTGTTTATCAAAAACATGTTAAGGAGTTCTTTGTTGTTGTTGAAAGTTAGGCTTTGTATGTTTAGTTGAATAATCTTCATTAGTTGGATTTCTGCGACTCTTCCATCCCTAAGGCAATTTGCAGCCCGTCTAGTTCTACATTGGATGCGTTAACAAACTCTCTAATCTTCAATAAATTTCTTCGCAATTGGATCCCCTTTACTGGCGTAATTTGGGTCGATCAGGAATGCTGTGAGTTTGGCACCCAGTGTGTTCAGATTTTCCTGGGCCAGAGAGGACACCTCAGATGATGTTCTTACGAATTTTCCTTGTAACTGGCAGCTCTCTGCGTTTATCGACTTCTTCCAGACCCCCATGTTTGCTGCTGACTTGGCCGACTCTGCTTTTCGTGCTGCGACTTTCTTTGCTTTGGTTATCTCGGCGAAAGAGTCAACAGCGTGAATTTCCCTAGGGCCAGCTTTGAAATATTTGGAAACCCATCTTGTTTAGATATCCAGTAGGCAATTGGATCGGCATCTTTCGGTAAGCATTTATACTCAAGGTAAGCTTTTGTTTCCTTCTTGACGTCTATTTCTGGCTCCACCACATATGTGCTCTCGATCATTTCGTTATGATTATCCCATAAATTCCCGCTTATCGATTTTATATTGTCGATTTTAATTTCGTTTGGGAAGCTGTTGCGAACAGTGTTAAGCAACAGTACTTCGTGGTCGATATTTCCGAAAAAGATCGATTTTTGATATAATCGTCGTATAATTAAAAATATCGCGCATATCGATATAATATCAACAATCCTACCGCAAGCACGTTTCATTTGTTTTGATTTTGATTCACCTGAACGCAAAATGGCAAAAACCAAGAAAAATATACGAGCCAAGGCCAAAGGAGCTGTGAGCGTGGCCAAGCAGAAGGCACAGGAGGTGCAGGCGCAGCTGAACAAGTCGGAGCGCCAGGAGCGACTGCTGCACAAGACCCTCACGCCCAAGAAGACCACAACGAAGAAGGAAAAATCAGCACTCAAACACAAGAAGCTGCTGCAGCGCTTCGCCGACTCACGGAAGGAGCGCAAGAAGGACCAGTCTAGCAAGAAGGGTGAAAAGAAAACCGTCGTTGGGGACTTGAAGCCGCTGCGTGATGCCCTGCCCTCGCTCTCGGACCTCTACAAGCTGGTGAAGAGCAAGTCGAAGGATGCCACCGAGCAGGCGGCGCTTACCGAGCCCGAGGCACCGCTGAGCGTCAAGCAGAAGATCAAAAAGAAGCGCGCTGATATGGTGAACCGCGCAAAGTCCTTTGAGAAGCTCGTCAAGGACAAGAACTTTAAGAAGGACCCCCGTGGCGTGATCGGATCCCTGGTGCGCAACAAGTACCAAACAATGGAGGAAGACAATGAATAGACTGGAATACGTATCCACCAAAGTGCCTGATCCCAGAGGAAAAACCTTGCCTTGCACTTTCGATTTATTTATTAATTAAGAATTATCATTAATGTATATGCATTAGGTATAATTTTATCATTTATCATTAACGACACTGCATATAAATATTACACATACGAATGTAAGTTGCAAGCAATTAATTTTAAAACGTAGACGGTCAACATAACGCAATTATATTTCGAAAAGATTGAATGTGTGTTGTGTTCTGTAGTGTAGTGTAGACTAAAGTCTGGGTGTGAAATTTTCATTTAAATAGAGAACGGTGTCTCGAATCTGTTTCTAGGGCTAGACTACATCAAATAATGGTTTATATACGAGACGCATATACTCGTAAATCTGTTTAGCTTGGTGTTTTTGTTTCTTAGAGTGTTACATCTACTTTATGGTTATTGTTTTATTAGCGGGTGTGCTGGCTCCTTACTGTGAGATCATTAAACGCTAGTCAAACACACCAATCAATCAATCTATTCTCGGGCTCCGCCTGCACAAACAAACGCAAAACAAAAAAAAAACAGATATTCCCCAAAAGGGGCCTGCCTTTCTTCTCCCATTTACAATAATTTTGAAAGCAGTTTCTGGACATTGATCCTAATCTTAGTTATTCACTAAATTTAGGCTACAACCTAACGCGTTACACTGTGATTCTGATCGTGATTGCAAGTATATATGTCGTTTTTTGTGTGCTTGGGAGTAGGTTGGGGCTTAAAAGGGATGTATACATATACAATAGAAGAAAAAATATGTCAACTAGTCTAGGTTTTTGCACATGAGAGTTGAAACAACGAACTTATACTAATTTGAATATGGTTCTCTCTGCGCATTTTCATCGTCTCTGTTCTATTTGTTAAGCAGAAACATAAGCAGCCTGCAACACAAGATACATATTAGATGAAATAAGTATGTGAGATGTATGTTAAGGACTGCCTACCGAAAATTAATGCCTTTGTTGGCCAGCATGCGATTGCATTCGCTTGAACCGCTGCCTCCAATGCCATCGGGCAGCGGCAGCACATAATAATCGCTCTCAGTGTTCTATATACATAAGAAAAGATAAATTCAAGCATTAGCATTGAAAATAGGACAATATGTGCGCATTGTGTAGAGTGGAGCCTACCGTTTCTGTGAACTCGTGCTTGTAGATCTGTGTCGACACCTTCATGTCGGAGAATGGGCCCTTGAGGGCAAAGAAATGTATGCTCATGGGCGTGCTGGTCTTGGTCTTCAGGATCAGCTGATAGGTGATGGTGCGCTCGTTCGACTGGTGCGGATCGCGCTGGCTATTGTTTATGCGCGCCTTCACCACCCACTGCTGATTGAAGGCCGAGAACCGGGCAGTCTCATAGAACAGCTTGTGCACGTACTCGTCCGTGCGATAGGGTTTCATTTGCAGATCTGCAGGAAAGAACTTATTAAGTACTGGCTCTGACTCTAGAGTCAAGTCTTTCCCTCTCACCATTAAAGATGATCTTCTCATAGCTGAGCAAATCGATCAGTGTGTTGAACATCTTCTTCTCCTCTTTGATCTTCAAATCGTGGGCTTCGAGGGCGGCCATCACCTCGTAGCCGGACTTCTTGGGGTGCGAGCAATTGCGTTCGTGTTCGGTTGCTGGGTAGCACAACAGAATTGGAGGATTACAGAATTAGGGGATTGGGTTTCCATAAAATACTGTGTGACACTCACTCTCATGGTAGGGGCCGCGCCACTGGCAGCCAATGCGATGATATTTGCATTTAGTGGGACGCTCCTGGCACTCGTGCTGCTCATGGCGCTCAAGAGATTTATATGGGAATTCTTTGTTGCAAAACTGTGGGCGATACGAAATATTAGAGATCGCGTTTAAGGAGAGAGACGAGACGTGTGTGAAACAATACCTGACATTCGCTGGGCAGCTCGGAGGCGGCCTTCTCTACGGCCAGGTTACGTGATGCAGTGCTCTTTGATATCTCTACGCGGCAATTGGGGCACGTGGCAATCTGATCGCGTAGGCTGCAGAATGATAAAAGGATATGCCAAATTTGATAAGTAAGAGAGCAGTAATGGCTATTTGTTCAGGGTTCATGTTCATATGTATGTGTGTATATTCATACCGTCCATCCGCCAGAAGGTGAGTGAAGCAAGCGGCGCACATCAGGTGGCCCATCTGGCACTGAAATTGAACAGATCAGAGGAGAGAAAGATTGTGGTGTTAGCATGATCTCTTATCACGGCAATTGTTGGGCAGTATATGGATATATGTATGGATATATTTATATATATGTATATATGTACGAGTAGATTGAAAAACTAAAGCAAAAGTGGAATGAAAATTAACCTGCAATTAAAGAAAAAAGAAGAAAAGTTTGCTATTAGTCAAAATACGGCCTTTATGTGGGGATGAAAAGTGAGTGTGTTTGTGTGGTGGGGTGGTGGGATGTTGGGGGCGGGGATAATGGAACGCAATGGGGCATTTTGTGGTAAGATGGAGTGGATCTCGGATAGATAAATGTGATCTGTTTTGGGGGAGGGCTGGTAAAGGAGGAGGTATAGAGAGAATATATATAGTACAGAGACCCCGTTGGTCTTGTGTTTCATTCGTTGGGTTTCATTCCGAGATTCCGATTCCGATTGAAATAAAAACGCTATGTTTGATTTGGTTTTATATTGCATTTTCCAGTTTGCACTTTCCTCTGCAAATTTATTGAAATCAGTATTTTCTATTTTTTTTTTTAGGTTTTCCCATCTTTATCGTTTTTTTGTTTTGGTTTTTTTTTTATACATTTTAGAGTATTACTTTAATACTACGATGGAGTCTGGTTCTAAGTACTTAGCATTTACATTTACAATCTTTTACTTTGTTTTGCATTTTGTTGTTGTTTTTGTTGTTGTTGTTTACTTTTCTTTGTATTTTGCTTACAAATGTTAGGAGATCGACTTAACTAGGATTAATCATTAGCAGCGATAGTTAGAGGGTGTTAAAGTCTAGTCAAAAATTATAAAAATAGATTCCCGATTAAAGGTCACAATTCTTTATCGTTTTATTCGTGTATATGTATTGTGTCCAATAGGGGCCACATAAATGGAGCTGGAATCGCTGTATCTGTATTTGTATTTGTATCTGTATCTGTGTCTGTGTAGTTCTGTATTTGTATCTGTATCTGTAGTTGATGAAGTGTTTTCTTTTGGAGTTGAAAATGGTTTTCGAGGAGAAATTGATGGATATTGTTAGGTTAGTTTTTTGGGTGAATATTCAGATAAGGGACCGTAAGGGACCGGACGTCATTTAAAGTCAATAGAGTATTATCGTCGGAGGAACCACGTTGTCAGCCCTCATATCATTACTTCTGTACGGTTCGTAAGTTATTTTGGTCCGGTGGTATGCGGGCCTCCTTCATTTTGGAATTTCTATTTCAGGAATCAGCCGCCGTCAGAGGAGGCGACATATGCGACCATTCCAGAGACAGAGTGAGAGAGAGGTAGGGGGAGACTTTCAAGCGATAAGTAACATTACGGTGATTGTTCGCTTCGTTTGGTCATGTACACAGACACTCACACATACACAAATAGATATATGGAGATTCATCTGGAAAGGGAATGGCATCCATCCCATCCCATACCATCCCATCCACATGGCAATTTCGGATTCAGTGTCGCCTGCAAGTTGAACGAACTCCGAAAAGTCCGCAGAGAGGGGTAATTTATGACCTAGAGCAACTGCAGCACCAGCAGCCTTCAATACGATACGATCCGATTCGATTGTTATTTTGATAGAACAATCTCCACAAAAGAAGAATCTTAACCCGTTTTATCCCCCGTCCCGTCATCTCTGTCATGCATCTCGCTCCCCAGCTCGGCTCGGGCTCTGCTCTCTCTCACTGTCTTTCACCGATGCAGACACAACAGAACCCAGCTGATGATGTTTTTGTAGATAATAAGCCACGAGGATGATGGAAGGGGGCAAGTGGATGAAGAAAGCGGGGTAGGTAGGTAGGTAGGCATGTAGGTAGCACGAAAACACGCTGCAGAGATCACACACACCAGTGCGAGCATTCTCTTTTACAGGTATATGTTTTACCTTCCTCGCTCTCTCTCTCTCTCTCTCTCTCTCTCTCTGTCGGCCTCCCTATGAAAACACACATGCACATGTGGCAGGGAAACTGGTAAAACGGGTTTATTCTAGATTACACGTCTATAGATCTAACAGCAAGAGAAAGAACAACCTGCAACAGCATTCTGATTGCTTCACATACAAAAACAATCCCCCCAAAAGCGTTTCCCTTCAGCATTTCAATATTGCGTTGTTTGTCAAAATACGAATCCCGGAATCCATGTCTTTTCCCCAGGGGCCGAACAGCTGATTTGGCCCATGCTGTGTGCAAGAGAGAGACAACGAATGTGTCAAAACAGCGCAGCTAAAGCAAAACAATAACAGAGAACGTGGACACACGCATACCACAAACTGTTGAGTACATATCTACGTGAGTAGTATCCACACACACACACAAATGTCAATCAAAAGATATAGAAATGCAAAAGAGGAAAATAACGATGGTTTCTGTCCAACTTTCTATAACTTCATAGGTCAGGTCAGGCATATATGTATGTATGTAAAAATTAATTTGCTGAATTATGCGGGTTGGGTTGTTCTTCCTCCCGAATCGAAGTGGAGAGACCTTTGGACGGGATATGATTCATTTGCCTGTAGGCTTGGTCACGTTTTACCAGTACAGTGGGCAGGGGGCTTGACAACGCAGACACATTTCTTGTTGGCATTGCTAAACTATTTTCACCGAAGGATTTTATTCGTTAAAATCATTTATGTATGTATGTATGAATGCCATTTGAGGCCCACCGTTAAGACGTTTCAATGACGCAGTTATCGTATCTCATTGCACATGTGCATATGTATGTATGTACCCACATATGAATTCATGCATGTGTGGCTGGCTTTGAAGAGAACGAAAGAGAGAAAAGGTCAACCACGCATTACGTAAAAAGATCTAAATTTTAAATATTTGAACAAATAATTTAATCAATCAGAAGAGAATAAGCTATCGCATGAATAAAAAAGAATGGCCTTAAAAGCAGAATGAGTAGAGAGGAAGCTGAAAGAGACACACAACACACGCACACAAACTTATTCAAATTAAAAGCGTTGCAAGCAATTTTGTTGATGGGTCGTGGCGGGGCAGCTGCTGCTAAAAATAGGCCAAATCGAAGCAAGACCACATCATAGATTCTACGGGAAAGCCAGGCAGCAATTCCTATTCCTATTCCCATTTGGGCGCTTCTGTGACGCAATACAGAAAAGTTTTGCAGTAAAAGTTACTGCGCAAATGTCAGCGGGGTGGGGTGGGGTCAGGGGGAGGGGAGCAAAGCCAGCCCACAGTTGCCCAGAGTGTCGAATGCAACGCGGAATTGGAATTAAGTGCCAGGCAGGGGTTGGTTCTGTCGCCCGTCTCTAAAACGCAATAAAGTGCATTAGACACAGAGTGCGAGCGAGAACGATATGTATGGGTGTGTGTGTATGTATGCTACGTAAGCGAACAGTGGGGCCTCTCTCTCTCTTTAATTCTGATATGCGCAGCAGTAAGAAATAACCAAAAACGTGTGTGTGGAGGGGGGGAAACAGTTGCAGCGGATGCCTGGCATTGCTGTTTGTTGTTTTCAAGGCGAGTGCAAGGCAGCGGCGACGTAACAGTCGTAGAAGCAAGCGAGAACGAGAGCAAATAAATACACGCAGCAGATAGTGTGCTATCGGTCTCGCTCTAGCACAGCTGTGATAGTAGTGCATTCTGGGGGCGACGGAGGGTGTGGGTGGGTTTCCTCTTACAGCTGGCGATTTGTTTGTATACAGAATGGTACACACATACACAGTCACTCTTGCACACACACGAACACAGATAGAAAAAAACAAGCCCTTTGTTGTAGTTTTCTGTAGCTAAAATTTTTGGGGAAAGAGAAAAGAATTCGGGCCTCCACGCTGCACTCACCTGGTACATGGCCGTTTTGGGCAAATCCAGGCAAACGGCACAGCAGAGGGCTGTGGAGATGCGGTATGCCAGCTTCTCGTGTGTTCCCGATGCCGCGGCAGCGCTTGACAGAGCTCCCCCCGAGCTGCTGGAGGAGGCTGCATCGAGACATGGTTTCTTGGACGGCGGCTCACCGCTGATCTGAGTGTCGAGTGGCACTCCCACTACGTTGTTGCCACCGCCCCCGCCTCCGCCATTGCCACTGCTGCTGCTGGTGCTGCTTGAGGTGGAGCTGGCTGAGGTGGAGGCCTGCATCACCTGATTGTCCCCCAGCATTGGCAGAGTGGATGTGGGGGTTGCTGGGCCGCGGAACTTGAAGATTCCACAGTCGACATGTTTTTCGTTACTTTCTTTTCGAATGAATTTTTTTTTGTTACGTTCTAAATCAATTGTCACACACACACTCAATCTACTGCGTTTCCAAAATTGAAACAGCTTCCTCTCTTTCTAATTCACACACAAACAACTCTCACACACAAAGCACAGTGTCAAACTGCACTTCACTATGGCACCGCACCACACAGCAACTTTCTTGCAGCCCAATTTCTTTTTATTTTTTCTTGCAGCTCTCCCGAGACACGGGCACCAATTTAGTGAAGTAATTTTGTTTGGTTCCCACTCAGCTCAGCAGCTCAGCTTAGTTTTGGTTGGTTAGTTGTGTTGATGTGAAAAAGCGTTTTTTTTTATTCGTTATTAATTGGTTTTAAGACTGCGGGCACACTAATTCCAAGCAGCTGTTCTTGGGCAAACGGTACTATGGGATGTTCGCTCTATTTTGTCACGCGTATACGAGTAAATGGTTCGCAACATTTTGAAGTGTCCAATGTCGCAAAATACACCCCTAATTCAAACTGGCCGTTTTTTAAATATATTTTAATAGATTAAATACGACACTAATTTAATAGATTGAGTAACCGGTATAGGTAAAATCCAGCGCATTGCCTAACGTACCATGAGCACTACTTATCGCCGTTTATTTTGAAATTTTCAAATCTAGGTTGGTGTTAACAGTAAACTTAACATGGTGCTGTTAAGTGCATTGACATGTTAAACTGCTGGTAAATCGAGTGTGACCAGCAATAATGAAGATAATAGTTGAAATTCAAAAATTCAAAATTGTAACAGCCAGATATATTTGCCATTAAATGATTTTTTAAAAATGATATTGAGTTCAGATTTTCATGACTGTATAATATTTAATGAGTGAATCGGAGACCACAGTTGTTGAACAATTCAGTTTAAGGGATTTTTTTAGCATTTAAGTAATTTCTTGTGTTGCTGTAACAATTCGACTAAATTATACAACAATTCTAATTATAGATAATGCAAAACGTGTGCTGCTCACAGACACTCTAGATTCTAGAGTCTAGAATGTGCCTGATTGACGTTTTCTAGATGAATGTAAATACATAAATGCCTGGCAACAGGCAGGGCCCGCATCCAATTACCATAATTCGCCTTCGCGTGTGGATGTGTCAGCGTTTTCAAGCCAACAGACGACAGCTGCATAAATATTTAAATGAAATGGAAGCCTCTTCAATTACAATTAAGTAATATGATTTATTTAAACACACGTACGCTTTTATGTGTACGCTTTTATGTGTATAGTGTAGTAATATGGGTATAATATGGTATATGTTCATATACATTTAGATTCGATTCATACATGCTTGCTTTAGCAATTCAAAAAAATGCTGTTTTTCTGTTGCTCTTTTTACTTAATTAAAATAAATTTAAACTAAATCAGTCTTTATTGACCTGATGGACAGCTTGTGCTCGGCCCGAGGGATCCTCCGGGCAGCCCCAATCCAAGCGTGGCACCCACCTAACCACCGTGCGGGCCGCCGACTCACCCGGGAACTGCTCCTCGAAGATGCAGCGATAGTAGAACGCCTCCTTTGTGGTGGGCGTGTTGAAGGGGAATCTAAGTGCAGCCTGGGCGAACTCCTCGTCCCCCACGTGACTGGTGGCCACACGGCGGATGCTGTCAATCCAGTCGTAGCCGACGCCGTCGGAGAACTGCTCCTTCTGGCGCCACAGCACGTCTTCCGGCAGATAGTTTTCGGTGAAGGCAGCCCGCAACACGTACTTCTCCATGCGCCTCAAGGGCTCAAGAGCTCCGTCAAATGCGTTGAGCTCTCCAGGAATCTTGTCCTCGGGACGGATCTGCATCACATGGTTGACAAAGCCCGTGTCCAGGAAGGGGACGCGTAGCTCCACGCCCTTGGCCATGGCCACCTTGTTAGCGCGCAGGCAATCGGAGAGATGCAGCTGCTGCACGCGCTTCACTAGCTCTTGGTGGAACTGCTCGTAGTCGGGGGCCTTGTGGAAGTACAGGTATCCGCCGAACAGCTCGTCCGCCCCCTCGCCGGAGAGGATCATCTTGATGCCAGTGCTCTTGATGTAGCGGGCCAGCAGCAGCATTGGCAAGCTGCAGCGCACGGTGGTGACGTCATAGGTCTCCAGGTGATAGATAATGTCGCGGATCCCGTCCAGGGCCTCATCAATCTCGAAGACGATCTCCTTGTGGTCACTTTGGATGTACTTGGCCACGTGGCGAGCCGCCTTAAAGTCGGGAGCATCGCGCAGACCCACAGAGAAGGTCTTCAGGCTATAGTTGGGGTCGATCTCCCGCATGATCTTCGTGGCGATAGCGGCAATCAGGCTGGAGTCCACGCCCCCCGACAGCAGAGCTCCAAAGTTGACGTCGCAGTGGAGATGTGTGCGAACCGCCGACTCTAGGCTGGAACGGAGTAGCTCAAGGTTGCAAGGTGTGGTGGGAATCTTCTCGATCCAGGATTGCTTAAAGTGCCGGAAGGTTCGCATCTCTCCCACACGTCCGAAGCGGGCTTCGCCCGGGGGAAACGTCTCAACTTTGCTGCACGTGTCCACCAAGCACTTCATTTCGGAGGCCACCCACACGTTGCCGGCCTCATCCCAGCCGATGTACATGGGAATGATGCCAAAGGGATCTCTGGCAAGGAGCACTTGCTTCGTGCGTCTGTCGTACAGGGCGAAGGCGAACATTCCCGTGATGTGGCTCAGCAGATCCTCCTTATAGTCCTGGTACAGCTCCAGAATAACGTGACAGTCACTCTTCGGCTCGTAGCTGCCACGCTGCTTCGCAATCTCCGCCGACAGCTCCCGGTAGTTGTAGATCTCTCCGTTGGCCACCAGCACCACGTCCCCATCGGTGGAAACAAACGGCTGGTCGCCCAGCTCCACGCCCACAATGCGCAGACGTTCGTGAACCATGGCCACGCCATCTTCTGGGATCACATGGACGCCAGTGGAATCGGGGCCACGATGCCGCTGCTTTCCGCTCTGCCGGTAGGCCATCTCGCGCAGACTGTGCTTGCTGCCATGCAGCACCTGGGTGCCAATAGGCTTTGCATCGCTTGAAAATATTGCAAAAATTCCACACATTTTTTTTGGTTATTCCGTGTTCCGAATGGGTCCGACACCGTCCGCGAGAGAATGAATATGGCTCTCTGGCTGTTGCCGCTTTTTATGCTACACGCAGTCTTCATGCTACATCCAGTGTACACTAATAAAGGTAGTCTCTTTTTGGCTCTCTGGCTTGCTCTCTGCCTTGTGCTGGCTGACTTCCATGTGCGTCCGATTGCATCAGCCGTGTTGATATCATTTTGCACATTTGCCGACCCATAGGGGGAATCACATTACTTCTTCACTTTCATTTTAGATTAGATATTAGAAATTTTGGGTAACAAAAAAGACTTATCTTAGAGAGTGAAATGAGTGTATTTCTGTTTTGTTCCATAAACCAAAAGCCGAAACAGCTGTTCTGTTGGGGGAGCGTTTTGCTGTTGGGCCAGTGACCCAAAAAAGCGAGAGGAGAGGAAAACATCTCTCTCGGCCACAATAACATTTATGTACTTATAATACTTATTATTATTTTATTTTTGTGTTTCGATGGCAGTTCAAGTGCAACTAAAATTTACTGATGAGAATAAGAAACAAACCGGCGTGTTGGCCTCTCTCGTGTTGCCCTCTCTCTGTCTCTCTCTCTTTCACATTTCACTCTCTGCCTCTCATTTACACTCTCCCTCTCTGTCTTTATCATGACATACTCTCCGAAATTTCATCATACAAATGTGCGTAGACTCTACACTGTAGACGCATATATATTTCTCTCTCTCTCATTTCAACGTAATGCAGCTTTTAAACGCAAGCTTTCAGCGTTCATTAGCTTTAAATACATAAGAAACGTTAAAAGCTTTTAAACGTAAGCTATCTATGTTAGGCAGCTTTAAGTCCGTTGGAAATTCAAAATCGAAACGGCTAATCTAGTTAGTCGAAGGTAAAAAAGAGATCTGTTTGTCCATCTGTGTGTTCCTATGTATTATGTAAAAACTGTATTTTACTTTTTAATTAAATTTCCTTATTTTTCACATAAAATACAAAAAACGGAATGGATCAAATAATTTCTAAGCTTCTGTAGGCAGACTTTAAATTTCTGAATTATCTAATTTCCGATCAGTTGGGCGATCGATTGGAGTAAGTACCGTTAAGCGAACTCTTTTTCATTGAGTGGTAGTACAACGAGCACATCACAAATCGAAGAAGCCACGTCTAAGGAATGGCAAGAATATACCTACATACATATGTAAAAAGCTTACACAACCAACAACTTTAAAGAAAAGAAAAAGCTGCACAAAGCTAGCCGAAAGCTTCCTTTAACAGAATTTTAAGCAAACAGGTGGTTGGTTGCCGCAGGTAGGTCCACGTCGGATTTTCGGTCCATGCGATAAATAAATATGTCAAATAGATAAAAACCAAATCTCCCATATTTAATTATGCAGACATTTTAATTACGCATCTAACACTGAGCCAACACAACACCCCCCATCCGCCCGATGACGTCATGGCTAAGAGGAGAGGCGGAAGAGGGCGAAGGCGAGGCGAGGCGAGGAGCGTTAAACCAATATCGGAGGCGCCCCGAGGTTCGCTTGTGGGCTTGCAGCGTGCGCGCTTGTTGCTTCCAAAGTCTCGTTGCCGCCAGTTTTCGTTGTGTCGGCACCGAGCGAGCGACCGTTCAGTTGCCGAATGAACGCGACGCTGTGCGGCAGGAAGTTGCGTATACGCCGCATTGTCATCGGCACATACCGGAACGAGCAGTCCTCTGGGCAGTCCTATTACCGATTTGGCGCGCACTCCGCGTCCTGTTTGAAAGTCAGCCAAGGTGCTAAATGCGTGTAATTAGTTGAAATGCAATTAATTGAGCAGAATTTTTTTTGTTACTTAATTACATTAAGGCGATGGCAAGCCGAAAATTGAATTCTTAAAAGTGATTCCCGGCGGGAAATTGTGCGACAAATGCCTGAAGAGTGAAGCGTTTTCATAAATCAAATTAATTTCCAATTAAAATCATGGCTGCAAATTGATCAACAGACAATTTAACACAAGAATACAGTAAAAACAGTATTTGTATAGTTTATAAATATATATTTTAAAATAAAAGTGAAAAGTTGTAAAGTTTTCGGCTTATTAGACACTAAACCGCTTGAAATTGATAGCAAATTAATATAATTATTCGCTCGAACGCTGGAAACCTCATTTGCCAAATTGGAAACAAATAACACATACAAGTTTTGGCAGTAAAAACAATTTTGAACACCGCAAAAGTGAAGGTAAATTTATGTGGCCACAAACAAAATATCAAATCAAAATCAAATAAAGTAAACTTTTGATGCTGGGGCCGGGCAGGCCGAAGAATCGAATTGAAACAAATTGACTCGGGCATTGGGCATCAGGCATCAGGCATGACCTATTACTGTCACGTCCCGTCCGTATCCGGGAAATCCACAACAACTTTCGGGTCACGTTTTGACATTTGGCAAGGCCATTTTGGCCACATTTCCCAGTCTCAGTCCGGCCAAGATCGCATCCGGCAACAACAAAAAATTAGAGCCACGGCAAAGTTGAGGGCAATTAATTAAAAAGTTTTCACGCGGCCAAAATCAAATCAACAATTTCCCCAAGTATTTAGGCGTAAAATTCGAAATTTTCTCCAAAGTTTTCAGTATATTTCATTAGATGCGAAAATTGAAGGGGATTGGGAATGGGAATGGCAGGATGTTCAGGAGATGGATGTGTCCTGTTGTTGGTGGATTGTCGGAGGTGGTTTGCCAGGATATGGAGTTGTCTACAGCTGGAAATGAAAATCAATTCGCATTATTGCAGCTTCGCTGAGTTTTCCAAAAAACCAGCGACTACACACACCCCAACCCCCACCCCCGCCCACGCCGACAACTCTTTCGGCTTCGTAGACGCAAATACATTTGAGGTTGTAAATATGCACGAATCGAGGGTTGATTAGACCCTGATGGACACCTGGCCGTGTCTGGTGTGGTCTGGTGTGGTGTGGTCTGGTCTGGTCTGGCTAGGTGTGCCATGTGCTTGACCCCGCGTTGACCCTAAAAATAGGCCTGTACAGCCTCCCACTGTGGCGGTCTATATTTAATCCTTCTCTCAATGTGGCCCTATCTTTAAGCTCCTAATTGGTTTTCTGCCGCTGGAGTGGAGTAGCAGCAACTACGACTGTGACGTGACACAAATTGTGGCAGGCCGTTCAATTTTGGCCCAAATACGAGTGGTATGTGGCCAAAGTCCACACAACGCAAAACATAGTCTACTTTTCAGCCTTTAAGGACACGCCTTTGGCTAATTGGTATGTGTGTGTGTCGGTATGTCAGTGTGTGTGTCAATGTGCGCCTGTTTGTCATAATCAAATGTGCGCCTGGTCATGTCTGAACACGCAAGCAAAAACCGTTTGTCTGGTGTGAGGGTCACCCTAATGACAGGGCGACTAATCGGGCCAACAGAAGGGAAAAGTTGCGACTACTGCAGTTCTTAATTAGTAATTTGACGCATTATGCGGCAGAGCCGGTGGCAAGTGCCCGGATTAGTTAGTCCCTAAAAGGTAATACCGGAGACCCGTTGATGAAGCCAACGGCAGAATGATGCATATTAAATGAGGGAAGCTCCATTATGGGGATGCCAGACCGGACTCGTATATGAGAGCATTCAGAGTCAAGAGGATTAGGACTAGGACTAGGTAATAGCTAGCTAATTGGAGCTGCTTGTGAACGAGGGAACGTGAGGGAACTAAATCCAGAACTAAGTCTGTTGGATAGTTTTCAGCTCTCGCTTTTCAAAACTTGCCTCTGAGCAAATTTCATCCAATCAATTGGAGAGTAGTCTGCCTTTCTTTCCAGCCAGCCTCATTGTCAATCCGTCAGGCCAATGGCAATTGAAATGTATACATAATGATCCATGCACGGCCACGAGACGAGCTCAGACTCAGCCTTGACATCGAGATTTACAATACACAAGATGCACTACTGAGTAGCCAATGCCAATGCCAGAGCCAGAGCCAAAGCCGAAGCCGAAGCCAGGGGCAAACACAGACAGAGGACCGAGGAACGAGGAACGAGGATACACAGATGCCAGTACTGTGAAAATATGAAGAGGAATCCGAAACATTCTGCAGTTATTTTTATGATTGAATCAATAAGACGCATTCAAGGCGGTCGACGGTCGAGTTCCGGCAAAAAGTAGTGGATAAAAACCTGTTGAACAAATGCCAATGCCTCAAGGCGGAAGAAAAATCTAACAAAAACTTTGACGGACAAAAATTTACTTGGAATCTGTTATAGGATTTCTGTTTTCTAGTGGGCAAAAAAAAAGAAGCAAAATTTAATGAATTTATTTATGCTTCAATCACACAATTTAATTCAATTCGCGTGGCGGCGGCAACGGCATCGGCAACGGCATCGGCGATGGCGTCGCCCTCAGGAAAGCAATTCGATGGGAAAGACCTTGAAAGTAAAATTCATTCATTCAACTTTAGGCTGTTTAAGAAGACTGGAGAAAGGAGAGTGGGAAGCATCGCGGCGAGGGGCGGGAATTTAATATGCCCAGCGACAAGTATATAAAAGTAAAGTATCCGCCGGGGAGTGGATGCCATGTCGTATACTTAATATACTGTTCACTGCGCCTAGAAGACAGGAAACTTTGCCATCACAGAACCAGTGGAGGAGCTCCGCACCACGTGTCGCTAAGCAGGAGCTCAAAGTAACCCACAAAGATATACACAGGGACATAGGGAGGATCAGCTAAAGTTGCTGGATACTTTTTGCCCCACTCGCATCAGATAAATGACAGAATAATTGTCCCCTCAGCCGCATTTAATTTAGTTTCAGCCTCAGTTTCGACTAGACTAGGCGAAACTCTGCCAAAGTTGGGGCCTGGCCGGGTCTGGTTCTGGTCCTGGAACTCGTACTCGTACTCGTACTTGACTTGGTTAACCGCTCCCCAGACAGCAACAGACCTGAACTGCCTCCTGTGTTTCGGTGTTTCGGTGCTTCGGTGTGTCTGTTGCCAAGGAAAACTTATGGTTCGGCAGTTTTGGTCTGTGCTAATTGTTCTTGTTTTGATTCTGCTGCTGCTGCTGGTACTTTTTGGCTGTGGCTCAAACATTGTAGCCTAGTTTCAGCCGCGCTCACAACTTGTGGATGCAATGGCCAGCCGCGTAACAATTGCAGTTTGCTTTTTCTACGTAATGCACTTGACGGAACGGGGTATAGTGCCTTGGAGAAGCCACTTTGTGCTGAACCTCTGACGGATATATAGTAGCCGTTCCTAAAGTTCCTAAAGATAAACCTGTGCATTGTTCTGCAACTATAGAAGGTACTCGAAGGGAAAGATTCAATCAATCGTACAGTTGCCCGAAAGGAAACAAAGAGTGCAGAAAGTACTTGGAACATATGGATCAAAGACATGGTTTAAAAACCACATATTACGGGATGTACAAAAAAAGAGAGAAATGTCTTTGCAGTCGAACTTTATTCTAAATAGGGACATTTATTCTTTAACGAAAGATTTCGGAACCAAAGACTCGAAAGAGTGTTCCAGTTTTGTTAACAGAATTCCCCTTTAACTGCTGTGTGTGTTTCGGATTTTATCCCCACCTCTTTTGTTTATGTCTGTCAAATTGCTGCCAAGGCTTTGCTGCAATCGAAAACGGAGAAAAACAAGAAACAAAACATCGAAAAAAAGGAGAAAAACCAAACAATGCAAAAACCACCAAAAACCTGCAACAACTGGGAAAAGTTTCTCCTGGCTGGCGGTTTTTGGCAGTCGTGAAGTTGCTCCATCAACTGCAGTCCTGCTGCTTCTCCTTCTCCTCCCCGTCCTCCTCCTCCTCCTCCGACAGACAGACAGAGAGAGAGAGAATTCAACTTTCTCTGGATGCGCCATCCCCGAAATCACTTAAGCCGCCTGAAGGCGATAAAATCACCCGAAAATCATAGACGAAATATAAACAAATTGTAAAAATACATTTATAGATGTGCCCGGGCTATTTGGCAGCGGGAAAAATTACTGATTCAGGCGGCGCTGTCAGACGAATTGAGACAAATTAATAACCAAATCTTACCTAATTCGATTTCATTCAAAATTTCATTGATTTTTGAATGGAAATATATTGAGAAACTGTTGCCGTCCCCCTCCAACTGCCTTCAGTTGCATTCTTCCATTGCAATTGCCAGCTCAGTTCAGTTCAGTCCAGTGGGGCCTTGGCCGTCACTGATCAATCTGGCGGATTGAAATGGCTTTTGGGTGCCTTAAAAGGCACCGCATATAAAATCCATTTTGAGCATAGTGTCATGTCATATGAGTCACGTCACTGAGTGCGCCAGTCAAGCGAGAAACAACTCGTACAACAGAGACAAATCAGTAAAGATATTTCCCCATTTAGGAGCGAAAAATGCGACTATTTAAAGATATATGCATGTACATATAATAATTGGATCTGCTTTCCCTACCCCTTCCTTGGCAGCCTCTTGCCACTGGGTTCTCTATCCGTTTTAATGGTCCACAACTAGAGGAAAATCCATTCATATGCAGACCATTAAAATGCTCCATTTTCGAGCAGCAAAGCAAGCGTAAACGAGCATGAATATACTCGTAAACTCGAATAGTCGTATACGTACCCCCCGAAAAAGAAGTAGTTCGGGGGCAGGGGGAGGGGGGCATGCGGGGGCATTCTGCCAAGAATATCTTGTTGTGTATTTACTTGTAGAGCTGATAAAAATTCACTTTATTCGGTTCAGTTTGGCTGTTTATTTGCTTTTCGGCACAAAGTGGCGACAGCGCAGCGTAGTTGCAGGAGGCACGAGGGGCATGGCCAGCATGGGCATGCCATCGAAGGGAGTCCGCTCAAGTGGCAAACAATAAAAACAAAAAACAAAAGAAAAACAACAACAAAATAGTGGATGGTGGACGGTGGGAGGGGGCATGGACAAATATGAAACTTTGACTGCAATTGCAGGGGCAGACGACAAGTCGACAAAGTTTTTGTAGCTTTCGTTCAGTTTATGGTATGGTACGTTGGCGGGGGAGGGGATGGGGTGGGGGGAACTACATATATTGGAAATCGTGTCTATCTTGCTAATCTGGCTTTGGGGAGATGTTTTCCTCTAACGAGTATTTGTATATGAAAACACCTTAAGCCAAAATGTTCCTCAAGTTGCAACTTTGCCCCACACTAGTGATTCTCCAAGGGGTAACCTTTTTTCCAAGAATCATGAGTAGTTTTCAATGCTTTCTTCTACCTTAAGAAGAGCATCTTTTTCTAATATCTTAGTTCTGAGAATGCCACAAGCAGAAGTTATTTAAGGACCATTACATCGATAAGAAAAAACTATATTTAATTTGTGAAATGTTTTGACATTATTGGCCCAAATAGTAACAACTTTTCTTAGAACTAGCGTAAGTTTTCCATATAATTTCTTCATTAACCATTTCTGAGAAATTCTCTCAGCCAAGGGAATGCCTCGAGCTGCATTTCCTATAATTTACTCCTGATTTATTATTTCTTATTACCCAGGACTACTCTGTCTCTGTCCCTGTACTTATCTAACTGCGTATTCGCCGAAGTGCAAAATTATTGTTTGAAAGAAACTCTAGAAGTTGCAATTTGCAACTGTTCTTCAACAATTTAACAGTTACAAATTGATGACAGCCAGCGGTTCAGGTATTTGAGTCGTGCGGCGCGCGGCACGTGGCACGTGGCCCGCGGCAGTGGGGAGATGGACTGCGTTTTTTGCCAGATATCCGCGCATAACAAGATTGGCCTGCAGCCTCCGGTTTTCACTGATTCACCCTTGAACGGAACGGAAAATGGGGGCTCTTGTTCGCCAAAATGAAAGGTAAACGACTTTTCATGCAACAAAACGAATCTTAATTGCAAAAAGGGAAAAACAGCTGACTTATTGACACATTAAAATATAATTGACATCATTAGCAAACAATTTAGGCTGGGGGGCCAGACTTTAACAAATTGGCAGATCAAGTAGGCCGAGAAGGGGGTTGTCATGGCCATGTTATGCCAGATCTACTGGGAATTCTCAGTTTCGGCTCAGAGAGCCTGGGAGTAGGACTACGATATTCGTAACACATTTTACTAGACACGATACAAATACACCTCACGGAATTTTAATTTTTTCTTAAATCTACTTAAACTTTACTCTTATATCTAGCCGAAATTTGAGAATTTTGATCATTTTTATTTCTCAAATAAATTCAAATACATTTTTTTTTTCGCCGGATATGCTCTCACGTTGAGCTCGGAACTGTGCGGTTTTGTTTCGATTTCGATTTCGCTGTGCTGTGTCTTCCATTGCCGTGGGCAGGACCCAGGTGGAGTCTCCAGCCTCCAGTCTAAAGGAAGCCAAAGCAAACAGTGGGCTATGGTGTTGCAAGCCTCAGCCGGACGGGTGCTACGATCAAGGCGCATCCACAGCTGGACAACATTCAAGGTGGCACGCTTACTTAAATCAAGAATGGCGGCGCCAGAGGTTGAAGGTTGGTCGCCTAAAACACAGAGCCTCTTCTTGCTGATCATAATTATAGGCCTTTGATCCTCAGCACTTGACAGCGCAGGAGCGAGAGCTTAAGCGATGAAGGTCGACCGCAAGGGGTGCTGATATTCAATAGGATTTCACGGCACGGGAGTGTGGCACGACAACATGGGTGGCAGCAGGTGCAAGTCTCGTTGGCGATCTTACGGGCCATCGACACTTACTCCACGGCCGTTTAACAGCTCAAACGAACCTTGGAACAATTGTCGCACACTTTCTGAAGTTGGCAAATAAAACTTTTATAGAGAACAGTGCAAACTTTGGAAAATGAAGATCTCGTTTGTTGCAGTTCAAACTTTTCCGCCTACCCCCGAGACCTGCGTGCCCCATGGGTACCATATCTTCCTGGTTTGCCCGTTTATTTACCCATCTTCTGGTGCCCTGCCCCTCTTGCGGGGGCTGCGGCTTTGATAAAACACACACACACACACACCCGAAATGGGTCTGAGCCAAATATACAAGATGAAAAAGCCATGAAATAAAATGGGCAACTGCTGCCAAGACAAACAGCCATAAAGACATAATAATTGAAAAATTAAATACACACAAGAAAGAGTTAATTTTGTATTAAATTTCTCGCTTAAAGGTGGCACGTGGGCTGGGCTGGGCTGGGCTGGGTCGGGGCTGGGCTGGGCTGGACTGCGATGGTACAAAATTAATGGGAAGATAATAATTTTCATAGCAAAAAGAAAAGTATACAAACAAAAAAGGGGAAAAGAACCAAACAAAAATGGAAAATGAGGGGCACACACATGCAAGTAGTTTGTCATTGTCCAAACAACAGCAGCGCAAAAGAGACAGCCAACACGCAGAGACAGAGAGAGAGAGAGAACAGAGAGGGGAAAAACATAATTGAAACTCTGTGCGAGTTTTCATTAATTTTCCAACAGGCAATGGCTGGCGGGAGCGGTGAAGCGGCCTGTGTGCTGGCTGTGTCGGATGGCTATGTAGACATTAAGGCTAAACACAAACCATTTAATTCCCTGTTTAATCATAATTTAAGGCACGCTTCAGCGTCACTCAAAGTCAGTTATCCCTTGGAACCCCTCCCCAACCTCCCACCTTCCAGTTAGCTCTTCGTCTGTACAGTGTAAGCCCCTTCTATAGCATTTCCACTGACTTCTTTCCACCGTTTAATTTATGTAACATTTTTCGAATTTGTCGTTTGACGTCTCTCAAGTTTGCCTTTGGCCAGAGCGAGAAATTTATTTTATTTAAAAATATTCTGCATTGCAAAGCGGCAACAACAGAGGGAAGCTGACATCGGGTTTTAAAGGGGTTACAAACGGTTTACATGGATGCAAAGAAGGGCAGCTCGAGAGAGAGATACAATGTTGGCTTGGTGCATTTGTGCGTTTGATGTGGCCTTTTCGTTTCCATTTTTACAGCTTTGTTGTTGAATTAAAGTTTAATACGAGGTATATGTACATATATGTATGTATGCATACTGGCATACTGGCAGGTGTAAAACTCCCCTTTGAGCTTTTCAGTGGCCCATAAAAAGGCAACACTTTTTTTTGCTGTCGGGTAAATAATTTTGTTGGGTTTCGAATTTTATTGCAGTGGCATTTTATTGAGTCGTTTGACAGAAGTCGCTCCACAAATATTTTATGTGTGAATTCTCAAACAATGATTATTGGATCGTTGTGGGAACTCTCTGTGAAACTTATTCGTTGTATCTGCAAACAGAAATCTTTTAACGCTATTTGGTGACATGAACAGACGTACGTACATATGTACGAGTGGGAGGATACGAATCATGAAATGCCAAATCCCTGAAAATACCAATGCTCGGGGCACCTGTAAAAGCATTTCTATGGCAAGTCATGCAATATGCAGTCACAGCTAATGCATGCCACAGCAGAAACGCAGCAACAACAAAACAAAACAAAACAGAACAGAACAGAGCAGAGCAGAACAGAAACGCAGGCACAGAGGAAAAGGAGGAGGAAAACACAACCGCATAATGTAAACGAGCGAATGCCATGATTAGCAGACATTTTGTGGGAAAATTAAAATAAATGGCCAGTGGTAAATGGGAAAAAAATATGTGCTGCCAAAAGCGTAAACACACACACAATTCCGAGCGACACCCATCCGGGCTTTTGCGCCGTTAGTCGCTCACTCTCTGGAATCTCCCAGCAAACGATTCAATTTATGCACGTGGCATGCTTTTCATACATTTTCCCCAACAATTCAATTAAGGCCTCAATTTCATCGCTGACAGCTACGATGCATCAAATTAATATTGAAACGCATTGAATAATAAATTATGTTTACTATTTCCCCCCCCCCGAACACACACAAATATTTATTTATCGCTTTCAAAGGTCATTAAAATCGTCGCCTGGGCGGAAATCCAAAATGTAAAGCCTGAAAGTAGGCAACAGTTTCGTTTCGTTTCGTTTCGTTTCGGTCGGGTCGGGCCCATCAGATTATGCATACGCAGTGTGGACCGCTGAATCGGAATCGGAATCGAAATCGGATTCCGTTACTTAAATCAAGTGAAATAATGCTGTGGAAATGGGTGCTAAATGCAAAAACTGACAGCAGGAAAAGTAATTATTTCAATTTGCATTTGTGATGATATCAACAACATTTTAAACCTTTCAGATTAGAATTCATTTGAAAAGGTTAAAAAGTAATTGATTTTCAAATGTTTGAAGTTGAAATTTTGCAACTTAATATGAAGAGAACATTTTAAGTTTTAATCATTTGAATTAGTTGAAAAAAACTATTTTAAATTGAATTTCTAATATATAAAAATAGCTCAAAAATGTTTCTAACTGGATTATCTAATACAGTACAATACATCGAAAATGAAACGAATCTTTTAACCGAAATTACATTTAGAAATGTTTTCCTTATAGTTTCAGTTTCAAACCAATCAAAAATGTGACATGAAAATGCATGCAAAACAAAACGAAACGAAACGAAATATTTGCACTGCTAATAGACCTAATTAAAATGAAATTAAATAGATATCTTTACAAGCACTCCCGTGGCGATCGTAAACAGTTAGTTCACATCGTTAACCCTTTCCTAGATGGGGCTTATCCAGAGAGTACTTCACACCCAACTATGCCAACTCATGGCGCTTACAATAATTAATTAAAAAGGTCCGAGAGTTCGCCTGCACAGGAGTGTCTGCTCTGGTGGCCTTCTCTGGAAAATGGAAAATGGTGAACGGTCGTCGGGTCTGTGGCCCCAAACATCTCCTGTTCGCACCGGGTCATTAATTTGTTTTTAAGAAGCGCATAATTGCCCGGAAACTACTCCAGTAACTGGAATCGGAGCTGTAACTGCAGCCGGCTGGCAGCCGGGGGCCAGGATAAGCCGCGCCCGAGGCCAATTCCGATTGGCGGATTCATGTTGGGGTATGCTGCGGTCCGTTTGTTTGTTTACCACTCCTTTCATGCAACATAAATCGCTGGCTTAATGCGAGAATGTGGCAAACAACAAAAGGTGCAGGAGCAGAAGAAGGACCACGCAGCAGCAGGAGGAAACAGCAAGAGGCAAATTGCCAGCTGCAATCCCTTGGCATGCCCCTGTGCATGTCCTTGGTTGCTCCTCTTACCTCTTGCGCTACCTCTGCCGCCTCCCTCTGCCCCCGCCTCCTGCAGCTGGACGAGTAGTTGAGTCGCCTTTGTCTCTCTGGTGTCGACATGAATCAAAAAACTTAATTATTTTCAGCGGCGCGCGATGGGGCAAAATGTTTTGGTGTGCCCCTGTTCTGGCCTGGCCTGGCCGGGCGAACAGCAAACAGGATACCAACAAAGTGTTTGCTGAATGCGACATAAATCGGCTGCCGGGACATGCCTGACATTTTGACGCAGCTCGCAAAATTTTTACAACTCTGCTGCAAGACAAGTAAACAATCGTAAGAATATTTACAGTCAATTTGTTGGCCCTGACGTTGAGTCCTGCCCCGTCGCCCGTCGCACTGCGTGATCCAAGTGCCATAAACTCTTCTGTCTGTGGAGGAGATACACAAAGGACCTGCCAGGCGGAGTGGCGGGTGGGGTCCTAGTCCTGGAATTGCACCTGCTGCGTCGCCCCATTGTCGCTGAAAGTTTTGCGTTCCTTTGCGAGGACATTTATGTACATGTTTTTAAGCAAATTTTAAAGAACGACTCAGAAACGGTTCCATTGGCTGGCTATTCATACCCCTCCCATAAATGCGTTGAAAGAACAGCCACAGCAATGACAGGAAATCGAGACTGCAAGGGGGAGTAGGGGACTGGGAGTGGGAGTGGAAGTGGCGAAGCAACCCAGAAACACGTTAGACCAAGCGGAAACTTGGCTGCCAACGACATAAACTGGTTACATTGTCAGACGCAAAAAATAGAACGAAGAGGAACGATACGAAACGAATCGAAATGAAATGAAAGGAGCGGAAATTCCCGGAATATCCTCAGATGTATCTCCCGCTTCTTGCGAAGCAACAGGATGCATATAAATCATTGCAGGGGACATAAAAAACATGTGCACGATAAATATGCGACGATGGCAATAAAACATACTCTGCATATGGGATCAGGCGGGATGGCAGGGTGGCTGGGTGGCTGGTTGGCAGGGTGGCGGCAGGGGGATCTGTCACATATTTATGATGAGAAATTGCCCCTCGAGCGCGACTCAACGGACTTACAGACACCCTGTGCGCGATGAAGCTTAAGTGCATCCCGTTAAATGGCATTAAATTGTGTTTTATGACTCAATAATAACCAGCAGCAGCAGCAGCAGCAGCAGTTGCAGCCACAGCCGCATTACCGTGTTCGCCTTGGCTTCATCCAATTGTGGGGCAGGCAGCGAACCGCAGACAGCATGGCCAAGTAGCCATCAAGTTGCAGGCCCTGATTGAATTTGACTTGATGTTGCATGTTGCATGTGGCATGCGCCAAGTGACTGCTACGAGTGCCTGTGCTCTGCACTGCTGCTGCTGCTGCTGCTGCTGCTACTGGTCTCACTTGTAATGGGCGGCACATAAAAAGCAGCCGCTGAATGGTCCATCCTTCTCCTCCCACTGCTGCTGCTGCTGCTGCTGATGATGCCTCTTCCTGTGGGTCGCACATGTTGAGCAAAAACATTTGACATTTCTAGTGTTTGCTGTGGGGCGAGGCAAGGGGAACCACAGCAGACACTCGGTCCCAAAACGGAGCGGGGCGACAGTTTAAATGGCAAAGTAACAGTGGCATATGAAGATATATATACTATGTGTATAGTACATATGTACATACATATAGAGATTTTGCCAGGCTCATTTTGTTTTCCTCTGACTTGGGGCATTCGAATTTTGATGTTCGATTTGGCAGGGACTATAGTAATCAAAGTGGGATGTGCTCTCAGATATATAACTAAATCTATAAATTCCAAATCCAATCTGGCTCAGCATTTCCTTGTCATTTCTTTTTTGGAAAGTGTATCCCGTCGTCGCTGCACAACTAGTTTCGTTCTATTGCTTTTGTTTCTTTTTCGCTTGTTTTTTATGCCACCTTCTTGTGCACACTTTTGCACTTGTCACCATCTCTATAGGTACATACATACTCTACTATACTATACTATATGCTACAGCTCTATAGAGCCATTGCCTGACATGTAGTGCCCCCACTTGCCACTTGCCCCTCGTCCTTGCCCTTGCCCCTGCCCTTGCCCCGTCCCAGCCATATCCACTTGAAATCTGTCAACTGCAACTATTTATTAAATTATATACTGCCATTGTTAAATGTGAATGGCTGGCACGGGGACGGAGACGGAGACGTAGACGATCCAAGCGTGGTTATGGCAATGGCTGTGGCGGCAGCTCCGGCTGTGGCAGTGGCAGTGGCCGGGGACTCTCTTTATTCTTTGCATGAAATTTAATCGAAGCGAAGAGCTGAGAAGAGTCTCGAGCTTTATTGAGAATGCTAAATGCGATTTGTTGCTTATCTGTTTACAGATTCCGGATTGGATTGGCAGTGGCTTCGTTTTCCCTGAACGTCGGCGCCATGCCATGCCACATTTGTCGCCAATGGACTCTGTCTTTTGCCCCGTTTTGTGGCAGCATTAGGAAAATTGACAAAAGCTTAGGTAGCTTTAAGGCGGCTTAAAGCCCCATTGAGAGATCAGGAGCAGGAGGAGTGCTAAACCTCCTGTCAACCTCAAGGATTCTGTCGCTGTTACTGCCTCTGCCGCTGGCAGTTAAAACTCCCACTTGACGAGGAGCCCAAACAGCAGGTGGAGGTTGGAGGTGGTTGCAGGTTGGAGTCTGGAGTCTGGAGGGTGGAGGAAAGGTAAAGGCCCGCACAATGAGTGTCGAACTGGAGGAGGAGGAGGAGCGCATTTGCCTCAGGTGAGTGCTGACAGTTTTGGTTAAGTGTGTGGCACAATGTTGTGGATTGATGGGATGTGGGATGTGGTATGTGGGATCTACGGATGCAATGCATTCTTGAAACTTTTCGATTAGGAACCACTCCGGAGAATGTGAATTCCAGACACTTTCAGACCAAATAGAGAATGTACCATGTTAAAGAGACCATCGGTATTGGTTTCTATGCTTGGATATATTTACAATAATCAATTAAATGGGACTGCGGCCACCCCCCGTCGGACAATGTGTTATCGAACACAATGCCATTTGGGGCAACACAGAACAGGCAACAAAAGGGCGGCAAACACCAACAACAGCCACTACAAAGGCGGCGGCTATTCAATGTCAATCTCATATTTCAATTATGCTTTATAAATGGCAACAGACGACGCGTCTGACAAAGCTGCTGTCTCCATTTCCCCACCGCAACCCAACTGCGAGTCGACTCTAATGCCAGGCGGACACTCCCCCTACCCTTTCCCGGCGACCAATGGACTCGCTTAAAGGACTCACGCAATCCTTTAAAAGGCATCGAAATGTATGGCAACGCTGGCAATCATTGCGATGAAAGGGCAACTACAAGACGGCTATGCAAATGGACTGTGAAATTGCGTATACGCCACGTGCTCTCTGATAATTCACTTTGCAACAATAAAAAATAGGTTACAGTGGGATTGGTGGCATTCCGACTAGGACATACCCAATATTTTGACAACTAACTTGAAAATATCTTCAGTCATTATGAGTTCAAAGAAAATGCCAAGAAGTTTCTTGCTCGATTTGTTTCGACTGATGATGAACCTTTACATATGGCGTCACAAACGCATCCTTTGGCCTGTCACATACATGTTGGCGGACACCATATCGCCCTGCTGTCGACGAGTACCAGGTATTAAAACCATAAAGGAGCTCTGCAAAGGACTGTGCTGCTGCTCGCTCGTGACTTAATCGAATTATGCATTTTAAATTACATAATACTGCATAGACAATCAATTTGTTGGCGGCTTGTTGGTGGGGGGAGGCCAGAACTCTTCAATGTTGAGTCGTTGAATCATGAGAAGAATTACATTTCCATTAAATTTAAAGACAGAAGCTATAAAACAGTTGTAATTTCCTTCAAAGGACTCTCCAGGACTCTTCTGCCACCTTAACTTTTTGGCCATAAACTTAATATAATTTTGGCGGCACCCTTTTCGGCCTGGTCGAACCATTTATGCATCTCAATGGGGAGGGGAGGGAGTGGATGGGGGTGGCGGCAGCCAGCAGCTGTAGATGTCAGCAAGGACTTGAAATGTCTGTTTAATGTTATGCAAATTTCTTTTTCTATGCAAATTTTTTACTTCAAGTAAACAACAAGCGACAAAATCAGACACAGGGACAGAGACAGGGAGACTGGGAGAGAGAGACAGGGAGAGAGAGATGGAGCAACAACAGAAACTAGGTAAAAGCCAAGCGGATCTCCGCGTAGCAAAACACCAGGCCATAAAATGTGAATTTTAATGACAAGCAACAAGAGAATTTCTACATTCGGCAACCGAAACTGTGGATACTCTTCAAAAACGATCATCCACTATGACATCCACACGAGCTTTGAGTCTTATGTGGCTAAATAGCTGTGAAATATTCTGTGTTTCAGCAATACAACTGAAGAATACGAGTATATGTATCATGCCCCCCCTTTGCCGTGGCAAGTGTCTAATCAATGTCGTAATACTCTCCTCAAAGGCACACCGACAATGAAGCCATAGCAGGAGCAGGAGCCCGGGCCCTGGCTTGGGTCTGGTCCTTACGCGAGTTTTAATGGGAGAAAACTTTTGCTGCAGCCCGAAAGAATGTCTTTGCAGCGGGGAAGCTAATTAGTTAACCGTAAACATAAATAGCCATGTCCTGGAAACTTTTTATGAGGAATACACTTTCCCATTCCCTATCCCATTCCCATTCTCATGGCCACCCCCAATCGCAATCCCACTTCTGATTTCGTGTTTCCTTTTAAGATTTCGCTGGTAAATGTGAAATGTTCTTCTCTGAATACAATGTCAGGAGGAGAGGAGGATTTGTGGTTCGAGTTCAGAGTCCGGGCTCACAATTTGTCAATTTTAATGGCTTTCGAATGCGATGGTGGCTGGACGGATGCCTGGCTGGCTGGCAAATACTTGGTAACTTGATTGCTGCTTTAAAAAGTGGCCACTTATACGGCTTATTGCCTTTTTTTTTGTTCCTTTTGGGGCTCCTCTTTGGGACAGAGAGAGAGAGACTCTGAGTGCTCGTTCTACCCCGAGACCGACCGACCCCCCGTCGTGTGGTGTGTTTACCCAAATCAGAAGCAGCCGTCAAATAAAACGCTTTGATTTGAGCCGCAAGTCCTTTTTGCGTTCGACAGCAAAAGAGCGAGAAAAGGACATCAAAGACATCGGAGGAGAGTCCAGCGTAAGCGCATTTTGTGCATAATAATGCGTAACAAGGACGAGCAAGAGCTGGAGTTGGAGATAGACCACGAGAACATTATGAAAATAATGTTATTTTTAAGAGTCCACAGTTTCATTCCAGCTCTGATTGATCCTACATATGTATATATATATATATAGCACATATATACTCCACGCTCCTTTGGGTGCGGTATTGGACACCCTTCTCTGGCATTGTCCCTTTTTTTATGGGTTTCTTCACTCCTTAGAGCCGTGCTGAGCCGCTGAGTAATTTTTTCTATTTTCTGCTTTGTTGCGCGCTCTTTCTCAGTCTCTCTTTCTCTCTGTCTCTGTGGACTGCACACCCATGTTGACCAGTGTACAACATTAACCCAAATCCAACAGACACACTCGTACACAGACAAAAGTTAGGTGATATTAAGAGGGACCTGCGGCCGAGATAGAAGCCAGGAGACTGACTGGAGACAGGAGAGACAGGAGAGTGGAGAGAGGAGCGCCTTGAGGGGTATTTTATGTGCTTGAACTCTTAGCGAAATGAAGTAGCCATAGACATGGTCATAACCAGAGGTATCCCGTCCCATACTCATGGTTATAGCCAGTGGTATAGCCAGTAGTGCACTGTCATTGACTGGGTTGATGTTGAGGTTAAGGGGACACCTGCTGCTGCTGCTGTTGCTGATGGTGGCACTCCTTCATGGCCCTGGCTCGTGCCGTAAATTAATTATCAATGATCCCATAATCATTGTTTATTTTAATGGAATTTATGGGACAACCTTTGGGGAATAGTTTTGGGTTAATTTTTATGACCCAAACCAATCAAGGAATGTAGTAGTAGTAGTAGTAGTAGTTGTAGTAGTAGTACTTATAGCCATCCCCTTGGCAATCATCTTGCGTCAATCTTCCACTAATTATCTCTAAATATTTACCCGTCACACACACACACACACACACACACACACACACTCGTAGCCAAGCCATGGCAACCTTTATGCCCGACGCATCGTGCCAGCTGTGCTCATAGCCACGCCCATGCCCCTGAACATGCCCCTGTCCCTGTCCCTATCCCTGCCCCTGGTCATGGACACGCCCACTTGGAAGGGCTTAAACGCTTAATAAATAAAATAAGCAGCTTGCCCAAAGACATCGGTTGCCATATCGATATCTCTAGCCTTGGCAAGTGGTTAGTTATAGCGCGCTGATGTTTCTGCTTCTGGGAGCATGGCTATAATGCATGGCACCCGCCCCCGTCCCCGCCCCGCTCACGTCCCCGCCTACGGCCTTGCCCCTGCCCGCTTGGGGGCCCCACTGGGTTAAGCATAAATATGTCAAGTGTTAATTGCTGCCACTTAACGCAGAGCACAAACACACACACACACACACACACATGGATATCGGGGGATCGGGGAGGAAAGAGATGTGTACGTGTACGTGTAAATATGACTTTAATCTACTTAGCTAAGCAGCTGGTTGCTGGTTGCCTCTCTTCCTCGTGTCTCGTTGCTCGGGGTTCTAAAGTCGAAGAACACACAAACCAAACAAAGCCACAGCCACAGATACGTACACACACACACGCACACACACACACACGCACACAGTCGCAGGCACAGAAACGGATACGGATACACCCGCACACTTGTTACACACCCAATAATGTGCTTTAACAAGTTTCTTATGGCCATAAATTCAACAACAAGCCAACAAAAGCTCATAAAAAGGGCTCACTCTGCCGCCTCTCCCCCTATCCGCCTCCCGCCTATGCTTTTGCCGTTGCCTCCTGTTCTGTTCTGTCCTGTCCCTGTGGTGCTCTAAAGTGGGTGGAGTGGGTTGGGGTGGGGTGGCCCCGGGTCTGATTGGCGACTTGAAACTAAACCCCAATGGCCAGCCAGCAGGACAGTCAGGACCTCTGACATGTCATATCCCAGGGCAAGTCTTGAAAACAAATTTCGTAAAGCCAGAGACGGATCGGATCTGTGGGACAAAAACTACTGCACTTGCCCCCAGGCAGGGAAACTGTGTGATGGAATATCAGGCTGGTTCATCCAACATCCTTGCTGAAGCCTTTGTTTTCCCTCAAAAGAGATTCTTTCCATACACTCCCAAGCCCTTGTTCCATGCTCACCCATCCCAATATCCTCTCCTATTGACAAATCCTCACAAATATAGCCATCAATAGCTGATTATCATTGGGAGAGTCATCATCATTATCGCCGACTGTCATTATCGTGGGCCAGTCAACCAACCAAACGCTCGTCAATTACCATATCAGCAACAATGTTGACCAAAACAGATTTCACTTAGCGTCCCAGAGAGGCAGAAATACACAGAGAGAGAGAGAGAGACAGAAAGAGAAAGAGAGGTAAAGAGCGAGAGAGAACGGAGAGAATCGAAATCGTACCCCCTGCCCCCCGAAAATGAAGCTCTGGAGTATCATATTTATATCCAGACGATGGCAATTTTTGTTTCGCTCAGTTGTCAAATGCCAGTTCCATGGGAAAGACGCGAAATATATATTCAATAAAAGCGTCACTGAACTGAAAATAAAAACCAGTTGAGCAGACACAACATATGTGCATTGGTTATAGATCGAAACGACGTCAGTAATACATATCATATGCCAAGAGATGACGTAGAACTTGGTACCCCCCCCCCCCCCCCTGCAAAAGTGAAATAATTTTAAAGTGCAAAACTGTGCGAGTGAGCCGCGAGTGAAAATATGTTGGCAAAGGAGATGGATGCCCCGTTGCCCGTTCCCATCCCCTGGCCCACAGTTCAATTTATCGATTTTATATTTTGAATATTGTTGCGCCATTATCAACACATTTATATAGGCGATAATTATATTAGAAGTTTATCTCTCGTACCATCGCCCGTTAGCCCGTTTTGCTGGCGATAAACTCGACTCGATTCGATTCGACCGGATTCGTGTGCGTCGTGTACTCTCTATTTATCTGTGGGATTATTACTCACCATCCGCAGTGTATACACATATCCACGGAGTACTGTCCATGGGCAAAACTTAAGCCGTAAGCCCAGTGCAACTTTGTCCAATCCAATCCACTCCACTCCAATTCCAATTCCAATTTCAATACACAGCTGTGAACAGCAAAAGTGCTAATCAATGAAACGGAACGTGATCACTTTGGATTCAGGCATGTGATATCGTATTATTGGACTAAAACTTACAGGTGTGTAAACAGAAATCCATCTTCATCTCCGTCTCCATTTCCATTTCCATCTGCTAAATGTCGCATGGGTGATTGAATCGTTTAAAGGTGCTAAAATCTCGACAGACTGCGATCCCTTGTTGCGAAAATTATTTGTTTAGCTGCGTATTGTGTATTGGAGGGAGGTGGGGTAAGTTCCAGAAAAATTGCATCATATTTCATCAGCAAAACTAATTCAAATTCTCTCTCTCTATCTCTATCTCTCTCTCTGCATTTAAACATTAATCAAAAAATTGTAAGGGCTGTAGAATTATGCATCATTTGCTCTTTAGATGGCAAAATAATAACTGATAATACGTTCGAGAATCGTCAATAGATAAAGTTAGCCGATAACTACACAGAGAGAGAGAGAGAGAGAGAGACAGAGACAGAGAGAGAGAGAGAGAGCACAATTGTGGAAAGTGCGCGCCATAGGTTGGTGATTGGGACAGTAAATATGATCCACGCTGTCTGGCACGAAACAATCCCAAAATAAACTCACGTCTCTTTTGCAGCAGATAAGATTTAACATCAATTTGATAATGACTGCCACATAATGAAAGCCTAACGAGGAAAAAGCGAAAGTCAATGGAGTGAAATTGTATGGGAAAATGCTAAAATATTACACAAAATTCAATTAAAGCAAAAGTGAAAGAACAATGGTATGCCAGCACAATCGATACATACAATACATATACATACATACATGTGTATATGGCTAAGGTTTCACAGCGATTCGATGGGCCATGTTTCTTTGGCTGGACTTAAAGATAGTTTTCCTTTCTTTTGGAGGCTCTCCTGCCTGCCCTGAAAAGTATGCTATATTCTATGCATAGCAATGCGTGCCAGCACGCGCCTATGGCTGCGTGTGTGTGTGTGTGTGTGCAGTCGTGTGTGTGAGTGACTAAATTCTAATTTGAATAATGACAACGACATCGACGCGCGCCACTTTCCCGTTAGTACAATGTCCCCTGCCATCCCATACCGCCATTTTGTGTATTTCCGCTGCGGCATTGGCATCGGCATCGGCATCGCATCGAGGAATTTAGGTTCAAGTAATCTGCTATAAAGCATACGTACCATATCCGGTGTGACAGGGCGCGCGTGTCCGCATCGGGAGCGAGGGAACAAGAGCTAAAACAACAGACAAATAAACAAGAAAGAGAGTGTGAAAGAATATCAAACAGAGAATATTGAATGCTCTTTCTTTTAGAATGACAAAGATTTATAGAGTTTCAACAGACACACACAGAGTAAAGCACCGACGTGGTCGAATCGTCCCCACTTTTATCCATAAAATCAAAGAAATATTCAAGGGTTTATGGCGGAATTCACCCCCATACCAATACCTTCCCTTCGACATTCCTCAGACCTCGGCAAATTAATTTACAATCCACACAAATTCCCAGTTTTCGAAGGCAGGGGGCTGGGGGCAGGGTGGAAAGGGAATGTTTGCCCTCATTAGAATGCAGACACATAACATCAAAAGAGAAAATTGAAATTTAAGGAACGGCCCCAACCTTTAATCTTGCAGAAGTGCGGAGGAGGAGCAGCAGCAGCAGCCGAACATGGACGACGACAAGCTGGTGTCGGATGAAGTGCATCTGCGACAACTGAGCGCCACACCTTTGTGCGCCCTGCAACAGCGCCGACAGAGCAACACTCTGACACATTCCGCCCCGCCAGAGCTCACGCCACGTGCCGCCGATGGGGACAAGAAAGAGGCGGTCGCCGTCAAGGAGGAGATGGGCATGGAGATGGAGATGGAGAAGAAGGCGCCATCGCCAACCGATCCAGAGGAGCAGGAGGACAAGGTGGTGCTGCGACGCGCCGCCACGAAGGGCGCCATTGCCTTGGCACAAATTGACGACCTGAAACTGGAGGGCGATGACGACGACGATGGCAATGGTCTGGGGCTAAGTAATCCCGCAGCGCAAACCACAGATGATGAGCAGATTACGCCCACAGCCACTTCCCCGACCACCGCAATGGGACAAGTGGGAGCCACTGTCACAGGACTAGCAGCAGTAGCAGCAGCTACATCCTCCTCGGAGGTAAGTCAATGTGTGCCTACGCACTTAGAGCTAATTAAATGCGAAACTAAAACAAAAACAGCAGGATGCAACCACCACAGCTACCACAGCCACCAGCAGTAGCATCAGCAGCAGCAGCACCACGACAACAACAACAACGACAACGATAGCCACTCTAGCTTCAGCCATGGCATCGGTGGCACCACCGGACATGTCGAAAATCCCACGACTGCCCGGCGACGGTGCCCAGACGGACGACAATGGCGACCTGCCCCCCTCGCTGCGTGCCTCGACCACATCAATTTTATCCAATTTGCGCAAGAAGCAGCAGGCCATGCTAGCCGGAGCCGGCGGCGGCGGTGGCGGTGGCGGCGGTGGCCTCAAGGGGGCATGGTCAAGCAGACCCCACTCCGGGTGCAATCGGTACGAATTGTAGAGGCGAAACGAGCATACGGCCCCAAGCGGCGCACCGAAAGCTGCAGCATCTTTGGCAACAGCAATTTTGGTAAGCAACAAGCGGAAAGGTTTTTTTGTTGTTGTTGTTTTTGTGTCGTATTTAAGCTGATTCTGTTCAGAGTTCAGAGATAAAACGCTTTCCTCTCGCAGATCACGAACTGGAATCGGGAGCCTCCATCTCCAGCATTGCTGGTGGCGGACCCCAGCGTCCGCTGAATAACGAGACCTACTCGGCCTTCAAGAGCGGCAATGTGGTCAAGGGCATACTCTGCCCCTCGCTGACCAACTCCTTCAAGCAGAGCTCCCTGGAGCGCAGCTACCTGACGTACACCCACCGGCAGCGCCAGAAGTCGCTGATCATTGTCAATGTGGTGGACTTTGTGCTGAAGATAGTGCTGGCCCTCGTCTGGATGCTGCGGCGCAGGCAGCAGGGACCCCCGGACAACGACGATGGAACGGTTCGTTTCAAATTAACCTTTGGCCTGGCCCCTTTCCCTTTTTCATTAAAGTCCTTTTGCAGTACGAATCAATGGCCACGGCCATCACGTGGTCCATCTGCTGTGGAATTGCCAATATGGCCATCTGTTTTTTGGGCTACTGGCGTTGCTTTGCCAACAATTATTTGCACTGGGCCGCGGTCTGTACGTGGGTGCTCTTCAACATCCAGGGTGAGTGGGGAGTGGGGAATGGGAATGGTGGGGCTCGTAAATCATGCCGTCACCTGCAGAGGCCGTCAAAATCACTAATCCTTTTTCGGGCCCGGGCCCGGACCTGGGCCTCAAACCAGGCCGGGTCGGCCGCATGTCATAAATGTTTTACAACCAATGTTGCCTGTCGCTTTTCCAGGATTCGTTGGCCAGGGCGTGGGCTTTGCCGATCGCGAGTACCTGGTCTGGTACATTCTGTTCGTCATATTTGTGCCGTATGCCATGTTGCCGCTGCCCCTCAAATGGTGCGTGGTGGGCGGAACCATCACGGCCAGCTGCCACCTGGCCGTAATTACCATCATCAAGCTGCAGCACGGCGAGGTAAATGGGACAGAAATGTCAATCGAGACCGTTTTGTCCGGGCCTCCTAGTCTCATGGTCTAACCTCATCCTGTCTCTTTTTGTGCGTGTGTGTGTGTTTGGTGTGTCCGCAGGCCAGCATCGATGCGGACTGCGTTCTATTTCAGATCTTTGCCAATTTCATTCTCTATACGGCCATCAATGTGGCCGGGATGTACACCAAGTATCTGACGGATCGCGGACAGCGTCTGGCCTTCATCGAGACCCACAAGGCAATGGAGCACAAGAAGGAGTCCGAAAAGGAGCTGCAGCGCACCCAGAAGCTCTTGGATTCAAGTGAGTTCAAATCCCAAAATGCTAAAACATCAAAAGTCTCAAGAAATTTAAATTGGAAGAGGATTTACATATTTGGATTGTCGCATGTGTGGAATATTTTAGACAATCTTTGATATATGAGATACTCTCTTTAATGTACAGCCCAGTAAAGAACTCAAATACTGAACTGTAGAGTGTTTTTCGAGTGTTTCTGGCCCTTGAGTTTCGATTACGTCCAATCCCTGTCCTCTTTGCAGTCCTCCCAAACATTGTGAACAACCAAATACGCAGCGAAATGTACAAGGGCACCGATCCCACCGTGGAGACGCAGTTCAACAAGTTGTATGTCTACCCCATGGATAATGTGAGCATACTCTTTGCCGACATCAAGGTAAGTGAAGGCATGGCAGGAGTCCACACACAAATATGTATTTTATTTCCTAAATTTGCATTTTTCTTCAGGGCTTCACCGAGCTGGCCAGCAAGACATCGGCCCAGCAGTTGGTGAAAATATTGAACGACCTTTTCGCCAGATTCGATCGTATAGCGGAGGTATGTTCTGGCTTAAGGATGGGGGCTCTGTGTGCTCTGTGCATGTCCTGCATTCAATGACTTGCTTTATTGAACAATTTCCACTCTACCAACTTTCCGCAGGACAATCACTGCCTGCGTGTGAAGCTGCTGGGCGATTGTTACTACTGCGTGTCGCAGTTCGAGAGCGACAACTGGAAGACGCGACCGGATCACGCTGTGTGCAGCGTGGAAACTGGTCTGCACATGATAAAGGCCATTAAGGATGTGCGCTTGCACACTCACGTAAGTGGGGGTGGGGGGACCCAATGGAGTGGCGGTCTTAAAGCCATTTATTTAAATTTGTTGTGTGTGAAAGAAAAGAAACGAGGAACTGCTAGAGAATGTCAACAGACATCTTTTAAGCACGTTTTTTTTGACAAATTTAATAGCCATTTTTTCAGTTTTTTTTCTGGAGGGTTGCAGATACCGTGAGGGTTTCTGTTTTATTTTTTGTTGCACAGTCCGACCCTGGCCTAGAGGAGCAGCAGCAGAGCGAGAGCTCTGTGGAGGATGTGTTGACAATTCATTTGTATGCAAATCTCAACAGAGCAAAAGACAACGGAACGGGCAGTGGCAGTGGCAATGACAACGGCAAAGGCAAAGGCAAACTGGCGGCCTGGCCAAAAATGCGACAACGAGAGTTAAAATTTCATACGACAAAGTGCCACACAGTGAAATTTAATTGATTTTTGTTTGGCTTTGGTTTGCCGCAGAAAACGTTGGGGATTCCCCATAACCCCACTACCCCACCACCATCACGATTCTTGGGGATTTATGCAGCCTGCAGTCGCATAATTGTTCGGCCCGACATAATTGCTGCGCCATTCTCACGATTGACTGACCTGACCAACTGACTAAATGACTAAATGAATGACTGACTGAATGAATGAATGGCCCACTGTCTGGTCGGGTCTGGTCTGGTCTTGCATATTTGAAGAGCTGTGATGTTCATCCCTCCCATTGCATTGCATTGCAGGTGGACCTAAACATGCGTATCGGCATCCACAGCGGCTCGGTGATGTGCGGTGTCCTCGGCAACAAGAAATGGCATTTTGACGTGTGGTCTAATGATGTTATCATTGCAAATCACATGGAATCCGGCGGCATACCAGGGTAAGTACAACCGTCACGTTCTGTCGTTCAGCCATTCTATTGGGGCGGAAGGGTTCTTGGGTGCCTGCGTGGGTGCCTGCGTGGGTGGCAACGGAAACGGAAACCGTAAACCAAACATCTCCGTGAGCTGCCATCGAAATTGGGCGAGCTTTTAAGGAGAGGGGTGGGAATGGGAATGGCAATACATACATATCATCTGCCCAATAAACAGGGATATACACATACATATACACATACATATATGTACATATACACATACATATACACATATGCATATGTCCTTCATAAAGAGAATTACACATCATCTTTCAAAGGAAAAGGAATTTCATTCATTAGCATGAGATCCAATGCAGTTGCTTTATTAAATTCTTCAACAAATTCTTGCCAACTTTAGCATATTGATTCTGGATATAGTTCTTGCCATCCTCAAGCCAAGCCAAACGAATTGCAGCCAACAAAACCCGAAAGCTGAAAAACGTACTCACACTCTCTTGGCCAAATCTCGGGCTGGCCGCAGTTTTAATTGGCCAATTTGGGGGGTACTCTGGCTCCTGGGCTCTCTGGGCTCCTTGGGCTCTCCGAACAATTGGTTAGCAATTTTGCAAGCTTGGCGTGTTTAGACACAAGAAACCAAATAATAGAATGGAAACCCACAGAAAAACGAGAGGCCAGAGACCAGGAACCAGTAACCAGCAACCAGAGGGGAATTCGAGCAACCGCAAGCCAGAAACTGAAACAGAAACAGAAAATGAAAAGCCTCCGAAATGAAAAGCTCAATTTAATGCAAAATGCTTTGATGTAATTGTGGCCTAGGCCGCAGTAACCAGCAACAGAACTAAAGAACCAAACCAAACCAAAAGCGAACCTAAAGCAGTCCTGAGACCAGACCCAATTATGTGGGGTCGGTCCATTGGAGGAGGCCCACACGCCCACACAGAAAACACAAAGGAAAATTTGTATAGAAAGAAAATTGAGGAAGGAATTGAAGGGGTAGGGGGTTGGGGGTTGGGGGTGTTGGAGGGGTTGGAAAATCATCACGCACATTCATAGAAAGCGTATGCAAATATTTGAATTTAATTTTGGCCAAACTACATTTGGAAAATCGCTCCTCTTTCCTCTCCTCTTTCCTCTCTTCTGCTCTGCTCTGCTCTCCTCTGCAGGCGCGTTCACATCTCGGAGGCGACGCTCAAGTGCCTCAATGACTCTTACGAGGTGGAGCCGGGAAATGGCGGCAGTCGGGACAACCATCTGAAAATGCTAAACGTCAAGACCTTTCTCATCAAGCGCACAGAGCCACTGCGGTAAGTTCCACCCCCCACCCATCGTTAAACCTTAACGCATTAACATCCTTTCTTCCTTCCTTCCCTCCTGCCCTCCTTCGTTCCACACAGTCCCAAGCGTCGCTTTGGCACACGGAGCAGCGCCCACCTGGCTGGGAGTGTGGCTGCTGCCTCCACTTCGGGCACTGGTGCCGGCTCCCCCAATCCAACGCCCACGCCCATTCCGACACACGCCCTTCCCAAGTCCATATCAGCCAGCGGCAGTGGCAGCATTGGCGGCGGCACCATCGGCACCACAACGATAGGCGGCGGTGATGGGGCGAGCATCGATGGCCGGAGCCTGGAGTATGCGGCCACCATTGCGGTGCCCGCCCAGCAGCCCTCCCAGCTCCTGCAGCAGCAGCAGAAGAAGAACATATCCCTGAACTCGCTACCCAATGTGGTCGAGGGCGTGGCCATGGACAGTCGCCGCCTGAGGAATGGCGGTGCAGGAGCCGGCACGGGTGCCAACAGTGTGGCCGGGGCACCGTCCGGAATGTCCACGGTATCCTCCCCCACGGCAATGATGTCCGCACCGCTGGAGCAGCAGTTGCGGCCCAGGAATGGAGCCAGTATCCAGAATCTGGCGGAAGCCATCGAGGGCAAGGGGCTGATTATCGAGGATGAGTCCACCACGGATTGGATACCCGAGATTCCGTTCAAGAATGTGAGTATCTCGTCGTATCTCTGGCAGAGATCTGGGAATCTCAAATCAATTCAAATCATTTTACATCGCCCTTCCATAGTTGAACAGTCCCGAGGAGGGCCTCAATCGTGCCGATTCCATACTCGTGGATGCCAAGCAGGAGCATCGTGTATCCGTCACAGTTCTGGATGAGGAGGTGCCTATAACCAGTGATATCCCGTGATAAGAACCCTATATAATCCTCTCAATCCCTGAATACAGATTGACGAATTCATAGAGCAGAATATTCAAATCAATTCGAATAAGGAAATCCGCAGGGAGTACTTGAATCCCTGGACCCTGAAGTTCAAGGACAAAAGCCAGGAGCAGAAATTCTGTCAGCTGCGCGAGGATATGTTCCGGTGCGTATGGGGCATACACGGAACGTATAAACGGATGCGGGTGTTCCAGGCTAATTGAAAGCAAACAATAGGCCCCCGCACGCCCCGCCCAGTCCGTTCCGGGCCTCGTTTAATTAATGAACTGTTGCTAATTGATTTTTGCTTTTTGCTCTTTCTCCTGTACTACTGTCCTGTGCTGCCTGTCCGGTCCTCCCGTCTAGCTCCAACATGCTCTGTGTCTTTGTCATTTGGATATTTATGGTACTGTGCCAGGTCATCATTATTCCGCGATGCATCCGTCTAATTATTTGCCTGTCGGTGGGCACAGTGATCCTCACCTTCTGCTGTGTCCTGGTCATGGCCGAAGAGTTTCCAGGTGAGATATATTCCCTGCCAAATATACATATGTCTGTACAATCCCTTCTACGATCTTCGATTTGCAGGTCTCCCACGTTGCCTGAAGGCGAACTCTGCCAAATTGGTCCATCAGCGGCAGCGCCGCACGTTGTTCATCTGCGGGGTCATCATCTCCATGTGCATGCTCAGTGCCATTGGCTTGGTCATTTGTCCCTCCTCCACCTACATTGGCACTGCGGACGAGCACGCGCGACTGCTGCGGCGAGCTCTCTACTCCACGAACGCCTCGGTGGCGGAGAAGGAGTACAAGCTGAACGTCTATCTATCGGCCACCATTCATCACAACATCACCATCAGCACGCCCAGCAGTGGAGGAGCGTCCGCTACCTCGGCGGCCTCCCTGGTGGATGCCCTGATGAATGAGAACATTACGAATGCCCCCACCGAAGAGCTGATGCGGAGCACCCTGGCCAATGCCCTGAACCTCACGTCGCCGCTGGAACAATTCGAGCAGTCGCATCGCCCCTACACCCTGACCAGCAACGGACACAGCGTATCGCTGAACAACTTCAGCTACGTGGATCTCTATGGCAGAAGCAGCGACATCGAGGGGGAGTGTGCCCATCCCGAGTATCTGGTGTTCACCTGGGTCCTCTGTCTCGTGTCGCTGGCGACTGCTCTGAAGCTCTACTACCTGGTCAAGGCGCTGATGGCACTGGGAATGGTTGGGTTCTACACCACCCTGATTGTGCTCAAGTTCAGCACGGGCGATGTCTTCAATCTGGGGGATCTGTCCAAGCTGGGCATGCCGCTGGGCGTACAGATGCTGATACTGCTCATCTCGTTCCTCATAATGGTCTGCTATCATGCTCGACTGGTGGAGGTAAGCTTAGGAGCTAAGCAGCTAAGCAGCTTAGCAGCTAAGGATTTCCACCCCACTGTTTCTCATTTACCATTTGCCATTCCTTAGGTCACCTCACGTCTGGACTTTATATGGAAGGAACAAGCGGAGCGTGAACTGACCAACATGAAATCTAATCGTGCGCTTAATGACACATTAATTAAGGTAACATCCCTCGCCATTCCATCCCACCGCCCCCCTTTGCTACCTGTGCCATTTGTGGCTCATTAATTAAATTGCCGTTCTGCCGTTCTGCCGGTTTGCAGAACATTTTGCCGGACCATGTGGCCGCCTACTACCTATCCGACGAGCATACGGACGAGCTCTATTCGAAGATGCACAACCTGTGCGGAGTGATGTTCGCCTCCATACCGAACTTCCAGGACTTTTACTCCGAGGACATTGACAATGGCAAGGCCTGCATACGCATCCTGAACGAGATTATCTGTGAGTTGATTGATTAAATGATTTGCCCCCGCTTCCACGATTCCATCTTTCTAATGGAATCTCCCCCCCGATTCTCTCTTTCAGGCGACTTTGATGAATTGCTGGAGGAGCCACGCTTCGCTTCTGTGGAGAAAATCAAGACAGTGGGTGCCACCTACATGGCTGCCGCCGGTCTCAATCACGAGAGTCTGCGTGCGCGCGGAGAGACCTCCGAGGATAGCGTGTGTGACCTGGTGGAGTTTGCCTTTGCCATGAAACAGAAGCTGGAGGAGATCAATGGTGATGCCTTCAACAACTTCCAGCTGCGCGTGGGCATCTGCAGTGGTCCGCTGGTCAGCGGTGTGATTGGTGCCCGGAAGCCGGTCTACGATATCTGGGGTAACACGGTGAATGTGGCCTCTCGCATGGACTCCACGGGCGAGAATTGGCGTGTCCAGGTGTCGGCCAACACAGCGGAACTGCTCTGCTCTAGAGGCTATACGTGTGTGGTACGTAGGACACTCTTATCTCTGGTCATTTCTAACAGGAGTACCTTTTCTCCATCCCCCTAGAAACGCGGTGAAATCAACGTCAAGGGCAAGGGCATGATGACCACCTTCTATGTGCATCCCAAGGGCATCACGGAGAGCCAGCTGATTTCACCTGTCCGCCTGCCAGCCGGCATACCCCTGGCCCAAACACCGAATCTACAGCGCCAGACCTCGCATCATGGCTCCTTCAGTGCCGTGGTCTTTGGCATGCTACAGGCCAGCAAGCGGAGCACAGCCATAGCCGGAACACGTGAGTTTTCTTGGAAAATATATCATCATCCATTCCATTAACCTTTGAATATTTTAGCGACTGGTACACCATCGCCACAGATTCGTCGTGGACATCGGGGAAGCACTTTCAGTTCGGTTCGTCTATCCCAGAAGTCCACTCATGTGAATCCCGTGCGGCGTAATACCACGCGTGTACGAGGACGTTCCTATCGCCAGAAGAAGGTAAACTACATATACCATGCATATAAAGAAATAAATATAAGATCTACATATACTATTTTCTTTCAGAGTTCCTCTAACAATTCGATTGTGACCCAGGCCAGTTCCAGCTATATGCCATCATTTCGACGGATCGATCAGATTGAAACGACCATATCGAAGAGTCACAACGATGCGTTATAGCCAACGACGCGCAGTAATTGGGTCTAAGTCGATCTCAAAACTGAACGAAGAAACTGTCTGACGAATTTATTTTTGGAACGATTTTTATGCTTGAAAGTACAGTTGTACTCGCAGATTATGGATTGTGTGGATCATTAATTAATGGATTAATCGGCACTGGAAGCTACTTAGTAGAATTTTTAAAAACACACAACAATCCTTAAAGTCCTAGATCAAATAAATGTCTTTCTTGCATTATTTCTCAGCACAGTTCTAGTCGTTAAACTTAAGATGGTGTTTTTTTTTTTATGTATGTGTGCGTGTGTGTGTCTAAGAAATTTAGATCCCCAACCGAATGATGCCAATGATCCTACTAAACCCTGTTCAATTCTATCATAATATACAAAATAATACCCATTTTAGGCTAATTTTTTGTAGTATTAGTAGACCATTTAAAAACATATAAATCCCATAGAGAAATTAAATATTCAAATTGTTGTACAAATCTCTTCACGGTTTTTTTTCCTCTCCCTCTTTTAGCCGAGAAATTTTTACGAATACGAGTACGAGTATGTATGTAAATAGATTAAGGGAAACACCCACGTGAACTATCGTATAATATAATATTTTATGTGTATTTATGTGTAAACTTCCCATTTAAAGGCCGTAGATAAGTGTGATTCAAAAATGGAATACATATACATTTAAAATTGTAGAGTTATAGTATGATTCAGCCCACGATAGTACGGAACATAGCCAGACAAAATTTATGCACCCATATTGTAATTAAATAAAAGTTAATTAAAATAAATGTGATAAATTAAAGCGATCAAAGCTCGAGGGAAACTGTGTTTTCCATTCAAAATATAGCTCCGGGCCAAAAAACAGACGCAGACATGGCCATAATATTGTACAGTGGGGTGGAGGAGGAGATAAAAGACAAGAGAGGCGGAGACCGAACCTAAAAATACGTCAGAGGATCGCATGTACCGAATCTCAATGGGAATTCGACATACGGAAAACTTCATTGTAATAGAGAAGATCGACGCAATTTCACAATTCACTGCCTTGTTGGTGCATTTCTATGAAGTTTTGCCGTTACCTGCATCTGCCAGTCAAAACTGCCACCTAATGTGCGCTACAGCAGAAACGTTAGGGCATATGTTTGGCAATAGTTGGCAGCAATCGAAATGAGATGACAGACAGATTATAGAAAATGAGAATTATATGCAATTAAATTGTACATATGTCGAACGAATCATTCAGATGTAACCGAAAGTAGCGCACATGCTAAACAACATATGTACATATACACGAAACTTTTTCCTGTCTACACTTCTGCTTGCGCTGCCTGCGGCGCCGACGCTGGGCGCAACATGTATATACATAGGTGCGTGCATGTCAATAAGCGAGTATGCGTGTATCTGTGTATTTCATTCATAAATTTACAAGAAGAATAAAGATAGGCAAGGGACATGAACGCGCATGTTACCGTTTCCATTTCGACGGCGACACTTTTAAAAAGCTTCGGGTCGTGAAACGGATACGACAACAAGATTGTACCAATAATTAACCCGACTTTCGATCTGCAAACGGTATAGTGTGCAGCGATAACGTAGCCGTGCCGTTTACAAATAATTATTTATATCTTATATGAATACATTTAAATTTCAAATCAAAGTGCCAACTTTCGATAAAATAATCCTGGAAATATCGGAGTTTCATAACATACAGATTTTATATTTTCGTTATCACAATTTTGGTTTCCTTGCCTATTATTGAGAAGGAGTCTGGAAAACAGACTTAGGATATTTCATCAATATAATACATTGAATTTTTAAAGGTATATTAAATAACATAGGGTATACAAAAATAGTGGCGATCTATTACAAAGCCGATAATATCGATAGCCGGCAATAGTGGCAATTTTTATGATACTGAACATCATAGGGGATACAAAAATATTTTCGTTCTCCAGCGCCACAGCGCCCACAAATAATACATTCCCGCTTGCTTTGACACAAAATTTGAATTTTTAACGGATTTTATTTCTCTACTGTGTTACCGCAGGGAATTCACACCTGGTCACACTCGGCCGCAAGTTCTTGTATATGGCACGTTTAGCTTTAAAACAAGCTTTTGAATCGGAGTAATAGGCTTAAAGCTTTATTTTGGTATCATCAATATATTTCGGCATATTCCGGCTTATTTCGGTATATTTGTTTTTGTGGGATTTAATTTCCCTGTACATCCCTTTAACCCTATTTTGGACACAATGAAAGTACTTCGAATTCCATTAAAAGGAAATTGATCCTTCAAACGGAAGAAACTTTTTAACCCGTTGTAGACCAAATACATTCCATACATTACTTTAGCGCAGTTCAGGTGATAGATATAGTTGCCATTTGCTATTTGAGTAATAAGATAGGATATACAAGAAAAACAAATACACAGTACTACTTCTGCGGGATTAACTCAAATTTTGGTAAGTGGGCTGATTACAGTGTTATCGCTCATACTTGACACTCGAAAATGAGTGAAGGCGCGTAATTTGAGTCAGATAAAAGATTTCTTCGGTTAAATTTGAAATTTGGGAGAGTATTACATAATAAAGAAAGAGAGAGAGAGAGAGTGTGTGTAAGTGAGAGGCAGAGAGTGAAATGTGAAAGAGAGAGGGACAGAGAGAGGGCAACAAGTTCTAACACGCCGGTTTGTTTCTTATTCTCTTCAGTGCATTTTAGTTGTATCTGAACTTACTGAATGTGAATCCCATCGAAACACAAAAATAAAACTTGTCGATAAGCACATAAATGTTATTGTGGCCGAGAGAGATGTTTTCCTCTCCTCTCGCTTTTTTGGGCCACTGGCCCAACAGCAAAACACTCCCCGCTGATTCCCCATATGGGCCGGCAAATGTAAAGAATGAATGAATACCACAACGGCTGATGCAATAGGATGCACCAAGGCATACTAAACAAGGTAGGCTTATTGGCTCGCTCGGTCTCTGTGTTTTGCTTCTTAAATTTCAGTCTGTTGTGAACAGTTGCGAGCGAAGCATCTCCGCGGACGATTTTTTCGTGTTCCCTCAGACTTTTTGCGTATTTACAATGTCGCCGCCGTATTGCTTTTTATGCAAGATTACTATATATACATATTATTGTCATTACATATTATTCTATATACATACATATGCATGCACGTACAAATTACTCCTTTGAGACTCTTTCTTTCAACGCATTTGTGAGAGAGTGTCTCTCTCACTTTCTCTTCTGTCATTTTGACCTTCTTGCTGCTCTCTATGCGAATACCTTTATTAGTGTACACTGGTTTCGTTGGTATTTTTCTCTCTTTTAACGCGAAAATGAGTAAAAGAGAGTAAAAAGAGAGTAAAAGAGCGCGTCTACTACTACTTCTACTACTTTTTGGGCTCGACACTACTATTTTTGGGTTGAGCCAAAAAAAGGTATGGATAACGGGTAAATTCAGCCAAGGGAAATTTCACGGCTCGCACGATTTTCACCCTACCCAAAAAATCCCTGATAGGCTTAGAGGGCGCATGCGCCCCCTGCTATTAGTCAGCTGGGTGGATTTTACCTTGCAGGCCTTGCATTTTCTGGGCCGTTTGCCTGTTGTCCATACCCGATTTTTCCGAAGAGCCTCAGCAATTTCCCAGGGAAAAATATTATAAACTTCCCAGGACGGCGAGGATTTTTTACGGCGGGCGGATTTGAAATGAGCAAGGGAGTTACTAAAATAATGGATAAATTGCTGAAATCAAAGTAAACAGTTTCATGCGATATTAGTTATTCGATTATGTTATCTTTTTACTATAATTTATGGGTTTCCTTCCAAGGAGTAGCCGCAACACTTTATAGCCCAAATTATAGTGAACAAATAAAATAATAGCCCCCAAAAGAACTATCTTCGACACGAGCGTTACAGAGCGTTGCCCACCAGCCATTGTAAAATTGTTACATCTATTATTTGCGGCCATAAACCGCTATATGATGCGTGAGCTAACAAAACGTTTTCACGTTATGTTAGGCAATGGGGTTGGATTTTACCTTGCATGCGTTGAATTTTTTGGGCCGTTTTGGCTGTTGTCCATACCCTCTTTTTCCTGAAGGGAGCATTTTAAAACCTACCCTTCTACGGAAGAGCATATGGGGATTGATAAAATGTTTGTCCAACGAACGGAATAACCGATTTTATAGCCATTTTTATATACTTACAAGGTATGCACAAATAATCTCAACGAAAATGTAGTTTATAGTCTTCTGAATGATACCAAAAATGTGGGTCGAGATCGAGATGTATATATGGGAATCTAATTAAATGCAAGAACAATTTCAATACGAGACATATTCATCACTACTTAGGCTTTAAAGCAGCTTGAAAAGCAGTATTTTAACATTTATTCTGAAATAGGGTATACGAGAGGCCATAGTCCGTAAATATGTTGTCGATGTGTAGTTACTGTGTAGTTGCCATGTAAAAATAGGGACTGATTTGCTGACCTATCTCGTTTAAACCTTATTTTAGACAGAATACAATAAATTGGGTTTTTAAAATTTATCAATCTTATAAAAAATTGTTTTATCTATTAGTTAAAATTATTTGTTATTTGTTGAGGGTCTTAGTTAGTTAGTAATATTATACAGAACATCAAAAGCGAGGAATACGATTTTCGTTGGTATTTTTGCGGTATATTTTTCAAATGAGACCGTTCTTTCTGGTATTTTTCTGACGGTCGGGCGGGTTATTTTATCGGTAATTCCGCGGTCACACTGTTTCCAAAGTATCCGCAGAAAAAAAATTTCAAATCGAGCGCGGTCGCGTCGCGCATTGTTAAGAAATAAAATAATTTTTTTGAACCGAACTGCGCGCGTCGTCGACTAAGAAAGTAAATAAGTATATAGAGAGCAGCTTTTAACTTTTTTTTGAGCCGGTCGCTCGGGCGTTTTTGGCCAAAGGTAAAAAACGCGATATAAGAAACAAATTATTGCTACATATGTTCCGGGCCTGTGTTTGTGTTTTTTTTTAATTCAGAAAGTCCTTTGATATATATCAATATTCTAAATATCATGAAACAGCGGTTGTTTCAATGAACAAGGATTGGTGTGTACGCAAAAGCAGTTAACTATTGCAGCAAGGTAATGGCGAATAGTCCCTAACACCAGACCCCCACCCAAAAAGTGTGAAACCATTTGTATTTGTAAATCACAAAAAGTGCCGGAAAAATTATGTACAAAATATATAATTGGCGGGGCAGAAGGGGAATAAGGAAAACGCACTCAAAGAGACGCCGACACTTCCATTCTCATCCTTTGCATATGCTTGTGTGTGTGCGTGTGTGTGTGTTTGTGTTGGTGGGTGTGCGTGTGCGGTAGTGGGAATAGCAAAAATCCTGGACGCCACTCCTTTTGCGCAAAGAAATTTAATAAAAAAGGAACGAGCAGAAAAAGGTGGCTTAGGGCTGCTGGCTGGCTGCTGTATAATAGAGTGAGAGCGGGAAAGAGAGAGAGAGAACTAAAACGAAGCTGCGCCGGAGTCGAAAGAACAGAACACATAAAGTGATACGCAAAAAACACATACAAACAAAAACAATAAGCAGGAAGACTAGGGAAAAGGAGAGGTAGAGTGGTGAATGTGACCGGGGGAGATGTTGCAACACCAATCTTATTGTTGAATTTTGAGCAGAAATATGATAAAAATAAATAGCAAGCAAAAGCCGACGACGACGTCGCCGCCGCTTCCCGGCAATCACCGGGTAGCGGCATTTTAGTGCATCGCAGCGACTGAGGAGTGTGCAACGACAAAGGGGGTGGCATACACATATGTATGTGGCTATGTGCGTGTGTGTTAGTGTGTGTGTGTGTGTGTGAATGTGTTCGTCTGTCCGTGTACCCGCAATGCGCAGAATCAAAGATGTAAAACACCAAAATTCTAATTTGCAATATTTCACTCTTTAACCAACAAAAACCAACAGAAAAAGGCCAACCAACAGCTGGCCAAAAGACCGAAACACCTGGCAAACCTGACCACAAGCGCATTTAACAGTTAAACGGCACTCCATCTGGCATTGGCTCCTTTTTTTATGGCTTTTAATAACTCGCAAAAAACTCAAAAACGGGTTTCGTTCGGTGCAAGGCTTTTGGAGGCCCTTGTACCGTGTGTTTGTTTGTGTGTGTGTGTGTGTGTTTTCTGTGTAGGTGCAAGTGAGCAGGAAATACCATGGCAAAGAACCGTTGCTGATCGGTAAACTGCAGCAGAAGAGAGCGTAGATCGGGTTAGCACAAGGTGCATGAACATTGGGTGAGGTTCGTATGCACGATCTTTGATGTGTGCAAATATTATGCGAGTGAAATCCAAGATCGTCAGACTGTGAATATTAATATACCTTGGGCGGGAACAGTGCAAAGAAATCAAGCAAAACAAGAGGCAAATGACTTTTATTTTTCTTTGCTGTTGTCTTAGGTTCTGTATATGTATGCTACATACATACATACATACATATATGCGAGTGGGTTCGTTCTCTGTGATAAGTCGCCTATCGTTGTTGTTGCTGCTGTTGTTGTTGCTATCGCCTGTCTGGGTTCTCATTTATCGTTGCTTTTTATCCGTAATTGTTTTGCAATGGCCGCCATTTATGCCAATATGCAAATATCTTCACTCCACTCCGCTCCACTACGCTCCACTCTCCCCTCCCCTCCCCACACATCATTCGATTCCGTTTGTACTATTTCCTCAATAAAAAAAATATTGCTGGCAACTCTGTTTTCATTGCTGCGGAGGCCACACAACACATTGTTCTTGTTCTTCTGCTGTTCTTTTGCTGTGCTCTGCTTCGTCTCCTTCTTTTGTTGCTTTTCTTGGATAACATTTCACCCGTCGTCCCGCCCGTCGTCCCCCCGCCTCACCCGCTCTGGTGTGTGGGACGCGTCGCGTGCGCTTGAGCTTCTTCTCATTTGTTTATTTTTAGTTGCGGAATTTCTGGTTACAAAAGCGGTATATTATTTCAATGACTCTACTCTGCTGCCCCTCTTACTCCTCCCCCTCTTTCAATGACTTTACTTTGTTTTTGTTCTGCTGCTGCTCCTTGTTTTTTCCATCTCCATCTCCATCTGCATCTCCTTCTCCTGCCGCTGCCTTCTTTGTCTCACAGAAACAGTTGCATTTGCGCTTGAAATCAGAGAGCGCGGGAGAGCGATTTGGGGTGTGGGGGTAGGGCAATGGGTAGGGTGACTGATCCAAGAAAGGAAGCCAGATGAAGGGGGGATTTGACGGTGGAGTGCAGGGTCGAGTGCTAGTGATGTGAGTGCTTTCCAGGGGCGGATCGATCAATTGTTCTCCAACTTATTTCCATGGCTTAGTGATGATTCCTTGCAAGAGCAGGTGCGAGAGAGAGCATAATGCTTCCTCATGTTCGAGCGAGAGAGACTCTTCTGGCATAAGGAAGATGCTTCGGGGAATGGAACAATAGGGGGCGAGAGGGAGTCATTCTCCTGCCTCGGTTTCTGTCTCCTGTTTATTTATAGTTTATTCCCTTAAATCTTTGAATTTCTAATCCCATCGTTAATTTGTCGCTGACTTTAAAACTCGTAAAATCCACTCAACATTTGTTCCGCGTTTCATTCAAACATAAAACTTTCGCCCACGTTCGCTTCATTTACATAACATTAATTAGTCAAATGCGCGCACACACACACACGACACACACACATACAGCATACAAATTATTGAGGAAATTATTCTTAATTAACGAAAACACATAAAACCGAATCCTATTCGCCTATTCGGTTGACAGATTGAACATTCAAATGCGTTAATTTCCGAGCCAAATCCCGACTTTATATGCTAATGGATTTCATGCCCATTTTCAGGCGCTGCGCCTTGGATTTATTGTTTCACATTTTTCGCATTATTCATGGAAAAGCTTTTGCAATGCAGGCAACAACAAAATATTCGTAAATAGTTGTTTGGGTCACAGAGCCGCTCGGTTTGGCTTCGGCTTCGATCCCCCTGCCCCGTGCCTGAGTTCGCTATTTCAAACGAAATCGAGATTGCAGATCTCTCTCTCTCTCTCTCTCTCTTGCCAAAGCTCTTGTTTATGTTTTGCACCCATTGTTAGGGTGTGATGTGGTTTTTGGGGCACTATGTAACGGGCAGCGGATTCAAGGAGTTCTTAGCAAGAAAGATTTGCATTCGATACGATTGGATTGCAAGAAAAGGTAACAAGTCGTTTTTTATTCTTCTCCCATGTCATATCCAATAACAGGGTATCAAACAGTGGAGAGTGCAAAGTCTATACCATTCTGAATGGGTGATTTTGTCTCCGTTTTCGGTGGCCCACGCGCAGCTGTTGAAATCAAGTTTAGGCAATGATCCGATATCTCTCCCTCTCCCTCTCTCCCTCTCCCTCTCTCTTTATCCACTGTTGCGTCACCTGATTTGGCGCAAGTTTAGCACACGACTTGACTGGCTCTCTGTCTTTGTCTCTCTCTCGCTCTCTTTCTTTGGGGTTGCTCGCCTCTGATCTTGGGACTTGGCCTGGCATTTTCGTTTAACTTTTCAATGGAAACCCATAAACTGGAAACAATAGTAATGGCATATGAAATAACTGTTGCCGTTTGCCCACCCAACCACCCCCCACCACCAACCCCCACCTCTCTCACACATGTGCGCAAAATGTCGCTTTTATTTATTCATCTCTTATCTCTTTCCAGCTGTGGCTGCTGCTGCTGCTGCTGCTGCTGCTGCTGGTTGTGGCTTCTCCATATAAGGAATCTCGAAATTGTGCGTTGCGTGGCTTTCGTGGTCTTTCGGGTGATCAATGAACACGATTCCCCGATTCCCCCGATTCCCCCGATTCCCCGATTCCCCCGATTCCCCGATTCATGGGCCTAAGGCCATTCCGGGCCTAAAGAAAAGCGATATTAGCGAGACTTTAATGGGTCCATTTGCGGTTTAGTTTTAATTTGATCTTTGCCCAGGGGTTCAATGAACCCCCTCCCCCTTCCTCGCTCTTGATTGCAGGTAATTTTGGCAAAAAGAAAAGAGGAGGAGAGACTACAGAAGAGCGAATGAAATTAATCGAATCTTTGGAATTTAATTCTGGAAATTATTATTTCTCAAAAAACTAAACAGTAATACAGCAAAAGATACTTTGGCTCTAAGCTGCGGTCACTCCTCCCACAGACATTCTCTCTCTCTCTCTGTCTCTCTCTCTTGTAACATGGCCACATGGTCGTCGTGCAACCACTTTTGGGGGCACTTTTGTCCACTAGAAAAACTCCCCGTTTTGAACAGCTTGAAATGTTTTTTGTTTTCGTGGCCCACGGGCGCAAAACAAAAGAAAAAACTGAGTAAAACATGAAGTAGCAGCAGCAGCAGCAGCAAGAGAGCTTTCAAATCACATAACATAAACCGCACACCATGCACCATGCAGCATGCACCATGCAGCATGCAGCAGCCGGCTGGCTGCCACTTGTGTAGGGAGGGATGGGGTTGCCGCTTGAGGCGGCACCACTCCACTCGGGGGGCACACACTCCTCCTCCTCCTCCTCCTCCTCCTTCTCTCAGCCACTCAGACTCTCCGCCTCCGCCTCCGATCGATAAGCGCCTGCAGGCAGGCATTATGTGTCGCTCGGGCATTAACATACATTTGTTTAAGCCACATCTCAAAGAGAGCTCTTAACCCTCTCTTTCTGTCTCTGTCTCTCGCTCTCTGTCTCGCTCTCTCTCTGTGAGACAATGAGCTGCTGGTGCTGTTGGAATTGTGTAATCCAAATGCAGAATTTGCACCACGAAATGAGGCAATAACAGAATGGGGCAGAAGAATGGCAGTTGCATGACTTGAACCATTCGTATGCCTCATGCCACCTCATGCCACCTCATGCCACCTCCTGCCACTCGTGGAGTTAACAATGTAAATTGCACCATCCATTGTCACCTTCAAGGTTTGTTCTCAGCGAAGGTATCTTCCTCCTCTACCTCCCCCCAACCCATCCTCTTCTCTTATCACGCAATGTCTCTGCTGTCTGCTGTCTGCTGTCTGTCTTTCTGTTTATAACTTTATGGCTGCTTAATTAAGCTAATTTAGGACAGTCCCTCGTCCTCGCCCTTCTGCCTGTCTCTGGGCCCATCCCTCGGCTCCTTTTTTCCAGTTGACCCCATTTTGTTGGGGTCAAAGTTAGCAGAGCACCCCCTCCCCCCATAGGCCCCCCCTCCCAGAAATGTGTGTGTATATTAGCCAGATTAAAAATAAACATAATTCCCCTGGAAAATGTTGAATTTTCGGACTCCATTTATTGGCTTTTGTGGGGGAGGGCAGGAAGCGGGGAGCGAGGAGTGTTCGCTCATGTGTGTGCAGGGTGGGGGGAGGAAGGGGTCGAGTGGTCGAAGGGTTGCAGGGTGGATGAAACTTTTCGCTTATTGAATTTTTCCCCTGTTGTTTTTTTGTGTGATTTATTTGTAAAAAGAGAAAAAAACCACAAGTTTCGGACAATTTATCGGATAAGCGTAGGGGGAAACGAGAGAGAGAGAGAGGAAACTGACTGAGTGGTGGACGAAGAGGGGGTGCTGGTGGGACAGGGAAGGGGAAGGGGAAGTGGATACGGGCAAGGTTTTTACAGTTTTGTTGCAGCACTCTGCTGTCTCTCTCTGTTTCACTGCTTCTTTCTGGCTCTTTCATTCGATTTCCCTGCATTTACCGGTGTCTTTTCACCCCCTCCCCCCTGCTCTCTCTCCCTCTCTCCCTTTCTGTCTCTTTGGTTATGCATCCTTGTTGGCTTTAAGCTTATGGCAGGATTGCATTTCTAAGGGTTGCTTCTCCTTGTGGGCTTCCTTCCGTTGCATTTGCAGCTTCACGGAAATGTACAGTAAGCACTAAGACGACGATGGGAGGGGATGGGAGCAAGGGCAAAACCCTAAGACGAAGACAGCAGTGTGGCGGGACGAGGGGTGGGGGCAAGTGTGAAAACTCAGACAGAGAGACAGAGAGAGAGAAAGAAAGAGCGTGGAAGAGAAGTGTGGAAGTTGACTCAACTCTTGATTCTTTGTGCTTTTATTCGCGGTTCTGTATGTTGTCTGTCTCCTCTTTCTACTTGTCTTTCTTCTACTTTTGTCCCTTGTTTCTTAGCCACCTCTTTTCTGGCTCCTTCTCCTTTGTATTTGTCACGCCTTCTACCTTCTGCCCCCTCTACCATCTTCCCCGTTACGGCTGCACCTTCTGCCAGTTGCAACTCCAGTGCAACTTCTGTGTGCCTCGTGTGCCTCGTATCTTGTGGCATGACAGGCGACGCGTGGCCATAAATCAATAATTTGCCCAAGGCCTGAAGCGCAGCAGCAGCCGACAGATTTGGAGGACTAGAAATGTGACAGCAGGAATCCCCCCCCCTCCCCCAACTGAAGGCTGATGGCTGCAACCAGATGCAGAGAGGAGCTCCTGCTCATTATCGCAGAATGCTGCTGCAGGGCGAAATGAATATTGGAGAACATTTGAAAATGTCAGAGGAGGATTTGCTCGTAAAAAGCAGACATGAAATATTACCCCAAGGAGGCAGGGCAGAGGCAGAGGAGGCTAGGGGGAGGGCCAGATGGAAAGAGCCCAAATCGAACTTGGAATCTGTTGGGGTTTACGGAGGAGAGTTCTATGCTGCAAATTGCTGGCTTCTTGCAACATTTTCTGGCATAAAATACCCGAAATCATTTGATTGACTATAATTCATACGAATATCATTTAATATATGTTTAAATTTCATCTGCCAGCCACCCACATAACCACAGAGTCGGTTCCATTGAAATCCAGAACAATTCGTTTAAAAGTTCCTTGAACTTCCCCCCCTCAGCTTTTCGTGTGCTCCACATCCAAAAGTGAACCTTTTATATGTACAAAGCTATACATATACATATGTGCATGTGTATATAGTATATTATTTGGCCAGACAAGTGAGTGACTATTCAATCAGCGAGCGTTGAATGAATGTCGCGTCTCGCGTCTCTCGTCTCCTGTCTCCCCTGTCTCCCCTGTCTGTCGCGTCGAGTCGAGTGTTTGTTCTGTTTCAGGATCCAATTAAAAGCAAACAAATAAACAAAACACAGCAGAACAAAAGGCGGATGACAATCACAAATGAATAAATGTGCATAAATGACATTTTTGGAATCAGAGACGAGACTGAAACTGAAACTAAAACCAAAACTAAAATCAAATCAAATGAAATGAAATGATGATGGAATAATGATGTAAAAAGCAATCAATGAAAGGCAGAATGAAGTTGAATTGGATTAGAACTTTGATAAGGCAGCCACAGCCACATCCACATCCACATGTCTGTCTGGCGAGAGAGTGGAGTGAGGCTGAGACTGATAATGATTACTACTCGTATAATGCATAAATTGATTTATAATTGGTGTGAATCGCCCGCAGATAACACACAGACCTCAGAGAGGAGGGGGAGAGTAGGGGAGAGCAGAGCGGAGGGTAATTCAAGTTGCAAATTTTGTTCCAAGTTCAGTTGTAGACATCGTGACTATCACGAGAATTGCATAAGTGAGGAAAATGCTGCCGTTTCCAGTGCAATTTCAAGCAACGAAGGGAAGGGGAGGGTCAAGAAGAGGGTGGCGTGGCGTGGCGCAGAGTGTGGAGTCCAGTCGAGTCGAGTGGAAGCTTGGGAAATCCAGCAGCGTTTTTGCTTTTTGCGTTTTTCTTAAATGTTTCGACTGCACTTGACTCTTGACTGGCGAGAGAGAGCAAGAGAGAGAGAGAGCAAGAGAGAGAGAGAGATGTGGTGGGAATGGGAGTGCAGAGGGAGAGGGACACGACTACTCCGCCCTGCAATTGAAACACTCTAAGCGGATTTGTTGGATTGGCTTTCCCTGGGAAAGGGGCAGAGAGAGAGTGAGAGAAACTATGGCTGAAATGCAGAAGGAAATCGAAGGATGGCGGGCAAATATGCATACGAGTGAAATGGGAAAAGAAAACCTCCTCCCCTCCTGCTGCCTGCTGCACCTGGGATAGGTACTACTATGAAATATTCCAAAAGGTACAAAAAAAAGCCTTAAAAGTTCAAAGTCGCACAAAAGTTGAACTTTGATACGGGATGGGGGGGGGGGGGGGGGGGGGGGGAAAGACCCCACTTAGTTTGAGCTTCAGTTGGGGTTTCTGCCCCTTGCTTGAGGGGAAAGGGAGGGCTAAAGCCTTGTGTAAATGGAGATGCTTGAACGGACTGTTGGAGGGATGGAAAAGCGATTACCGCTCACCGATTTGTGTAGAGGGAATCCTTCTGTAAATGATTGTAAGCCAATGATACGAGGAAAAGCCAATGGGATTGTGATATAGGGGAAAACGTATTCAAGAATTCAAGATAAACTGTTGCTGGGCTGTTGCATGAGCACACAATTCATCCTGTGCTCTTCTCCAAGTTGTGCATTAGTCACGCTTGTCTTTGTCTTTGTCTCTTGCGACCTTCCCTATCTCTCTGATAAGAACACACTTCAGCAGAGCAAGAGCTACACAGCCATTAGCTAAATCGAATGCGTGTTCCGCCTTGTGGGGAGTGGGAGACTCCATCCACTATCTCTCACGATCTCCATAGGAAATTACTAAATGTTGGGCCAAGATAAGAAGGTGGCTCTTAGCCCCAACAAAAAGTACAATTAAGTGAGAAAATATTATGGAAAAGAGCGAGAGAAACACCTGAAGAAAAATTAAAGCAAAAAATAAACAAAAAGCGTTAAATTCCATTCTGCCACGCTTTAATTTAACGCCGGATTTTGTATTTTTTTTTCGGAATTATTTATTATTTAGTTTTAGTTGTCGTTTGTCACGCTCTCACTTGTGTGTGTGTGCAGGGGGAGTGGCATCTTTGTTTCTTGCTTTCTTTCTTTTCGCTTTCATCTGAGGCAAGAAGTGGCTCCCCACCCCCGCCCCCGCCCCTGCCAACACCTCTTTGTGGCGACCAAATGTCTGCCACGCATTTGTCGTCATTTGTCACAAACGTCACGGAGGTGGGGGTGGGAGGGGAGGGGATAATGGGTATCATCGCAGTGTCAAGACTTTCGGTCATGCCTCCACATTTTTCATTATTTTCATTTTCATTTATTTCTTGTTGTTGTTGTTGTTGTTTTATTTGATGTCATTTTAATTTCTGTTTTATTTTTAATTTCTTTTTCTTTTTCTGGTTTTTTTTTCTCTGTTGCTTCTCAAAGATTAAATTTAGCAATCAAAACAGTTGTTTATACATTTATTGCGGTTTTTTCTTGCTGCCCAAAACCCAAAAAAAAATTAAATTATGTTTCCACACTTTTGCTGTGTTGTGGAGGGGGAGGGGGTGGTGGGGGTGGGGGACCCTTTGCTTTTGCGGTTTTAATCCCCTTTTTGTAGACCCTTTTTTGTGATGTCGGTTCTGGGTATGCGCTTTTGTACTCTACTGTACCGGAGGAGGAGGCGAAGGCGGAGGCGAAGGCGGAGGCGCAGGAGGTGCTGTTTCCGAGTGGGGTTTATCTGGGACTCGGATTGTCTCTGGGTTCTATCTGCTCGCCCCAAAGATGCATTTTGAATCTGTTTCCTGAATCCGGATGTATTTTTGTTGGGTCTCTCTGTGGCTTTTTGGGGGATGCCCTGTTCTGCCCGTATCCCGGAGGTGGCTTCTGCTCTGTTTCCTGTATTGTCAAGCTGTTTTTTGGCACTCCTGTCTCCTGTCTGTCTATCCTTCTGTCCCCGAGAAAAGTTGATTCAATTTTCAGTTGACATTTTCATTTGATTTCCATGAAAGCCGGACCCAGGACCGTTGTCAAAGTTGGCTTCAGGCAGGAGTTCCGCCTTGCCTGTGGCTCTGATTTTCCACGAAGGAAGGAAAACTCTGCCAGCCATCCAGCCAGCCATCCATCCAGCCATCCAGCCAGCCAGCCATCCATCCATCCAGCTAGCCATCTACGGGGCCATTGCCTTTTGTGCTTTTTGTTTTTATGGCTTGCGCGCTCTCTCTCTGTCTCTCCTGCTCTCTTTCCCGCTCTCTCTCTGTCTCTCCTGCTCACTTTCCCGCTCTCTCTCTCTCTCTGTCTCTCCTACTCTCTTTCCCGCTCTCTCTCTGTCTCTCTCCCTGTAGGCTGCTGTCTCTTTCTGTTTCTCTGGGATGTTGCATCTTTCTGTGGAATTGCAAATTCTCTATGCTTTTCGCCATGATTCGCATTCGCACTCGGCAAATTGAGCTGTGTCGCCTTTGATGGGGCGGGGGGAGGTGGACGGGGGCATGAGAAAATTGTTTCGATGCAAAAGGAGTGGAAGACAGAGTCACGCTAGGCGGCAGTTGGAGGAAACCCTATTAATGTCAAGTTCATTGCCACAATCCATTCCATTCCATTCCATTCCATTCCAGAGACGCGACAGAGACAGAGACAGAAAGAGAGCGAGGTAGATGGGTGGGACAAGGGGGGGAAGAGGTGGAACAGCTAAATGGAAATGGAGTCCATGTGGAGTGTGGAGTGGCAAGTGCCACTGCATTTGAAGACCATTTATTTATTATGGTCAATATTTGTGCAATGTGCAACATTTCATTCAACTCCGCTCTCGCTTGTCCCGCTCTCTCTCTCTCTCTCTCTCTCTGTCTCTTTTCTGAGAAAACTGGTTCCGTCTTTCGCTCCGCTCTTGGCGGATTTGTTGCCACTTTCTGTGGTGCCCCTTGGCTTTGAATAGAGTTATCTCTAGTGATAAGAGCGCAACCACCGATTGGATCCATCATAATCAAAGATATAGACACAAGTACATACAAATGGGTCTAATATTATATACAGAAATCGGAATGTTATATCTTATCAATAGGCGTACCGCACCACGTGCCTCAGCCTTGAATTTGCAATTCCAATTGGCATGCAACATGCAGCAGAAGACACACAGATGTATGTATGTATCTGCCTGCCCCACCGTTAATCCAAGAAGAGACCTTGGAAAATGCAATTTTCCGCTGTGAAAGAGGCACAAGGACTGCGAAGGAGTACAGGAGCAGGAAAAAGGAAAATGTATAAAGCTTTTTCCTCTTTGGGAAGAGAAAAGATACATTTTGTATTGCCTGAATGGTTCTATATATCATAGATACATATGTATCTATAAATTATGGCCGCACATTTCTTACGGGATTTTCTTCAATTACTTTAATTGGAATTTCAATTCCATTCCCCATTCCAAACGTAATTGTAATTATTATTGCAAGATTATCCACTTGTTGGCCATAATTATCCATTATCCCATGACGGATTCCATGCCCCACTCCATGCCACTCCATGCCATTCCATTCGGGCAATTAAAATTGAAGGCGTATGCCGTTTAGTGTAACACTTGCATGCCCCACTGATTACTGATTTTCCTATGGCTTACTTCTTCTTCTTCTTGTGATTATCATTTTGTTGCTGTTGTGGCACGCAAAAGTGCGGCATGTGGCTTTGATCTACGAAATACTTGCACTAATATGTGCGGCTAAGCGGCTAATCGCTGGATGATGTTGCTATGTGTGTGGCATGCAATTTCTATAAGAAAAATTAGTAGCAAATAAAAGTCCAGAAAATCAACAGAAAATAGGAAAAAAAAGGGAATAAAAAATACAAATAAATACAAAAAAAAAACACAAAAAAAAATACAAAAAAATACATCAAAAAAATACAAAAAAATACAAAAAAATACAAAAAAAAATACATAAAAATACAAAAAAAATACAAAAAAAATACAAAAAAATTACAAAAAAATACAAAAAAATACAAAAAAAAATACAAAAAAATACAAAAAAAATACCAAAAAAATAAAAAAAATACAAAAAATACAAAAAAAAATACAAAAAAAATAAAAAAAAAACAAAAAAATACAAAGAAATTCAAATAAACACAAAAAAAATACAAATAAACACAAAAAAAATACAAAAAAAATACAAAAAAAATACAAAAAAATTCAAAAAAATACAATAAAATTCAAAAAATATATTTGCATAGAATAAATTCCTTTTTCTTAGGCTCTCTCCTGGAGGGAACCACTCTAATCTTAAGTATAAAAAAACACTTTAAGGTTTACTTTATTCTTTAATCAGCAAGCCAGAATATTTTCCCACACACACGCGCACACATTTTATTGGTGGAGTCCATGGTCCAGACATCACACATCCCACCTAACTTGGCTAAATAAGGCAAAACAACAGCCCCTCCAGTCTCTCCCTCCCCCCCTCCCTCTCTCTCTCTATCTCTGTCGAACTGAAACTGGAACTTCTCTTTGGGGAAACAACCTCTAAACGAAGCAAGAACCAATCCAATTCCAGACATTACATGGCATCAAAATGCTGCTGCTGCTGCTCATCTGTGTCTCAGGGTTTCTGCTGCTTCTGCCCCCATAAAAGGTCATGAAAAAGTAGTTTACTTCTTCTTCTTCTGCGTTTCTTTCCATGCCCATAAAAAGCAGCCACAGCAGCAGCCATGAGATGAGTGGCAAAGAGGCAGGCCATAAAGTAAAGAAAGAAGAAAAAACAACAACAAAAAAGCAAACACCTTAAACGTACAACCAAAAACAAAAAGAAAACAAAAACTACACGACATGAGAGCTTCAATGTAATTTACACAAGAAATCTTTAATTGTAAACCAAAAAAAATACAAAACAGAAACAAAAACATACGAAACAACAAAAGAAAAACCCACGAACGAAGTCTGCAATGAGCGCAGCGCGGCCTTCAAGCAGAAATCGAAGTAAATCCCATCGAAATCCCGAACTTGTCACAACTGAAGCATCATCGATTAGGCCTTCCCATCAGCGCCATCCAAATCGATAAGCACCATGGCCCAAACAGACGGCACACCGTTAGCTGTCGAAGCGGCTATGGCGTTAGAAATGGGAACTCCGCAGCAGCAGCAGCGGCAGCAGCAGCAGCAGGCGGGCTAATGATATGAGATATCTCTGATTGATTATAATTGAGTGGCTCGACTGACAGGAGGAAGCCTTCGAGCTAACAGCACAACACCACACCACACCACACACAGCCCGATTCGAATGCCAATTTATTGGCACTTTCATCCCATCTGGCATCTGGTTTATGCAACGCAAATGTCAAGCAAGACCAGCAATTTCCATAATTATACACCACCCGGAATGGGGGGCATTGGGGACTCTGATTATGTTAGCTGGGAGACCAAATCATGTGACCTTGTTCTGTGTCCGTTTGTGCCCTCAAATTATCAACATGAGCTCTGCGTTTGTTGCCAAAAATGCTGTAAACACTCCCTTGGAAGCTCCACTAGAACATTCCCAATTCTCCAATGAAAGGGCCGTTCTTTTGTGGCTAAAGAAAGTAAAAACTCAAATGGAAAAGTGTGAATTGTATTTAAGAGAAATGGTTTCAAAAGTGAGGTTACAAACGGAAAAAAGTGAGGTTACTAAAACAAAAAGTGAGGTTACAAACGGAAAAAAAGTGAGGTTACAAAAAGAAAAAGTGAGGTTACAAAAACAAAAAGTGAGGTTACAAAAAGAAAAAGTGAGGTTACAAACGGAAAAAAGTGAGATTTAAAAACAAAAAGTGAGGTTACAAAGGGAAAAAGTGAGGTTAAAAAAACAAAAAGTGAGGTTACAAAAAGAAAAAGTGAGGTTATGGGATCAAAAGTAAGGTAAAAAAAAGAAAGAGTTCGGTTTTTTTTAAATATCTTTGAATGTTTCATCGAATGCCTCCAGTCTGGCCTTACTGTGGGTAAAAAACGGCAAAAGTGAGGTTACAAAGGGAAAAAGTGAGGTTAAAAAAACAAAAAGTGAGGTTACAAACGGAAAAAAGTGAGGTTACAAAAACAAAAAGTGAGGTTATGGGAGCAAAAGTAAAGTAAAAAAAAGAAAAGTTCGGTTTATTTGAAATATCTTTGAATGTTTCATCGAATGCCTCCCGTCTGGCTTTACTGTGGGTCCTGCTCCTCTTCGCTATTTTGATGAAAGTCAATCAGTAGCTGAAGGAACAGATTCTTGCAGGCCAGCGAGCATTTCTCCAAGGAGTTGTAGTGGGATTTAAACTGGTTCGTTCTGCACTCTCTCAAGCAGAACATCGTCATGGTGTTTATGATCATCATATAAGAAAAACTAACAAAAATTAAGATTGGAAATAAAAGGTACTTAAAGAAAAGTATAAATGAACCAATAACTAAAAGGTGTTCGAAAAATAGTTCAAATACTAAAAATACTGAGTAAATTAATGTAAAATTTCAACCATTTTCTACTTGAATCTCTCAAGAAACTCTTCTTCAATCTTCTTCAACCACTGGCAATTTCATTCAAGAAATGAATGTACACTCCGGCTTTCTTTTTCCAAAGCGTTGTGTTTCTGTAGCCACATACATACATACATATTTACACACATATGTACATATGTGTGTATTTGATTCCGGTATAAGCTTGCCCCACGACCTGCCCCAAGCCAAGTCACTTAAAGCCGCCTCAGTTCCAGTTCCAGTTGATATTTTGTACATTTTTGTGCGTTTGAATGGACGCACACACTTCTCACGCACTGTGAAGCGAGTGAAATTGTTGGAAAAACAAATAAATTAGACAATTACAATGCGTTAAATGAATTGCAGCAGAAATGGGGGGATTTAGAGAGAGAGAGAGAGAGAAGGAGGAGAGGGAGAGGCAGTGAAAGAGCGATTGAAAGTGACGCGACACTTTTGATTACCACCTTGCATTAGTAACACACCCTGCAAATGATGATTATGATGATAATGATGATGGTTATGATGATGATGATGATGGTATGGGCCGTGGGGGCTACTGTTGACCGCCGTACGCTCTTTGATTATCAATTTTTACCATGTTTTTTTTCTCTCTGTTTTTTGGGGAGAAAAAGACTTTCTCTCTGCCGTTGGGGCTACACTCGATTAGGCTTCGACTCTGCCACTGCCACCGCTGGCCACTGCTGCTGCTGGCACTGTTGTTGCAAACGAAATTAATTGCTTCCGTTTGCAACATTTCACCTTTGGGAGCGTGCATGTGCCCCAGGGGGGGGCCCCAGGGCAGGGCTCTATAAAATGTGTGGCAATTCTTTTGCCTTTGGCCGGGAGACGGGAAACACGGGGCTCCATGGTTCACTGAACCCCGAAAAACGTAGCAGAGCTTAAGAGATATTTTTTGTATTTTTTACATTTCTGTTTACTGCAGGCGCTCACCGTTTTTCTCTTTTTCTCTTTTTCTCTTTTTGTATTTTGTTTTTTCTTTTGCAGAAATTTGCATTTTCATCTTGCGCAAAGAAAACACACACACACACACACACAGATACAAAAATGCTGACACGGATGAGGCCAGCGGTGGGTTGATTGCGGGGCTGACGACACAACATCCAGAGAAGCAGCAACAGCAACAGCGTCCACAGTGCTGCTGCTTGCCACGCGTCCGTGCCACACACACACACACAGAAGGAAGTGGAGGAGGAGGAGGAGGCGGAGAAGGCGGATCTCGGAATACCAAAAACACCTCGGAACAAAATGACAAATATTTGGGGAGGAGTCTGCCTAGTCTACTGCCTCTAGCTGTTGACCAGGCTTAAAGCACACAACAAACGAGTCCGAAGAGGAGGCGAAGGAGCGCCAAGCCAAGGACACACCAAGGAACATCCCAGAGTTGCACAGACAAGAGGTGAGTTCTGGGTGGATACAAAAAGGGAAAAACCTACAAATACCAATAAAAAATGCAGATTTCATTCGGAATTGAAGAGATTTTCATTCTCCAGCAATCCCATCTTTAATCTGGGGCAAAGGGAGTGACATTTCCATAGTTCCATATCGTGGAAACATTACCGCACAAATGGGTTTTTAGTAGTAGATGCTCATCTCTCCCATTTGGGCCATAAAAAGCAAACACGAGCACACACACACACGGCAAATCCTTTCGGCCCAGGGACAGGAGCCAGAGATGGGCAAAAGTTGTGGCAGCTCCTGGCCTCATGCTCGGGGGCGACTCCTTAATTATGCGCACATGAGCCCCATTCGGGGGATAATGCAAACACAGGAGGAGCTGGGAGCAGGAGGAGCTGGGAGCAGGAGGAGCTGGGAGCAGGAGGAGCTGGGAGCAGGAGGAGCAGGAGCAGCACACGACTAGCCCTGAAGAGTCGTCGAGCTGCTCCCTTCATGGCGCCATGTGTTTTGGGTTTTATGTGCAGCAGTCGCGACTCGCGAGGGTTGCCCTTAAAGTGACATCGTTGAAATCTTAAAAATAGGAGAACCATCTGCTGGGAGGGACACATTCTACAGCCGTGACCGAAGATCTTGTTGAAGTCCTTGATGTGGCTGTCATTGCGGGTCAAGGGACAGTTTCTGAATCAAGTCTCACTCCTTGGAATCTTGGAAGTTGGATTGAAGTCGTTCTCTGCCCCATCGAGTACTCGAAGCATGCCTCAAGAATGGAATGCAGACACTAGATGTACAGACAGATACTCTCGGACTATTCAGCACTCCAAAAAGCATCATTAGTGCTTCCTTCTGGTCCTTTGCCGAACCGTTTTTGGGTCGAGTTAATCCTTTGAGTGGAACTGTTGCTACCTGATGGTGAAATATGCAAATATCGGCATCATTCGAGAGTGACAAATCCCCATCCTGGATCTAAAAATACTCGTAGTCTGTGCGGCGTGCGGTTCGCGGTGTTGCTCTCATTCCAAGCCACTGAATCACACACACACACACACACACGGATGCGGCATGTGGCATGCCATGTGGCGGCAGCAGCGGCAAGGCTCATTTGTCAGGCTTATAAAAGTCAATCAATTCGATTATGCAAATGGATTGTTGCGTGCCGATCGATTCAGGCACCAAATATGCCACAGCAACAGCGCATCTCATCATCTTTCTCGATTGGGAGCGCCTTCGGATTCATCGCAGGCACTCGAGGCTTTGAAGACTCGTTTGCAGACTGCAGACGGCAGACTGCAGTCCCCAACTCCGATCCAGATCCAGATCCAGATTCAAGTCTCCCCACAGCCTGGTCTACGACCCACACGAGCGGGGGCTAGACGCGTGTGCAGACTGAGTCTCTGTGGCTAACTTGTTTTCCCACCGTTTAATTGGCATAATTTGTCGTAACAAGAAAAAGAACCCCAACGAGGCAGAGCAGCGGAGGAGCGGAGGAGGAGAACGAGCCACAGAAACAAACCCCAAGAACTACATTCGAGAACAAACGACAACTTGTTTTCGTATTCGTATCAAAGCACACATCTTGAATTGTGGCAGCCACAGAGCAGACCAGACCAGACAATAAGTGAATGGCGGGGACTTGGGGCCTACGCGGAAAGGCGGAACAGTGCTGCCTGCGCCTGCGCCTGTGCCTCTGTTTGTGTCTGTAAGCCACGACAGTTGTCACGACCCTGGCTGCAAAGGCAGGTTTTGAGATTGTAAATCAAAGAAATAAAAGTTATAAAACTTCATAAAAATATCAACTAGAAGAACCACTAAAAGAGCTTCCTTTTAAAGTGAGAGAGAGGGAGATCTTTAGAGTCCAAGGTTTCTACGGAAATTATGGAATTATAATTGAAATTCTGGTCTAGAGATTAGAAGGGAGGCCAGAGATTTAGGTTTAAACTTCATCTAGAGATTGAGACCCTAGAGAAGCGGTGAGAGGCACAAGCGAATGCTTCAAAATAGAATCGTACAAAAACAAGATGCATGTCGTGTGCGTTTCAAAAGTCTGAAAAGTAACTCTAGAGAATTGTCAGATGAAATTTCGACCAGTGACTGCGACTTCTTGTCACATTGTGGAGCATAAGATTATCTTTGATCTTAAAAGCAGAAACTGAAACAGAAGCCACATGGTAGAAGGAAACATTGTCTGTTCTGCCCTGCTCAGCGTGGCAGCTTCCACTTATAGCATATCTTCATTAAGAAATCATTTTTCCTGGCGCCTACGTTTTTTTTCATAGTTTCATGGGAAACTATTAGACCTCCCAGAGGGGGGGGGCCTTCTTCTTTTCACAGCATTAACAGCACTTCGTTGGCTGAATAGACCAGGTAGGTAGGTAGGTAGGTAGGTAGGTAGGTGGGCAGGTAGGTAGGTGGCTACAATCTCTAATTGCTGGCAATCTTTTGTGTTCTCCACTACACTCCACACCCCACACCCCACACCCCACATTGGTCTCCTCACCTCCTCACCTCCCAATGCCATTTACAATGGGGCCATCATATCATTGTTGACATTGTTTTCGCGTTTCACGCTCAAGAGAGGCCGACTGAATGTTGACGCAATTATAACACACATGGCGTTGCCTTCCCCCTCTCCCCCTGCTCACCTCCTCCTCCCTCTCCCTCTCCTGTTGGATCGTGTGTCGCCTCTGCTGCACGTGTTGCACGGGGGGCATGGTGCATGGAGGCATGGGGTCTCTAATGCTAACGAGAGCAATTTAACATTTGTTCCTCCTTCACCCCTCCACCCCTTGCCTCGCCTTCGACTTTGCAATTAACATTTATGCAAAAATTAGAGGCACTGTAAACTAGTTTTTGTTGTCATTTGCAAGGCGCTAATGATGATCGTTATCGTTTCAGTTATCGTTATGATCGTTATCGCCATGATCGGGGCCATTTAGTGTGCGGTGCGAAGATTATAGCCCCCATTTGAGCCCCCATTGGGCTGAGCTTTATGCTAATGATAATTATAACTGTTATACAGCGGTTAAGATTGAATGGAGTTGAGATTACCAATTGCGAATTGCAGGGGAGGAGAATACATACTAGAGAATGGTGGATGGAGAATTGGTGGCTTATAGAGGCAAGCTGTTATACGGATAACTACTGCTGTATGTAAGGGAATCGCTAAGAAGAGAAACTGTTATAACGAAAGGAGTATCTTGGGGTTCGAAAGGAATTCCATAAAGAATTCTGTATTCCAATTATAAACAATTGTTCCACAAACTATAATATGTATCATACAAATACACAAAGAGTAAAATAAATGTCATTTAACCACTTGAAAATGCAATATCCATGAACCATTAAATTGTTGGTACACCCTCCAAAAAGAGACAGAGACAGAGACAGAGAGAGAGAGAGAGAGCCAAGGACAGAGGACTCATGGGATACTCAGGGCACTATTAATACTCATCCAAAGCGGTGACAATCGACCAACGACCACCGACCGCCGACTCCTACCCGAGCCACACACAAAAGCCATACATAAGGACTGTCCACTTGAGCCGGGCTGTCCGTCCGTCCATTCAGATGTCCTTGCTGTCGTTTGTCGTCCGTGGGCTGTCCATTTTGTGTGGCATCAATTCGTAATGAGGGGCCGAATGGGTGAATAGACCGTGTCATTAAATCAATATCTGCGAGGCAGACAAATAAATCTGCCAACTCTTCAAATATTCACGAGTGCTGGCCCAAGGGAGGGGGTGCACATGGCGCATACGTGATATTTGAAGCGATGCTTTTACGCTGCCACTACTGTACATATGTATATGTATGTATATAATGGTATATGTATCGTGTAACTCTGCCGCTTGATGATGATGCAAGTAGTTCTTGTATATAACAAAGGCAACCTAACCAGATCACCGGCTAATTTTGTCTCATTTTAATCTCTATCTGCCGCTCTTTTATCTCACTTTGTTCTTTATCTCCGGCACTATCTCCCTATTCACGGTCACATGAATTGCTTTGTGCATTTCGGATTAGATTAGATAGGTATGCCCGGTAAGCGTAGTATCTCGTGCTTTGCTTTGACTTCTGTGCCGACCCTCTCCACCCGCATTTACATCTACATCTTCTATTTGTCAGACGTGTCTCGTGCTCTTTTGACTCTGTAAACTGTCATACAAGATGCTGATCTCTGCACTGTGTACACTGTCATACAGTCGTGAGGGGTAGCGACTTTTTGGGCTGGCCCCCAGCCATTGTCTATGGTCTTCTCTGTCGCATTCCGACCTTTGTCTCGATTTCGGGGCGTGCGTTCACCGCTCTTTCCACTCTGGAGTACTATACTTTATTGGTATATGTATATATGTATTTTCCACACTATCTGTGCATTTGCTTACTTCTAGTTTCTGGGTTCAGTCAAATATAATACCTACGAGTATTTCTTATTGACATTGCGATAGCTTCGGTAGATACTTCTCTCTCTCTGTTCCGCCACAAACTGCGCTTTTTTGCGCCCCTCTGACACATCGAAAGTATGTACATACGGTAAATACCATATACCATATACATATATACATACATATATGAATGTAAGTGAGTGGAATATATGGAAATATTGGTGGGGGAGCTGTTTCTGTGGATGGTTCCATGGGGTTTTCTTTGTGCACGGATTCATAATCACTTGAGCTAAATATACAGCACTAATGATTCAAATGATTAGTGCAACACTCGACGTAGCACGAAAGTATATTACTGTTCTACGAGTATACATATGTAAATATACATATATACTATATGTACACCTTGCTAGTCAGCAAAGGGGATGGATCGTACTGCACTGCTTGCATACTTTCAGATTGGTAGAGGGATGGTTCCGACATCCCATCCTGGGGCGTTACTTGGTGCAGTATACCAGACTCATTGGTTCGATATCACCGTAATTGCATTGCGATTCCTATCTGTGGAAGTGGCAATCAAAAAATGCTGATTGATCTGATTCAACTGTACTACGAGTGTAGCATGCAGGATTTGGAGGGAAACTGTTATACTGTATACTGTTATACTGCTATGCTACACTTTGTAACTGTGTTGCCTTGCAACTGTAATACATTATATCTGTTATATGTACATTGTAACTGTTATACATTGTAATTGTTATACGTGGTAACTGTTATAGATTGTAACTCTTGTACATTGTAACTGTTATATAGTGTAACTGTTATACAATGTAATTTTATACATTGTAGCTGTTATACATGCATCGTAACTGTTGTACACCTTGTAACTTTTATACACTTTGAAACTGTTATATATTGTAACTGTTATACATTGTGACTGGTGTATATTGTAACTGTTATTCCTTTGCAACTCTCGTACATTGTATCTGTTTTACATTGTAACTATTATACATTGTAACTGTTATACATATGTACATCGCAAATGTTTTACACCTTGTAACTTCTCTACACTTTGAAACTGTTATATATTGTATCTGTTTTACATTGTAACTGTTATACATTGTAACTATTATACATTGTAATTGTTATACATTGTAACTATTATACATTGTAACTGTTATACAAGCATCGTAACTGTTGTACACCTTGTAACTTCTATACACTTTGAAACTGTTATATATTGTATCTGTTGTACATTGTAACTGTTATACATTGTAACTATTATACATTGTAACTGTTATACATACATCGCAACTGTTTTACACCTTGTAACTTCTATACACTTTGAAACTGTTATATATTGTATCTGTTGTACATTGTAACTGTTATAAATTGTAACTGTTATAAATTGTAACTGTTATAAATTGTAACTGTTATACATTGTAATTCTTATACACTTTGAAAATGTTGTACATTGTAACTGTTATAAATTGTAACTGTTATAAATTGTAACTGTTATACATTGTAATTCTTATACACTTTGAAAATGTTGTACATTGTAACTGTTATAAATTGTAACTGTTATAAATTGTAACTGTTATACATTGTAATTCTTATACACTTTGAAAATGTTGTACATTGTAACTGTTATAAATTGTAACTGTTATAAATTGTAACTGTTATACATTGTAATTCTTATACAGTTTGAAAATGTTGTACATTGTAACTGTTATACATTGTTACTGTTATACATTGTGAATGTTGTTAACTTTGTTAACCCACTCCGCATATCGATTGTAGGGTACATCGAGAAACCAACGTAGCCCAACGAGCATACATAAATCAATACTCGTACCGCACCAAAAGTCGATAACAGTTAGAGCATTACCCTATCAGCGGATGAAACGAATACCAGTGCAAATGTGGCTTTCAATGTCGCACCGACATTTTACCTCACCCCATATCTCTCTCTCTCTCTCTCTCTCTCAGTCCCTGTCCCTCTCTCTTAGTTTCGCTGAAGAAAGCCCCTCCAACTGGCAATGCCCTTCTCTCTCTCTCTCTCTCGCTCTGTCTGTCTCTCTGTCTCTCACTCTTCCGCTCTTTGCTGGCCCGAAAGCACAAATAAAACAACTAATTTGTTCACTTTTTCGAAGACTTTCACACACTGCATAACGCACACAGCACCCGTACAGCCAGCCAGCCGTAGGTGAAGGGTCCATCGGCCATCAATGGAGCATTAATTGTGTTTGATGTGCAGAAAAAATAATAAACAAAAAGCAAAAAAAACAACAACAACAAAGGAAAAACCATAAAGTTCGCGAGGGGGCGGGGAGGAAAAAGTAAAGGTGAAAATAGTGTGTGCTGTGCGAAAGTGTCTGTCAAATCGATGGGAGAGAAGTAAAAATGGCAAAGGTAACCCAGAAAAACCACAAAAAACCCACAGACCACAAACCACAAACAAAAAATAATCGTAAAAAGGTAGTCGCATCGATTTGATCATTTGGGGCGCGGCTCTTATCAGTTTAGTCATACACTAAACAGTCATAGAGATAACGGTAATATTATCTGATATAATCAATAATAGTGTTTCCCTTCTTTTTTTGTGTGTGTTTTGTTGCAGTTGCAAAATGGAGAAGCCCATGCACCATGCCCCCGCGCCGGCTGCCGTGGGTAAGGTGAGCCAAATCGCAAACATCTTCCAGCGGAAACCCATCGAGATCCAGCCGGTGGAGCAGCTGACAGCCGTGGCAGCCGCACATGCAGCTGCAACAGCCGGCGGCGGAGGCGCCCCATCCCATTCGGCGAGATTCAACAATGCCCGGGCTCTATTCGAGAAGCTTGGCGTGGAGTCCAACTCGAATGTGAGCTCCAGGCTGCTGAGGAGCGGCTCCCGGGAGGACAATCTGTGCGACGGATCGGATAGGTCGTCGTCCCGCTCTTCGGACCGTTCACAGTCGCCGCCCAAGCGACGCACGCCCTTCCCCTCGGGCGTGTCGCTCATTCACAACAACAACAACGCCTCGGTGGCGGCACAAAACGGGTCGCCAGAGCAGCGGCTGAGCAACAGCAAGTTCATAGTGGAACCATCCTCCCAGACGCCACCCACATCGGTGGTGAAGTATCCGCAGCACAATCTCTCGCGCCTGAAGACCACTGGTGGCGGTGGCGAGGAGGTGACCCCGACACCAGCAACTGGTGGATCTGTGAGCGCACTCTTCGCCAGTTCCGCGGCCGATAAGCCGGAGAAGCCGGAGCGGAAGTTCAATTCGCGGGAGCTCATCGAGAAGCAGAAGAAGTGGACATCGCACTTCACCAAAACCAAGACGACGCGCACCCACAGCGATCTGAATCGGTGCGACATCATACGCACGGTCCCGGGCACAGGACTGATCATGGACAGTGGGGAGAAGGCCACGAGCAAGCCGGCGATGGAGCCACCGAATGTCAGTCCGAATCCTCCCATGCGGCATGCCCCCAATCAGACGCCGCCGGAGATTAAGCCGCGGAGCGGAAAGATTGGGAGTCCCGTGAAGTCGCCGCCACTGCCGCCCATTCCCGCGGTGAAGCCAAAGAATGTCAGTCCGGTGAAATTCAATGCGGAGCGAGTGCGCTCGTCGCCCACAAAGAGCGCTGTGGAACCATCGCCCCCGCCGCCGCCCGCCAAGTCAGCGGCCGTGACGGCGGCCATGCAGAGATCCCTGCTCCAGGAGCAGCAGCAGCAGCAGCAGCAACAGAGCACCCAGGCGGCACCCATTCCGCCCGAGAAGCCGCGCAAGAAGTCCATCGATTTGATTGAGGATCAGACGCCCAATCTGTCCACCAACTGCTCCACACCCTCCTCCTGCACGTCGCCGACGACCAGCAGCGCCTCGAGTAGCGCCTACATCATGCAGGCGGCCAAGCGGGGCTCCCTGGATGCAGCCGGCACAGGACACGGCAGCGGCAGCGGCAACGGCAACGGCAACGGCCTCAGTGGCAGCACCAATTCGGCGGCATCCTGCTCGCCGGTGGCCAGCGCCTCCTCGGGCCCCTCCTCCCCGGTCCACACGGAGGACGAGAAGCAGGAGAACGAGTCCACAGAGAAGTCGGAGCTGTTGGAGCACTACCACAACAACAACTACAACCACAGTGTTCCCAGGCGGCGACGCAGCGAAAATGAAGGTGAGTTTTTTCCACCCACCCCTCATTTATGGAGGGTCTTCCTTTGGACATCCCATTGGATGCCTTTGGATTAGCTTTTGTTGGATCGCCATTCTTAGCTTTGGAATTGCTTTATTCAGGATGCACTTCCTTCCTTCATTTCTCAACCTCCTCACTTCCCTTCGTGCCTTCCTTCCTTCCTTTGTTATAATATAATTGCTGGCTTTTATAATTTTTCGGGTAGCCAGAGAGCCCAAGTGCATTCCCAGGTCATTCTCGAAAACTTGCTTCATTTGGAGCCCAGGAAGAACTTTTGAACTTTGCTTGTGCTCGAGTTCAAACACCTTCCAGACCTCCCCACCCCCTCCTTTCCTGCATCGCCCAGGTCTCGACTTCATTGTGCAGTGAGTGGAGTGGCCTCCTGGCTTGCCCTGCCCCCCTGCCCCCTTGCCATTCTACTATTCTATTTCATTGCATCCCACATTCATTACAAGTTTTTCTAAGCGGCGTACAAATCGTGACTTGTATACCACCACCACCGCCCCAACTCCTCCGCCTCCTACTCCTACTCCAGCTGCTACTCCAACTGCTACTCTTACTCCCCGTTTGCCGTTCTGCGTCCTCCTCTGCCGCTTACTTTGTGCCTGGAAATTCCAATATGGGTCAAGTCAACCAGCAGGCATATCAAAAGCAGCCCCCCAACAAGACAGCGAGAGAGAGAGAGAGCAGAGAGCTCTACCTCTCGCTCTGTCAGCAACAGCGACAGCGACAACGGCTCGACGACATTCCAAGCGAACCTTTCCCCCTGTCCGCCTGCTGCTCCTCCTCCTCCAAATGCAGTTCTGGAGCTATGGAGTGCAATGCTCACAATCTGTCGTCTCGTTGTCCCATCTTCATGGTCCGAGGCTCGTCGTCGTCGTTGGCGTCGTCGTCGTTTTTTTCTATTTTTTTGCGGATTTTTGTTGGGATTCCCGCTCCCTTGATCCCTCACTCCTCTCCTCTCCTTCCAGTTACTCTACTCTTCTTCATCTCCTTGCTCTGCCTCCCTCCTTCCCTCCCTCCCTCGCTCCATCGACTCTCCATACATAAAATTGTATTAATGCCAGATTAAGAATTCAATGATGCGTTGCTCCTCTCTGGCTCTCTCTCTCTTACACTTTTCTATGCTCTCCTCTGGTCTGCTGCTCGGATCAGCTCTATTTTCTGCTCTTCCTTTCGCCCTGCTCTGCTCTCCCTTCCTTTTGCATTCTGCCTCTCCTCTGCCGATTTCTATGGCTGATTACAAAATTGAAATTGCAGAGACCCCGGCTTCCGCCTTCCTTTCCCGCCTTCCATAGACAACTCTCAGTTCCAGAGCCTCCTCCTGCTTCTGCTGCTGCTGCTTCTGCTGATGATTGCATTGCTGTGCTTATCTGCGGCGGAGCAGTGGATGAGTGGATGAATAGAGAGGCTCTGTTTTTAATTCATAAATGGCAGTGTGTCTGAAGTGTGGGGGCGTGGCTCACCTTGATTTATTGATTTCCCTGTTGAATGGTGGCGGGAAAGAGGTGCTGGGGGAGAGGGACAAGTCGTAAGGGAATGAACTCCAGTCGATTGGATTATCTGTTTGGGGGAAAGAACAGACGGATGGATGGATGGGTGGATGGATGGATGGGTGGATGTTGGTGTAGGTTCGGTTCAGAGGAAGGCAGTGAGGATAGACTGATGCAAGTATAAATTAAACTGAAACTGGAAATTTAGCTGAAAAAAGACTGGTGTAAAAAGTCTAAAAGGCGTTTGAAAACTTCCTCTATGTATTTTCATACATTTTTGCACTTTTCCTTGAAACTATTTATATTTGATGGCCCTCATATATCCTCTATCTCTTCCCTGCATACTTTATATCCTTTTTCCTTCTGTTTCTCCTTGTCTCCTTAAGATTCGATGGCTGTTAACCTCTTCAAGTTTGATTTCTTGAACCCCCTCTGGCGTAAGCCTCTGGCCGTTTTTTGTTGCTATTTTCTTGCAACGTCTCGCATATTTTACTTACTATTCTCCGGCTGTTGTTTTCTGAGCGCTGACACAGCCGCAGCCACAGCACACTCGTCGTCACATGCTAAGCGCCATTCGGAATCGTACCTAGTACTCTCTTGCACCCTGTACCCTGTACTCTATACCCTTTACATGCACCATGCACCATGCATCATGGGCACGGGCACGGGCGCTGTCAAAAGTTGAGACATGACAGGAACACATGAACGGGGGAATAGGCTGACGGAGGATGAGGAAAACAGAGGGAGAGGGTGAGGGAGCCGTATCCGTAGCCAGAGACGGGATCCGGAGCCCCAGCCGAAGGCCTAGGCTTCGGTGCTGCATGGCACAATTTTTGAATGGTTCGCCGTCCGACTGTCACATCCAAGAGTTTAAAAATAACACAACGGAAAACGGAAAATACTATTCATCCACTACGACGAAAACTACTACTCTTATGAGAGGGGGGACGGGCCAAATGGGGAGCAGAGGAGACCCCAAATGTGTTTGTATGCATGTGTGTGTCTGTGTTTGGCTATAAATTATGCGGACGCTGCCGCTGCCTCTTCTGGTGCTCCACTTTATATCAAAATCAACAGAAAGACATGATTTTGGGGGGGGAAGCTACATATAACGGAAGGGATGGGGTGTGGGGGCGTGCTGTTATGAGGAGAGTTCGAGGGGAGAGTGTGGGTGTGGGTGTGAGTGTGAATGTGCTGAGGTGGACAAATATTTGATCACTGCGCTTTTCGATGGTTAATCCCAAACGGAAGGTATTATTTATCACAAATTAAAACTCTCTCAAATATTGACAAGTCATTGGGAGGTGGGAATGTGGAGAAAACTCGGGGTAAGGGATGTGAAGTCCGCAGGGACTCAGGCAGGCCTACGAACACAACCAAGAGAGACAGAGAGGCAGTAAACCCACAGAAAAATCACGTGCATTAGCCAAGTCTTTTAGCCCCTGTGAAAAAGCCATTCTTCTAATATTTCTATTCTAATATTCACTCATCACGTTATACCCTCATATCCAGCTCTTAAGGTTTGTCGCTTTTGGCCAAAATCATATCGAGACCCTCTTGGAAGGAGCAGGAGCACTGCAGCAGTAGACGGAGCTAATACAGTTTTATTTAGCCCTTGTCAGACTTCCCTTTTGTGCTCCACACAGAACTAGAGAGTAGAGGCCTGACTAGAAAGCAGAGCAGAGCAGAGCAGAGCGTGTTGGTCATCCAATTTCAACTACCAAAACCGACGCCAATTCGCAAATCGCTGTCCTCTGTCTAGTTTCTCAGTTAAGACTTATGGAATATGGCCTGGCCCTTTTTTAAATGTGGTCCACCTCTAGCACAGGGTTGCCACTTCGCTGTAAATCGTTGAGAGTAAGCTTTAAGCTGACAGTGCGCTGCCACATCGTTGAAAATCACTTCCAATGAGCTTTAAGCGAGTTTCTACATCGCCTTATAAAGCTCTTGAAAAAGTTAAAAGCTTACCGAAAAGCTTTCACTTGTACTTCGGCTAACCACCAACAGATGTCGTCAGTGGCAACTTATTTTCAAATAATTTTCATTCAGAAAAAAAGCGATTTGATTGCACGTTTTCTTTGGTTAGATTCTGCCTCGAGAGTTCGTTGGCCTCCCCCACACCCCGACACCGACCCCGACTGCGCGTCAGCAATTTTCAATGACAGATGCGTGGGTTTTGACAGCCACTTGCCGACAATTTCGCAACATTTCTGTCCCCCCTCCCCTCCTGCTTCTCTGCGTCCGTCTGTCTGTCTGTCTGTCTGTCTGCTTTGTTGTCCGCATAGTTTTGTCCAAGTGTCGCATTGGCCACCCAAGAATGAGCAGCCTCCACTGTCCATCTATCTGTAGTTTTCTCCCCCTACCCCTCTACACACTATCTTGTGGCCCTCCCCTCCACCCCATTCCTCACTCTTTTGGTCATCTGTCTGTTGTCTGGTTGTTCGCTTGATTTCTTTTTAAGATTTCCCCCGCTCACTGATGACGTCCATTGCGAAAATGAGCACGAGAAATGTTTTCACGTCAAAACGCTGATGATGCCACATTTTCGTAGGAAAAAGACATTTTCTTTCGCCATTTAAAAGTAAAATTGATTTACCTTTCGCTGCCGCTGGCTCTGAACTTTCGTCCCATAAAAATTGTATTTTTATATACTACTCGGATATGCGTTTGCTCCAAAAAATAAGCAAAAAGAAAACCCATTTCGATTTCCGAACCGAAGTTCTCTCGTTGAAATCAGTGAAATTCTCTAAAGAAGAAATTCGAAGAAACTATTTTCAGTTAATTTCCCATTTTATAATTAGATAAAGACACAAGCGCCTTCCCCCGACTATCACTAGCCCGAAATTTGTCTCGACTGTTGAGTGATGTATGCCCCTACCCCTACCCCTACACCCTTCTGTGGCACACCCCTGCGCCCCGTTGATAGCGAAACAGAGAGAGAATATTTCTGGCCTTTCCCAACATTTAGTTTTTGGTTTTTGGCTTCTGGCGTGTGTGTGTGTGTGTGTGTGTGTGTTAGTTTTTGGCGGATTTTGCAATCTGGCAGCCTGACAAGTGGCGCGGCGGCCCTCGCACGAGGAGGAGCACTGGCGGCAGCAGGGGGAGTGCCGGTGCCAGTGCCAGTGCCAGTGCCGCCTGGAGCACCCTGTGTTGTGTGTTGTGTGTGAGTGTGTGGTGCATGACAAACGGAACTTTGGGGGCTGGCTGCCACATGTCTGGCCCCAACAAGCCACGCAACGGGCAATTTGCCAAAAGAGCGATCATTCTCTCTCTCTCTCTTTGTCTCTGGGTTTTTCTCTTTCTATTGGGGGATGCTGAAAAACTTTTCTCCGCTTCGGATCGGATCTTTTCAGTTGATGTCGCGTTACGGTGGCGTTTCCATTGATAAGCGGGCCAGAATTTTCGTATTTTTCGAGATCTATTCGGAAACGTTTACCAAAAGAAACAGAAAAGAAAAACCGAATGCGAATCTATATAGTAAATCTCTCCGTATCTATAAAAAGTGTAAAGCCCAGCAAAAAACCCAAACAAATTTGTTGAACCCTGAACAAAAAACGAAAAGAATCAAAACAAAATATTCCATATAGTAACCATTCGCTTGGGTCGTGATTCTAGAATTCTAGAGGGTTTGTTCTCGTCTTTTTCGAGGGGCACGTGAGGTGCCACACTGATTTTTCAGGGTCTAGTGATAACAGAAACAGACCTATCCTCTCTCTGCCGACCCCGCCTCTCTGTTCCCCCCGCCCCAGCCCAGCCCCCGCTTTTGGGGCTCTGGTTTCGTTTCGGTGTCGTTTCTGGGTCTGGAAATGTCTTGAATGTTGCGGTGAGGTCTGGCTTTGTCTCTGGCGAGGCTCTGGTGGGGCTCTGGAGGGGCTGGCTCTCAGTTCTAATGTGATTGGCCGCCCTGCAAGGTGTTCATTCAGCAGCATATACGGGCTGTGTCGGACTCTGTGATTAAAAGAGTGAAAAGCTACTACCCAAGTGGTGTGGGTAAGGAGAATCTCATTCCATAAGTGTGTTTCAAAATTCCATTGCCAAATAAAGGCACGCGAGGGCGGAGAATCGTTTGGGAGGGACATCCTGGGGGAATGGGAAGGAAAATGTGCACAAAACACAGGCAAAATGGAGAGAATAGAGAGCTGAACATATGAGGAAAAGAGCGTGAATAAAGGAGCTAAATAAGATATTACATGTGCAGTTAATTTTTGTACCTATAAAGAAATAAAGTTGAACATGAGGTTAAGTAGGGATAAGTAAAGTGAAATAACGCAGAAAACATTGAAAATGTAAGATGAGATGAGATGAAGGAGGAATGAAAGAGAATGAATGATGAAGGAAAGCAGGAAAGCGAAGTTATAGAGGGAAAACAGTAAGAAAGACAGGGAGAGAGACAGAGACCAAAGGGAATATCGTGGGAAAATATGTGCGAAAGAAAAGACATTCACAGAGGATCAACCCACCCACCCACCGATGGCAAAAGATCGAGAAATGTACACACATTTGCATAAGATACCAAAAAATGTATATGGGTGTATCTTTAGATCTTTCTTTGTTTTGGGTCTTCAAAAGTATCTTTGCGTTGTCATTGTTTGTTGTGGATCTTTGTGGATCTTGGGCTGCAGTTCAGCGAACTCCTTCGAGTACGCAGGCGAGTGACTCGCAGGAAAATATTCAAAAAATGCCTTCCCATGTGTGGCAGTTGTTGTTCTTGTGGCATGGCAACAGGCGGCAGGCAGCACAACAGACATTGTCTAGAAGATATTCTTACCATTTTCTTAGATATTTGTCTGACACTTTTCGTTGGTGTCACCCCCTTTTGCCTGATGCTGCCTCTGTTCCCCTCCCCCCGAGTTTATTTTCAAATTTGAAACTGTATGCCACAAAACCAGAAACAAGAGAAGACCACACGCTCCACACACACACACAGAGAGATGCGGACAAAAATGTTTGCAATTGTCATGTGTTTGCAGTTTCTGCCCCTCAGCCTCCCAGCCCATTCCAGTGTCCTGCCCCGCAGTCCAGCCACCTCCCCGCACTCTTGAGAGTTTGCAAGATACTCGTGTCGGTTTTTGTATCTGTATCTGTCTGTTGTTTGTTTTTTTCCCCCCTTTCGACCATCGACCATTGTGCGAAAAGTCTGTGAGATATTGTCAATTAATTAAAGGAATTTTAAGCTGGAAATTCAATTAATTCAATAAAATGTTAGATTATTTATGGGAAGAACAAAAGGCGCTTCAAATAAGTTTCAAGGGGATTTCCCCATCTGTAAAAATGCTATTTCCGATCTGAATGATATACATATGTACATATGTATTGTTGTATGGGGTGAAATGGTTTATTTTTTGCTGGCTTTGCTTAGATTTTGAAAGAGAGAGAGGGAGAGATAGGGGACTCCACTGCTGCTCTATCCTTTTGTTGCTGCGTTGCTGTTTTCGTTATGTGCATACGTGTATGAGCATGAATATTCGCATCTGCATTGTCAGGACTTTATTTGGGGTGAGGGGGGGGGAGGTTGTTGGGGGGGGGGGGGGTATTTGAAAGTTGAGCTAACTAACCGACAGGCACACACAGAGGAAGGCCAAGGACCAAGAAACCCAAGAAACAAAGACAGAGTCAAGCGACTTTTGCTAAATCTGCTGCCACATGCTGCATGCAGCTGCTTCTCTCTCTCTCTCTCTCTGTCCCTCCCTCGCTTTGCTTGCCCCCTCTTTTGGCCTTTGCTTTTGGCACATTTTGACAACAACTTCCGTTTTGATACCCTTGAATAGGCAACGGAAAAGGGTAGACCATAGAGAACACATCTATTGCCACACAGTGCCCCATGGGAACGAAAACTACTGAACGTTTTCCTCCGCTGGATTGGATTCAATCATTATGATAATCAGGCCGACTCGATGTGAGGCAAAAAAGGGTATCAAAAGCTTCGCTACTCCACGATGGGCCCCGCTTTTGGTTTGTCTTGACATTTTGGGGGGATGCTCTTGCTCCTTCTCTTGCACTTTTCTCCATCCTCCGTTATGCTGTCGCTGTCTCTGTCTTTATCCTGCTCTTTTCTCGCTTTATCTTTTGTCTAATTTCGGTCACTCTTTGTTGTGGTTTTTCCAGCAATTATTTAAATATTTTCATGTAAAGGAAACTCCTGCTAAATGCATCCGCTTCCTGTGTTCTCCTCTCCTCCCCAGCTTTCTCGTTCTCCTCGCTCTTCCCCAGCTGTCTCGTTCTCCTCGCTCTTCCCCAGCTGTCTCGTTCTCTCCTCTCTTGCCCAATTTGTTCTCCCATTTCTCTGCCATTTTGGTGAGCCTCTTTTGGCCCATTCCTTTTCCTTTTCCTTCAATTACTCTGTGAATTTTACTCCTGTACTTGTTCCAATTTATTTATAAATCTTTGATTTATTTCAAACTTTTACGCAAGTTTGTCTCTCTCTCCCTCCCTCTCGCTCTCTCTTTCTCGTTTGATTTGCCATTTGTTACTTTTCCCCTTAATTGTCTTTTGTTCTGTTTGTTTCTTTTTTTTTCTTTGCACTGAAAATGTATTTTTGGCCGAGTTTTTCGTTAATTTTCGCATCTCATTAAACAAACACACACACACACGGGGGAGGGGGGACAGGGGGAGAGCGGGGGAAAAACTTGAACGCAGAATGGGAGAAAAATCGGGGGAAAAGTTGCGAACAAAAGTGTGATGTGATGTGGATGCTGTTTTTACTGCCCCTTCCCCCTCCTGCCACCCTGCCACCCCTGCTTGCAACCCCTCGTTTGATTTTTCATCGATTTCAATTGAGTTTTTTTTGTTTTTGTTGATCTCTATTACCTCTCTTTGGCTCTCTCCATCTGTCTGTGATTTCCTCTTGCTCTCTCGTGTCTCTCTCTCTCTCTCTCTCCCACTCTGGCTCGCCCTCTCTCCCGCTCTGGCTCTCCCTCTCTCCTATTGGTTGCCTGAACGAATGACCTTCGGATTTGGCTTGAATTTTCAGCCAAGTTTATTTACTTGAACCGAAAACAGAACATTACACATACGCCGCATCGGCCTTGGCCAGAAATGATGCTCCCCCGCCTCCCGCTCCCTCTCCCTCTATCTGCTTATCTGTCTCTGTCTCTCCCATCAAGTATTCGCTGCTGCTCTTAATTAAAAGCGCACGCATCTCTAATTGACATTAAGTATACGCCAGGGTGCAGTGCAGCACTTGACCAAGCCAACAGCCAGCAGCAGCAGAGGATGGGAGCTACGGAGGGGCGGTGACTCTTGTAGGAAGGCCAAATCCCATACAGAGTCCGGGGGAGAGTGGATCCGGTCTTTGGACAGCCTTTTGTACCTCGAGAGCGTTGTGAACAGCTTTCGATGGCATGTGGCAAGATCATTCCTTGAGAGCGAATCTTTTAGCGCTTTTCCACCATTTTCAGTGTCGTTCCTAATGGGTTCCCAAAGGGGCTTGCAGAGGGAAGAGATTCCTGTTGGGGAAGAGGAAACTCCCGTAAGGGTGGGGGTTCTGCTCAACGAACAATGGTTACTATATCTTTAAAGATCAATCAAAATCAAAAGTGCTGACAATATGTGCACTCGAAAACAATAGAAAAACGAGTGCAGTCAAGTGAAGTCGAAAGGAAAATGTGTCTCAGTTTGCGGAAACTTTGTCAGGCCTGTCGAGGTTAGTAGGGGAACGGAAGTGGTGACCCATTGATAAACCCATCAAAGCTATTAAAAACTATTATTACAAAAAAAGACCAATTATCCCATGCAAAAATTGGTTCATTCTTGAAAACGAAAACGAAAAGAGAGTAGGGGAGAGGAGAAGACCCTCTAGATGGATGCCATTCCTCCTCCTCCTCCTCCTCCTCCTCCTGGTATCCAGCCAGAGATCTCACAGATACCATATAGAATCTATATTTATGCCACTGCGTTGACAGCTTTAACGTTTCTCGACCACAAAGCAAACAAAAGTCAAAAGACGAAAATAGGAACAGACCAGAGAACAGAACACAAATCCCAGAAAGGGAGAGAACAAATGGGAGATTAGCTTTCTGATCCATTAAAAATATTCAATATGCTTGTTTTCCACACAGAAATAATGTTGTGTAGAAATAAATAAATTAGGAAAATGTATGCGCAAGTGGAGGAGGGAAGTGGTGAGGAGACAATTAATTAAACAATTCATTGAAAGTGTCAAAACATCGGGCCATGAATCATCCCGAAAGAGAGAACTTTCCCCTGGAGAGACATCCCCAAAATGTCTCTAGAACTGGGTCCAGGTCTTTCCTTAGAACTCTCCCAGTAACACTTCCGATTTGTTTAGAATCACTATATCACTGACATATCTGTTATCTGAAAACAGATACATATATGTATCTTTTGCGACTTAGTCAATGTGGCAACATTCAGAATTTCAGTAAGGAAAAACAACACTCACACACCAAGAATCGGAAATAGTTGAGATCTGTAGGTCGGTCCTTGAGCAATGTTCTCTTCAAAGAAAGTTGATGCCCGTTGGATTTACCCCCCACTGGAGGACACTGACGACGACGACGACGAGTACATGCAACATCGACAGCCACATGCCAGGGACTCGCGCAAGAAGGAGGAGGAGGCGGACACACAGAGGGCTCCATCGGAGAGTACAAGACCAAACGGTGGTTCTACGAGTCAGGGAGACAGAATGACACAGACTTCGACGCAGGATGACCAGGATGACCAGGAACCGGATCAGTCGCGCAGGGCGGCGGTCGTCCAGAACACCAAGATGAGTCTCCTGTTCAATGACTTCTTTGCGATGCTCGAGAGCAGCCCCCAGCCGGAGGAGGCGTTCAACAGGGGCTCCAGGGAGTATCGATGCGCCTGGCAGTGGCTCAACAAACTGACCACCATGACGTGCCACACGGTGACCGACGGACGCCTCCGCAACGCCTACATGAGTAGACTGAGTGTGTGCCTTAATCAGAGGCGCCTCGACGAGATATTTCAGCAGACGCCCCCCAAGCAGCTCAAGTGGACGGACCTTTCGGAGACCTCGAATCAGGCATCGGTCTCGGTGCAGGAGAGCGTCGCGAACTCTGCTGCGGTGTTGCAACCGTCTGTCTCGATGGCGGGACCACAGCGATCGTTTGAGCCGCCTAGGGAGCGGACAATGGAATCGAGACGTCCTCGGGGCTTTGGCCAACAGCCACGGGAAATGATGATGGCTGGACTTCAGCGATTCATGGAAGAACCCCAGAGATTCCAACAACAAGATCAAGAATACCAGGAACATCAACAGTTCCGGCCACAGCCTAAATTTCAGCGTTTCCTGGAACAGACGGAATCGCTCAACGAACCCTCAGTCTACTCGTTTCCGGCCCAGGTGGGGCGTCAGACGGGCCCCCACAACACACCCCAAAAAGTACAATTCGATGCCTTCGGGGCTCCGCCTCGCTTCATCGCGGGCGACGTAGAGGAAGAAGAGCTCTTCCCATCCGCAGTGGGAGGAGAGAGTGTTCCCCCTCCGGCTTCTGCAACGCCCAAACGCTCGATTCTGAAGCGGAGATGCATCCCCGGAGAGGCCAGCCAGGAGTGTCCAGCACCTCTAATGGGCGGAGTATCCTTCATTGACACACCACCGTACTCTGTTGATCGAATTCGCCATGCAAGTCCTTCACAATCCCATGAAGTGGGAATGGAATTCCCAAGGAGTTCATCATCTTATAAAACGGCATCGAATAAGTCGAATATGGACGTCAAATCAAGTCCCAGAGAGGGGAGGAAGGGAGAGGAAATCGAGGCCTTTCAGCTGGAGCAGGGTATTAGGGGATCAATCCAGGAGCAACATCAGCAGAAGACCCGTGGCACCCAGATGGATCGATGGTCCCCCGAAAGCTCCGACGTGACATCCGAGGAGACCTCCGCTGAGGTTCCCCGCGAGGACGCCGAAGCAACTCTACAGCGCAATCGGCGTCGCGACATGACCATCCTTATGCACAGCATTCGTCGCGAGCTTCGGGGCGAAGCATCCGAGGGGGAAAACGTCTATTTGGAGGGGGAGATACGGCGCTACAGTCTGTTTGCCAGCCAATACCGATGCCACCAGTCCGAGTACAAGAGGAACATGCTCGGAGGGGATCCCAGGGCGCAGAGAAAGTATCTGTTGCTCAATATGAAAAAGGATTTGACCAAACTGATGTCCACTTGAGGGAGCGAGAGAGAAACAGATTTGCAGAGTTGCAGATTCTTCACAGATTTCAAATTCAAATAAAAGTTACTATATTCTGTATCCAAGGGGTTTTATAAGGGAGATGCACATCTCGGGTCATGCACATGGCATGCAATGTGTTCTTTGGATTTTTGGGCATTCAGTGCTGCGTCATGCACACAACATGCAATTGGTTGTTTGTATTTGTGTTGCGGATGGGCGAACGAGTCATGTGGCAAGCATTTAATGAGAAACACCTTCTGACGGACATTATTTCTGTTTTCTCTTTGCAGGTCGCAAATCTGTGGATGAATCAACAACGGCCGCCTCGCAGCAGCAGCAGCAACATTCCAGCAACAGCCCGGCCACCATCATTGGCGGCAGCAACTCCTCTTCGCCCCAGCGTGTGGCCAACAAGCGGAGCAGCATCATCCTCCAAATGCCAGCCGCTGGTCTCGGACAGCGTCCCCCCAGCATCATCTCGACGGCCAGCAACCAGGATGAGGGGGAACTGAAGGCCAAGGGACACCAGGGCGAGTCACTCGACGAGCAGCAGCAGCCCCACAGCCTGCACTACGTGGATGTGGGCTATCGCCTCAATCCCGATGGCAGCGAGACTCGAGAGGTCTACGGATCCGAGGCAGAGCTCTATGACACGGCAAAGGTCACCGATATGCAGCGGAAGTTCCATGGCGCCAATGGTTTCGCCCAGGAGACGAGCACCGTCTATGCGATCATCAAGACCGATCTCCAAGAGGGGACGCCAGCGGCACCGCCACGCGGCCTGCTGCAGTCTCCGTCTGCGGATGGCTCTCCGTTGCATCGCGTGGCGTACAACTCGCCGCCAGTGGGCGTGGTGTCGCCCATAAGACGGAGGAACAACCAGGAGCACAGCGGCGGAGGGGGAGGCAGTGCCAAGTCGACGCCTCCCATTTCCCCCGCTCGCACAGCACTGGTCAAGGGGATAGCCCCCATAGCCTCCATCGATGCGCACGAAGAGGAGGAAGAACTGGATCTCGACGAAGACGAGGAGGAAGAGGAGGAGGATGAGCACCTGACCGTTGAGTATGTGGAGGTTAGGGAGATGCACAAGCAGCAGCAGCAGGATGAGGAGGAGGAGGCACCCGTTCTGCCCGAGCGACGGGCACCCGCCCAGGGCAATGGCATTTCCCTGGAGATGCACGAGGACCTGGAGTACGCGGACACCAGTGCCGGCGAGGATGAGGAGGATATACTCAATCACTTGGGAATGATTCCCGGCAACGATAGCCTCGATAGTGTCGAGCTGATGGACGATGTGGTCGATGAGGTGATCAAAGTGCATGTCAATCACAGTGTGGCCACAGCCATTCCTCCCTCTCTGATGGGTGGTGGTTCTTCCTCTGCTGCTGCTGCTCCTCCTGTGCCACCTGCTGCAGCCATTCCCCGAGAGGATAGCCTGCCCGATGACATGACCGCCGCCGAGGCCGAGCGATTGTTGAGCTCAAGGTGAGTCCTGGCTGACCAGCTTCCTTGTGTACCTCTGTGTAGCTCTGTGTTTTCCCGTAGTTAAATCTTAAGCATGATTTTCTTTGTTGTTAAGTGAAACCTTGAGCATGAATCCCTAAGATGGGATTGCTTTTCTTTTAGTTAGATCTTAAGTTTAATACCATTTTCAGTACAACCTAAGAATGCCAAATAGTGCGTCCGTGTAAGACCTTTTCCTATGAACTTCATGAACTGCAAATATTTACTTGCTCCTCTTCTGTTTTCTGTAGATATTGGACTCCCCCCTCACTCTTTTTTTGGGCGGCCACCACCCAACCACAGCCCATAGACATCTATCTCCGCTCTATTCATCAACAGAGCTCTCCCACCTTTCAGCAGCATGCAGCATGCCTCACTTTTGTTGTAATTGTAAGCTAATCTGTCGCTTGTCGGGAGGATGCTAGGCTGCAGCCCCGGAAGTTGTACCTGACTCAAAGGAAACTCCTCGGAGCAAGGGGTCGAGAGGGAGCGAAAGGCGGGGGCTGGGGGCTGAAGCTGGTTGGCCGGCACTTTAAGCTGCTGCCAAAAACTGACTCAAACTTTCCTCAATTGCTTGTTGCAACTTTTGTGGCGCATTCGAACAATGAATCCCTGCCCTGTAGCCACTACTGGCCACCCTTTTCTGCAACCCCCAGTTGCTACGATTACGCCGTACATCAATTTGTTTAATGACGTGTTGTGTGGCAGTGCCTCCCCCCTCCCCTCCAGCCATGCTAATCGAAACCTCTACGACTCCGACGGCTCCTGGCTGCACTCTCTCCTGGTTTTGGGTCTCTTTGCCACCTTTGAACCCCTATCTATCCCATAGCCTATGGCCCTATCTATCAGTGGATACTATCCCCAGATCCCAGGTGCAGATGCAGTTGCAGTTGCAGGTGTCTACTGCTGCTGTTGCTGCTGGTTGGTGCTGCAGGTTCAAAGGTTCAGAAGGTCCAGGGTGGCCCAGGGGTGGGGGTTGGGATTGGGGCACTGCTTTAAGTCGATTTATGCCTCAGTTTGTGCAGAAAGAAGCGTGCATTGACTTGCCATTGATTTATTGTGCGGCAAAACCCCAAACCGCACACCCCAAACCACGTGCCACACACCCCCACCCCCTCTTGTACTCTTTTCTATGTATTAAAATGCAATTTTCAAACGATTTTCCACCTGGAATATATTCGACTTTTACCTGGAACACTTGGGGTCGGTCGCCTCTCACCCTGAAACTAGTTTCCCTTTTTCCTGGAACTATTTCTTTCGTTTAATCGTTATATCGTATATCGCTTATGTACTACCCAAATACATGGGTATTTCAGCACATTTCGACTCATTTTCCTTGGTCTTTCGGAGGGCAATTTATCATGAACATATTACCGGGGAATTACCAACCCCCCGGTATGCCCCTTGGTGCCCCTTGTCTGCCTTTCTGCGAGGTATTTTTCAAACCGTTTCGCACGCAAATAACCAATTTCGTTGGAGTCGCGGAAAAGAACTTACTTAACCCTCGGACCAATACATATACATATATATATGTACATATGTTGGTGTCGCCTGTCGTCTATATATACATAAATATGTATGTACATATGTGTTTGTGTGTGCTTCATACGTCAATTAGCGAAAGCATTTTGGCATTTTATTTATGATAGTTATCCGTTGTGGAGTCAACACAAGAAAACTCTCACTTTATGCGACTCAAATGAGGGATAATCCTGGCTCAGATATTGAAATAAACTCGCAGCTCAAAAGCAGGGACAAATCCTGAATTTATGCGACTCGAAATGGGGAAAAATTTGTGCTTTTAAGGACAGTTTCCCCCCCGACTCGAAATTTGGGAAAATCGCTGCCTCAAATCAGGGCAAACGCTGGCTTAAATCGACTCAAAAGAGTGGAAAACTCGACTTGATTCGAAAATCTGATGAAAGCCACACTGAGAACGACTCGGTTTGCTCTCACTTTTCGCACTCATTTCCCAAAAGCACCATTCGACTGTATCGCCTTCACTTTTCACTCATTTCCCCATAGAACTTTTCACTCGGTCTCGCTCTCTCTCTGGCGCTCTCTCTCTGTGTGCTGTGTTGTGCTGAGCGCTGAGTGTTGAGTGCTGAGTGCTGAGTGCGTGTTCGTGCCCCGTGTGCAGTGCAGTCTCGTCCTGCCCCAACATTCTGGTGTTGCAATCACGCGACTCGAATCACATGCTCGCTGCCCGTTCAGCCTGTCGCATGGCTCAAACCCAAACAGAAAACAGAAAAGCGAAAAGCGAAAAGCGAAAAGGAAAAGCCACTTTTCCATCGCAGAAAGTGCGCGCCAAACGCTGTGGCGCTGGAAATCCATTTACGAAAATAATGTGTGAGGAAAAGCGAGAAAAGCGGCGCAAAATCTCTCTGGCGGCATCGGAACATCGTTTTAATTAACATTTTCATCGTGCCGAGGCGGAAAAACTCCGTTTTTGCACGGAAATAAGTTTTAATTAAAATCAAGGAGAAGGAAAACTGCTGCTGCAGGTCCTTGCGCGGCGAAAAGTGCAAGGGATTCTTCCTCATTCAGACGGCAGGCAGGAGGACACAAGTGTCGCACCATTCCGTGTGGCAGGCATCATTCTTTTTGGTAGGTGCAAAAAAGAAATAATAAAATTATTATCAATATTTAATGTTCGTGAATGTGCCCCCCGCCCCCCCTTTCGTTTTCATTTGCGTGGAGGCGGAGGCGTGGGGGGTTTTCCTGTGTGTGTGTGTGTGTGTGTGTGTTTGCTGCTGATGACATTGCTCGTTTGCACATTTCCCTGCGATTGCGATTGCGAATGCGAATGATGATGAAAGGTGGTTATCCTTTTTCCACACACACACACACAGCAGATGGAAATGGAATTGGAGATGTGCAAATGTGGAGTCCTGCTCCTTATGGCCGCCATTATCAGTCCATTGAGAGTCCTGGCTGCTTGTTGGCCTTTAATTAGACAACTGTCCTGTCGGTATCCGGTATCCTATCCTATCGTTGCGTATCGGTGGCACGCACACACGAGCCTCGTTAGTGGGCCACAGTTTTAGTGGCCATGTCCTGCGGTTGTCTAGTGGGTGTCCTTTCTACATGTGGTATATTAATGGATTCTGTCTCTCTCTCTCCCGTCTCTCCCCATCTGCTTAGCTGTTTAACTGCTTAGATGATGATTTGTTTGCTTCAGACTCACTCGTTCGGATTTTGAGATTGCGAAATGGCTGTCCTTGCCTCCTAGGCTCCTTGCCTCCTTGGCTTTTATGGTTTTGGGTTTTGGGTAGTGGGTGGCTGATATTGCATTGCATTTTGTGGCCTGTTTGCGGTTGCAAGCAGCAAAGCAGCCAACAGCCAGCAGCCAGCAGCCATGGCAACAAATTCCTATTACGATTAGAGGTTAATCGCAATTAATTGGATTGCAGTTCTGTTCCTCTCTGTCTGTCTCTCCCTGTCTCTCTCTCTCTGTCACTCTCTCTGTGTCTCTCTCGCTTTCTTCATTATTTTAACGAGTTTTTCTTTGCTTTGGCTTTCCATTAACTCATTTAGTTTTGTAGTTTATTCAAATTACATTTCCGTCGTCTGGTAATTTGAAGCGCAAATCGGGGGACACAAAAAAAGAACCAACAAACAGAATCTCAACCGCCGTCACCAGGACCTCCTTCTCTCTCCCGCTCTCTCTCTCTCTCTCTCTCTCTCTCTCTCTCTCTCTGTCTCTCCTTCATTATGGTCGACATCGTGGCAGACATGGCAGACCGACCGAAAAGCTTCAACGGGGCGACGACAAGTGCTAATCGCTCATTTGGCATTCAATATGCTGACACCCTGAGCACGGCTCCTTCTCCTCCCCTCCCCCTGGCTGTCCCCCTGGCTGTCCCCCTCTCTGCACTCTCCTTCATGAGTTTTTTGGTATGGCTTTTTTAGGGGCTAAGAGAAATGCAATGCATTTCAGTCAAGTTTGCTTTTAGTCTTCGTTGCGCTTTTAAGCTTATTTAAATTGCGGCAACGACAGAGGAGGCAGAGGAGGAGGAGAAGGAGAAGGGGGGGAGAAGGGTGGCTAGGGGTAAAAAGGAATGTTTTGGTGGTGGGGGGGAATAGTGGCGTCTGTAAGTGCATTGTGGAAGTGGTTTCTGTGCTTAGTTTAATTGTACATCCACTCTGATGACTACGACTACGAGTACGAGTATCTTCTCTCTCTCTCTCTCTCTCTCTCTCTCTCCCCCTCTGTCTCTGTCTCGTTTCAATGAGTGAATCCCTAGGTGTATTTCTCTGTCTTTTTCTATGACTATTTGTCTGTTTCTTCTGTGGAAAAGTCGAATTTCCAACAGGAAATGAAATAATTCGAGATCAGGAAAGTCAGAGAATAGGCAGGAATGAAAGGCAATCGTACAGATGACAGATGAGAGAGGAAACGCCTATCAAAGGTTTAAGAGATTAGAGTTCTATTAGAAAACATGAGGACTTGGTAATGGCTGCTATCCCATAGATTGTTAGATACATTTGAAAGAAGATTTCTAAAAAGTAAACATACATATGGATATGGATTGAAGGAAAGCCACGAATGAACATACATATATAGATGGATAGATATACAGATGGATAGATATATAGATGGATAGATATATAGATGGATAGATATATAGATGGATAGATATATAGATGGATAGATATATAGATGGATAGATAGAATGATATGCAGATACAACATAAGATAAGATAGAAAATCAGTTTTGATTGATAAAAAGCGAGCTACCTTAAAGATCATAAAAAGTTACAGATCTCTGGGAGAACAAGTCTGAGAAATGGATAGATAGAATAGATAGATCATGGATAGATACAATATACTGGATCTAGATACGCTGAAACTACTTTTCAAGTGGAGTGGATGGAAGCGCAGAATCATTTTGAATCCAAAAATGGTGATAAGTTGGGGGAGTTTTATTTCCCTGTGCAAAATGAAAATATTCATCGCCCTGCCTTCCGCCCTTCCAAAAAAAGGGGCACAAATTTCCATGATTATTGCTTGTACGAGTAGATGGTAGATGGTGCCTCCCGGCTTCCCCTAATTCACGTAATTCGAGAGGGGTTCAAATGCGATTTAATCACGTGGTCACCCCTCTCGAGGGGCGGCTCTTTTTTTGGCCCTGGAACTGGAACTGGAAGAACTGAATAGTAATTTGCCTGCCGCCTGCCTCCTGCCTGCCTGCCGATGAGAGAAAAGTGCAAGTCCTGTGTTGACTAATTGAAAAACTTGCACTCCAACAGCAGACACTGGCATTCGGAGGAGTCCAAGGAGTCGAAGGGGTGTGGGGTGGGGCTTTGGGGTGGTCGTTACGCCTCTGGGGGCCTCTGCTTTCACTTGAGTTTGAGTTGGAATGGAAATGCAAATTGAAATTCATTTGCAGGACGAAAGAAAGACTGCCGAAGGCAGCCAGGCAAAGTCCAGGCAGGGGGGAAATCACACACATAGCAAGTGGCAATTGCCTAACACTCTCTCCGGCCTCTGCCTCTGCCTCTACCCCTCCTTCTCTCTCGCTTTCCCTCTCTACTGGTCTGTCCGTCTCTCTCTTTGAATTGCGGGTTAGAATTTGCATAAATTGCAGCAGCAGCAGGACAGGACAGGACACTGGATGATGTCCTTGTTGTCCTTGGCCAAAAGTCGCCACCAAAAAAGAGCGCAAGTGGGAGTGGGGGTGGGAGTGGGAACGATGTCCAAAAGATGGTCGAGGCGAGCCCTCATTTATCTTTCAGGGCCCCCCCCCCCCCCCCCCTGCCACCCCAAAAAGTTTCGAGGCTCAACAGGAGCCGAAAAAAGAGGGGGGTTTTTTTTTGGCAGCCTTCCAGCTGTCCCCAAAACGTTTGTCCTTGACACGAGGCTTGGTCTCCCATTTGAATGCGTTGCACCAGAGTGTGGCAGAAGAGGCAGGCAGGAGTTGCTGTCGCTGCCGCCTGACGTTTTCTGGCCAATTTGCGGGTCAATTGTGGGACAGTTTGTTCGGCATTTGGCCTGTGTAATTGCCCAGAGTAGCTCTCCCTGTATCTCTCTCTCTCTCTCTCCCGCTCTCTCCCGCTCTCTCTCTTATCTAGAAGGACTGCCTAGTGGGCTGCCTGAAAAGAGGCGACTCGCTCTTTTGTGTGAAAGCCTTTCAGCCGGAGGAGCAGGAGCAGAGGCAGAGCCAGAGCCAGAGCCAGCTGCAGTGATTGCAGGATTAACTCTCCTTAGCCGCGAGTGCGATGGCTGCTGCTGACTTTTGCCTTATTTATGTTTTCTTTTTTTTTTTTTGCTTTTTGGATGACTCTTGCCGCTGGACATTTTCCCAGTTAACTTGGCCTTTTCCGCTGGCCTCTTTTTGCTCTCTGGAAACGTTGCCGTTTTCCTTTTGGAACTTTTTGAAACATATTTTTGCTATTCACACTTTCTCAGTATTTTGTTTTGTTTTGTTTCTTCAATTTTCTTCACATTTTTACTCGACTATTTTCATTTCGGTTTTCCTTAGATTTTCCTTCCATTTTCATCCATTTAATTTTTCCAGCATTTTTTGTTCATTTTTGTTCGGGGATTCAGGGGATTGAGATTGGGTTTGGGTTAGGGATGGAGCGGGGGATGGGGGATGGGGGGTGGCGATTTTTGGTTAGTTTTGAACTGAACTTTTGCCTTTGACTGCATTTAAAAATAAAAAGTTTTTAGCGCGAATAATTCTTCTTTTCGCTTTTACGAGTATTTGTTGCCTCGCCCCTCGTCCGCTCTGGTAGCTGTGGGTGGGGTCAGAGGTTGTGGCAGCGTTGTAATCTTATTTGTGTGCTTGGCTTATCGCACGCCCTGTCCTGCCACGCCACGCCATGAGCCGTCCTCTTTCTGGTACTGTTTCTGCTTTTGGCCCTCTCAATTGCAACAACAAAAAAAGTGGCAAAAAATGGTGGGGGGGGGGGGGGGGCGGAAGTGCGCTGCAAGTGCAACCAGCAAAAGTTTTTGAAGGCAACTTTGGAAATGGAGCACGAATGACGCTTTGGCCCATTTGTTGGTATTTATTTCAATAGTTCTTGAGATACACTAACAGCCCGAAATGTGTGGCAACCTAATCGTATGGACTATTTGATGGGGCGTGCCACACCGACGCGCCCAGCGAGCGAGAGTGAGAGGGACAAATGGATGAAGGGTATTTGCCACATCGGTGTGCCAAAGGACAATGGAGTAGTGCCATTCCTTCTCCCATTACTGGCATTCAGCGATTCTTTCAACGCGCTTCGGGGTCCACTAATGCTACGCCCGCCTGTGCAACAGCAAATGGGGCACACACACACACACACATACACCTTTAGCACTTTCATTTGTGTGTTCGTTCGTTCGTTCGTTCGTTCGGTGTTGACGATGATGTTGGGGCTTTCTGTTTACGCAATGGCATGGGGCATGGGGCATGGTTTGTGAGGCAAATACTTGAATTTATAGTTGCATTGAAGTTTTTGCTAATTCAAAAGATAAAGATGAAAGTGGGATACAAGATAAAGATACTTTTTATGTATGTAGGTAGGTGGTAGGCGTGGGAAGGTGAAGATAAACAGCGAATAGCAAGGGGAGTGCAGCATGGAGTGGCAGCATCTATGTATCTATCTGTCTGTCTGTCTACAGTACCTGCCGCAACACCTGCCACCTGCTGTGTGAGAAAGTACTTGGCAGCGTCGTCACACGTTGATTGCCTGGCAAATGGGAAATAGGATGAAATGCGAAAGGGATCCACTCCTCTCCTCTCCTCTCTCCTCTGTACTCCACTCCTCTCCTCCCTCCTCTCTACTCCACTCTTCTCTCTCTTTCTCTCTCTGCAGTTCATGAACAAGTTTTTGCATTTTAGATGCCAGTTATGGAGGGTGGGGCGTGGGTTGTGTGGGCTTTTTATTGTTGCCCCCGAAATTGTATTTGAAACTGTTACCAGTTTTTACCAGAAATAGTTTTGAATGGGCTTGGAGTGTGCTTTGAATGGGGCTGGAGAAACTGCGAATGGGAATGGCTCCTCCGGTTGCTGCCACTTTTGTTCTCCCTCTCTCTCTCTCTCTCTCCGTTTGCTCAGGCATTTAATTACCCCAATTTCCCCATCATAATCTCTGCTTGCTATTTTTCTGGGGTGGCTCGAGGAGATGATTGTTTGAAAAAGAGTTTATCATCGGTTGATGGGTGGGTGGGTGTATGCTGTTTGCTGTGTTCTGCCCTCTGCACCACCCAACCACCCAGCCACCGTGCCACACACTGTTGTGTCACTTGAATCGAATGAGTTTTCAATTGAACATTGCTCATACGCAATGCTGCACCCCTCTCTCTCTCTCTCTCTCTCTCTGTCATCTTCATCACATTGTTGTTTCAGTTTTCTTGTTCAGATGCGGGCCACCGCATCTCTCACGCACAGGCACACGCACAGGCACACGCACAGGCAAGAGGAGCACATGCACCCCTACAACCCACCCCTACAAGCCACCCACCCATTCCCTGAAATATAATTTTGTTGCCAAGTTGTCATTTCGTAACATTGTCAATGCTGGCTACCCCGCCAGCCCCGCCCCGCCCCATCAATACGTCCCCCTACACCCCTACCCCCCACCACTCCTTTGTCCTTTCTGATTTGTGATACCCTGTACATATTTCTGTATCAATAGTGGAGATTTCATTGCGGGATAAGGGAGGGAGAGCATGAAGCAACTTTTGTGATTCTAACACCCATTTCTGGGACCTATTCGGGAGAAAAAACTCTTCGTTGATCCCACAAGTGAATGCCTATTGGGAACGACGCTTGGCAGAACTGGGAATACATAATTCTATAGATAGAGTAGAAATCTTTTGCAGACTTTGTCGCTAATTCAAATACCGAAATTCATCAGAATCCGTAAAGATTGATCCCGATTTTCGTTTGTATAGCTGTGGGACTAGTGTAAATGTTGCCAAATTGATTCTTGGCTTACAGGGTATCTGCAGAGTCGGGTAATATCCTGCCATCGGGATGCGTTGCCACTTTTTCTCGTCGCATACTTTGGTGCGCACGCAGTAAATATTGTTTTCATGCTTGATTGTTGTTTCTGCCTCACGATTCTCGATTCTGGATTCTCGATTCAGGATTCTCGATTCACGATTCCCGATTTGGATTTTCCACTGAGAAAATGTTGCTGTTGCCACCAGCAGGCGGCAGGCGGCAGGCAGCAGGCAGCAGGATAGTTGAATGCTGAATGCTGCTGTTGTTCCGTTCTCGTACTCGTACGTGTCTGACATGATAAAATTGTATTTTCAATTTTCATTGTTTTCGTTCGCCCCCGCCCTCGTCCCCGCCCCCTCTCTCTCCCTCTCTCTCACTCTTTGGAATTTTGTGCATTCAAATTTCCATGGGTTGCATATGATTACGAGATGCCTTGAAAATTGTAAAATTGTGGCAATTTTAAGCAGATAAACCATAAATACAAATGTAGGTATGTAGCGGATGCCCTGCTCCTAATCCTGCTGCTCCTGCTGCTGCTCTGGCAAGTGCATTATCATCGTCATGTTTCACCTTGACTTGGTTCCACGCTTAAAACCAGGCCAAAACTTTTGCCACACACACACACAGCAGACACAGCAAGCAGGCAGAGACTCTCCACTCCACTCCACTCCACTCGACTCGACTCGAGTCGACTCCCCGAGAATGATAGACCATCCGGGTGTGTTCCCCCAATTTAAACCAAGCGAAAGAGCTATTAATAAACCGAAAGCTAAAGCTCTGCCCTGCCCCGCCCCGCCCTGCCCTGCCCTGCCTCACGAATGACTAAACATAAATTCTGTTAAATTTATCACAAAACACAATGATGGAAGGACATTGTCGTGGACGTAGGATACATGACGTCATTGTGTGGGGCCAGGGCCACCAAGCGAAAACTCACTCAAAGAGCGAGCGAGCACGCGAGAGAGAGAGAGAGAGTGTGCTACTCTTGAGTGAGTTTTTCAGAGACACAGAGAGGGAGAGAGAAAGAGAGTGAGTGAGTGAGTGAGTGAGTGGGAGCTCTTTTTTTGTTGTTGTGGGACAAGGCTTTGGCATTGTGGTTTCCTTATGGCTGTTGTTATTTAAATTAATTAAAAATGTATGACGAAACAATAAGCAGACTGACCTTGTTTTTTGTTGTCCACACACACACACACAGACACGAAAACGCACAATCGGACCCCTCACCCCTTAGACAAAGCCACAGGGGCCTGCCACATCTGGGCAAATATTACCCTACTATTATATGTGGGCCGCTTTATGGCATTTCCATATGCCCATGGACTTTGATGGTTGGGGCTTGCTTCGGGGAAGAACCTTTGAACTTTGCTGGCTTTTCGGGGAGCGAAAAGGGGAAGAAGGCACTTGGGGAGGTGCCAAGTAAATAGTGCCATTATCTAGCCATAATTCCAAGAAGCAGGCAATGGCTGTGGCAGGGTATCTTTCGGTACTATGATTAGTCCACAGACTTTGAGTTTGTCCCTTTTTCCTGTATTTTGTGATCCCCATTGGTGGCTAGAAGGAAGAAGTAGAAGTAGGACTACTAGAAGGAAGAAGTAGGAAGGAAGAAGTAGGAGTAGGACTACTTCCTCCTTCTCTCATAGATATGTTCTCTCTCTATGTGCCCAAATAAAGGGTATCTTAGAAATCTTTGTTTTATGTGCATTTCCTTGACTTCAATCACGTTCTTTTTTCTTGTTTGCTCTTGCTCCAATAAATAGGCAACGAAAAGAAAGCGTTGGAGTGTGCCTTTCCACCCACTCCCCCACAGAACAGAACAGCAACACCCCCTCTGGCCTGGCCTGGCGCACTGCTGCATAATTGCATTTGTCTCTCAAACACATTTTCCCCAAAACACTTTTCCTCGGCATATTTTCCGCGTATGTTGCTGTTGTATTTAAATATCGTTAAAGTTGATGCCCATTCGAAGCGGGTGGCTGTTGTTGTTGTTGTTGCTTTGTCGCTTTGTTGCCCCCCTTCTTTCGCTCTCCCCCTCCCCCTTTTTTCCCTCATAATTATTTTTTTTCGCTGTTTTACCAAACGAAACTTTGTCATCGCTGACGGTTTTCTCACGTCACCCGCTGCGTATGCGTAATATTTTGTTATGCATGCAACTGCGGGACCCCCCGAGGGCCGCAGCAGGTGTGTCTCGGGTGTGTGGCATGCCGCGCTGTGGCCTGCAGGCAGAGAGTAGGAGTAGGTATGCCCCACATTTTCCTAGCAATTAAAAAAAGGGTCCGTGTTATTTTTATTTTAATTATAAAACTATAACTTTATGCTAATTGTTTTTGCTAGAGAGGGAAAGAGAGAGAAAGAGTTTTGAATTGCTGCGGGGATCAGCGTCTAAGTGGAGGTGACCTCTGCCTCCCATCTCCTCTCCATAAGCCGCTTAGAGGGCTTTCTCTCTCTCTCTCTCCCTCTCGCTCTACCACACATAAGTTTGGCCAATTTTCCGTCAATTTTCAATGGGTTTTCCCCTTTTGTTGTTGTTGTTTTGCTGCTCTTTCGAGTGGCGAGCGGTTTCGAGTGAAAATCTATAGAGATTTGCCATTGCGAAATCGCTTGCTAATTATTTAATTGGATTTTATGGGCGATCCCCGTCGAGAGGATTGTCGACGGGGATTATAGAAATAAACCAATTGATTTTCAATGAATCCCCGCGGCGGATGTTTAGGATTCCAGAGTTACCAATAAAAAAAGGAAAAAAGAAAAGCTAATTATTACGCCGTATTCTCGCGCGGCACGGACTGGCAGAGCCCGTGTGAAAATGAATGCCAATTGTAATTGCAATTATATAAATGGGCGCTGCTGCTGGGAAAACTCATTTAAATGCATGGCACAGGCACACCTGAAGGAGAGGGAGGCGGGGAGGAGCAGGGTGCGACACTCTTTGGGCCTTCCAACTGCTGTTTGCTGCTGCCTGCCTGACTGGCTGCCTGTCTGCCACTTGGCTCTCATTATCAACAACATAATCAACCACTTGCAACACAACCAAGTCGCTGTCCTTTCTGATACACTTTTTGCAGGAAAAGCACCACGATTTTCAGTGGAAGTTTGCCAAAGCTGAGGACAAACGTGTGTGAAAAATATCTGTGAGAGTTTCAAGGAAGTGAACTGCTATTTATAATACATATATATTTCCTATGAAGGATATATACATACATATATGGGATACAACCAAAGACAATGAGAGATCAGACTCTTGTCAAAATTGGACCTAAAGTGAAAGTAGAAATCATATATTTTCCATATGAATGATCCTTCTTGCTCTAGCTCTCTCTCTCTCTCTCTCTTTATCTTTGTAAGAGTATTTCAATGATTAGCAATGTTGTCGCTGGTCTTCTCTTCTCTCGCTTCTGTCGCTGGCAACTGTTGGCAGTAATTAACAAACACATTGCTCTGCTAGAGACACAGAGAGACAAGGGGTGGAGAGAGAGAGGTGCGGGTATCCCTGTATACCGTATACTGTGTACTGTATACTGTATATCCTTGCACCTTCCACGTGACGTCACGCACAAGTGAGAGTGACAAAACACTTAAACGTTAAATGCACCCAAAAGCTAACTCTGACAACTGTCTGCCACTGCCACTGCTGTTGGTGTCCATGTTCGCTCTCCCTCGCTCTCTCACTGCCACCGACTGGTGGTGTCCTCTGTCTTGTTCCACTGCCTCCTATGATATCCTCTTTTTCGCTTCTGTCACTGGGGCTCTACGTGTATTCCTGCCCCGCTGTGTGATGCTCAGCTTTCGGTCCTGTTCTGTTCCGTTCATTCCGATGTCATTGCGTGTGCAACGCGGCGTATGGGACATAACTTTTGCACCCTACTCTCTCCACACACACACACACACATGCCTGCCTGCCCCATGCTCCGCCTCCTGGTACGTGCTCGTGTAAGCGTGCATGTTTAATTTGGCATCGCATACTCCTCTCCTCTGCTGCTCTGCTGCTCTGCCGCTCTGCTGCTCTGCTGCTGTGTGGCTCTGACTGCATTTTACCTGCTCACAGATTTTATTACACCTGCGATTAAGTCACGGGGACGATATGTAAGCGACAACAGATGTGGCACTGCAGATTGCAGCGTGCAACGCACACACTCACACACTTACATAGTCGTAGTTTGATCTCTGGAAAATGAGATTCGAGTTCAAACAATGCCACAAAATGAAGCTTCAACTGAGGTTCATAATGAGATCAAACCTCTAGCTGAACGATCATACAACATCAAAAGTTGGAAAGGAATCTCCCTGTCAGTGGACCTGTTAGATCTGTCAAATGTTCCCCTATTAAAGTGGGACATTTTTTTGATTGCATATATTGCAGGGGTGGGGGTGGGCGGTGGGTGGATTTACCGCCAAAGATGGTTGCAAATGAATGCCGAAACTAGTCCGCAAATTGAAACCGTAAACCGAACTCGAATTGGAAATCATTTTGCGCACTCCCCTCCCCCTACTGCAACTCCCACTCCCACTCCCACTCCTGTTGGAGAGTGTAAATTAAAACTGCATTACATTTTAATTGCACTTTGCACTTGCAACTCTTGTCGATGCGACGCCTTCTTTCCGCCGTTGCTGCTGCCGCTGGCTCTGCCACTTAATTACTGTTATTAAATATGCACTTTTATTTTATTCACACGCGCATTTGGCATTCAAGTTGATAAATCTTTAAGCGTATGCATATTTACTTTACATTTATAAACTTTAATTCGTATTATTGTTACTATTATTTATCATTATTATTATTACCTCATCCTCATTTATTTCATTCTCTCTCTCTCTCTGTTTATCTCTCTCCTTTGTCACCTGTTTTATTTCCATTTATTTATTTGAATTTTTGCCTGTTTTTCTTTCCATTTACTTATTGTTACATTTGCATTGTTATTGTTATGCCGTAATCGTCCTGTGCCTGTGCCTGTGTCTCACGTCCTGTGTTCTGTCCTGCGTAGCATTTTGGAAAGCAAAATCAGGTTGGTCCTTAGATCCTTCTTGTATCTTGTATCCCTGTAGCCTCTCTAGACTTGCCCCCGCAAAGAAAACTTATGCTAAAACCATTTCAATTTGCTCCTCTCTTTTGTTGTTGGGTCGCGCAGACAACAGTCGCTGCTGTCCGACGAGCAGGCAAAGGAAGTCGAACAAATACTCAACGCTGCTGCCCCCAGTGTGGGTGTGGCCGTTGCTGCCGTTGTTGCCACAGCAACATCTCCGACCAGCATCAAGAATCTCATCGAGGAACCATTGCAATCAGTAGCCAACGGGGAACAGCAACAGGATATACAAATTGCAGCAGTCCCAGCGATTGTTGAAGAGGAGGAGCCGCCCTACGAGGAGGAGGAGGAGCAACAGCAACCCCGCTACCACCAGCAGGAGGAGGATGAGGAGGAGGAGCCCTACGAGGAATACGACGCCGATGCCAATGCCAATGGCGATGGGGAGGAGGACTCTGATGACGTTGAAGCCGTGGACATTGTCGGCTATGGCCAGGCCTCTGCTGCACTGAATGCCACCTTCATCAAGGCGGACAGCACAGAGACAGAGACCACAACCACCACACCGTCGACGGCCACCACAGCCACCACCGCCACTGCCAACACACGGCACGACAACGACGACGAGCCCGAGTGGCTAAGGGATGTGCTCGAGGCGCCCAAAAGGAGTCTAGAGAATCTATTAATCACCTCCGTGGGAACAGCAGCATCAGCGGCAGCAGCAGCAGATCTAGAGAACGGCTACAAACATTCCGATCTGAATCACACCTATGTGACGTCGGGCGGAGAGTCCCTGCACGAGTCGATTGTATCGGTGGAGTCGACCCAGTCGGACGCGACGCTCAATCAGACGACCACCATCGATGACAGCATCATCTCGAGCAAACACAACTCGACGTACTCCCTGGACCAAGCAGAACCTGCCACAAACTCAACCGTTCTGAGCACGGGCATAACAGAACTCGACGACAGCCAGTACTACATACCGGAATATCCTCCTGTGCGGAGCAAGGAGGTGCTCGTCGAAGCGGGCGTCCATTATTTCGAAGATGGCAACTTCTGGATGGAAGTTCCCGGTAAACTAACTCCTAGTTAGAGCTTCCCAAATGTTTTCTATTCTCATAATCGTTTTGCAGGTCTCCTAGACTTTGATGACGACGACTGCTCTTATCCGCCCATAACTGTGCGCAAGAATCCCAAAGTACGCTTCAGCTCTGGCCCCATCCATGTGTATTCCACATTCTCGGTGAACGACTACGATCGCAGGAATGAAGATGTTGACCCTGTGGCCGCTTCGGCCGAATATGAGCTGGAGAAGCGCGTGGAGAAGATGCATGTCTTCCCCGTGGAATTGATGAAAGGTCCCGAGGGTTTGGGTCTCAGCATAATTGGCATGGGCGTTGGCGCCGATGCGGGTCTTGAGAAATTGGGCATCTTTGTGAAAACTATCACCGATAACGGAGCGGCAGCCAGAGACGGCCGCATTCAGGTGAGGTTCTTGGCCTACGACTAAAAGAAGGTCTCCCTCCAGAGATGATTAGTTGACTAATTTTTGTCTCTCTCTCGCTTTGTTGTTTGCAGGTCAACGATCAGATTATTGAGGTGGACGGCAAGAGTCTTGTGGGCGTTACACAGGCATACGCCGCCTCTGTTCTACGGAATACTTCCGGTCTAGTCAAATTCCAAATTGGACGCGAACGCGATCCGGAAAACTCAGAGGTAGCACAGCTCATACGACTGAGTTTGCAGGCCGATCGCGAGAAAGAGGAGCGCTTAAAGCGGTAATTAGAGCTTGGATTGCCTCTCCCTATCTGCGTACGATTACTGAATATCCATAGCTCTTTGTTTTACAGCCAACAAGAGGAGTACCTTCGGCGCACACTCGACTACTCCGAGGACTCCACGCAGCCCGTCTCCGCGAATTCAAGTGTGTGCGAGGGGCCCTCGAGTCCCGTTCAAGTGGAGCATCCCATGGAGGTGGAGGCCACGCACTCGCAGGAGGTAGAGTCGCTCAAGCGGCTGCTACAGGAGGTAAGCCACATGAATGAGAGAGAGAGGGGGAGCGTGGCTCCCTCTCTCTGTCTCTCTCTATTACGGAAGAAGCCTTTGCTAAACTTGTGTTCTCTTTTTTCTCTCCTCCTTTTGCTGAATTTCAAAATTTTTGTGTGGGATATTGAAATGCAGCACAAAGCGGTAATTGGATTTGATACAAAATATCATTGATAACAAAATTTTAGATACAAACAACAAAATTGTAGAGCACATTTTTCCGATATATTTTGTTCCTTTTAGTTGTATTTTGTATGTTTTAGAGAAGATTATAGAACACATGTGTACATAGATGATACTCCATCTTATGGAATGAACTGTTTTGGGGATCACCAACGACGATCACAGCCTATGCTCCTCTTCTCTTTGTCTTCCTTCCACGAAAGTAGGCGTGTCTTACGAACAGTGCTCATTCTCATCTATGTTCTATAATCTTTAGATTTACTTTTAAAATTTGGGTATTATCATTAATTTTTAGTTAAATTGTAATCCTATGATTTCCATTTTGTATAATTTTTTAGAGCGAAATGGGTTGCCTGGTTAAAGAAGAGATTATACAGAATCTTAAACGAAAGGTTGGTTTTTGATTTCGTTAACCCTTTTGATTTCCATAAACCATCTCTCCATCTCTCATCCATTTGCACAATTACGTCGCTCCTTTGAATGAAACATTCCACTAATATGCCGATCATTCCTTCCTGCAGCTCGTGAAGCTCGAGACGACGGGCAATGAGAATGAGCTGCTGAGCGAGAGGCTGCGCCAGAGCGAGCGAGAGCTGGGCAACATCCGTAAGGAGGCCGCCAATCTGCAGAATATGCTGCAGCAGTCGCAGGGCCAGTACATGGCCCTCGACAAGAAATACAACAAGGCGAAGCGGCTGGTGCGGGAGTACCAGCAGCGGGAGCTGGACACGTGCCATCGCGAGGAGTTCTACCAGCAGCTGATGCGCGAGAACGACAACGAGTACAATGCTCTAGTGAAGAAGCTCAAGGATCGAGTGATCAATCTGGAGCACGAGCTGCAGGAGACGCAGCGGAAGGCTGGGTTCCCCGTGGGCCTGCCGTACGACAGTGCCACACTGAAGCTCACTCCGCAAATGATGCGCAAGGCACCGCCCAAGCCGCTCTTCCACAAGCTCGAAACGGAGCTGTCAGACACGGAGATCTCAGATCTGTCGCCGGATGGGGATGGCGTGAAGACGGCCACCGTGGAGCGCAAGGTCCCTGTCAAGGATGAGCTGGACGCTGCCGTGCCGCAGCACGAGCTGCTCGATAACTCTGTGAACAAGACGAAGATCGATCTGGGTGAGTCCTGATCCATGATTCTCCATTATCCTCTCACCTCTAATTTGTTTTTTGTGCCTTGAGGCTGCACCTTGGGCTGAAAGCATCTTTCATTATTCAATTCTATTCACACTCTATCACAGTATATTTTGCTCTCTTCTGTGCTGCTCTCTCATTGTCTCATTGTGTGCTAATTGTGGTTCTCTTTCCTTCCATTTTTCTCGCCTTCTTTTTATTGCTCTTTTTGGTTGCTCTACATACTCGTTCGCTTACTCTCTCTCTCTCTCTCTCTCGTTTCGATCTGTTGTTGCTATGTGTGCCGTCTCGTTATCGTTACCGATCTCTCGTTCTCGTTACCGTTACCGTACTCGTTATCGTTATCGTTCCTGTTTTGCTTATGTGTTTTCTATTCCGTTTTGTGTCGTTTATTCGCTCGCTCGTTGTAATTTTGTCTGACTGCCACGCCTACACGCTGCGCCCTCATTTTTTCAAAAAAAAAAAAAATGAAATAAATATAAAATTCAAAAACAAAATCAAATACAAAATCACAACAACAAATTCGCACTACGAAAACGAAAATCGGTATCTAAACAAAAGCCTCCCGTGGTGGTCTAGCGAATCGCCAGCTGCCATCAGCGAATGGAGCGAACGGCAACGGCAACAGCAACAGCGGCACTGCTGATCTCGGCCAGCTCTCGAATGGGAACCTGATGAAGCGCAGCCGCAGCAACAGCCGCAGCTCCGACTGCACCCTGGACGACACTGACGACGACGAGGTGGAGGATGAAGAGGAGGCAGAGGGCTCGGCCCTGAATCTGGCTGGAGCCATCACATCGTCTTCCCACGACACCACCATCACTAGTCTCTCCAACGGAAACTCTCATCTGCTGGCCAATGTCAACAATCTGCTGCAGCATCATCCGCCAGCCATGGCCACTGTGACGACGACAGCAGTCGGCTCGTCCAATGGCCATTTGGGCACCACCACAGCCATACTCCTCAACTCGACATCGTCCTCGTCCAGCTCCTCGAACCAATCGACGACGCGCGAGGCGCAGATCAATCAGCTGTACGCTCAAGTGCACAAGGATCCCAGCAAGCAGCAGCAACAGCAGCAGGCGATCGTCGCGAGTGTCCCAGTCTCGGGGAGCATTCCCAGCATCTTCAAGAATGCTCTGGGCTCTCCGGCGGACAATGGCGGCGGCCTAGGACTCAATGACTTCCATCGCGGCAGCATGACGACATTCGGCACGGGGCCCGCGAGCAGCAGCAGCAATCGTGATCTCAACAGCTCGTACGACTCGATACTGGGCTCCAACGACAAGCTCTCGGAGAACGAACCGGCGGAGAACTGGATGTATCCGAGTCGACGGCGGGTGGCGCCCAATGGAGGGAGCAAAGTGCCGCTCCCGGGGGCAAGCTTCACCGATCAGCTCAATCAGGCGTTGACCGATCGCGAGAGGTGGGTTTCAGATACACAAAAAAAACAACACACAAACAAACAACACACAAAATGTTGCACACAAAACTGTTATACTCGTGTGCTCGATTGCATTGCAGGCGGCTCGGCGATGGATCCTCGCGACATTCCAGCGACGATTACACGGAGATAAACAAGAGTCAGAGCGCATCATTGGCGGCCATCAACTGCAAGACGCTGATCAACGAGATCCGCCAGGCGGTGAACGAAGCACAGCCCAAAGGTATAACCCAAACTATAACCAAACAGAATAATCATCTGTGACTCCGAATCTAGTAACTTTAGCTAGAATCCGTAGACTCTCCAGAACTAACCCCCCAGTAGAAATCAATCCAATCAATCAATCCCAAGAAACGACAAGCGTACTCGTACTCCGTATCTCATGCCAATCATCTCATTTCATACACAGATCTGTTGTACATATTGTTAACTGTTTCTCAAAGCAAACTACTAATCGAAAGTTGTATTCTGTTGTGAACCATGCTATACGATACTATTATCCGAAAGTTATGAACCTGTTATACTTTAACCATTGCCTCGATCCTTCCCTACCCCCCATACATATACTATGTACTCACTAAATATCTCTAATCTCTGCGCTCTCTCTCTCTCTGTATCTGTGTATCTTTTGAATGTTCGTGTGCCTAACCACTGAAAAGTGCATTCGCATTCGCATTCGCATTCATATGCTCTGCGAAGCATCCACTAGAAAACATAACAAATTTGCGGTGCTACGATTCACTAACCCAGACTTTTCTCTATCTTTCTTTATCTAACCCCGACTCCTCTGTAAACTCCATTTAAAGTTAAACAAGTTGTTCCACAATCACTCTCCCCACCCGGCACAGTGCCCTGGCAACAGCAGCACCACCAGCAACAGCAGCAGCAGCTGCAACAGCAGCAGTCGCTGCAGCACCTACCACAATCGGCGCATGCCACTGGACCGCCCTCGCCCACCAGCATGTCTTCGGGCTGCTCCTCGCCGGGGTATTCCCCCAGCCGCACCCTCGATCTGTCCGGCTCCAGTTCCAGTTTCTCTGATCGCAAGGTGGCAGCCGCTGGCTACAATTACAAGGGTGGACCGGTTCACGAATGGACCAAAGATCAGGTAAGACTAAGATTCATACTCGGAGAAAAACATATGCCTTGCACGAGCTAATTCTTGATATCCTCTGGCAGGTGGGGCACTGGCTGATGGGCATCGAGCTGGAGCGGTATATACCCGTCTTTAAGGAGCACAATGTAGAGGGCGGGGCACTGCTCACCCTCGACTCGAAGGACTTCAAGACGCTGGGTGTGTGCGGCGATGACAAGCACAGGCTTAAGAAGCGCTTGAAGGATCTGAAGGCGAACATCGAGAAGGAGCGCAAGGACATGGAGCGAGAGCGTCGCGAGCGCGAGAAGGCCATACGCAAGGCCGAGAAGAAGCTGGCCAAAAAGAAGTAGTAGTTGAATTCTCTAGTTGTATAAGCATCAAAAAAGTAGCCAAAAACCAAAAGCATACGCAGTATATTTGTAGTCTATGCATACACACAACACACCCACAAAATACACGTATATATGATATGATATCCAACAGTTATACATATATACCTAAAAATATACGGATACGATAATATAATATTTTTTTTTTACAACACACATGCATACACATCTATTATACATACGTACTACATTTTAAACCTATCGAACCTAATGGAATTTAGTCGTAATTTATTCTAAAAGAAAAGGATATGCAAAGGAAAGCAGCCTAGAGTGGTGTGGAGTGGAGTGGAGTCGAGTGGAGTGTCAGGAGCGATAGGAGAGTAGCAGAACAGGCAAGCAACCCATTTCCCAAGGGTCCAACCACCAACCACCACAAAAATGCACTCGAACATCCTTCAGACGAGTTCCAAGAGATCACAACCAAAAGAAGAAGCTAAGAAGTAACACTAACTATAAAATGGCGTTGGACTGACTGATTTTTATGATTAATTTAAATATGAAAAGAAAAACAAAACAAAAAACAAAACGAATTCGTTTTTTAAAAGCCAACCAAAAACCAAAAAAGAACCATTTTTGAATTGAATGCAAACGAAATGCAAACAAGAGATAAGGAATTCGCTGAACAGACTTGAAACGAAACGTGGCATAACAGCCAGCTTCAAATAAAAGTACGATATATGTATGATTAATAATAATTATAGCTCCCATAAAATATACATACATACATTTAATAAAACTATTGTAATATCGTTTAAGTTATACAGTGTGTCTACATTTTTGTTTTGTTTTTTCATCAATACTATTATTCGACTCTAGAGTCTAGAGATATAGGCATACCTTCTATGTGTATGTGCATTATATTTGTCAAGACATCTATTGATCTATGTACTATGTGTATGTGTGTGCAACTATCTATATATCTGTATATCCAATCCCTAAAATTAATGCTAAAGTATTTTACTGTATGCTATGCCTGAAAGTCATTTAAGTACTTAAGTAGTGAAGAAGCTATCAAAAATGTGTATGTTTTGCCGTACAGAAAGTGGCCAGGCCAAACACGGAATGACTGACTGTTCTTCAAGTATAACAGCCACAAAACTGTTATACCGAAAGAGAGTCTCCAGTCTTGAGGGATGAGACCTACTTTCTGTGCAGTTGAAGCAGCCAAATCAATGCAAAATGTCCACCCCAAATGTTTGTTAAGCAGCCAAAAAAAAGAAAACAAAAAATTAAGGAAGACAACAGTTTCAAAAAAGAGCGATATCTATTCGTTAGCCTAGTAGTACCTATGTTTTGTGTGAGTGTGTGACTGTACCTATTTTCTTTTTGTTTTTTTTTTCATTTTTTTTTTTTGTAATTTTTATAAATATTTAAAGAGCGTTTAGTACTTGTATTTTGTATTTAACTTTTTGTGTAATTGTGTTATGTACGTAGTTTTATTTATGTTTTAATTTCGAAGTGTTGCAATAAATCTAGATACATATAGAGGTTAGCCGATCGCCTACATTTTCCTCAACTTCCACTCCCTCTAGGGTGTGCCCCAGCCCCTTTTCGATGGCCAGCCACAACCATTACAACTTTGATTTTATCGAGGAGAAACCAAAATTTAGCAACTAGTCTTTATTTTTGATTACACAATTAGCATATATAATACTTATCGAAATACGTATATAGTACGAATACTCACTTTCAATATCTCTCTCTCTCTCTCTCTCTCTCTCTATCAATCTGTCTCTCTATTTGACTTTTAAGACCCCGGCCGGGGCCAGGCGGGCGCCGCCTCCATGGAGGTGCCCCTTGGAAGCCCACGGCCGGCAGCGCATATTCACCGCATGTGCATTCACTCGTCTCGTCGCAAGTCCTTAATATAGCTTTTGAAAAGCTCGCCTCTAAACAGTGCCACCAAAGAAAAACCTAAAGAAAAATCAACCGTTATTAACTTACAACAAAAAAATAATACGAAAAAAATCATAAATAAATAATTATGAAATGAAATGAAATCGAATTCGAATTGTAGGCGCGGCACGACGCGTCGTGTTGTCAGCACTTCCGCTAATTACGGGGAACCCATACGAAAACGAAAACCAGTTCCCCGGGGGCGCACGCGTGCCACGCCGCAAAACGTATTAACAACAATATATAAATAAGTATATTGTTATTTTTTTGAGAATGTTTTTCAGTTAAAGTTTATTTTTGGGTAATTGTTTGTAAGAGTTTTTTACACCACAAAACAAAACCAAAATATATAATAATCAAACCAGTTGAAAATTCGTAAAGTTTAAACAATTAAAATGATAAAAAAAGAGTAATTTTTAGCTGATGCCTCGAAATTCTCAAAGAGTAGGGGCAGACAGTCGCATATAACACAAACGAAATGTAAAAAACACCTACAGAACACATTCGTGCCTTTTTCATTGCGAAAAACCGTCCCAAAACCAGAATTGCCGAACAGAGGACAGAATTTGCCAAATAAAAAAACATCCAGATAAATGGATGGGGTGCAGTGCCCGAAGACCCTGCCACCATTCCGGGCCCCATGCCCGTCGTCCTGTTGTCCTTTGTCACGAATACGTTGAAACATTTAAATGCCCCGCAAATGCCTTATTCAAGAAAATTATATTACCCATTAGATATTCAAGATTTATTCAGTTTTGCTTGTAGATTTCGAAACATTTTCTAAATATTATATGTATTTTTTTGTCTCTTCATTTGGTAAACATTTTTGCAAACAAAGTTATTCCGGTTGTGTGGCCTCGATGCATAGTGTGGGGGTCTCATCCAATGGGGGAGTCTGTCAATGGTGTTTCTATATATCGTTCAACCTTTTTCACAAGAATTTATTTTTCCAAACAAAATTTCATTGCATATATCTTTGGTTTGTTCTCTTCCCGATTCCCGAATCCTGAGTTTCTTTTGGTTTCTTACTCCTGAATTATCCCTACATACCTATACGTATAGTTTGTGTGCCTGAGACTATAGTAAGCGCTGCCATAATATTAAATCCGATCATATGTGCTATCGGAAATCAGCAAACCGTTCTAATGCATCTAATTATATTCCCAATTATTGTAAATGTTCATTTCGAAACAGCTTTCCACTAAACATCCTTGCAATTACCGCCACTATGAAATTCTTATTCAAGAAAACATTGCAATTAGCGAAAGTGAGGCGAACCGAATCGAATCGAATAGAATCGAAATGGAATTCGCAAAGAAAAATCATTACAAATCATGGAATACGGAATATAATAAATCACAAAAACAATGCTAATAAATATACTCCAAAATAAATCTAAATATGACGTGAAATACACATAGTTGTTTACTCTATCTTTAATCTGTTATCTGCCTGCGTAGCACATGAATAGGCACACGAAGTGGTCGGTTTCAAATGGGTTGTTGGTTGTGGTTTTTGGTTGTTTGTGATCTGATCAATGATGCCGCAAGCCAGGGAAAGATTCCAACTTTGGTGTTTGCTGTGTGCGCAGGTCAATATCTTTGAGATTTCCTGTTTTCCTATAGCTGCAGCATAAGATGCCACCAACAGATACAGATACAGCGAAATGAGCTACCTCTTGGAATCTTCCAGAGAAACATGAATGGAACATATTTTCATTGGAGTTTTGGTTTTTTCTTATCATCGTGGAATTTTCCACATCTCTTTCGTGGCCTGCATCTGCATCGTTTTGTGCAGAGGTCAACGTTTAAGTGTTTCCCAAAGTGTGTGTTGTTTTTCAGAGAGAGACAGATGGAAAAACTCAATAGAGTTGCTCAAAAAGGTAGAGTATTTAAGGCTCGACTTTCGGGTTTTTTTTTTCATTTATAAAATAATCTTAAAGTGATTAAATTTTACACTTTTGACGTAAGCAAAAATGTGGCGAAAATTGAATATATATTTTCAATAACAAGACTTGACAACCGAAGGGCTGTTTTGGAATAAGTAGATTGCTTTCGAAGGGCTAACAAGTTAGACATTGAGTTTGTTTTTTATTTTTTGAGACCCACTTGAACCGTTTGGCTAGTCAGCTGCTTATGTAAGCGTCTGCTGGTATGTCCAGTCAAAATACGACAATTTTTTTGCATTTTCATTTTCTGATAATGGTTGCATTCCGCGCGCCTAGTAATTGCCCATAAAGTTGTTTACTGAATCAAGAGCCGTCTCTGTCGGTTCTGTGTAAGGCAATGCCTGGGGTCACTGGCACTGTGGCTTAGATCACAACAATACGCGGTACCGTACCCCACACGAAGCGATAAGACAATAATGCTTCTTCCTTATCACTGGATCACTGGATGCTAGAAAAGCCATCAATGGGGAGAGAAATCGATCTCGTTCTGTCATCATACAATTCGTGAAGGAAAGCGTAGAATAGAATAGTCGGCTACAATCATTATTGAGGTGCCTCAAGGGCTATAGTTTCCTGGGACTGATTTCTTATCTGAGCGATTGTGGGATGATTGGGTTTGCTGCACCAGTTGCTGGGTGATTCAAATTCAATTCTGTATTACAGCATGCGCTTTTGCTTGTCTGGGGCGGTGTCGGTGGCGGTGTCTGGTAGCAGCCCTAGAAACAGATGATCTAGGAAAACTTTCCGTCTGGCTAAATGATAAGCATTGCGAAAGGTTAAGCAGGCAAATAAAAATATTATAGGGCTCTCGGCCAGTGGCATGTTTCGAAAATAATGTTTAAAAATAACTCAATCATGATTAATATTATGTTTGAAGATCAAAAGTTCTAACTGAATTGGGGCTTGTGCTGGGGCTGGCGCATGGGGCTGGCTTTTTGTTTGAGTGGACAAAATAGGCGGTTTGATTTCTCTTTCAATGTTTAACAGAACATACCGTCGATTCCAAGGCCGTCTTAAATGTGTGAATTCCCCTATTGCTTAGTTGCAAAATTGCATTCACTTCCGATTAAGTTGTACAAGATGACTCGACCCTAGATTGCAAAAACCAATGGCGATATCGATGAGTCCACAGCAAACAGCTCACATTCTTATCGTGTGTGTGTGGATATTACGGAACCGTCAGCAAACGAACCCCTAATCAAACATTAAACACTTAAAGTGTTATTCTTTCTTGGCTACGATTGCCCGTACTTTGATGAAATATTTAAATTCGCTCAATTCAATTTAGTTAAAAGCAAAGCAACAATTCCGGCAATACAATACAATAGTATATATAAATTAAATGCTGAACAATCAAGCAGCGACAGCGCCGTATCAGCAGCAGCTCAAGCGATCCCAACAGATTCTTTTCTATAGAGGATGCCCGTACTCTTGGGCAGAGGCGTTGACAGCGACGCGTGCGGCACCAGTCGCTGTGGCTCGGCTTCGTCTTCGGGTTCGGCTTTGGCTTCGTGGCCCGTCTCGTTTATAAGGTCTCCTCCAGTCGGCCGAACCGTTCATTCAAGAAATATCGCTCGAGCAGTCACCAATAGCCGATAACCGATTCGGGCGGGGAAAAAAGCACCCATTTTACTTTCAGCTTGTGTACCGTAACGAGAGTATAAAACAGATTCCAGTTCCTGATTTTTAAATTAGTTTGGAATTTTGCTGTTTTTTTTTTATTAATTTGGGAGAAAACCAAAAACACCCGCAGTCCGCAGTTGAAATTAATTTGCAACGCGAAATATTTACATAACCAGTAGAAGCAGCAACCGGAGCAACGAAACAGCAGCGCGGACAGAAGGTCAACAGGCGGGCAGACTTATATAATTGCAGCAGACACAAAAGCCTTCACATCCACACACAATGACGGGGTACAGTTCCAAAGGCGATGTGGCCACCAGCAATGGCAATCATCGGAACGGCCACAGCAATGGCAGTAGCAGCAACAACGGCAACGGCGACAGGCAGGCCGACGACTTGGCGCAGGAGAACCAAACGTAAGTACTGGCAGACGGCATTCCTCTGGAGTCGAGTCCCGAGCAGCGAAAGATGGTTCGTGAGCCATCACTCACGCCACCAACTCGTTAAGTTCAATCAACTATAATTGAAAGTTCCAATAATTGTCGGCACATTGCGTAGCTAGCCAAAGCTTAATGCTTTCTGGGGCCACCATTCTTCAGAACTTGCAGAGCACTTGCTTCTCCTTCTCCATCTCCTGCCACTGCTCCACCTCCTGCTCTGTGGTTAGCACCTGTCCACCTTTCCTATGCTTTGAACCTGTCAGTGACCTGCTTTTACGGGCCGAATCGATATGCCTTTGGACTTTCAGCTATCCCCCTGTTTGTCAGAGCAGGCCCTGCTATACATTTCTCCTTGCTTTATGTCTGTATTGTTCCGAAATATCAGTTGCCTCAAGCACACGTTTCGGCATACAATATTCAAAAAAAATCAACAAAATTCTCCTAAATTTTCGTTGGGTTCCAATCTTCTGGCCTTTGGCTTAATACACTTACCCACAAGCAGAATGTGTTCGCGCGACTGTTGCGGAGGACCAGGTAGCTCCCAAAAAGCTGCCAATGCGTGCCTGGAAAAGAAGAAGGGCCCCACTGCTCCCGAGAAGGTGGTACCCACGCCGCAGAGTCTGCTGTAAGTTTGCACCAAATCTGCACACCACCTCTACAACAAATCTAGGAGATCGTAAAAGGGACTTTCTATCGAGAAATTCGGGACAGAGAAAGTAGACTTTGACATATACTTACTTCATTCGGTTGTAGTTAAAATCCCAAATTACATTTCGGTCAAGCTCTACTGCTCTCACTCGTAAAATGTGTTCTAAAGATTGCTGTTCGAATCCAAAAGGGAAGGCCGGGGATAAGACCAATATCAATATCAAGCCCGAACCATTGATTACCGTTGTAAGCACTCCGGAGAGTCTGCTGTAAGTCCGATCTCTATACCTATACCATCAAAAGTTATTTACGTTTAGCCAATCAAATTCAAATGCCACATAGGAAGGCACGACAGTGCCTGTCCTGTCCTTGATCTTGCCGCTGATATCAAGAAATTAGCTCAGACCAGATCGCGTTGTTGTGTTTTTTTGTTTTACGTTTTTTTTTCGTTTTTGAGTATAAATTAAGACATTCCAGTAGTCCAGTATTCCAGTAGCTTGGCCCCTGGTGGGGGCTTATCAGCGTGATTTGCTGGTCATGGGCAAGTCATTAAAAACTCATTCGAAACATCTTCAATCTGCATACGATTAGGCTCCGACCAAAGCGGTGTGGTCTTGTCTATCGGTGGGCTGTCCACCAGGCCAGACCATTCCAGACCGTTCCCGTTCCAACAACACGATCAGGTGCCACTTGTTGATAAACGATCGCGATTGCCGGCAGCTTATGCAAGCCTTTTGGCCCAGTTAACAATTGAATAAGCTCTCGCTGATTGGCTGTTAAAAGCGGGTGTGTTCCCTGAACTTGACATAGGCCTGCGCCAGCCAGCCTGCCTGCCATAATCTGCAGCTAGTTTCAAGGCAACAGATACCAGCAATTGGCAAATTGTTCGATAAAGAAGGGGACTGGTCTCCAGCTCCCCCGAACATGTTTGTTGATTAATTTTGAAACTTGTTTCGAAACACTCGTCTGCTGAATATGTATGAAGCGGCGAAAAGTTTTCGAAACTAGCGGCGAGTCGCGTGTTCTGTTCAAATTTCCATAAAAGTCAATTTTATTAACGAGTATCTGGATTATACTCGTCCTATACTCGTCTTATACCCAACGTTTAATTAGTGTTCAAGTTATGCAAACTTCTGTGTGGTGCGTTGCCTGTTTTTGTCATTTTAGTGACGCACTTAATGCTTACATTTGATGGCTTGTTTTTGTTTTCTCCCCCTGTAATACAATATTGATAATGGCATCATCATCCGCTCCTTATCAGTGGGAAAACTTATTATGTACTGTGAATGATGAAACGCGATGGCCGGTGACAACACGTGGGGGGCTACGGACTCAGTTTTGGCTGGAAAGGAACATCCCAACCAGAATGAATCCCTCTATCTGATCTCAAGTTTACATAGCTCAAGTTCGGACGCGCTTAACCTCGGGAAAACCAAGTTAATTATGGCAGCAATCAAATTTAATTGTGGGCTCCAGCTCACCCGATAATTACTGAACAAATTCTCGGCAATTAAGATAAATATTCGTCACAATCTTTTAATTTCTTAGGAAAAACACCTGAAGGAATATTGATAAGCTTCACTTGGGGGTACGGCAGGGGTGGTCTTGTTCTTATCTTACCAATCTGTTGACATTCGTTTTCAGCTTCATAAATGTACTACATATATGAAATGTATTATTAAGCTTTTTGGCATTTTAACGAAACAATAAAACTCATCGTTCTCTTTTCAAAATTGCAGCAATAATGGAAGAATTCAATGTTCCCTTACGCCCGAAGAGCTGAGGGCTTTGCGGGTGCTCAACGAAGACACGTTTGTAGTCCAAATTCTCTACCTAAAATATTCATTGTGCCGTCTCTGGTTCCACATTTCGAGTCTTTGTTGTGTTCTCGCATCATCAAACTGATTGAATGTCAATGTCAATGTCTCGCATAATTAATATCTGTTCCGATAATAATTCGATTCATCTGTACTCTGGGCGAGGAGGATACGTACATACTTATGAACCTCTATCTTTCCCCAGTCCATTGTCAATTGTCGAAGTGAGCAGAGGAGCCGCCTCTCTCTACCATGTACTCATTCATTTCTTTCTCTCTCTAATCGTTTGAAAGTTGTAACTTTGTCAGAACTTTATCCTCATAATTAAATTATCCTCATCATTTATTAAAACTCCACTCATTGGCCAGTCACTAATCACCACATTCGCCTCTTGACAGGTATCCATATGAGGTTATCCAGGAAATCGCCGACTTCATTGTGAAGGGCGCTGGCATGCGTCCTAAGATCGGCATTATTTGCGGGTCGGGACTCGGCTCGCTGGCCGACATCATTCAGGATCCCAAGATTTTCGAGTACGAGAAGATCCCCAACTTCCCGGTGTCCACGGTGGAGGGTCATGCCGGCAAGCTAGTCGTCGGCACTCTGGAGGGCGCCATCGTGATGGCCATGCAGGGACGGTTCCACTTCTACGAGGGCTATCCCCTGGCCAAGTGCTCCATGCCGGTGCGCGTGATGAAGCTGTGCGGAGTGGAGTATCTGTTTGCCACGAATGCGGCTGGCGGCATCAACCCCAAGTTTGCGGTGGGCGACATTATGCTGATGCATGATCACGTCAACATGCTGGGCTTTGCCGGCAATTCGCCGCTGCAGGGACCCAACGATCCTCGCTTCGGGCCTCGCTTTCCCGCCCTTGTGAACTCTTACAACAAGGACCTCATTAACAAGGCCATCGAGATCGGCAAAAACATGGGAATCGAGTCGAACATGCATGTGGGCGTGTACTCCTGCCTGGGTGGACCCACCTACGAGACCATTGCCGAGCTGAAGGCCCTCCGCATGATGGGTGTCGACGCTGTGGGCATGTCCACGGTGCACGAGGTCATCACTGCCCGTCACTGCGACATGAAGGTGTTCGCCTTCAGCCTGATCACTAACAAGTGCTCCACCGAGTACAGCGACAAAAAGGACGACGAGGCCACCCACGAAGAGGTCATGGCCGTCGCCAAGAACAGACAAAAGGCGTGCTGTGAGCTCGTCGCTCGACTGGTCCGCGAGATCAGCTCTCAACCTTAGGCATCGAACCAGGCCAGGGGATTGCGTTGGATTCTAAATTTAACAATAGTTAATTCAATAGAACTTGCATTTAAGACGCAGACATTTCACGGATTGTCCCAAAATTTACAGTATAAGCATAGAAAATAGTTTAAGCTAAATTATAAATAAGTACATATCTCAAAAGCAAACTCCATCCTCTTTTGTTCTACATAAACATATAAGTGTTTTGACGGGTACTGTCTAGTAGTATCTGCTTTTTCTCAGGAACATAAGAATCTGGGATATGCATCGTGGATAGCCAGCTGCATGTTTCTCTCTTCATCATCTACATTCAGAATCAATTGGACATTTTCCACAATAACAGTTAGGGTTGATGCACTGTACAAAATACGAAAAACTTCTGTTTAAAAACCGTAAGCTCCAAATTGATTTTGGAGCCATGGTTTCTTAGTCAAACCTTCTAAGAAATCGTAGAAGTTTATAATTTTAACAACCGCTTTGTGCATTTTTCTTACTTCATACAAATTGACCCACTCTAATCTACAAAGTTACATTTTAAAATTAACTACACAGAAGCATACTTTTGGGCTGGGCTGACACTATCTACTTAGATTAGTTCCTGGCGCTATATCTCGGCTAAACAGGGCCAGATCGGCGAAGGATTGCAACTTTCCCAGGATTGCAAGGATCCAGACTGTCGATTGGCATCAAAATATCGACAACGAGAATGAGGCCGAATTTTTAAAAATGCAATGATTTTTGGAAAAATCGTGAGGGAATGGATGTCCTTTTCTAACGCCAATAAGTTAACAGGATTCTCTCGATCACGCCCCGATCGGCCCATAAATGAGCAAGATATAATCAAGAAAAAAATGCGTATTCAGACGGACGTCTAATGGGTAGAAAATGACAATTGCAGATCTGTGACGCCAGGCGAACAGAAAGAAGAAATCAGCAGAAAGCAACTGTAGTTCAAATAATCGCCAGTAGGGGCGCAACTGGACACTAAGAAAAAACCAATCACCTTCTGCTGATTTCTGTTCACCTGGTATCCCAGATCTGAAATTCTCATTTTCTGCCATTTGAACGGTCGCAACAATTTTTTGTACAACAAAATGGCTACAACAACAGATCATATATTGTTTTGTTTTCGCCTTTATTTGTTGGCCGACCGGGGCGTGCCATAGCTTCCTGTGATCGGATGAAAATCCTTGATTGATGGAGTCTTTACCAAGGACCAAGAGGATATTTTTTTCAGTCATATATGTATATCTTATTTTCTCCGTTATTTGTTGGCCGACCGGGGCGTGCCATGGCTAACTATATTTAGAAAAATAGCCTTGATCCTCAGATAAGGACTCGAAAGTCCCCACCCATACATAGTTCGTTTTTTCAGTTATTTGTGAGCCTATTCTAGCGTTCCACGGTTTTCTCTGACCGAACTAATTATCTTAATGGACATTCTCACCAAGGATCAAACACAAAACCGATACAGAAAAATCTAAAATATTAAAGTGTTATTTAATACAAAAAAAAAATAATAATTAAATGTACGCAATCGTTTTTAACATAATAAAACGCAAATACATAGGCCGTAGATATTAAATTATGAGAATAAAGCTAGCATTAAAATGATTTCGAAATTTAAACAATGAAGTAACGAGAGCTCGATGCTTTTTTTCTTCTTTTTTGGTGTTTTGCGGAGGTTGAACAAATGCAATTTCGTTAAATCCTTCAAACAATAATACAGTAAAATAAAATAATTTTAAATAATCAACTTAATATTATGTACAGGTAAAATCGATTGATCCGAACAGTTTGTTGACGAATTAAGCGATTTGGAGTTTATTGCCTGGCATCGTGCACTTGCATAAGAATCGTGCAGTGTCGCCTGCTTGCATATACATACATAGAAAAGGTTATATGTCGTACGAATATATATCGTATATAGTGTATATCGTGTGTGTGTAAAGTATAGAGAGTACATAGGGATATGCGCACGTGTGTATATGATACTTGTATAGATATATGTATATACTACGGTATATAGTAAGTTATGTCTGTGCCCGTTGCAAAAGCATCGCCGCATACAAAAGTGTGCTTAGAAAAGTGTGTGTGTGTGTGTGGTTTGTGATTGTGTTCAAGTCTATATGGTTGCATTGTGCCTCTCTCCTAGAACAGGCCCCGCTCCTTCTTCAGCTTGGTCTGCTTCCAGATGGGCAGCTGCTCGAACTCCGCCCGGCTGCAGCCCAAGGCCACCTTGAAGTCCTCGGCATTCAAGTAGACCTCCAGTCGGGTGGGCTCCACTCCCTCGGGAAGTGGTCGCCCCTTGAGCACCTCCAAGGGATACTCTGTCTGTGTCATTTGTGCCAGCATTGTGCTGATTTCGATTATATCATCCGTGCGGCCATCCTGAGGGATCAGATCACAAAATGAGTTAACCATAGTTTTATGAAGAATTCTTTAGACGACTTACCTCTTCATTGATTTCCCTGACATCATTACGCACAGTCCATTCCGGAAAGAGGGCTCTGAAGGCCAGTGGTTCCAGGCCAGCCCACACCACCTGACCCTTGATGCCATGGAAGGCTTCCTTCCCGTTCTCGCCGTGCTTGGCACGCCAATAGTCGACGGCCGTCTCGAGGGCAGCGCGTCTCTCTGAGATCCAGCGATTAGCACCAGCCCGATTGTCATTGGTGGGGCTACTCCTATCATCCGTGTTTACTGGAACGAGGATAAACAATTAATACCTTCATCAGAGTATTACAATGATCGAGAACATACTCTTCACATCCTCAAGGGGCCACCATCCCACCCAGAGCCAGAGCGCATCTTCATCATCCAACAGGAAGATGGTCGGCTGACGGGCGTTGTAGAGTTGGGCCTGGCTGAAAGGATATGGACTGTGCTTGTCCTGGCAACGCAACGGGTCGATTAGCTCCAATGCTTTGAACACTCCCTGGGTACTGGAGAAGTTAAAGGCCCTGAGCTGGTATTCGAAGGATTTAGTGGCCTCCAGTAGGCTGCCATAGTCCGTGCGCTGCTCTCCCAATCCCAAGGCCTTCTTGAAGTCCTCGCTTTCGGCTCCCTCCTCCAGCTCTGCGAGGGTGGCCGACACCTCGCAACTAAAGAGATCCTTGGGCATTTGCTTGATTACCTCCTGGGCAGCCACCAGAGCGACACTCCGCGAGTGTGGGGCGCTCTTTGAGCCATGCCAGACGAGTACGAGTCCCTTGCTGCCGTGGATCAAAAGCATGGAGCTGCGGGATCGCAGTTGTTGCGACTGGCAGTCCACTTCCTTCAGCAGCGTCTCCTCGGAGACATTGCCCTGCAGCTGGTAGAGTCGCCACTGGTTGCGTTTTTCGAGGCACTCCTCCTTGCGACCGCGGTGCTGCCATAGCTGGCGGAACAGACGAACGAAAGCCGTGCACTCGTCTCCTTGGGCCACCAGCAGCTGGGCGCCCTTCTCCTTGTCCAGTTCGACAGTCAAGAGAGCGGCGGCACCCTTCTCGTTGGCACTCGAGTGCTCTCCCTGCCATGTGAAGTAGACGCAACGATCGCGACCTACGGTGCTCCTGTTAGAGACTTTTCCGGTCAGCTCTCGCACGGTTACCGAGATCTGGTAGATCCAACGGATAATGTAGCTCTCGGCGGAGTAGAAGTGGCCGTAATCCGCGCCAGCATTGGCCGCATCGAAGTTGAACTCGTGTATCTGCCACTTGTCGGTGGACTTAGTGATGACATCGAAGTGGCGCATCGTGTCGTTGTCGTAGTAGAAGTTGCCACGTCCGAGGTTCGACTGCTCCAGCACCAGATTGGGCTCCTGGTAGGGCTCGCCCTTGTGCAGGGTCGCTCCGTTGAGGGCGCGCACCATCTGGACGCCGTTCGACAGGTAGTCCTTTTCCAGATCCTCTCGCTCCAGCTCTGGCCAGTCGCTGAACTTCTCCTTGAACAGCGCCGTCTCCATGTTCTGGGTAATCTTCCCGAGCACGCACCAGTCGGGTCGTTCGGCGCATCGCTTGGCGTACGTGGTGCTCTCCCGGCGGCCCACAATCGAGACGTAGTTGAGTGGATTCAGATAGCACTGGGCATAGTCTGCCGAGTCCTTGGCCACAAAGTGCTCCTGAGCCAGTCGCATAGCTGCCCTCTTGGCATCCGACGGGGCGTTCTTGCCGTTCCACACGTACAGCTCGCTGCCAAAGTCAAAGACGAGCACCTTGCGGGTGTCCAGCATGTCCACCTTCGGAATGCAGCCCCAGTACTTGTCCAGAGGGATGAGGGCGTCGTCCTGGAACTCGTAGATCTTGTTCGTCTCGATCAGACTGCTCTCGAACACATCGTCCTCGTCCGCATGGCCGCATTCGGGAATCTCGTACTGCTCCTCCTCTGGCTTGCCGAGCAGCGTCCAGAACTGGCGCCACTGGCGCTCGTTCATGTACTTGCCATCACTGAGGATCACCTCCTGGCTTGCCGTGCAGCCCAGATCCTTGTTCTCCACGATGGCGGCGCAGATCTTCTTGCTGCGCGAGATCTCAATGACGTTCGCGAAGGAGCCCACATAGCGGAAGAGCTGGGAGCCCGAGACTAGAATGAAGCAATCGCCGCGATTCAGTGAGGTGTGAAGGGGAGCCACCAGACGGGTCTGGACATGGGTGCGCCCCTTAACATGTAGCAGCATCACCGGCTTGTGGGGCAGCCACATCTGCTGCAGTGGCAGTGAGGATGACCGCAGGGCCACCGCCTTGAAGTCCTCTATGGAGGCCAGTCCGGCTATGGCTTCGGCAGCCAGATTTCCATGCTGTCCGACTGTGGATTGGCAGAGGAAAGGATTAGTGGGGAACTCTCGTGATTGTGATCGTGTTGGAAGGGCCACACCACTCACATGACTCTATCTTGAGGCGTCGCAACTCCCGCTCAGCCACTCCTGTGCGCAGCTCCGTGTACTCCGATGTGATGTCGTTGCGCGACGCCAGACTCTTGAGAGGATTGCGGGTAGCACGACGGCCCTTGGGTCCCTGCACGTGTCGTTTGCTCACCAAACTAAGGAGAATACATACATTCCGATAAATCGGAAATTAGATGCTGAATTCTGTGGGAGGGGAATGCTAATGTTCCTTCGAAGAACTTACCGCTCTGTGGGCTTTATGTCATCGAAGGCACTGATCTCCACCTCCGTCGCGCTCTCCTTCTGCTGTGCGGCTGTGGGCAGTGCGGCAAAGAAGTTCTCGAAGGTCTCCTTGTCGTCCAGCCGTGGCACCTGAATCCTCGATCCCACATTTGTGGGCGCTGCGGCGCTCTTGTTGTTCGCCAGCTCCTTGTTCTGCTTGGCATTCTGCGGGGAGCTGTGCTCCCCATCCGAATTGGAGCTGCTGCTGTTCGAGCGACTCAATGTGGAGGTCTCCTCTTCGGGATTGACGCTGAGGCTGCGCATCGTAGTCTTTGCAGTGCTCAGGGCGGTGGCACTGCCAGGCACCATCATGGAGGGGCTCTTGGCCAGACCCAACTGCGGCTGATTGGCACTGCGCACCTCCAGCATGGGGCACTTCTTGGCCGCATCGTTGGTCGAGCGCTCGAACTGCAGCTCCACGGGGGACTGGGCCTTCTTCTGCAGTCGTCCAGCGACTGTGAACTTCTTGGCATCGGTTTGCTCTGTCGGCCAAGAAAGATGAAAAACTTAGATGGATAACACCTTGACAGACATTCATTCCGCCTTACCGATGCGCTGTTTCCAGTTTTCCGCGTTGGATTTGAGTTTGCCCAAGCGATCGGAGACCTTGCCGCCCTCGAGGCTGGTGGGGATCAGTGGCGAGGGTGGCAGCGGCTTGTCCGACAGCGAGTGGGCCAGAGAGAGCGATTCCTGCAAGAGAGATTCGGGCATTTGTTCGTGATTAGATTCACTTTCAAAAACGTTAACGCTACACCCACACTCTAAGCGCCAAAATGTCGACTTTTTAATTGCGAATATGCGCATTTATAAAGAAATTAACAAAAAGAAATATGTATAATGGGCCCAACAAATATGGTCAACAGTCGCGTCGCAGGTGGCCTTATCGGGGGAACCGGGTTACCCCACACTCTGCGATGACTCAATCATCACTTGCTTCTGTTTTCGGCTTTGCATTTAGGGAAAACACTCTTACCAGCTTAACTTTTTCCATTTCCAGCTATTGGCAGTATTTATTTGTTTGCTAATCAATACCCGGCAGCTGGATCGGTGTGGGGATCGGTATGGTAAGGGGGATGGCACACACCTCAAACCAAACCAAACCAAACCAAAACCAAACCAAGCCTCAAACGCTTTAACGTTAAGTACGCTCCATTAGAGACCAGGGCCCGTAATGACAAAGCAAACTGGCGACAGATCAATCGAATGGATGCGCAGCAAATGTATCTGTATCTGGAGGGGCTTGCACCCAACACAATGCCAATTTGGCGACTGGTAAACGCTTGGCGTTTGCCGTTCGGCTAATTGCGCACCTGGCTGGAGCCCCCGAATAGAGAGACACACAGGGAGAGGCAGAGAGGGAGAGAGAGAGAGAGAGCTAGTGCACTCGTACGTGAGAGAGCGTACGATTAGATAAGGGGCCCCTCCCCAGCGCTCGCTTTGTTTGGTTTGCATTCGTTTTGCAATAAGTACTATAATTCATAAGCTGTCAATACGGAAGAAAACGAACTGGAAGTCGCATGTGTTTGCGCATAAAATGTATTTATGCTGTGATGTATGATAAGTGGCTATACCCTCGCAATATCTCGGGTGTATCTTATCTGAAACTCATGTATCTGTATCTGTGTCTTTGGGTGAAGTTCACTTCTTATCGTGTTTAAAGGTAGTAAATAACATACGTTTTATCTTCAATTATGCAACATTTAGGAATGTTTGTGTTTATCCAACTTTGACCCTTTTCTTGTATCGCTTTTATCACCTACGCCACTGGCTTCCCTCAGGGCCCCCCTCCCCACCCCGTAGTGCAATTCTGTTATCACATAATTGTGCACTATATTTATTAATTATTATCGCTGGCAGCTCCCATTGCCAAAGAGACAGCCTTGGGCACCCTCTTAGCTCTTGCCTTCAGTGGAATTCTCTTGAATTTCAACGTGTGTCATGCCATCAATCTCTCTCTCTCTTAGCCACAAACCCCCATGAATCAATCATGAATCATCCAATATAAATTGATAAAAACAAATACACACACGAAATATGGGTAAAAGCAGGCAGAGGCAACAACCAAGGGGCTAATGAACAGGGAAAACAAAAAGCGAAGCCAATTCGACTCGAATGTCCGATGGAATGGGAACCCAATCCCAACCGAATGCTGGTTCTTCCGAAAAGGCAAGAGATTTTTCTGTGAAGGAGCGCCCCAAAAGAGGAACCTACCTTAACCGAAGAACCACCTCAGCCAAAAGGCATAAATATCATCAAATAAATGCCAATTTATTATATTTTATTGACTGTCTGACTGTCTGTCTTTTTCGCTGTATTTGTCATTTGCGTATTTGCGTGACATTTGAATATTTTGTTTGTTTCTGTTTTTTTTTTTGGTGCTTGCTGTGGAAATAGTATCTGTTGAAACTACTGAAAATGTTAAAATTAGCATATGAATATGTACGATGTATTCATTTGTTGTTTTGCAATACCCAAAAAACCATACTACACCATACCATATCGAATACGAATCAATTAGGCCAAGTTAAGGTGGCTTTTGGTCAAGTTCAAGTGTAGCCTCAATTGTAAACTGGAAATATATACATACATACATATGTATGTATGTATATGTCGTTGCCAGCAGCCATCCATCGGCGGGGTAGGGCAGTTCTTTATTCCATTTTGATTGGGGAGTGGCTAAGGCTTATTCCACTCTCGAGTGCCACAAACAGAGTCTGGATTGATAAGCCCAGCCACTGTCAGTTGTGGTTTTCCATTGTCGTTCTTTCTGTGCTGTGCCATGCCATGCCCCATTCCACAGATGATTGCAACAAGTGCTGCAATGTTCCACACAGTTCAACGGCCTCTACTCTGCTTAAATGCCCCACACCTTTCACCGTAGGGTATGCCATAGATCCCTCAGCTTTAGCCTCAGCCTCTGTCTCTCTCTTTATTATTTATCTGCGCTCCGTTGCCTTTGGTTTGCCATCGAATCAATCAAAAAAGCCACAGCAAAGGAATTACCTCACATCAGCAATCATTTCGTTTCATTTTATTTTCTCTGTCTCCCAGCAGCTCGCAGCATCTCGCTGGCGATTTATAATTAATGGAACGTTCATCCAACATTTTGATTTGCGTCAATTTATTTGACAAATTGTGTGCATAGATTAGACGACCGAAACTCTCCCCTCGAAGACACGCTTCGATGATGCCATGACCATGCCACCTTCTTTCTTTCACAGAGAAATACACTCAGAAATAAATTGTCGAACAGCTGGGGCAGGTGTGGAAACGGCGGCTAAAACTGTTGGCTAAACACTCGTTCGTACATCAAATAAAAATAATCAACAGAAAATATATTCATTTTCGCGAGAACCCTTCTGCTTCTGCAGCTGTTTACACGAAAGAGAATCGCTTGTTTCTTTATTTGTTTACATATATTTGTAATAAAAACAGATACAGATAAGGATACATACATATATGTATCTCAATATATATATATGTGCAATTATTGCTTCGTTGTGTATTTTTCTTGCATTTGATACAGATCCTTTTGTTTAAGATACACACACTTAATCGTACACATAATACTACAAATTCTTTTCATACTCATACCCATACATATTTAATACATATTTAATCTGCTATATCTGCTATATCTGATATATCGTATATTTCGTATGAGATGCATCGCTATGCTATGCTATGCTATATGTTCTACCCCAGAGACAAAATGAGACAAAAGTTAACTGACGATTAACTGACGGAACTGACGGTTAAATAAGTACAGGGAATCGACTGCTTCGACTTCGAGTTCGACTTTGATTTGTTTAACTTTTCGTCGATTAAACAAACAAAATGCATATGGAAGGAACACGTAGGACGGGGGACGGGGGACTGGGGAAGAAGGAAGGAGGGGGATATATGTATATAAACTATAGGAAACTATTATAGGAAGGCGTGGCAAGGCCCCCCTCCTTCCATCCCCCCCTCCCTCCCCACCGCATTTGTGAGTCACAGCGCAATGGCGGAACAAAGGCGATGCTACGCGATCGAGGGTATGATTAGGACGGGGTTAAAGTCTTCCGGGTGACCCGATTCCGATTCCGATTTCGATTCTGACTCATGGGCCGTTATGGGGCGAGGAGATGGCACTAAAAACAGATTATTCATCCAATCTTTGATACTGAAAGATCCACTCCCTCCTCCTCATCTCATCTCATCTCATCTGGTGTCGTTCACATAGGTGGCCTCTTCCACGCAGGAGGCCTGCTCCTCGTTCAGCAGATCCGTGATGGAGTAGGCGGACAATGGCCGCGAGAATCTACGCTCCGAGAGGATGTCGTCGATGCTGGTGACGGGCGACAGGCTGTTGCAGTCCGCATAGAATGCGTGCGGCTCCTCTGCGCTCCTGGCAATCACCTGGAAGATGTCCTCCATGCTGGACTTGAGGCACAGCGACGGCGGCTGCCGCAGCAGCACCGGAGACGCAGGCTCCGGCGAACTGCTCAGCGGCGAGGCAGTCGAGGGCGTGGCCGAGGTGCCACGAGTGCGTCGAACCACGGGGACGGTCATCGGCTCCCAGTCGCTGTGTGAGGGGGAGGACTTCTTGGAGGGCTCCTCCTCCAGTTCCTGCCACAGTTGCATCGCCTGCTCGATGTGCTGCAGCTGCGCCGAAAGCTGGGTGGCGATGCTCGTCTTTCGGGAGGCGCAGGGCGTGGAGTCGTGCGAATCGTCGCTGGCCCCAAACATCCGGATCTCGGGCAGGGTAGACGAGACCCTGCTCACCTGCCGCGTGGCACCCGTCTCGAACATGCGTGCGATCTTGGTGACATTGCTCCGCTTCACTGGCGCCGGCACGGGGGGCTGCTCCTTCGCCGCTGTGGTGGACGTCTGCCGCTTGGGGTAGACGCGTGTGACGGGCTTCCGCGCCTTCTGCTTCTGCTTGGAGGCCGCCGCCTCCTGGGCCTGGACGTGGCAGCACAGCTCGGGGCCGTAGCAGCGATGATACTTGTGACGATTCGCCTCGTAGTCCGCGTCCGCGAAGCGCTTCATCCGCAGCAGGGACTTGGGCAGCAGAGTGAGGATTACGTAGGTGACCAGCAGATAGGGCAGGCATCCCGCCCACTCCCAGGCCGTCTCCAGGTAGACCATGTAGTCCGACCACGTAGTGACGTCCATCGTAGTAGCCGTATCCATCGTATCCATCGGATGTTGTTATCACAAATTAGTGTCGCGTTCGACTGTTTATTGGTTCAATTTTTCGCTTATTTCGTGCTTTGATATCGTTTTCTGTGGTGCAGTTTTGGTTTTTGATTCGATAAGCGGCAAAAGTAATATTTTATGACATCACATCCACTCTCTACACAGGGATTGGTTAAATATATTTGTTTATTATAGATCTTTCTGGCATTATTTTACTTCAGCAAAAAAAAAATATGGGAAAACGTTGCAAAATGTGTTAAATTTTGCAAGGTTTTACCCTGGAATTATGTGTCCTGGCAGTCCCACTCTTCCACTCCCCACACCCCCACACACACCTTACGTCAAGTGCTGTCCGCTGCACTTTGCCATTCGATTTGCATTATCACGCGTATTTATGTTTTGGAATTTCGTGTATTTTTATCGCCCCGCTGACACCCGATACGATGGGTATCCCCCTTCCCTCCCCGAGCGCTCATATATTTTGCAATTTTAAGTGCGGCGTTTTTTTTTTGTATTTTCGCAAGTGGACGCGTTTTTGTATTCCGTTGCGCCTTCGCGGTCGGTCGTTCGTTCTCTTCGGATCCCCGTTATGAACTATGCGGTGACGGTGACGCTGCGGCCCCCAACTGCTTCGCTCCCCAAAAACTTTTCGAAACGCAAGGCGAGCAGCGAGCAGCGAGCGGCGCGCGTCTGCTTTACGCCTCTCTCTCTCTCTCTCATTTGATTGTTCTCTGTGTGTTCAGCACCACTCGCATTGCCAAGCACTCTCTCTCTCTCTCTCGCCACCTCTCTCTCTTTTTGTTCTCTCTGTGCCTTATGATGCTGTGCTTCGGCTCAGTTATTGGCCTCTCGCTCTGGCCCTCAGCGGCCTGCCTCTGGGCTGCACTTGCGCAGAATTCTCCTCGTATTTTCCTCGTTTGGCCGTTCCGTTTGGCCGTTCCTTGGGTCCCTTGGGTCAAGTTGTTTGCTGTGCACTCTCCCCTGCTCTTCTGCTCCCCTGTTCTTCTGCTGCTCTGCTGATAAGGAGTTGCGGGTGTGAGAGAGAGCGAGAGGGAGAAAGAAGATGTGCAACTTTCATTTCAATGAAGTTCTTTGATGATCGCAAAAGGAAGGCGGCAAAGGAATTTGGATTGATGGAAATTACTTTGAAAAACGTTCCTCCAATTTTGTTTAAATTGCGGCAACTAAATCTTCCAAGAGAAGGAAAAGGTGTTGGTAGGGTGTTCTACATATAAAACGAGTACATTTCCCCCTTATGTACATACGTTTGTATGTACATTTTTCTAAATATTTGCATGGCTTTCCACATTTTATACAATTTCTCATCATCGTTTATTTGCTGGGTTTATCAGCTGTGTTGCTCCACCGACAGACAGAGGAAAGACGGCAGACGACTGCGAGTGAGACTGTGACTGTGACTGCGACTGCGACTGCGACATATGCAAACAGCTCACGTATGTAAATAAAGCAAATATAGAACACGAGAAACAGCAACAATCATAGCAATTACAACAATCATAGCAATAGAAACAACAACAAATGACTGGCTGCCCCTTTTGTGATTTATGGGAATTGGGGGAATGGGGGGTGAGGTGAGGTGAGGGATTGGGGAATTGCTAATTGTTGACTTTGCCGCCACTGTAGACATTTGTGGCATCTTTCTGTAAGATTTTCCATCTAATATATTTGTAGTATATTCGAGTGGGGTATCTATAAGTTTTCCATCTAAATCTCGTATATGCACATTGTTGGGGCAAAACAGATGCGTCCCGCCCCACCCCGCTCGCCCCGCCCCGCTCGCCTCCTTTCAAATCACTTTTAGGCCCAAGTAAAATGAAAATGAGTTATTTTTGAGCGGTTTGCGTGGGTCTCTCGGGTTCTGGTTCTTTGGTTCTGTTTTGACGTTTTGTAATGGCCATTGGCCAAGCGGATTGCGGTCACATTTGATGATTATTATTTTATTTCTGTTTTTATTTTTCATTTTTTGGCAATCGTACTTTTGAGAAAGCTGCTTTTTTCTTTCTTTCTCTGAGGTGCTGCTATAATCGGGTGGGTGGATCGTGGATAGGTGTATCTGTGGCTCTGTGGCTCTTTGGCTCTGTGGTGTGTGAGAATGGTGTTGGACAAGTGGAATAGCCAGCCTTGTAACACATTTTGTATTCAAAAATATATTTTATTTGGATTTGTCACTTTTTTTGGTTTGCACTGCGAAGCGAATGCTAGAAAAACTATGAATAAATATTGCCATTCGCTTCCTGCTGCTGCTGCTGTTGCTGTTGCTGCTGTTGCATTTGACAGTTGATGTTTATGCAATTCAGGAAATTCAATTCACATTACTTTTTATGCAACTGAGCCGAACTGAGAGGCAGGCTAGGCCGGGCCGGGCAACTGAGAAACTAAGAGATCGGATCGGTGGAAAGAGCGGGTTTTGCGAGGCGGCTAGAGGCGGCTGGGACTCTATTTTTAGTTTTGCCGCTTATCAATTTTAATGTCAATTGCTGCAACGGCAGGCAGCAGGCAGCAGCGGCAGCAGAGCAGAGTGTTATACTGCAGATGCATAGAGCACTAACAATAACAATAAATAAAAAGAAAAAAAGATCAAGTGGAAAGGAAAGTAACGCGAACGACGAACCGATCGGCACGAAACCGAGACTTGGAATGGATCGTAAGTTACAGTTCGCGAGTCTCACAAAAGCTGGCTCAAAGCCGGCCCAAGGGAGAGCGAGCCTCATGAGAGAGAGAGCCACGCGAGAGAGAGAGAGAGGTAGTCTGATCCCATGACGAAGTGGAGGCTGCGACTGCTGCTCTCCCAAGTGCCAGGGAAAACAGGAGGAGGAGGCAGAAGGAGGCAGGGCAGAAAAGGCCTTTTTGAAATTAAACTAAGCGTAATAAACAAGATCATTGTGTGGACAGGGACAGGGCCTCATACAGAGGAGAACAAAGGAGGCAGAAAGAGGCAAAGGAACTGCAGAGAGAGAGAGAGGGAGAGAGAGAGCTGCAAGCAAGAAAAGGGAAGTTTTGAGGCAAAAAAAGGGTACAACATACACATTATAAATATCTCAGTGGCCAGGCCCCAGAAATTCCTCAGATGAATCACAGCATCCGAATGCAGGCCTAATGCGAATTTAATTAAATCCCAACTAAAAATAAATCTATGTGCAGAGGAAGAGGTTCATGGTCATGATCATGATCATGATCATGGGGAGAGTAGAGCAGAGGAGAGGAGAGAGCAACACAATGAGGTAATTGTCTAAAAATTCAATAAGCCAGAAGTACAAGTGCTGACAGGCAGCCAAGCAGCCAGGCTAACAAAAAAAGAGAGATACAAAGATATCCGGACAAGAAAAAGCGAAATGAAAGAGGTTTTACTAGACGACATGGCCACCTTATCGGAGGGGCAGCCAAAGGAAAATAAATGAATCACACAGAAGGCAATAAAAATAATCAGCAATAAGCAGCAGGCAGGCACCAGCCCAGCCGCATACTTGCAGCTTGCAGATACAAGCAGCACAAAGATACAGATACAGAGTCAGATACAGATACATCTGTACACGCGAAGGAAGCCGAGAGGGGGCAAGGCGAATGTGGGGGAGACGGCGATATGGCAGCAGTTGATTTTAGAAGTTTATGGAACAACTTGGGGCTACTGTTGTTGTCACTGGGCTGCTGACTGCCGCCTGCCGTCTGCCGTCTGCCGGGGCATGTGGCATGGACTAATGAACAAGTACAGCAACAGCAGCAGCAGCAGCAGCAACAATAAGAATAATGAAGTAACCAGAGGACAGGCAGAGCAAAAAGCCAAACAAAAAATTGCAAGTATATCAAATTTACAAAACAATTTACAACAGTCTGAGGCATGGGGCATGGAACGAGGAGGCATGAGGCAAGGGCGGCAGCTGGAAGCTTGTTGGGTTGGCTTGGGTTGGCTTGGGTTGGGTTGGGTTGGGGCCCCAGAAGATGAGCACGTTCAAGATCAAGACAGAGATCAAATGCTGGACCTAGAGCCAGCCAGAGAGAGAGCTCTGCTCCGTGGCTCCAGCAACAACAGCAACAACAACAACAACAACAACATCTGCTAGTTAGAAACAGAGCTCGAGCCCAAATCCTAAAGACAACCTTCATGGCAGGCTCCTTCTCTTTGCTCAGTTTTGTAATTGTTGCAGCAACGACTACGCCCGACTCGACTACGATGCTCTGCTCTGCTCTGCTCTGTCTGCGGTGCTGCCACGCAGCCCACAAGGCAAGTTTTTGAGGGAAAATTATGGCAAAATGGAAGTTGGCAGCAACACAGGACACAGAGGGAAGCGGCGGAGCAGCAGGGAGTGGGCAGCAGGCTCCACGAAGAGGAGTTCCGTGTCTATATTTAACTGGGATGCAACGACTCCTCCTTGACCTCTTTCTCTCTCTCTCTCTGCCCTTCATTATTATGCGCATTTTCATGCTGCAGCCGATCGTGGCTTGATAAATTGTGCTAAATTATAAGAGACCTCTTTTTACGCGAATGTTTTGACACAAACACAAACACACACACACACACACAGACACACAGCCACACGTCTGGGGACATATCGTTAGAACAGCAGCAATGAGATGGGATGGGATGGCCCGACTAATTGCTCATACGCCACCCTGATTGTGCTTTTGGGCTCTCTGCCAAACAGCGCATGAAAATCGCAGACTTTTCCAACCATCAGAGCAGAGCAGAGAGCGAAGCAGAGAGCGAAGCAGAGAGCAAAAGATGCGATGCGCCAAAGAGGAATACAGAAGCAGAAAGTCATCTTAATTATTAATAAATTGTATTCTAATGGACGTCAAAATGATGTCTCGCCGCAGCGCAGAAAATGAGGGTAGAACAGTGGGAAATGGGAAAATGGGAAAATGCGCCTTCTGCCCATGGGTATAGCACATAGTCTATCATTTGACGTCGTACCATTGACCTTGTCCCACTGTACGGCTCCGGTTGAGGGGCGCGCTTGAAGAGCGTGTGTGCCGCCCTCCGAAAACGTAACGAACCGACATCTAAAATGGGGAAGCAAGACTCCGCTCCACTCCACTCCGCTCCAAGTGGCTTGTAATTCGCTGGCAACAACACTTCAAAACTCATTTGCCCCCGCCGGAGAGTGTTTTGGAATGGTGTGTGGGTCAGAAGATCGCTTTGACATGATTTCCTCGCAACATTTCTCTCTCTCTCTCTATCTCGCTCTCTCTTTCTCCCCCAGCTGCAACCCACAGCTGCCACCCCTGGAGGTGGCCGATGATGAGTAAGCCCCACATGTGGCAGGCGGCGAGGGGGGAGGGGACTTTCAAACGTAATTAAATGTGATTACTTTGTGCAATTCGGGGGGAGGGAGTCTGCGGCGGCGGAAGGCAGGCAGAAGACCCGCATAATTATGGACCAGAAGTAACCGTTTAATCAGGCGCAAAGCAAAAGAGAGAGAAAGGGGGAGGGAAAAGTTCACTAAACTTCATTTATGGCCCAAAGCTAGCGGCGACGGCTAATTGACAGTCCAAACGGCATCCGACGCTGGATTCCGGCTACTTGTTTCGCCAGCGATGCAAGTGCCGCTCTGATATGCGGCCCTGCCCATAATAAGATAATAGACAGGTGATATTTTTGGACACATGGCACATGGTACATGGCAGTGAAACTTAACGGCGCAAGAGCTAGGTTTACGCCGGTGGTGACATCACACAGCTGCACGTTTTCGTTTTCATTCGAATGAAAGTAATATTTCATAAAAATTTCCAATTAGTAAATTGAAAAGATTCGGTACCCCATAATATTCGGTACTCAAAATCCCAATATTGATTGGGATCCAGAAATATGCGGCCCCCAAACGCCACAAAGACGCTTGCGGCGGATGTTTTGGAACTGTTTGGCAGCCAAGCCACTGCTACCTGGCGTCGTTTTGTTGCAGCACAAAATAAGTGGCGCCATGAGGCGGCAATAAATGGAAGCTGATTATTCGGATTCGTAGCATACTTTTGGGTGTACAATTAAAACCCAAGTAGAAAAGTTGGCGCGATATTCAAATATGGGTGAAATAAGTTGCCAAAACATCGTTGTGGTTGCCGCTCACCTCCTCTCCCTCCCACTTCTCCTCCGCCAGTGTTTCCAGCAAGAAGTCGGCCATCAGTGGGAAGACCATCAGGATTAGGATCGCCAAGTCGCCTAGATCTCAGGAACTATGAGAACTAGATCAACATTTTAGTATCCAGATTTCTGGGCTATCAAACGGTTGCTTCAAAATTTCGCTACAATTTTGAAGATACGAGAAACCGAAAACGGAGAATCATAGAGAATGCCCATATCTAGCAGCGGGAAACAATAGTTGTTTTTTTTCTATTCATTCTCCCCCGAAGGCAGCTCTTTGACTGACAATGAACTGCGAGAACTAAGTGAATCGTATCAGATTGTTTACGAAAAGTAGTACGAAAGAATGCACGCAGAACGCACCTTATCTTTGAAATCATAAATCTTTTTGTGAGTCAGTCCAAATGCACCCGCACCCGCACCCGCACCTGCACCTGCACCCTGCACCCGCACTCGTATAACAGTCACTCCACAAATAACACACCCCCTCGGTGGCAACCCCTCTTTCATCCGCATCACTCTTTCAATATCACTTGCACTTTTCGCGTTATTATGTCATTGCCGTCAGCTTTAACGATCCGCTCTGTTGGCATGCCACAAGCAACAAGCGAATGGGTGCATTGCTGAGACAGAAACGAGCGGAACGGAGGAGAAGTCGAGTCAAATGTGCAGCAAAACGTTAATAAACAAAACGATTAACAATAAGGAAACACTTTTCACGCAATTGAAATGGGGATCCAGATCGTGAGATCGAGAGATCGAGAGCTTGGATAGGATCCGTTGCGGTCCACAGAGGCACGCATGCGCATGTGCAGCCGCAGCCGCAGCGGCAGCTTAACCCAGAGAAAAGACCGAATGAAAATGGAAATGGAAATGAACTCACGTTTACAAAGTTTTCGCGGCGTATATCATCGACTTCGTCGCGCTTCGAGATGCGCTTCCGCCAGTCATCCTCGCCGCTCTTCTGCAGCGCCGCCAGACGCTCCGCGATGGAGGTGGTCTTGGGAAGTGAGCGCTGATCGGGACCCATGACCTGGGTGAAGGAAAGGAAGGAAGGGAACGAAAGAGAGGAAAGATCAGGATTGAATGATAAAATGAAACGAAAGATATGGCAAGGAGTGGAAAGAGTGGAGTGGGGTCTCACCTGGGTCGATGAGCGACGCACGCCTTGGAGAAACTGGGGCAAGGCAGTGGGATGGGTCGATGGATCTTCTGTTTGTTCCTCCTCAGTCACTGCTGTCTGCTGCTTATCTGCCGCTGATTGCAACGATGATTGCACTGGTGATTCCTTCACTGATTCTGAGGCTGATGATGTGCTGGGCTGCTGCTGGCTCTCCTCGTCCTCCTTTGCTACATGACGCAACTTGACGAAACCGCTGCCAATTGGGGGCAACTGGGGGCCAACAATGCCGCCGCCAATGCTGGGTGGCAGAGGTGCTGCTGTTGCTGTTGTTGCTGTTGCTGATATGCCCGAGTGACTTTTACTTTTTGCAATGAGGGGATTGCTGCAAGAGACGCAGAGAGACGGAGGGTTAGAGATGATAAATCATTAGAGGAGTGTGCTGCATAAAGTGTGGCAATTAAGAGGCGCGTATCTGCAAGATGCACACCGCAAGCATGCTGCTGCTGCACTGCATTGAAAACGTGCGTTTTCCTCAATGGTGCTCTCCCATTCCCATTCCGATTCCCCTTCCTCCCCCATTAGTAGAAAATTCGTGACATGGCATTTTCCAGGCCACTAATGAGAAGATGGAGAAAGAGAGAGAGAGAGAGAGAGGGGGATCTGCTGCCTTATTGGATCTCCCCCTCCAGTAGAATGCACATCCGATCGACAGGCAGCAGCCATTTATTTCTGCTGAGATTTTAGTTTTTGCGCCAAAGTCAAAGCCAAAAGAAAACTTTCTCCTATAATAGGGGGACCCATACCCCTGCCCCTGCCCCTACCCCTATCCATACTAGGAGTATCCATTGGATGGCCACATTTATTAACGGGCAACGCTGGGCAAGGCAACAGTACAGTTTTTCCTATAGATGGTAATGGAATTTCCTTCTCCGAATGGCGGCTGCTGTGCTGGATGGGTTATTGTTATGGCTAGGTCTCATTTTCATTGCCAGCCAGCCAGCCAGCCAACCAGCCAGCTAGCAAGTCAGCCCCACAGGCGGTTAATGAGGGGGCAAGTCGCTTGCTTGGATCTGGGATGGGGGATCGGCTCCAGCGAGAGACAGAAGGAGAGGCACAGATAATCCTCTGACATTTGAAGTATGTATGGTTATGGACAGATTTCTTAACAGTAGCATACCCTCCCTCCCCTCCCCCAATCGATTCCATGCCATTCTCTCAGTAAATCAATCATTTCAATCTATCTGTGGCAGAACTTTATGGAATCTATTCCATATTCTTTCAGCACTTCCATTGATCATCGCTGCCGCTCATCATCAGAGATGGTTCTTTGTCTCGCCACAGATTCAATCTATCTGCGGCTGCTGTTGTTGCTGCTGCTGTTGCTGCCCCTTTGTAAGCGGCACCGTTATGAGATTTTTCACAAAAGTCGCGCCAAATGAATCTCGCATTAGTCACCAGCCAACAGACGAGTATCGGTATATTCTGGATTCTGGATTCTGGATGTTGTATCTTTGTATCTTTCTCACCCGCCCCCCTCCCCCTACCCCTTCCCCGTTCAAAAGCATCGTTATCTCACAGCGTGAGTCAAGAAGTTGGGGGCGGGGAGGGGGAACAGAAATGGGCCTGGCTTTGGCACTTATACGAGAATATGGTACGAGAATGCGAATGCGAATGCGAATACGAATACGAGTATATGTTACGGGTTGTCTGACTTTTTTTTTTGAGCGACGGCCAACATTTAAGAACCGCTAAGAAACAAGTTTCACTGTTTTCAATGTTTGGCAATGCAAGAAAACGAAAGAAAAAACAGAAAAACGAAGCGCACTTACACTTTGACAAGCACTGAGCACGTGGGTGTTTGACAAGAACTGGCTTAAGTGCGGTTTGGCAGCCCATGCAAATGGCTTTCGTTTCTGGGAAGCACGTGGTTTTACAATCACAGCGCACGTGGTTTGGCAAGCACTGGACGAGAAGGGAAAAGCACCGGACTGCACGCGACGACCAAAGAAAGACGAATGAGCGCAGATTTTTTTGCTGCTGCCGGTTGTGCCTCTGCTGCAGGTCCAAAGCATAGGTCCACTCCACAGTGCAGATCCGACACTGAAACTGAAACTGAATCTGAATCCGAATCCAAATCCGATTTCAGACGAAGCTTAGCTGTGGCAGTGGCAGCGGCAGAGGGCAGCGGGCGGCGGCAGAGGCACCTGGTAGAGGCTTCGTCTGCATTTTCGTTGGTTTGCTGGTGTGGATTTTGTTTTTCCATAGTTTTTGGCAGGTATGTAAAACAAACGAGGCGAGACCCGCTGACAGCTAAATTGCTCATTAATTGGGGAAAATTTTGACAGAAAGACAGAGCCGAAGAGCTGCAGAAACGCGGACACCAGGCAGCGGACACCGGGCAGCAGGCATCGCAAAATGGTCAAAAGCAGAGGATGGCCAGGTGTTTAAGCCAGAAACAACAGCTACCTGGAAACCTCAGCGCGGCTGCCTGGCCGTGTCACACCTTTTGCGTTTTGTGATCTTGTTTTGTGTATGGCACAGGTTTCAAAGGAAAACTCCAAGGAAAATCATACTTACCCGAGGCTAAAGTTCAAAGTTGAAACCAAAGAAATCAAAGTAAAAGCTTGCCTAATGGAATAATGGGATAATGGACAAATTTCAGACAAAGTGGGGACTGGCGTGGACTGAGCTGTGTCTGGGGATTACCTATGACCCAGAGATAGATACGATACGATACGAGTATGGGACTCTCCCACACAGGTCAAAGTGCAGACACGCGAATTACTGCTCCTCCTGGGCTTTGGCGTTGGCCACGTCTTTGGCTTTGGCGTTGGCTTTTTGTTTGATTTGATAGTTTTAATGCAGTAATTGCCCTTTTGGAAACCGTTTAGCAAGCAATTAGTTTGAGTGCCGCCACCATTCCGAGGTGTGGCAGCCATGCCAGGCCCTGCCATGGGTGTGAGCACACCCATTTCTGTGTCCATTGCCATCTCCATGTCCCCACAGAAGGGCCCCCGAACTGGATGGATGTTTCCATAGCTTCCTTGGAGAGTATTACCAATGGACACCAAGTATCTCTCACCCGTGTTTTGTAATTGAATCTTTCTCTGATGCGATGCCGTAATTAACATTTCTTTTGGCCAAAATAGAAACAAAACAAAAGTGAATGCGAAACGGAGACTGAGATTGAGAGTGATCACGCGATCACCTCCTCTGCATGTGTGTGTGTGTGTTGCTGTGTGCTGTGTGCTGGTGTGTGTGTGTGTGCGGAGCAATGCGGCAGAGTGTGCGGCAGCCGAACCGCTTAATGATATAACAAAATGAATTGTTTTATAAACTATTTGGCGCGGCATAAATGATTGCACGCCACCTCGCGATGGGTCGTGGATGGGTCTCAGAGTCTCTGGAGAGATGGCTCAATGAGCACCTGGCACGGCATCTCCATCTGCCAGCCTAATGGAGTTGTAGTACTCGTAAGTCCACAGATACATTTGAGGTGTTGAAAATTTATGCAAAATGCGAATGCAAAATGCGAATGCAAAATGCGAAATACGAATGCAACAAAATCTTTGCTTCTGGGAGGGTCGCACTGTCATTGGCATTGCCCTCTCTCTCTGTCTGTCTCTCTCTGTCTCTGTCTCTGTGTCAAGTACTTGGCAGAAATAATAATAACAATAAATCAAGGTTCGAGCGGGGAAGGTTAAAGCCGCAACTCAAGCAAAATAGCATACATACACACATATATACTAAATGCACACATCTCTCAGAGCTAATAATATTTAAGCATATGTGATATACGGGTATTCCCCCCACCCCTCTCCCCCTACAGAAGCGTCTCTGCTGATGGGCAAACCGCAAATAAAAGTCAAGCGGTTCGGATCGGCTCGGATCGCATGGCAGTAGCGCAGTAGCTGTGGCAGGCGCATGGAAACCCTCAGGTGAATCTCGGGGAAACAGGAATACACCAGAGGGAAGGAGAAGAGGCAATGTGACGCGTCACAATAATGCCCCAAGTAAGCAATAAATCGACTTATGCAACACCATTATGCCCCACAGACAAGAGATTTGCTTTGGCAAGCCAAACCTCTCAAGTGCCTGCAATTTTGGGCTACAAAAGAGAGGGAGAAAGGGAAATGTTTCAAGTGACAATTACTCACAAAGGTGCCAAACAATTTAATGAGTGAGCAATGAAAGAGTCTAATGAAGATTTCAGACAATGGAGCACACGAGAAAGAGAGAGAGAGCGAGAGAGAGAGAGATGCCAGAGATGGCAGGAATCGCTGTGGAGATGCCACAGATCGTAGATCGCAGATCGCAGATCGCAGTCGAGATTCAAGTTTTGGAGGCCAACGGCAACTCCAACTCTCTTGACTTTCCCACGCCGCACTTCCACCGAGGGGTGGTTCGAGCGGAGCGGCCAGCGGTGGTAATGATGCAAAATTACAACGTCAACATGGGCTTACAACTTGGCTGGGATTCACTCTGGTTTTGAATTGTTTTACACGGTACTCAACGAGTTTGAAGGGTATATTTGTATGTGTATTACGAATGAATAAATACCACAAATACCACAGTCACTAATACTGAACAGATCATGAGAGAGAACACTCTCTTAACAAGCGCATCAAATTACCAGAAATAGGTAATAAAGTTAATAGCAAAAATACCTTTTTCATGAAAAATACTGCTTTTTACGAGCTTGCTCTGAGAATCGCATGGAACTGCATCAAATTCAGGTGTGCAAAAGATATTCAAATGAGTTTGATGCCTTTCCTGGAACTTGGGACCTGATACCATTGTTTAAGATCAGATTAAAACGATAATGAGAAAACCTTTTAAGGGATAATATAATCGTCGTTTCAGTTGCACTCCCTAGAGGTTGCTTTTTTCTGTGGCCCCTCGAGATTTCATTAGTCACTGACCTTCTCCCATTGTCCCCCAAGCAGCAAAAGGTTTTTGGTACAAATATGTATTATAGTTGCCAACATTTGAGTTTTGTTCGGTTTTTTGGCGAATGTTGCTCCGTCTGGGGCTAAAAGTCCACCTCAAGTTCAAGGTTCATGGTTCAAGGTGTCGGCGCATGTTAATAGATCTCTAAAATGTTCAAATTTAGCCACAACCACGACATCCTCAACAGCCACGACATCCGCGACTCGTACATATGTACATATTATTGTGAGTACGAGTACTGTCCCCCCTCAACATTTATTCATTCATTCGTTCAGTCAGTCAGTTAGTCAGCTGATTTTGTGTTATTTTACGGGCAGGCGCAGTACTCCAGACACGTGCTGTCTGCAACCCCATGGAGTTGAAGTGGCCTCCACCCCTCGCCACCCCCCCATTCGGTGCATACCAGACATGTTTTCTTAACATTTTCGCCGGTTGCCGGGACAACCCGAAAAAGCGGAATGGAAATACGCGTCAAAACAAAACTCTTCGTTCCGTTCTTTGTTCCGTTGTTCCGATGAGGAGGAGTAGGAGGAGGAGTAGGAGGACTCACTGTCGATGAGGAGGAGAGGTTAGAAATGGGATGAAGGCTGAGTGGCACATGGTTTCAGCAAAAGTTGACTGACTCCCCCGGCTAGACGACAGCCTCGAGAGAGATACGAGAGACTGCAGCGGAAGCAGGAAACATGCGTATTTTTTCGGCAAAACAAACAAAGGAAACCAAGAAACAAAAAACCTCCACCCCCACCCCCCCGTCCAGCTCCCAACCTCAGAGGAGACGGCTCGATGGCTTGATGGCTCTATGGGGGGATCTGCTGTTTTGTTCAGCCTTGGCTGCACATGGTGGAGAAAGGGGAAAGCTCTCTCTCTCTCTCTCTCTCTCACTCACTCGCTCGCTCTCTGCTTCTCCATGGGGTTGCATTTCGGCTGATACGTGCCTGTTACTGGATTTCCCCTCCAGTTGTTGGGCGTTCTGGGGCGTGGTGCCCCGTATTGATTGATATCCGAAGAGTGGGAGGGGGGCGGGGCGGGGTGGGACTTTATTACCTGTACTGGTACTGGGTTTTTCCATTTCGGGGGTCCCGCATAATTACCTGCAGTTCGAAATAAATACCATAAAATTCTTTCAAATTCTTCTTCTATTTTTTGCTTTGTTTTTCGGTTTTGATTCTTTGCCTGGGAACAACGTGACTCAACGTTTTCTATCATTTCTCTGTGTCTCAGGTCTCTCTCTCTTTTTCCTTCTTATAGATATGATGACGCTCCCGTTTACCGTTTTACGTTTTCTGTTTTCTGTTTTCCGTTCTGTTGAGCGTCATAGAAGTCGCGTCCCTTCCGTCTGTCTGTCCGTCTGTCTGTCTGTCTCTGGATTGTTGTTTTTGTTTGTTTTTTGACATTTTGATAACTTGTTTCGGTTGGTTCTCTTGGGCGGCTTCTTAGCCTGGTTTGTTGTCTTAGCCAGAAACAAAGCAGAGCAGAGCAGAGCTGAGCAGAGCCCCGCCGTAACAATGGAAAGCATGTGCGGATGTCATTCGAGTGCGCCCTAATTGACCGCCAAAGTGAATGTACTTCTTGTCTGCCTCAGGGGGCAGGGGGAGGGAATGGCGGGGCGGAACTTTGCTTCAACTCCAATGAACTCTGCTGTGAAGTTCAACGAGGTAACAGGCAGCACCAGCAGCAGCAGCAGCTACAAGAACTACTGCTGCTCCGGCAAGTCCATTCAACTGCCGCCAGCCGCTAGCCGCCCATCGCCTGCCCCATGTCGTGTCGCCTCGAGTCGCTCCGGTTGTCACAGCTGTTTATTCTGAAGAGCTTCTGCTGGAGCTTCTGCTGGAGGCAGGAGAATCTGGAGAGGCCAGTGCTTGTGTCTGGTGGCAGACGCGTTGCTACTGCACCAGCCAGCAGCGCTGCACGTCATCGCGGCTGCATCGCAGCTGCCGGGCAGGGTTCGAGGGTTAGTCTGTTAATTGAACTTAAACACCTCTGCTGCTGACCTTGAGCCTCTCGGATTGAGCAAAAGTCTCTAAAAAACTCGCAACTCGCAACAGTGTTGCATTTTAATTATTTCAGATGAAAACGAATACATACAACTATAACTATATACACATACATATGTATATGTATAAGCGACTAGTACTGATACTGGTTCGCGGATTAATGCTGGAATTTTCATACCCGATACTCAAAGAGTATAGCGGGTATATTAGGCTTGTGGTGGAATTGGAACTGGTGGTGTGTACCCAGAAGGAAGCAGATACACATAATCATAGATAATGCCCATACCTAGAAGATGGCCGAATCTGGATCAGATCGGATTATTAATATAGCCCGAAATAACAAATGAAACCTCAGTCTGAGGCTACTCAGTCCCTCCCTCTCCTTCACACACACTCTACCTCTTGCAGTGGGCGCCCTCTTGCGGAGTGTGGCCATACTAACCGAGTATCGCGTATAAATGTAGAGTCGCGGCCCTAGCTGCGCTCGTTTTATATGCAAAAAATGAGCACTTTGAAGCTATTAAACAAACTAAAACAATAAATTCCAAACACGAATGTTTACAATGTTTTTCGCTGACAAAACGAGTTTTACGGAGAGATATACTACTACAATGTATGTCCGATCAGAAATGAGAGAGAGACAGATAGACAGAGAGAGGCTCTGAATCTAAGGCGGCGCTTGACTGGTCAAGCGGTCAATCAGAATTATGCTATAATCAAACAGCAGCGGATGGAAGGAGGCAGTTGATCGCGAGATCTGACGGCAAACACAACACAAAACACGAGCGGCCCAGGCACTGCACTGGCTCTGGCACTGGCTCTGGCTCTGACCTTACTCCATAGCTCTGATTCACGGATTCACAGATTATCTGCTTGTTGTGTTATGGTGCTGCTGCTGACCCTCGCCTTTGGAGCTCTGGCACTGCTCCTCATCTGGGACTATGGGCGCAAGCGCCAGCGTGTGGCAACGTTCGCGAGGTCCAAGATCTCGGGCCCCCTGTCGCTGCCTGTAGTGGGAACCGCTCACGCCATACGCCTGGGGGCGGAGAGTAAGTACAGTGTACATAGACGAGAGGAAAAAGGACAAGAGATAACAATTCTCTTGTAGACATCATCGATTGGGTGGGTGAATGCTTTCGTTTGCATGGCAAAACATTTCGCATGTGGATCCTGGGCGAATCGATGATCTACACCAAGGATCTGAAGTACTTTGAGACCATTCTGGGCAGCACCACGCTCCTGGCGAAGGGGCAGCTCTACAAGTTCCTGCGTCCCTTTCTCAACGACGGCCTGCTCGTGAGTGTGGGCAAAAAGTGGCACGCACGGCGCAAGGTCTTCACGAGTGCCTTCCACTTCAACATGCTCGAACATTATGTGGATATCATGGACAGGCAGAGTGCTGTGATGGTGGAGAAGCTCCGGGAGGTCGCCGATGGCGAGACGGCGGTGGAAATACAGCGAATCGTCTCCCTGGCAGCCCTGGATGTGATAACAGGTCGGTAGAGCACTGATCTACTCATTCCTTGGACACTAATGGTTGGTTGGGTCCTTGCTGTATCGTTTAGAGGCCGCCATGGGGGTGCAAGTGAATGCCCAAAGCGATCCCAAGTTCCCCTACGTGCAGGCACTCAAGAGGTACGCTTCATGGCCCCTTTTTGGATGTTTCCTCACTCAAAGTATTCCCTGTTCCCGATCCGTAGTGTCGTGTATGTCCAGACCGATCGCATGTTCACGCTACTGCAGCGCTACGACTGGCTCTTTCCCCTCACCTGCCCCTGGATGCACAGCAAGCTGCTGGAGGATATCCGCGTCATGCATGAATTCACCGACAGGGTCATACGCGAGCGACGCGCCACAGTGGAGCAGGAAAAGGCCGATGGCAGCTACAAGCCTCTAAGTAAGCTCCAGATCAGACTATCGAATCATCACTGAATCACTATCGAAACTTCACACAGGTCTGGGTGATCCAGTGGTGGGTCTCAAGTCGAAAATGGCTCTGCTGGACATCCTCCTGCAGGCCACCATCGATGGTCAGCCTTTGAGCGATGCCGAAATACGCGAGGAGGTGGACACTTTTATGTTCGAGGGCGACGATACCACCAGCAGTGGCGTCTCATTTGCCCTGTACGCCATTGCGAGGCATCCCCAAGTGCAGGCGAGGATCTGCCAGGAACTTGAACAGGTTCTGGGCAAGGATCCATCCACGCCCGTCACCCAATCGCAGCTCCAGGAACTCAAGTATCTCGACGCCGTGATCAGGGAGACAATGCGACTGTATCCAGTCGTGCCGGCCCTCGGCAGATACACCTCGAAAGACCTACAGATCGGCGGTCAGACGATACCCGCCAACACGAGCATCTACCTGATCCTCTTTTATGCACATCGTGAGGCGGAGTACTTCCCCGATCCACTGGCCTTCAAGCCGGAGAGATTTCTGGACGCGGACTCCGCCGACCGGAGTGGGGAGGCATTCGCGTATGTGCCGTTCAGTGCGGGCCCCAAGAACTGCATTGGCCAGAAGTTTGCGATGCTCGAGATGAAGGCTCTGGTCAGCAAGGTTCTGCGGCACTACGAACTGCTCCCCAGGGGACCGGAGGTCAAGTTCATGATGAACTTTATCCTCCGCTCGTCCTGTGGCATCAATTTGGGCCTGAAGCCGCGGAGAAGCCGATGCTAGGGGATAGGAGTAAGGGGGGTTTATGTAGGTGCAGGTTTTCGGGTTTTCGTGATGATATCAAGTATGACTTTTAACACCATTTAAGTTCTTGTTTAATGATGTATAATGAAGGCAATAAAAACCTATTTACTTATAGTACATCCAGTATATATACAAGTGGGTTTAGTCATCCCATGCCCACCCTCGAAAATGTTTTATTACATCCCCCGCCACTCGAGGGCGGGGGCGCAATGCGACTCATTTCCCCCGGAGGCGGCTCCCTCCACGAAAAGATTCAACCAATATTTACAGAGATATTATAAAATTAGACCCTCAAACAAACGGAATATATGTGGCAGCAGACCCGCTATCTGCGACTGTCCGAGGGGTGGGGGTGGGGGTGGAGTGTAGTTTGTGGGTGCGTTTACCCTAGGATGATATTTAATGGCTACCCAAAGCCCCCCAATTCACACCGTTCGACGACGACGACGACGACCAGGGAGGACCCTCTTCAGGGAGGATGCAATTGCATTGGGGGTTTAGGGGTCAGGTTTTCAAAGTACATTTCGTGGAAGGCTATGCGCTTAGATGGAAGATCTTCTGCTTAGATCTTCAGATGTATCCAATGCTTCGTTCCAATGTTTGTCTACGGTTTATCTTTCGAGGGAGTCCAAAAGATAATGCGGCAAAAGGAAGGCACTTGTTGCAAAGCAAAACAGCATGCAGATAAGCCATTAGCACATCGCGAAAAGGAAATCACATAACGCACGGGGGACAAGGGGGCGGGGGGCCTGCGCGGCCTTATCATCGCCCGTCATCCGGTGGCCAGATCGCGCCGCATATAAAAAGAGCTAATGCGCCAAAACTAGATCAGTAGAGTGCTATTCTTCCCCTGCTACCGGTGAAAATATGTCTGCTGTTGCCGGTGTCGTCTGCCCCCCGCTCCCACGGATGCTGCTGCTGGTGCTGCTGCTCTGCGGAGCTGCTCTGCTCCTGGCTCCCGCTGCGGAGGCCATCAGCCGGCCACTGCCTCCGTATGTGGGTCTGCCCACGCAGGACGGCCTCACGCATCTGTTCCTCAACTCGCGGGTGACACGGCGCGATCCCATGGCCTCGGTGGCCTGCTTTGGCGGCTACATCGGCGAGTCCAATCAGATCGCAGAGATCTACAGTGCCAACTACAGCACCTGTGCCCAGGAGGCGCAGAGTTCGCGCAAGGGCATCGACACCGACTTCATACCCACTCGCAGGAGCATTGAATGGTCAGCGGGACGAGTGTGTGCGGACCTGAGGAAGTGCAACAGCATCAACGGCACCCTTGACTCCTTCAACTGTCATGCCACTGTGGTGAGTGCTGAGCGGGCGGGCTCCCTCTTGAATTTCCCCTCTAACCGGACCGTCCTTTCGCTATGCAGGGCTCCAACAACACCGTTGCCACGTACAGCATCTCGGGCAATGCCTCAGAGTCCGCCAGTCTGCTGCAGGAGCGCTATCGTGTCGTGGAGCTCTCCCACGAGCAGTGCATCCACAAGGCCGAGCGGCGCTACGTGGAGGCCACGGCGACCAACTACAACTATCTGCAGGCCTGTCTGGATGGCCGGGTGAAGCCCAAGCCCATGCCCGTGCCCACGACCAGCACCTCCTCGACGAGCACCTCGACGACCACCACCACGACCACAACGACCACGGAGGCACCCACCACGGAGCCACCCACCGAGGGGCCACCCTTCAACGTGGAGGATCAGTTTAAGCAGCTTTTAAACTTGTTAAACTAATGTTACGCTCGGGTCTAAAAAGGATTCGTCGTCATTAAAGCAAACATTAAAGCCAGAGAGAGACACGAGAGAGAGAGAGACAGCGAGACAGCGAGAGAGAGAACATGTTGCACACAAAAGGGAAAGGACAATCCTTGAGCAAACATTCGAAACAGGATACGCGTATTTGCAACCCTTTTTGCGGGCAAACGAATTAACCCCCAGAGCTACCCCAAAAAGAAAAAGTTGCACGAGGGTTGCAGCAGTTTCAAGTTTCGCCAATGGCCAAAAATGAGAGAATTAGCCATTTACCATTTCGCATTTTGCATTTCCCATTTTCCCTTTCGGTTGGCGCCAAGGGGCAGTTAATCTTTGTTAACCCATAGTTTAAGCAGCTCTCGCTGTCTGCCGGCTGCCGGCTGCCACTCGAAGACTTCGTGATTGATGGATTGGATTCGGATTGGAACTGGGATTGGATCTGCATCTTCATCTGCATCTACATCTGCAGAAGAAAGGTCTTTGGGGCACTCTTCCGTTTTCAGCACCTTCAGCACACACGGAAATACTTTTGATTAATGTTCATTGGAGCAATGGCAATGGAGTGGAGGGGAGTGCCATTTGAGGCCACCATATAAGCCATAATTCAGCAGAGATCGCAGAGATCCGCAGCAGAAATAATCCAGCATTTATGGGCAATGGAAAACCAAAGTGGAACCAGAAGAACCATTGAAGCTATGCCGCTGCCGCACTCTCTGAGGTGCCACAGACTTCTTTTCTGGTCTGGCAAACACGTTTTGGCTTTTATGGATTGTGTGTGTTCTGCCATTTAAGGCGGGTTCTGCTTCTAGCCATGTCTCTGTCTCTGTAGGGCCTGCAAGAGCAAGACCAAGACAAAGACCTGAGACCATACATGGAAAACACCTGTTTGCAGCTGAGCAGCAAGTGCCTCATTTATCACAGCAATTGGCGGTGGCATGGGGCATGGAGCATGGGGCATGGCTATTCTACTTATTTGTAATTCCTGGAATGGAATGCTCTATTGCAGCCAATCTCGACTCGAATGCGTTTTATTGGTGGAAAGCAAAAATGCTGTTAAAATGCCACAAGAGGGAGTGGCCGTCGGCCGTCGGCCTTCTTGATTTCTAATTTATTTTGATTTTTGTGTTGCCTGCCTGCCTGCCTGCCTGCCTGCGAATACTAATTAAAATGCAACTTGTGGCAAGGTGTTTACGATGTGGGCTCTCCTCTTCTTCTACTTCTTCTTGTTACTGTTTAATTGTTAGAGAAATCCCCGTATGAAGTGTGGAATGCGGCAGAGTGCAGAGGGAGCGGATTGAGTTCCTACAGAGTTGATATATGAAAAAAGGCGATAAAAGTTAAGGTGATTAATTAACAAACTACAGAGCTTATTCTACACTCTATTCCCTCGCCCTCTCTCTCTCTCTCTCTCTCTCTCTATCGGGCTTTTTTCTTTACAATTTTCCCATTAAAATACTTAATTGATTTGACCAAAAGTCAGGGATAAAAAATGATTCATTTGGGGAGATGGGCATAATGCTCCATGCATCGTTGGACCTGGTAATTCCTGGGTTCTGGCACGTACATCTGGCCCACAGGGAGAACTCCTCCTCCTCCTACCCCTCTCTGAGCTCAGCACCACAATTTACGCGCTTCATTGAGCTTCGGCTTTGAATTTGGTTGTGCCACCGCTAGACTGTCGTCTCTACCTCTGATTCTGGATCTAATACCCATCCATGCATGGCATGGCATGAAATCTGAGGCTTGTCAACAGATGATCGTCAGGCAGGCAGGCAGGCAGGCAGGCGGGCAGGCAGGCACCTCCTCCGCGGAATATTATGCATAACCAAACGAGTTTTCCTTCTCCTCATGAACTTTTCATTTTCATTTGGCAGCAAAATTGGGGAAATGTGTTATTAAAACGTGAGAGAGTGTCGAGAGAGCAGAGACCAAGAGAGAGAGAGAGAGAGTCAATAAATATTTGCAAATATTTTGCGCATAAATTAAATGGAAAACCAAAAAGGAGGACATGCCTATGCCTATGGCTATGGCTATGGCCGGCAGACAGTGTGTCCAAAAGGAGGAGGCGGCCAGAGGAGGGCGGGTAGGCGGTAGGCAGAGCAGAGGCGCGACGCCGAAGAGGCCTGACAGTGTGGCCAATTAAGGCAAAAGTTGCAAGTGCGATGTGGCGTTGAATGTCACCCAAAAACAGAAACAAAGAGAAATAAAAAAGCACAGAAAAAATGTGGACAACAATTTACAGATTTCCATATTGAGTGATCGAATTGGGTGGGTACCCTGTCGTCACATAAACAGGGTAGAGCCCAAAACTTCGGTTTATACTTTTACATTTGTATCTGCAGCAGTTTACAGGGTATTCACACAGTTTACTTCATGGATAGAGTACCAAAGAAATGGTTTAATATTTCCTTCTGTTTTTCTTTCATTTTGTACGAATTTGTACTCCGCACTCCTTTGCAACAGTTCGTATATTCTCTCGCATTGTCCCTCCCCTATTTACAGGGTATTTAAGCGAACTGTACGTAAAACTAGTTTGCCTGCAGCTTAAAATAAAAAAAAACACACACAAAAAGCAACAAAAATTACGAAAAAAAGGCGCAGAAAAGGAAATCGTCGCTGGTCCGTCGGTCGGTCGGTTGTCGATCGATGTTGTTGCTGGTGTTGTTGTTGTTGTTGCTGGTGTTGTTGTTGTTGTTGTCGTAGCCTGCCTTTTAAGGCTTTTCGGCCGTTGCGTGTGTGCTGCGCATGCGCCCCCTTGTTGGCCCCTGGCTGCCCCCTGGTTGCCCGACTTGTGTGTGCTATCAATTTCAGTGCCTATCTGTCTGTCTCTGTGTGTGTATCTGTGTCTGCGTGTGTATCTGTGTATTCAGGTCATTCGCATTTTCACATTTTAAGGCGGTTTTTCGGTTTTTTGCATGTTGATTTTTCTTAAGATCTTTGCCATCGAAGGAGGACGCCAGCGTCAGCGGCAGCGGCAGCGCCTGCGTCTGCGCCTGCGCCGTGGTGTGCCGTGTGTCTGCCTGCACTTGCTGCCTTTTTCTGGTAACTTTTACTCCGATGGAGGAGCCGGTCGGTTGCTTGTACCCCCAAGCCTCCCAGCAGCCTCTCTCTCTCTCTCTCCCTGTTGGCTGTCGTCTCGGCCATGTTTGACGGCAGGAGCCGGAGCCTGCCCCCCTTTTTGCGCTCTCTTGTTTGAGGATAGGAGCCGCCGCCCCGCCTATTGGCCTGGCCTGTTAATGGCTAAAATGGCATGTTGCTCGCTCGCTCGCTCGCTGCTTTGATGAAGCGATTTTTGCTTTGTTTGTTACTTAATTGCGCCAAAGTCATTAATAATCGATTAACAATATATGACAGAGGCAGGCCGAGGCCAAGAGATGGCCAAGAGGCCGGAGGGGCAAACACCACCAATCGAAAGAGTGACACAGGAAGTGGCTGTGGCAGTGGAAGTGGCAGCGACTGCGACAGCGGCAGTGAAGAACTTCCTTCCTGTGGGTGCACCTCTGATAGAATTTGGGTTGCCAGTTGCCGGTTGCCGGTTGCACGATGCATGGCACGATTGGAGGCCGGACATTCCTTAGACATCGACATCTATCATCCATCACAGATCATCGGATCTGTCATCCCATTCTGTGGCTAAATGTCACGTGTCTAGGCACTGAGCCTGGCAACACTTGCAACACCACAGTGCAACAGGTGTCTCATTGATTGACTGACAGACGACAGTCGACGTCGCTGGCAAAGATGGGATGATTGTATGGGAGGAGTGGGGAGATCCATTGGATATCCATTGACAACCCCATGGCCCGCCCAAACAATGCCATTCCATACATCAAAAGGCAAACATTTTATTGTTTGTCACGGGGGAAATCGATAGTTGGGGGAAAAAGGGAACGGAAAACGGAGGGAAATGTCAGCGGGCATGGCATGCCCTCAATATATCAAGGAAGCTCCACAGACAAGACAAAGGAAATTGAATAACCACAGACACCACACAGGAAAGGAGACAGAGACGGAGACGGAGATGGAGATGGAGCTGCAAGATGGGAGGAGGCACTGCAAGATGAGGCTGCAAGATGGAGCTGGGGAGGGGGGGGCAAACCGAAGATGCATAAGCCCCGAAGACTGGAAAACTGAAATAATAAATGCCCAATGATGATATCTATGACGCGGGGCAGACAGACAGATAGACAGACGACAGACAGACAGGGAGACAGACAAAGGAAGCCAAAGAGCCAGCAGGCAGGCAGCACGGCACAAAGAGCTCCACAGTACACAGATGGAGGCAGGACAGGACTGCTCTCTCTCTCTCTCCACTTTGCATGAGCCACTGAGGCACTGAGGCATGTGGAGGCATGGGGCAGTTGCAGCTGCAGATTTATGAGCGCTTGTCAGACAACAACAAAAGTAGCAAATACAAGGATGCAGCAGCAGCAGCAGCAGCGGCAGCGGCAGTCACCAGTCAGAGAACTTTGTCCGAAATGAGTTCATTGTACGGACGGGGGGATAGCCACAGACGGGAGTCAGGAGAAGCGACTGTCCACCTCTTCATCTGCATTCTGAAGGAGGAGTCTGTGCCTCATCCTCTCCTGCAACAGTCTGTGCAGCTAATGAGTTGTCAACTCCGATGCCAGATGCCACATGCCAGATGAGCAGCAGCCAGACAAAAGTGCAAATACTCCACAAATGCAGCCTGGGCCGCAGTCGCGAGGATTTGCATTATCCTGTGGAGGGGTTTGCTGACTTTCGCCAAGTGTCAAAGTCAATGTCGCGAGAGAGGACTAAGGGGACTCGCGACCAAGAGGAGAACGGACTCGCGACTAAGTCTAGGCGTGACAGTCAGCCTAGTGACAGTGACTGTTTAAGTGCATCTCGTTAAGGCTTTATGCTGGGATCCTAGAGCCATGCCCGGTACTCCCCTGTCCCCCCCACTCCTTTGGAGAGATGAGTCAAACAGCGACTCACGTTTTCGCTTTTGGCCATAAAAAATGGCTGCTAAATTTATGGCTATTACTGTTTCCGTTTCTGTTTCTATTTCAGGCATTAAAAGGAAGCGGAGAATGGCCAAAAATATGACTCACCATAAAACTATACATATGTATGTGCATATGTATATATGTATGTGTGTCCATACGATATTTAGATAGAATTTAAAGGAAGTTCCACTGAAAATCAATGCTTTTAAGACTGAAATTTAGATGAGAATACGACAACTAAACATAGACATAGAACTGACATAGAACTCTCATGAGACTGTGTGCCCCCACCCCTTGCCAAGCCCAACCCCAACCCCATTCCCATCTCCTTCTAATTTCTCCAGAGAGCTCTTTGGAAATCCTCCTACCATGAATCATTGGAAACCCCACAGTTCTGGCAATTACTTCTCATTAAAAACTAATTAAATGTGAGATATCCACTAAACCAATTTTGAAGATTTCATCATTTCCCGCAAGTGTTTTTTGTTCGTCTTTTTATTCCAATTGCGAAAAGATCTTGAGACTTTTGAGGAGCTTTCAAATTCGTTGGTTTGGTTTGGTTTCGGTTTCATATGAGCCGCCATAAATTAGCCCGTTGATTGCGTTATGGCCAGAAACGGAGAAGCCCGATTGAGCCGCCCAGAGACGAGGTTTAATGAGCGGCGATTGGTGTGTGGTTGGCGGTGTGCGGTGTGTGTGGGAGATGTGTGATGTGTTTTTGGTGTTTCATAATACCAATAGCTCAATCAAAGGGTTTATCTCTCGTGGCTGAAGGCCCAATTAAATAATGTACGAATGAGAGTAAGAGCTGTAGCCAGACACTTCCCCCTCCCCCTCCCCATCCGCCTAAATGCCACTTTGAGAAAACGAAACGCAGAAACAGAAAACAGAAAACAGCTGTGCAAACCCGTAACCAAAAAGGTAGAAGAAACAAACCAAAAGAAAGACAGCGGGGGAAAGGGAGAGGGAGAAGTCAATGTACTACAGAGAGGCAGAGGCAGAGACAGAGACAGAGCACAGCCTAGAGATTGTGTAATATCTGAAGTATCTTGAAAAAAGAAAAAACACCTCTAGTATGATGTAAAAGGAGAATAAAATAAGCCCCGTAAATGGTGCGAGAGGGAACATAACTTCATTTATGGGTTGCATCCACAGATGCAGAAGATTTCCCAATAAAATCATATTTATAGCCAAGAACTTTTTGTGCGGCAGGGCGGGGCAGCAAAGCGAAAACATAATTAATGTGGATCATCCAGTGCCTTTGGAAATACATCTGTACATATGTGAGTTTTAATGGGTTGTGTAATCTGGGAAATGCATTCGGAATAGATGGATGAATGGCTGGATGGATGGATGGATGGATGGGGGATTTGTATCACGAAGTGCAGCAGCATCAAATAACATGCCTTTAAATGGAAATGTTTGAGTAGAATGGTGGAGGGTGCGGGGGTGGAGTAGATCAGCCGCAAAGCTTTCCGTTTGATAATGCATCATTCGATCACGAAGCAGCGGCAGCGACTAGGGCTGGGGCGGGGGCGGGGGGGTCTCGACTCCGGGCGGCATATTTCAATTAATGGCAGCAGCCAGTCCCGAACCGAACCGAACCAAACCGACATCGAAATCGAAACGGAAACCCAACTCTCATCAGGCAGCGGTCTATGGGCTATAATGGGGCGAGGCGGGGCGAGGCGAGACCTCTCTACCAAATCCCCGTTCCCCTTACAGCCGTTCCGATTCCACAGAACTTTGTTTCAGTTTTTCTTTGTTCCTCCTCCTCCTCTCGCATTGTTTTTTGTTTGCTTTGGCTCATTAGCATTGAGGGACTCACGTTTTTCCTATCATATCTATCTCTTTCTGTGCCTGTGTCTGTGTCTGTATCCCTCTCCCTTTTTTCCAACAGAGAGTGAATGCACATTTGGTTAACACTTCTCCTGTGCAATGGAAATTAACCCTCCGAGAGAGAGCCACTCAGAAGTATCATAAAAATCAAAAAGCGATAAGCAGACCACTTCGACCCGACCCGATCCGATCCGTCTGTCTTTCTACTATTTATGGACAATCTTGTCTGGGATTTTGTTTTTGTTTACCATTCCAAATCGGGAAATCAGCAGAGAAGAGTACGTACTTCTACTACTTCCATCCACGTTATCTGCTTCAAACTTCAGGCAATATATGTACAGATATTTTAGAGTTTAGAATATAATTTATAGACCCCAAATTGATTTGTAAATAGAGGGAATTTCTAGTTGATTTGTTTAAAAACCTTATCTACAGGATTTCGAGTAGCTTATCTTATAAACGTCTAAAGCAAACCAAGAAGACTGGAGTTCCAAGTTAATGAAGCAATGAAACTGCTTTAAACTAATATTTTATCATACTAATTTCGATTGAGGGAAATGCAGCCCAGAGGCGTGGCACCAATTTGCATGCCGATTAGCTCGTTTCCATTTAATTGGCTCCCTCCCCCAATGGCTCGTTAATCAAATTCCCAACTAATTTTATTTGCCACTTCCAACGAGAAATTAGCCACGAAATAAAAGTAGAAAGAAGAAACCACAAATAAAAGCGAGCCACAAATTATGCAAATTCATTGAAAACGAAAGGCATTCTCCGCAAAATGTTGGATTGTATTGGATTGACTTTGCTTTTGTTTATTCATTAGTTTTTTTGGATTGTGGATGGATTTTGGCGAGATATCTCGCGACTGGTTCCAGGGCTATTATGCAATCTGGCCCCACAAACGATTGATAGCATTAATAATCAGTAAATTATTGTACAAAATTGCAAACCAATTGCTGCAGGGAGCTTGAGGTTTATTTCCAATTGTTGTCTGAGATTTGATTGATTTCCTTCTTCTCTTTTTGTTTTGTGATTCGATTTTGTTGAAAACTTATGCAAATACTGGCCTAAATCCGTGGATTCGAATGCTGGGACCTTGAACTCGGAAATCCAATCCAACTTTTAAATACTTCATAATTAAAATCAGCAAAACGACAAACAAGCAAAAGCCTGCTTGAAAGTGCTCTTCAAGCGAGTCAGACACGAAAATAAGAGTTAGAGACAGAAAGAGACGGACTATTGGGCGACCCTGCAAGTGCAAGTAACCAGCAACACCAACAAAAAAAACCAGACGTGGAGGTCGCACCTTTGCATACCCTTTTCGAAAGTCGGGGGATTGTGGCGATCGGATATTTCGTCGCGCCTTTCGCTGCTGATCAATAATATAGATATATTCAGCTATAGCTCTATGGGGCCAATGATTCGGCCCTCTCCTTGTTCCCAAAATCATTGCACTCTCTTTTACTCTCCCTCTGTACCAAAACTACAACGCAGAGAGGGAGCACAAATGAGAGAGGAAGGGAGAATCAGCAGAAATCTTTCAATGGAAGCGAAACAGCAATTTACAGTTTTTTTCGGCTCATTCTGCTTCGTTTTTGTTGTTTCTCTTTGCAATTCCGCAGCAATGCAGCAGAGCAGGTAAGCGTGCGAGCTGGAGGGAGACAGACTGAGGCAGATGAAACTGCTTTGAGAACGAACTTCCCCTCCCTTCCCCACCCTTCCGTGGAGTGGACAATGGTCATAAATATGTATAATCTGTGCGAAACGAACCTTTTATGGCTGCTATATGCTTGTAGATACTCTGCTTCTCCAAGACTCCCCGCTGATCTCTACACTGTGTTCTGTGTTCTGTATTTGCACTTGCACTTTCAGTTTCAATTGGCGGCAATTGTTCGAATAATTGGAAGCGAAGGCTATTGCAGCTGCAGCTTCAGGCAATGACGAATTTTTCAATAAGGCCTTCCTTCTCAATTTCCATAATGCAATTCGCAATCCGCCTTCGAGTATTTTTGCAACCGGCACAAAAATGCGCGCGATATTAAAAAGTAAACAAACAACACACACACATGCACATATGAAAAAACGTATAAAACACACACGCGACCGCTTTAATTTTGTTTTGATCAAAAAATAGTCAAACACTTAAATACTTATTTAGACAGTAACTAATAGTAAATAAAAATGTACTGAATTTGACAGTCGACACTACGCGCACTGCACGCTCGGCTCAAACAAATTGGCGTCAAAACACTTATTTTCTGTTAACAATGCGCGACACGACCGCGCTCGATTTGAAATTTTTTTTTCTGCGGATACTTTGGGAACAGTGTGACCGCGGAATTACCGATAAAATATTCCGCCCGACCGTCAGAAAAATTTCAGAAAGAACGGTCTCATTTGAAAAATATACCGCAAAAATACAAACGAAAATCGTATTCCTCGCTTTTGATGTTTTGTATAATATTACTAGCTAACTAGGACCCTCAACAAATAACAAATAATTTTAACTAATAGACAAAACAATTTTTTATAAGATTGATAAATTTTAAAAACCCAATTTATTGTATTCTGTCCCAAATAAGGTTTAAACGAGATAGGTCAGCAAATCAGTCCCTATTTTTACATGGCAACTACACAGTAACTACACATCGACAACATATTTACGGACTATGGCCTGTCGTATACCCTATATCAGAATAAATGTTAAAATACTGCTTTTCAAGCTGCTTTAAAGCCTAAGTAGTGATGAATATGTCTCGTATTGAAATTGTTCATGCATTTAATTAGATTCCCATATATACATCTCGATCCCGACCCACATTTTTGGTATCATTCAGAAGACTATAAACTACATTTTCTTTGAGATTATTTGGGGATTATTTGTGCATACCTTGTAAGTATATAAAAATGGCTATAAAATCGGTTATTCCGTTCGTTGGACAAACATTTTATCAATCCCCATATGCTCTTCCGTAGAAGGGTAGGTTTTAAAATGCTCCCTTAAGGAAAAAGAGGGTATGGACAACAGCCAAAACGGCCCAAAAAATTCAACTCATGCAAGGTAAAATCCAACCCCATTGCCCAACATACCCTGAGGACAGGGCTGTCCTCATGGTATATCACATACACAGGGCAAGGTGAGGTTCGAACGAGCTTTGAAATTTCCCTTAGCGACTTTTCATAGGGTAATTACGCTCTTTAACTCGTTTGTGCGTGTCAAGCCTGAGCTGATTTTGAGGGAAATTCTCTATCGACGGCAGATGATATGGGATTCGTATTGTAATCAGTGTGAATTATTCTATCCAAAAGAGGTAAAAAAAATTCCTGTGTCTACATGGTAACTACACGGTAGCTACATATAAATTACATACATATCATGTAAAAACATCTGATATGAGGGAAAATTTCCCTGGCATATGGTTTCCTCCTTTCTTTACAGATATTTATACTGGGAGCACGGCAAAATGTCTGCCGGTTTGGATCAATAAAGTATTTTAACTTTTGAAAAACACACTCAAGTCCTTACCCTTCCCTTCAGAAGTTATACCTTGCCGTATCAGTGTTTCACAAATTCCCACCGTTCGCAACCATGTGGTTGTAGTACGATAACCCACCACCACACTTTTGAATGGCGCTATTGAGAACGACTCGGGTTACATGTTAATATAATGTAGAATACGTAGTTCTAAAAACCACACACCCCAACGATATTGGCGCCACTGAGCATGGAAATACGAAAATGGAACGTGGACACCTTATGACTTTGAATTCAAATTCAAATTTAAATGAAAAATGTGCACATGCTTTTAGTATTTGTTATTAAATTAGCGACAAACGACAGTTAGTGGAAAAGCGAAACTACAATTAAATAGGATTTCTCTCAACTTTATTAATTATTCGTTTTATTTGTATTTTTGTTGGTTGTTTTGTGGTTTTTTTTTCTGTGCTCTTTTCTTTTTGGCATCTCGTAAAAATATATGGTGTGGCATATATATGTAATATTCGGTTTTGAACAAATTTTCAATAAAATATATAGTATATTTTTGTCATATGTATATAGGTATAGGTATATTAGTGTTTTGCTCAAAAAACGGCTGTAAGCAATGCAGATTTGAACTTAATTTCTAATCGATAGCTACATATACATATAGTTATTTTATACAAAGTGTTTCTGTTGTTGAACAAAGTTGTTGTAAAAAGGTTTCGGTTGCAGCATTTTCGGTTGCTTTAGCTGTTCTGGTAGTTGTTGTTGTTGCTGTCGTTGTTGGGGCTGTTGGGGTTGTAGTACTCGAACTTGTAGTCGTAGTTGTTGTTGTTGTTGTTGGTTTTGCATTTGCAGTTGCTGTTGCTGTTTCTGTTGGTGTGGCAGCTGGCTAAGTGGCCAATAATAGCTCCTGGCTATCGGCTTAACTTTGACTAGGAAACTGTTTTCATTTTCAATTTCGTTTACGTTGTCAATTTCGATTTTCGATTTGCATGGGAAAATTTGTGGTGGAAACAGAGTTCTGTTTAATCAAAAGCCAAAAGTTTCGCACAAAACATACACAAAAGTGTGTGTGTGTGTGTGTGTGTGGGTGTGTGTGTAGGGGGGGAATGCCAGAACATTAACGAAAATGAACGTTTTTTAAATGTACAAGTTTTATCCGTTTTTTGTTGTTGCTTTATCTGCATTATTAATTAGGTAATTGTAAATGTTTTTAGTTTCTTTATTGGAACCAGTCTTGAGAAGCACACACATTTGATGCATGTATGAGACGCTGTCTTGTCTGTCTAAACGTTATGTGTATACAAATATATTCATATATAAACCATGATCCACAAAAAACGGGTCAACGGGTTCAATCCCACTTACAAATCTCTTGGGCTCTTTGGGGCTCTTCTCTTAATTTTTGGGGGAGGGCATTGCGTTTAGTAATTGGTTAATGCACGAACACACAGCGCACAGCACGTGGGAATTGTAGCGGATGACGATGATGGACATGGACTCACCCATCTGGCAGCTGTGGCTGCTGCTGCTGCTGCTGTTGCTGCTGTTGCTGTTGCTGCTGGCGACGGCGACGTGCCACAGCACTGTTCTTGATAATCGCCTCGATTTCGCGACCCCCAGAACTCTCGCCCTCCGATGCCGAGGCACAATTGCCGGCCGTCACATCCTCGCCGGCCGAGGCGGCCCGGGGCTGTCCCAGCGTGGCGAGATTCCTCACCAGATTGACGGCATCATCGTGCTTTGGTGCTGTGGCGGCGGCATTCTCCTTGGACACATTCCGCAGTATCTGGGCCAGGTTCCTCTGCGGATTGTCCACCTCGTCGCCACGTGTGGCGTCGGCTGTGGTCGCCGACTTGCGGAGATTCGAGACGGTGGCATGGGTGGAGCGTTTCAGGCGGTTCTTCAGCTCGGCATTGAGATCCACTGGCATGAGGCCACGACCCATGGGCCCAGGCAGGGCCTTGCTCTTGAGGATGCCCTTTAATGGTTCGGAGGGTTTGCCTGCGAAACGAAAGGAGGAGCGAAATTAGTTCCCGACTCGAACATAGAACCATTGGCAAGGGATGCGTGTGTGTACCCATCGAAACAAGGATAATCATAGCAAATCATTCCATTCAAACGAAAGGCAGGCAAAACTTACATATATAAACCTGATATTATTCATGCACATGCCACAAGCGAAGCCTTTTCTTGGTACTTACTCCGTCTGGATTTAGTATTATATATTCTCCATTTCTCTCGTTATGTTATTCTTTAGCACAATTCATGGATTTATTTTCTTGGTTTAACAACTTCAATCGATTAAATGTACATACAATAATAATCATAATAATAATAAATGTAATGCATAACCATAGAATAGAATAAAATAGAATATAGTATAATATAATGCCGTTTTAAGGTACAATTCGCTCTTTTAAATGTATATATATATAAAAAAAAAATTGTTTGCATGCACGAAAGCAGGTTTCATCGATCGATAATAATATTCAATCGATAACTGGCAGATGGTTGATATTTATGGGTCATTTATGGGCCTGCTGCGAGTAAAACTGCATTATCTCTGGGGGTTGGGGCGCTGGAGGGGAGGGCGGATTAAATACATTTTCCTATGATTAACATTTTATTTCATTTTTATTGATAAATATATATTTCGTTTTCGTTTGACATTTTGCTTTAGTTTCGTTTTTCGTTTGTTGTTGGGTTGCTGTTCGGTTTCTTAGATTATAAAATAAATTTCCACAGAGCAAATAGTTTGGGGGTAGGGAGAGGGGATCTAGCGCATCTATCACACTGAGGCGCTACAATCCACACGAACGCATAGAGAGATGGAGAGATGGAGAGAGGGAGAGAGAGAGAGAGCAAGAGAGCACAAAAAACAGAAAGTGTGGAATTTCGATTGGGTATTTGGTTATCGGGGAAAAATTGGGAGAATTTTGAATGCTTGGCCAAAATTTAACAATTTTTCAGTCCAATATCTCGCCGCACAGACGCTTGAAGGCCTTGCCGGCGTCATTGAGCTCTTGAGCCGTGACCTCGATGTCCTCGATGCAGGATATGCTGGCCTTGCCACGATTGTTGGGCGAGTGTGCTCTCTTCGGACTGGGCATCGCCGTGGGACTGATGGATCCGCTCGTGGATGTGTCCAAGGATATGGGACGGGTCCGCTTCAGCATCTCGCGACGTTTCTGCGTGAGGGTTTTGATCTCCGTGCCCGGCAGACGGACATGCTCGTTGGTGGCCTCCACCTTGGTCACAATACGTGGTGGCATCGACTGCGTCTTGAACACAGTCGTTGTGGTGACATAGGTCTCCTGGACACCGAAGTACTTGGCGTAACGCCCATCCACGTTGGGGCTTCGTGTCGGAGCTGTACCCATCGAGGAGCTGGTGATTTCTGTGGTATGTCGGCGATTGACGGCCTGTGCTGGCACTTGCTTCTCCTGAGCCTGGCCCTGGAACAGACGCGTGATCTTCTTTCGCATGTCTACAACATTCTGAAGGGTAAGTTCATCGATCTTCTGCGGCTGCGGCTGCTGCTGCTGATTGGAGGCGCAGTTCTCCTTCCCGGAATCGGAGCCACTGTCGCCGCCCGCTCCATTTGTATGCTTGTAGTCCAACTTCAAAGGCTTCGCTGTAGCCGTCACCGTGGGCGTGGAGTGGTGCTGCTGTTCGATGAAGGGCGACTTGATCTTCCCAATGGCACGGACGGTCACTGGTATTGGTATTGCCTCCACGATCTTCAGCTGTTCCGCAACCGAATAGCTGTTCTTGTTGACGCTAATGTTGCCATTCGTGTTGTTGTTGTTGCGATCTCCGCCACGGAATGTGTCTGGTAGGATCAGTTTGCCCACTGTTCGCAGGCGGACACCCCTGAAGGACTTTGGTGCGGTGTCGGTGATGGCGGTGCACGGCTCCGTGGCCGAACGGGTCAGCATGTGGAAGCCATTGTGCAGCTGGGACGGCGACGACGATGACGACGACGACTTCAGCTCTGGCTCCATGATGATCTCCAGCGTTAGACTTGATGGCTGCTGTTGATGCTGATCCTGGTCCTGGTACGGTACGGGCGAGCAGTCCATGCGCGTGGGAGTTAGACTGCAGCTGCTGTTCCGCGGCGTAGTGTGCTCAATCGGCGGACTGCGCGAGTAGCTGCTGGTGCGACTGCGGTAACGGCCGCCGCCACTGGCACTGCCCGTAGTGCCGTCGCACAGGCTGCTGAAGAAGGCCAAGCGGTCGGCCAGCGACAAGGATGAGGGCTCTGCGATCGAAGATACATATAGGTTTTTTTTATGTTGGGGATTAGACATTAGTTTTTCTACTCTTACGCATCTCTCATTTGCTCGTTAAATCTTTAATGTTTAATCTTTAATATATGATATATTTATTGTAGTTGTTGTTGCAAGTTGCCGACTGCAGACTGCCGACTGCTGCCTCGTGGTTGCGCCGCAACTTGTGGCGACTTACAAAAGTCAAAGACGATGTGCGCATTGAGTTTTTATCCAACTTTGGGGCAAGCGGCGGCGCCCACTCAAGTCTCGACACAAAATGTTGCTGCTGCTGCTGCTGTTGTTGCTGTTGTTGCTGTTGCCGATAACATGTATTTTTCCTCTCTTTTTTATACGGATATCATACATAAGTATTTGTTGCTGCCGCTGGTCGTATCTTTATCAACCACTAAACTAAAGAGACCCAACAATCACAAAAGATTTCTGCCCCATCCACTGCCACCCCCACACCCCCCCATAGAAAGTTTCGTCTGTCTGTGGCATTTATATAGCAATTTCTATAAATTACTTTACTCTTTTGTCCACTGTCTAGCCACCTCTATGGTGGCGGTGCCCATAGAGTGTAGCACCCATAAATGTTTGTATCTCTCCTCTCTTTGATATTTTTCAATTTCATTTGCAAACTTTCGATATTTGTTCTTCAATTGATATGAACTTTCTTTGTGGAATGTGTGTGCGGGGCACGACGGCGGCAACAACAGGCGTGTTGAGGGAAATTATGTGGAAACCGTTCTAGAACCGAAAGACGGAGATTGGATGCTGGATGCTCTCTTGGGACTGCAATATCGTGAGGAATGTGTCAGAGTTCCTACAATAGAACCAAAGCAAGAGAAAGAGCAAGAGCATTACATGGAAAACCCTGCTTTTAGTCACAGAGAAGTTCAAATTGCGAAAAAAGATAATGAAAGAAATAATAAAAGAATAATCAATCATTTTTGGTTACTAATTAATATTCTTGGAAATTTCGTTATGAAAATCATTCCCAAACAAGTTTGGAATTAGCCTTAAACCTGTGCTCTAGTCGTATTACAAAATAGGCCTCCTCTTAAAGCTCTTAAAGCATACTGAATTCCTTATAGATTATGCTCCAATTAGATGGTGAAACAAATGAAATATTGCCACAAAAAACATCCAATAAATTCTTCTTTTTTTCTCTATGCTAATTATAGAGCATTATCGTGTGCCAAGACAAGGTCAACGTCAACGTTATTCCCACCTTATCAATCATAACGTTTTACGACACGAGACTACAAAGAAGGAGAGTTAGGTGGTGGCCCACTCCACTCCCATTGTCATTGTCAGAGGCGCCCCAATCTGCAGTCGTAAAATCCCTCCTAACCGATAAGTGGATGGGATGGGAAGAAAAGGAGGTTACAAAATGAGTGCCACAACAGCATTCCACAAGTGTGTCAGTGTATCACACACACACACACAGACGAACAACAAGAAGGAGGAAGGAAGACTGGACTTCCCCTTGGATTCCACTCGAAACTCCGAAAAGGAGGAGTCCACAAAAATGTTGTAAGTGAAATGCCATACAAATTATGAACGCTTAATTAAGTTCACTAAAGACCACGAACGAAACCGAACCGAACCGGACCGAACCGAACCGCAAGACGGTTGGTTGCAGGTATCGCATCGGGAAAATTGTGGAAATTGTGGAAATGTGGCAAAGAAAAACGCGAATCATAAATTATATAAACAAAATTAAATTCAAACACTTGTTAATAATTTTCTCATGCGGCAACAACAACAATAAGAGCAACAGCAACAATTATAACAAGAAGTTAATTCATTTGTTAAAAACCAAAAAAACAATAAAAATACTCCATAAAAACGGGCAGAAAATAATGAAAATGAAAATGTAAATATAAATGAAAATGGAAGGAAAATGCAATGGAAAATTGTATGTATGATGGATGCACATGCATGGAAAACCATGGAAAATTGGTTTTTGCGATTCTCCTTTCGACTGCAGGTTTTTCTTTGCAGTTTTTCGTTTTCGTTTTCTTTCTTCTTTTCAATTTTTTCATTTTTGTGTGGCAATTGCGCAATTTTCTCAATTTTTGCGGTTTGCTCAAATTTGTTTCCAGTTAATCATTAAAATTAGTCTCGCGGGCGCGCCAATCAAATTATAGTACGAGTATATGTACATATGTATGTTTGTATATAGAAAAAAAAACAAGACAACATTAAGCAACAACAACAAGAACAATAAATATGTATGTATGTATGTGGATGTATGCGTGTATAAATGGTTTTTCATTCCAAAAAACATGAGCTTTTTTCGTGCAAAAAACGATAAGATTTCGAGGCAAACAAATGATGGGCAACCTGCAGTAAATGTTGCACTTGCAAATGAAAAGAGGAGGATCTTCGGATTCTTCAGATTCTCCCCTTTCATATCGGGATAATCCCAAGAAATGGTAAACAAACTTACCAAATTCCGCATCCAGTGTATTATTATTTGGCGTCATTGAATCATCATTGGGTGGCGATAGTGCCGCAGGCGATGGCTGCCGTTGATTGGCTCCTGAAATATATGAGACGTTCAATTCTAGATCCTTTGCCCGCTTGGGATCTGCAAGGATTTGCAGATTTATCTTGAAGTTTATTTTCATTGTATATATTTTATTTTATTTTATTTATATTCTAGTATTTTTGATCGCATTTGAGTTCTGACTAAACGAACGCTGTGTGCTGACTGACATAACTTTCAACGACTACTTTCAGCCCCCTTTCGATGATGAAAGGCTACTGCTAATCTCGAGTGTGACCCCACCCCCTGCCTGGCCACAACAAATGTGTTGCACAATCAGCCACGCGAGCTCCAATTAGCCACTAGATTGCCAGAGAGAGACGCGGCGACATGCGACAGGTGAGTGTGGAGTGAAGAGTAAAGAGTGTGGTGTGTGTGGTGTGTGGCAAGGCAGGTGACACACATTTTACAGCTTATTAACTTGGCCAACAACCATGAGAGGCTTGCCAACAAAACGGAACAACAACAACAACAACAAAAATTGGCAACACACATCTGGCAAACAAACTTACAAAATAAAGGTGTCATAGACCGATAGAGCAGAGAGCTGGACATTTGAGGGGTACGGTAAGGTACTCTCCTCAAGAAAGGGACATACTGATAGACGGGGAGGGGGATTTGAGTTCTGTTTGCTCTGCTACAAGGTAGCCTGTGGTCTCTTGGCCTTTCCTTAAAAGAAAACTACCTCTGCCAAGTGATTGTTCAGTCCAAAAGACTCTTCTCTACTCTACTCTACTCTACTGTTTCCTAGTCTACTGTAATCCCATCATTCTGGCTTCTGGCTTCTGGTTTCTGTGGTGGTCTTGGCCTTCTTGCTATGGTTCGTTGCCATTGCCTCATGGGCCACAACAGAGTTCGCACAGTGGCCTGCATAGCCCTGGCTATGCCCTGGCTGGCTGTTCAACCTAGCGGTCTGGTCTACCCATTTGTTTTATTGCTTCATGCTAATTTCTGCCACAACCCACTTGGTGATGATATGTACACTCCCTCCGTAATGATGACCCCTCCCCTCCCTGCTCCCCCTCTAATCTACGTGGAGTACTCACCCGTTGCCCGTGGCGTTGACTGCTCTCCTGCTAATGATGATGATGCCGCTGGTGCTGCTGCTGCTGCTTCAGTGCGACGGTTGCGCGACTGTTCCTGCTGCAATTGCTGGAACATATTGGCCCTGGCCCGCACACTATTGCTGCGTGCCAAGCCACTGGCTGGCGTTGTGGTTACGGTGGCAGATGCAGAGGCAGAGGCGGACACGTCGTCGCTCAGCGACTGTATGGCCGAGTCCTCCTCCAGTCCGGACATCTCGAAGATGTGCTCACTGTCCGTGCCCGCGGAGAGGGTCAACTGTTCGCTGAGATTGACGCTGTCGTTGATTGAATGCTGGCGTGCCAGCAGCAGCGATGACGCAGACGACGACGATGACGCGGCTGGATATGCTGCAGTGGCACCACCCTGTGAGGCCAAGTGCACGACGCGTGGGGATTGTAGGGGCTGGGTGGAGCTGCGGGCCAAACGGAAGGAGGCGCCTGCCCCCGAATTAGTCGATGAGGAGAGCAGCAGTGGTGCTGGCACGTGGCTCAGTGGTTGTCCAGTTATCGGGGATATTAGTGGCTGCTGCTGCTGCTGCTGTTGTAGGGCTGTGTGGCTCAAGCGAATGTCCAGCGGTTTGGTGGGCTTGAAGGCCGACGAGCCCGACGACGAGATGTCAAAGGACGTGGAGCTGGCTTTAAAGCTGCAAAAATGGAGTGGAATCGTTGCTGTACTCTCATGACAAAACATTTACATAACAAATAAGCAAATGGCATAAATATTGTGTGAATCCGTCTCCGTCAGCGAACAATGCTCGCGAACAGCATTTTGGCCATAATTATGGGCAATTTTGGTCAGGTTAATTATGGCTATAGCCGTATAGCCGTGGAATGGAATGGAATACTCGTAGAATGGTCGGTCGAACGGTGGCTGGTGAAACCGCTCGGACCCTCGAGGGAATCTCTTCTCATCAAGCAAACCAAAGTGAAGGTAAAAGTTGATGCGCTCAACGATGGCCCACAGAATTAGCCAAAGAAAAGCCAACAGTGAAAGGTAATTGAATTGATGATAAGGTGCAAAGACACCGCTAAAGAAATCCAAAAATTTCACAACATTATCTCTCGTTTCTTGCCGCATTCCAAAAACAAAAGCAAAACCAGAAAAAAACATACATATGTACATATATTCTGCATTTCTTCTACCGCATTCTCTTCTATTTATAGTCGTTTCACCTACAACTTGTTCAACATTTGTTTGCATTTTCCAGGCGATGCGAATGAAGGAAGCAACCCCAGAGGGGGAAAAGCGGAGGAAAACCTATAAATAAACAACTAAAATAAATAGAAAAACTAAGCTAATTGGATTTTCAGACAAAAAAAGGGAGAGAGAGCAGAGAGAAACCAACCAAAAGAGCGCACAAAAGAGAGCGGCAGAGAGCCAACGCCAGAGAGTAAGAGTATTAGAATTTTTAAATAATATTTATGGGCCGTGATTAGGGCAAACAGTTGCAGACAAAAACGAAATGATGATTGTCCGAATGATCTAATCACCAAAATGAGGGAAAAACGTAAGCTAAAAAATATATCTTTTAGCCGCAAATACATACATAATGTACATTTATGTACATATATAATATTTTGCAAAAATTGTGATTGTTGCCATTTTGGTGATTTAAACAAACATTTTCGCACTCTTAGCAGCTGGTTTTGCATATTTTGGCAATTGAAAATGGAATCTGTGCTGTGATCTGACTTGCACATTTCCATGAAGCTTATTTATAGCACATTACGACAGAGATTTTCCATTCGGATGCCACCACTCCATAATTCAGTTTATTCAGTGCTTTCCATGCTAAACATTTCCATACAATTTTCAGTGAATTCTTTGATTGAATTGATATTCATATGATATGATAGTTTCCCCAAACCTTTTTTCAGTTTACAGAACACGCGGTGGTAAATGTCGCGGGGAATGTCACTCGATTGAGTTCTGACCGTCAGCCGGCAACTGGCAAAGACGTTTCGATGGTGTGAGAACGTGGTTTTTCTTTGAACAGATATACAAATGTACAAATATACGAGTACACACATACATATGTACATATGTACTATTTCATTCTACCTTGTTCTTCCTTCTACTCGCACCTTCCACCTTCCTTCTGATAAGGAAACCCACCGGACCGGACCGAACCGTACCGTACCGTACCGAACAGAACCGTGCAGCGATTTCGTTTTATCAGTTATAAATAATAGTTTCGATTTCTTTTCCACCTATTCACCTATCCCACTATTTACTCTCTTCTTTTCATGAGAACTTTGATTACTGTTTATACTCTCGTTTGGTTGTTGATAAATTTGATCACTATATTTTTACACGATTCCGTGATTATATGCTCTTATTTTTTTCAGAACTTCGATCATTATTTAACCTCGCTTTTGACATACGTTTGGAGCACTATTTATACTCTTCTTCTTTTCAAGAGATTCAATCACGTGTAATCTTTTCTATCGCTCGTTTGTGAAGCGTTTCGATCACTATTAATTCTGGTACTTTTGAAGGGATTATTGGAGTTTTCAACACTCCTTTTCTGGTGATTGAATCACTATTTCTTATAGATTTTCACGATCTATAATCACAATTTTCTCCCTGTTTCAATCACACGTTTTTACTCTCAATTTCCCTCCCTCTCACTCTTTCTCTCTTTGTATTTTCCATTCGAAAAAAAAAACGATATAAATTTTATTTTAGCGCTGTGTTTGACGGCGGCGTACGTGAAAATTGAAAAAGCGATCGCGAGCGACTGAGCGAAAAAATTGTAAAAACAAATGTGAGACGCCGCCAACGCCGCCGCTTCTGCTGACGCTGGCGATCGTCGCAGCAGCGGAAGAGCAGAGCAGAGCAGAGCAGAACACAGAGCAGAGCAGAGCGGACCGGCGGATCCGACCAGCGGTTGAGTGGTGCGGCGTGGAGTGGTTGAGTGGTGCTGCACAGTGGTGCAGAGTGGCGGCGCTGTCGACATCGCTGCTGCCAGCAAATTTAAATTATTTTCAGCTTTTGTTTTTCTGTTTTCCTTTTCTTTGGGTTTTCCTCGTTTTCTTTTTATTGCTGCGCTTCATATTTATTTTGGTCTGGTATTTTCCTTCCTTTTCTTTAGTGGATTTTCTCTGATTTTTCTTTTGCGGTGACTCTTTGCTCGAGAAAAAGAGAGGAGAAGCCGCTAGCCACTAGCCGCTTGGTGTGGAGAACATTTGTTGCTCTTTTCCTGAATATTCATTTATTTTTAGGAACATTTTGCTTTGTGAATGGGCCACCGACTGACGTTGAAGAAGTGCGACATGGAAAAGTTATTTATGGAAAAATATGGTACGATTTTTGGCAGATATCTAGTATATCGCAGAGCCTGTGATGCCTATAGATAGACGATGTCAAAGGGTGCTGCTGCCATTGGGTTTAATGATCGTCGAAGAGAGGGTAACTATTGGCACTGAGAGTCTATGACTGTATTTACGATTAGTTACGATGCCGTTGACTCTTGGAACCTTGAAGAGTTATCTGTGAAAAGGTACTTGTGAAAATCCTACCCAAAACTCTTATGGCATGTAATGGTGAGGCGGTTCTTTAGGCCTTTCTATTATCTATCAAAAAACACTTCTGATGATCCCTGATACTTGAATTGCTATAACAGGCAATTCTTATGGAAAATATGGGAAAAGTTAGTCATTTCTTTGTATGAGGCTCTCACTTTAACATCTTGAAGTTGTCTACGGGAATCTATGGTTCTATGATATAATCCTCACTGGGTGTAGGAAAAGATTAACCTGACACCACCTAAAACATTTCACCCTGATCATTTCTTTAGGTATTCATTCTTAGCTAATGTTTTAGCCACCATAAAATGAGTTCTAGATAGGTATAGAGAGATTCCACATAGTGATAGAGTTCAGGGTTAAAGTCCCATCCCCCCACGCTGACTAAGTTTTTTCGATTGTTCGGTTCTTATCTTATCGAAAGATTACGAATGATACAGATACATGACATTGAATTGGACATGCCATAGCTAGCCATGGCTACTATCGTTGCTATATCGATTTAATCGGACTACAAATGTTTGCCCGCTCACTGGAAAACCACAAAAAAAAAACATGTCCGAATGCAGGCAGTTATTGACAGGTTTTTCCTTTGATTTTTGACTGGTTTTTCCTTTGATTTTTGACTGGTGTTTCCTTTGATTTTTGATGGGTATTTCGATTGACTTTTGACACTTTTTTCCATTACATTTTTTACATATGTATATTTTTTTTCTGTTCAATTTTTAACCGTTTTTTCTTCGATTTTTGTTTGTGTTTTGTTGGGTGGTGAAGGGCTTTTCCATTTACCGTTTTCTGATATACGCCTCAAACATTTTTTCACTCTGACGTCGCTGCAACAACAACATGAAACACACGAACCAAGGACGAACCCTTTATGTTGTCGTTTTTGGATGAGAATCCTGTTCAATCTAGGCGATTGTGGGGTGATTGCTTCCCGAAAGATTGCTCGTACACCTCGTGCTCGTTCGGACGGATATTGTATGTATGTAAGGTTATGACGCACACCCCCAACTGAAGAGAAGAGAACAGAAAAGAACGGAACGGAACGGAACAGGTCAGAAGACCCTCAGATACGAGTATCTTCTGAACGCGTTCGAGCGCTGCAACCAACTGAAATGCAAGCAACGTTTTGTGTTTGTGTTTGTGTTTTGTGGGGGGGTGCTCTGTTCTATGGGGCATATACATGTATGGGGGCTATATGGCGACGGCATGGCTATATGGGCAGCATAAATTACATGCCACAAAGCCGCGAATGTGTGCGAAAAGATATTGACAATACCGTTCGCTGAATGCAAATGTGACAGGCGGCAGCAGCAGCAGCACCAGCAGCGGCGGAGAGTGTGAAAAACAAAAGCACTGTGGAAGGGAATGGATAGGAGGGGATAGTAGGGGCAGGGAAGCAGTGGGGGATAGGGATTCCAAAAGAACTTATTGTTCTGTTCTTGTCAGTGTGTGTGTGTTTTTTTAGGAAAGGGAGTGCCACGCCGGGCGGAACAAAAGCCCCGAAAAAACAACAACAGAAACAAGAAGAACTCAACAGAACTCAACAGAACTCGACAGAACTCTATGGAACACTCACTCGTGGAGCAGCAGTGCACATAAAATACTGACATAAAAACACAGTTAAAATGAGAACTTTGTAGAGTTAAGGGGGGAAGTGCGGGGTATCTATTCTAGTCATTTTTTTTTTACTGATTCCAAAATGCTTTTAGTGGCTAAAAACTAGGTTTACGACGCTTGACATTGGCCAGAGCCAAACCCTTGGCAAAATTCGCAGAAATTAACAGTCGTCGGAGGTGAGAATTTGTTTGGACGAGAGTCGGAAGACAGCTGGACTAATAGGTGGAGACTGCTGGGCAGGAAAAGCCACTAAAAGGTGCAGAACGATGAAGGAAGGAAGAGCCACTAAATGGGTGGAGAATGATGGGGGGGAAGAGCCACTAAAAGGTGGAGAATGATGGGGGAAGAGCCACTAATAGGTAGAGAGCGATGGGTAGGAAGAGCCACTAAATGGGTGGAGAATGATGGGGGAAGAGCCACTGATAACTGTTCCATTTGAGATCTTATTTCTGTTTTCTTTTGGGTTGAGATCTACCCCGACGTTGAAGTGCCTTTGCAACATCCATCAAGTGATCCATGCGAGGGAGGTTCAGGATCTGTCATCGAGGGAAGAATAGAATTCCAATTCTATCAATATTCTATGAATGGAAATAGAGGAACCTGGTTTGATCATTGAAAGATCACTAAAACGCATACCCTTCTGCATTTTTCTTTCTTCCAGATCCTTCTGGTATTCTCCAGCATTCTCCCTTTTCGTTCTCTAAAATTGCTCTCTCGGTACTCCTCTCCTAACGCTCTCTCGTGCAGCCCCGCTCTAGTACACCCCTGCCCCGCCCCCGTAAGCCAATCGACCTTCTCTAATCACCAAACCATTACTAACCTTTATTTTGCTTTTTATTTTTTGCTGGCGGGCAATCGCGTGTTCTTGTTGGCCTCAATTGTTGCACAGATAGATAGAGATAGAGAGGGAGAGGGGTACACAGGGGTGTGTACCTGCACAGGTAATTAGGCAAGCAATAAGCTGCTTAAGTGACAAAAAATAGGTAAGAGGTAATAAAAATACAACAAAAATAACAGAAAAGCAAAGAAAAGTGAATTTACGGCAAATGAATATACGAGTATGATGGCAAATACGAATTGAGGTCAGGCCCTGGAGGGATTTCATTGGGTTATTTGTTGCAATTTGTGGGAGATATTCCGGAAAATATGGAACATGTATCGCCATCTAAGGGATCAGCGATGTGTGGCCACAAAACACAATTAAACAGAAAACAGAAAATGTGTATAATTATACCAGAGCAATGACTGGGCAGGGAGCATCTGTGTGACCCTGAATCAGGGGGCAATAACTTTACAAATTTCCATGTATTTTCCATGGTGTAAAAGCGAGAGAGAGAGAGAGAGAGAGTGAGAGGGATAAATATTTATAGGCTGAAGCTTAGGCCAGTCGAGTGGCAGCCAGAAAAAAGAATGTCGCACATTCGGACCAAAAATAGCCATGATTCCATGCCGCTGCCGCTGCCGCTGCTGCTGCTGGAATTCTTTGGGCCATCGAAGCGTGAAGCGTCGACACATCGTGTGACAGTTTGACAGCCTGCCAGCCACACGATGCGTATACGCAATGTGGGATTACAGATACAGACACAACACACACACACACACACACATATATTCTATCTATTGGACTTACAAACTCTTCTCCTCGCTCGTAATCGGCTGCGTCTTGTAGCGCTCTCTCTGTAGGTCCCTTCGCAGGACACTGGGCTTCAGCAGTCGCGGAACGGGGCGTCCCACTTCAGCTTCTGATTGTGTCTCCTGTAGCGGCGACTCCCAGCTGCTGTTGATGCCACCCGCCAGGCGGGAGGCCGGTGTCGCGAGCATCTCCATGCGCTTAATCCTCTCCGCCACGGATATGCTCGCCGGATTGGTGACAAAGTCGACGGGAGTGCTGCTGGGCGGAGCAGCTGCCGCCTGTGATACGGAGATGGCAGCGAGTGCTGCAGCTAAGTCCATGACGGGCGATGCATCCTGACGCTCCAGCGAACGTGTGCGACGCTTTAAGAGATTTGGAGAGTCCTGGTCGTGAGCGGAGCCCAGGGAGCGCCGCTTGGAGGGTGAATCCGTTTTCAGTATGGGATGAATGGGCGAATCGGTGCCTCCGTCGTGATCCAGTCCGCTTAGATCGAACTCCTCGCGACTGCTCTTGCGCGAGGACTTTAGGATCGGTCGAATCGCCTCGTGCTCATCGGCCTCCCCGAACGACTTCTTCTTCAGTATGGGCTTCGGGGGACGCACTGCCTCCTCGCTGGAGGTGCTCTCCTGCTTCAGAATGGGTCTGATCTCGTGGCCATCTCCGTCCCCTGACGCATCCTCCAGCCCGAAGCTGCCGTCGTGATGGGCCGCCAGTTCAGCGGCTGCCAGTGTCACGGCCTGCGAGATGGACACATGCTTGTGGCATCCCCCATCCGAGGGCGTGGACAGCGAGTCCTTCTTCTTCAGGATGCTATGCGGCTGACTCTCCGTCGCCGAGGGGCAGCCATCGCTCTTGCTGCTGTCGTAGCTGCTCTGCTTCAGGATCCCATGGCTCTGGGCGGGACTCAGTCCCGTGCCAGCTTCCTCGAGAGAGTTTCGCCTGGCGGATTTGATCAGTATGCTCCTCTCATCCGGGGAATGGGAGCGCGAATAGTAACGCGATTCGTCCAGGCTGGAGCGCTTCTTCAGGATCCCCTGACGCTTGCTGCGGGCGGTCCCCGCCAGCGGTGGATCCATCACACTCGAGGAGAACGTCACTGGGGAGGCATTGCTCGAGGCACTCGAATTGCAGTCCCCGAAGGCCTGCTCTTTCTTCTTTAGTATGGAAACAATCTGATTTGGTGCCGGGGGAGAGCTCTGAGCACCTGCTCCTCCTGTGGCTCCTGCCTCATCCGAGCTCTTGCGTCGCATAATTGCTGCAGCACACATTTTCTGACTTGCCAACTCCTCTGGCTCCTGCTGATGCTGTGGATGCGGCTGTTGCACCTCCTCCGACTTATCCACAATCTTCTTGATCTCCGCCAGATCCGCGCGGGTTCGCTCATTGAATTTCTGCGACACACTCTTCGTGACCGGCTGTAGGGCGTGCAGTGGTCGTGGCATGGGCAGCACAGCCGTCATCGTGCGCACGGCCACCTCGGGATGCCGCTGTCCGGGAAAGTTGAATGCTGGCGGACGCAATGGTTCCGATTTTGAGGCACTAGTTGATTCGCTGCAGGAGCTCTTCACCGGCGAATGGGAGAGCAGATCCCTGAGCGCCTCGTCGTCTCCAGGGACCAAAGGACGTGCCATGCCCAGTTCGCGACGTCGTCGGCGGCGATTCGTGGCATCTGCCTCATCTGCAAGAGAAGATCAAAGGATTAGTTGCAGTGTCGACAGCAATCGAATGGGTTCAAATTTCACAGGACACTTGGGCGGACACGTGCATAACAGTGGCATAACAGCATTTGTGGACGGTGGACGTGGGGCAACAACAGCATTTGGTGGCGGATTTTAACATATTTTACACAGGTTTTTCGTATGGAAATGGAAGAGGCTGATGCGGAGGAAAAGCTCTCCTTGCGGAGTACAAAATGATGGAAATGGAACTGTTGCAGGGTGTAACCGCAGTGTGGTTGATGCCACATGACGTTCGAAGATTGACTGACGGCAGAGAAGTGCAGTGGAAACTGGAAGCCTTTTGGGCATTTCCATTCGATGCATTCAAGCTTGAAGGCACAAAAAAAAAGAACCCAAATTTGGAGCGGGGCGCTCCTCAATGATGCTGATGCTGGCCTCCCATCCACCGTTGCTGCTGTGGCTGCATCCGTCTGCGTGTGTGTGTGTGTGCCACTCCACTTACCGCCATCCTTGGTGGCTTCCTCTGTCAATGAACGATTCAAATTTGATTTACGTTTCGCCGACTTATCGCGATCTCCCAGACGACGAGGGGAGCTCTCCGGCTAAAAGAAGGTACGGAAGAAACGGAAGATTAGTTTTGGGGCATGCCACATGTGTACATATGCATATGTATATTGATCTCACCGTTGGCCTGTGCTTTTGCACGGGACTCAGTTGCAAGTTGGCCAGACTCAGAAGATCACGTGCCCCATTTTGCGTGTCCGTTTGCTCGGTGCTCAACGTGCTGCTGCGCGGCCGCATCTTGAGGCTGCAATCGGACGAGGCCGTAAAGTGCAGTTCGCTGAGGTTCTGCTTCATGGAGAGGCCACTGCCGACGGCCACCAGGTTCTGCTTGCGCTGTGTGGGTGGCGTGTCCGCCGGTTGGGATGAGGATCGCGGCTTGGACGGTCCAGCTGCTGCTGCTGCTGGCTCCGAGTGGAAGCCACTGATGCCGCAAGATTTTGGCGAAATCTCGGAGCTGCTGAGGCGACGACTTGGCGAGGGACCACCTGTGTTCCTTGGGGAGCAGGGGGAACTGTAGCGCTGACGCTGGTGCTCCTCTTCCTTCTTCTTGTCTGCGGGGGAGCCAGGGAGCGAGCGAGGGAGAGGGAAAACAATTGGAAATTGGAAATGTGATGAAAAGGCGCTCTGGTTTACGTTCGTTTTACACACACACACACTGACACTGAACAACAAAAAACGAAGGATAGCAGAAGAATAGAAGGTTGTTAGATACATTTTTGAAGAAAGAAAGAAAAACCCTTGAGCCAATCTGACATCAGGTGTGTGGCATACTCGTAGAGAGAGATAGAGAGACGGTGGGGGGATGGGGGGGGGTGGGAGATGGGAAGGACACTCACCGAGCGCGGCGGCACGCAGGCGACTGGCTTTGGTTTGACGCACCGCTGGCGAGGATTGGGGCGATGTGGATGTGGACGAAGAGCAGCAGCTGCCGGCACCGCCGCCGCCGCCAATGCCTCCTGCCGCCTCCAAGCCTAAGCTCAGGGGGGAGATTGGGGGGGGATTCTTGCGACGTTTTATAGGAGAACTCGTGGCAGAGGCGGCAGCGGAGGCGGAGGCAACAGCTGTGGCAGCTCCTCCTATTGCTGATGTCGCTGCTGATGCTGCTGCTGCTTTCAGCACAATTAACGGCGCTTTGTTGGCATTAGCTAGGGGCGGCATGGGCGTGGTGTTGTTGCCTCGTTTCTGTGGCACTTGCAGATTAGTGTTGTTGTTGCTGTTGCTGTGGCACTGGCCTTTGTTGCTGTTGCAGTTGCAGTTACAGTTGTTGTTGTGTATGTAAGCGCAATTAATGTTGCATTTGGTGGGAGCTTTTCCCCTGCTGTTGCGGCTGCTGCTGCTGCTTGTTGCTGCTGTTGCTGTTGTTGCTGCTGCTGTTGCATGTTGCATGTGTTTTTTTTTTGTGTTATGGGGTAAATGCGTGGAGACATTAAAGCATGTGGGATTTCTGTTGTAATCTGCAGATGTTGTTGTTGTTTCTGTTGTTGTTGTTGCTGTTGTTGTGTTTTCGATTGCATAATGTTTGATAACCAAAAGGATTGATCGATGACAAGAAATTACAGGGCAGAAAACCGAAAGAAAGCTAACAATCAAAGGCCTAAAAGTTTTGCTTCTCTGGTAGCATCTATCTTCAGGTTTGAAGCAAAAACCCTTCGATTTCGACCAAGAAAAAGAGCAAGAAAAACAATGGAAAGCCTAAAAGCAGGAAAACACTTTATAATCGATATTTTCTCTTATTTGCCATTCGATTTAAATCCAATCAAATCGTTAGCTATGGAAAAATAAATCGTTAAAACCGCATCAAAGGTCTCCGTGTTCGAGTTTCGGAAATGAATTGACAGATGACAAGAGACGAGAGGAAAAAGTGGTAGAAAAGTGATGGAAAATACTTGCGAAAGTCTTGTGTGACAAAAGAAAAGCATTAAAGCCAAAAGAAATCTATCATTTCTGGTCGATAGATTGAGGCCTAAGGGTAACCGAGGGCTGAAGAGTTGGCGAGGTGATCAAAGGTTCATTAGCAAACATCAATTAATGATGATATATGTACGTATGTATGCATGTATGAGTGTTACTCTGACAAATGATCATCAAACGAGGCAGAAAAAACTATTAGATTTAATGCCGACAAAAATATGGTTCAAAGATTGAATTTCATTCAGCAAAATATAAACAAGAATCCCATGGGAATGTCCCAGTAGCCAGTCGCCAGTCCCCAGTCCCCAGAGGGCAATGGAAATGTCTGTATTTTCTATGGAATTTTGCATATCTCGAAAAGAATCCCAAGAATCCTCTACACTCGATGTGAAAGCAACCTCATTTGAACCTCATCCCTCCCCATTATCGTTTTGTTGTTTGTTTTTTTTTGTTGTGTGGCTTATGTAATCCAACGAACGAAAACGCTTTCGTAATCTCCAAAGACCGAAAGACCAAAAGACAGAAGACAGAAGAGAGGGCGCCGCGAAATTTCAGCGAATCATCTTTTACCAGCGGCAGCAGCAGGCCAGCAGCGGGCCAGCAAATAATGATCATCCCGTCCTCCGTTCATTGCCTTCTGACTGTCAGTCAGTCAGTCTGTCTGTCCCATCTGTCTGTCATCCATTCCGTCCGTCCGTCTGTCCGTCTGTCTGCCTGTCAAAGATCACTGAACGCTCTCTAAACTTTCCAGGGCACTCGGCGAGAGCATTCGCCTTTTAGATCCGCCATCCGGGAGGGCTACCCTGCCCTGCCCTGCCCGCCCCACCACGAACAAAAATCAAATTAATTCCATGAACAAAAATTGCCAAATTGGTAAATATTGAAATCAATACCAATACCGCAAGACACTAACAAAAGAAACAAAGAAAACAAAAGGCCTGGAAAACAACAATTGACAGCGAAATGAAAGATCTCACACAGATCGATCATCGATCGAAGAGAAGAGAAGCTGTGCTGTGCTGTGCAGTTTGTTGTTTATTTATGGGACAGATTTCTCGTCTCGTCTCGTTCTGTGTGTGGCATTATAATTGGGGGGAAGAAAGAGATTAAGCCCTTACTCTTACCCTTACCCCACCCTTCAGTCGATCTCCTTACACCCTTTGGAAGAACATTCATTCATAGAAGAACGAGTGCATTCAGACAGGAATATGCGGCAATTATTGTATTCATAATGGAAATGGTAATGAGTATCCTTGAAGTGCTCATTTGAACCTCAAATTTCGAAGATCTTTCATCCATGGATCCTGCTGTGGATCTAGAGATATGTTCTAATGATTTGTATGCAGCTTTTTGGGGCATTCATCTTTCTGCAGCTCTTTTGGGTGAATCTATGTCACTGATCTTTGCCGGTTTCTGGGTAGATCGATTCCCACAATCTCTTGGGCAGGGTATGGAAAGACTTTCTCAACAAATCCAACACCCGTTACGAGGGACAGAGAAAGAGCCAGAGATGTTCCGGGTCTGGGGTCTGTCAAAAATATCTATGAAAACCTTTTTTTTTGTTTTTTTTTGTGATAATAAACCTGATTTCAAACGAATCCAACGATCGATGAATGAATGAAATCCCGAATTGATAAGCAATAAAAAATATAAAAAAAATAACAACAAAAAATTGGGCACACACCGCTCGTTGGATCCGATGGGATTCGTTGTTTGGGTTTTGAGTTTTGAGTTTTGGGTTTTGCTTCTTTTTTTCTGTAGATCTATTAGCAATTTTATGGCATCTTTCATTTGCCTAAAAGTTGCGTGAAGTCTCTGCTTGGGTTTGGACGTTTGGGGATCTCAATCTTATTTAATGACAAACAATTTTATTCATTTATACACACACACTGACACACAGACACACATACACTCACACGTATAAAAAAGGAGCAGAAAAACTGTTGAGAAACTGTCGAAGTCATAATATCGTTAAAAATTGTGCAAATTTTATATAATTTTTCTGTTTTGAATATTTAGACGTTTTTCTGACAGTCGAAAGCGATTTGGAAATTGATTCGAGTCTGAAATTGATTTGAGTCCCAATTGCAATTGGAATTGGATTTACGAGTAAATGTTCGAAGGTCTCTCCGAGCGATAGATACACAGATACAGATACAAATTAACATTTTGTGTCTAGCAAACGTTTTCGACTCGAATCGACTCGACGCTTGATTGGCAAGCCGACAAAAATCTAATTTCGTTTAAATTGCTTTTAAGTGTAGCGCAAAATAACACAAAAAAAAACAAAAACAAAAAAAACAAAAAACTAAAAGTAAAAACGAGACAAAGTCTCGGGTCTCTCGGGCCTCTTCTTGTCTTGATGATGGAAGTTTTTCGGTATTTTCGTTTAACTAATTTTCTGTGCAGAAATGAATGCGGTTCAGGGCTGAAATTGCTGCTGCTGCGTTGAGGCATGGGGCATGAGGCATGGGGCGGGCTAATTACCAAACACATTTTAGTGGGAAAGTTTTTAGCGGCCAGGCCACAACAAGAATCCATTAATGATATTGTAATTGGCCTCATAATCGCATGGGGCTAGACGGGTGGAAGGGGAAAGTGCGAGACCGCCAAATTAGCAGGGGAATAGGCAGCAGGATATGTGGATCCATGAGAGGATCAGCAGAAGGACAGCAACTGAGAGGGTGGAAAACCATTTGGAGGCTTGGGAAGATCTTGCTAGAGTTCGGGGATCGACCATTCTTGAAGGGCATACTCCTACGCTGTCGATCACTTAATGATCTAATCGAAAAAGGGATAATTGCATAGGATCATATGTAGTGCCCCTTCTCATGTACAGAAGAAAAGGCATACAATGAAGGATCAGTGATCTGCCATGAGAATAATCATTAAGTGATCTGTTGAAAGGGTTAGGGATCGATGGGGAATCCACGGGAAGGAGCAGGGGCAACAAAAATAGAGATCTATTAGAAATCCAAAAGGGGGAAGAGAACTTCAAATGAGCAAACGAAATAGGCGGGCGATCTTCGAGAGATCTCTGTATGGCGAACAATGGAGGTGGGTTCTCCCGAGTTACTTGAAGACCTCGATGAAGTAATAGAAGGGGGATCCTCAAAGCTCTCAAATATGTAATATGATGAATGGCAACGAATGAACACTCAAAGGTGGGGTGTACTTCATTGAGAGTATCTTCTGAATGAACCTAAAAGATGAATGAATAAAGCTATAGAAGCAGCGTTATTTACGGGTAGCATATGAGTATAAGAGATGTATCTGAAGCCTCATCGGCATCTCAGGAGAAGGCGCAGATCGGTAAGCAGCAAGGACGCACACTCAAAATGAATGAAAAGAACATCAAGGACACGGCACAAGGACAACGGAAACTTGAAACTTGAAACGTGAAACAGGCAACACGACACACAAACAACACAAAACAGAGAGATAGAGGGAGAGAGAGAGACAGACAGACAGAGACATGTCCGTTGCATGCCACTGAAGGAGTTGTCGACTCACCTGAGTTGCCGGCAGATGCGACTGCGACTGCGGCTGCGGCTGTGGCGGCAACGATGGACGTCTCGGTTGGAGGTTGTGGCTTGGACTCCGCCTTAGGAACTTCAACGGGGGCAAGCGGCGGCTGCGGCGGCTGCTGCTGATGCTGAGGAGGCGCCTTGACTGCTGGGCCGTGTGTCATCACAGTTGTGGCTGCCGTTTCATAAGCAGAACTATTGCCATTCGCAGAGGACTGGTGATCTGTGGATGGCGCTTCAATCGAGGGTATGTTCCGTCTCCTGGTGGGGGAGGGCGAGCTGTAGGAGGAGTCACTGTGGTAGCCGGCGGCGGTGATGGATGGTCCGAGGGCGCCCGCGGAGGCTGAGGATGCCAGCGGCAACGGTGGCGGTGGCGATGAGTGATGGCCACCGGCGGATCCCTGGCGACTGTGGGAGCGTGTGGTGCGCGTTATGAATCTGCAGATGGGCGAGGGAGGGCGAGAGAGGGAGGAGGCACATTAGTTCGTTCAGTGTGGCAAGAAACAAGAAGCGTTTGTATCCATTTCAGTTAATCAACAAAATAAAAAACAAAAATTAGTTACACGGAAGAGAGCGGCACACACGCGCGGTACACGGCAGGCGGTAAGTATTCTGTATCTTTTCGTTCGCGCGAGATACTTTTGGTGGATCCGCTAGATGCGGCACTCAGCAGACACGCTCAACAACTGCCGAGGGGCACTCCAGCAAAGACAGTGGAAACCCAACAGACACACACACAGAGATACAGATACAGATACAGACACAGATATAAAGATACGCTATGCAGACTATGAGCGCTGCTCTGTTCGTTTGTTGTTGTCTTTCTGTTTGTTTTGGGTATCTTTGAGATACAAAGATCCCAAACGGAAAGGTAAACGCAAGCGCAAGCGTAAAGGTAAAGGTAAATTCCAGCAACAAAGTCACTCGCAAGCGAAATCTCACTCACACACACACACACACACACACACACACACGGAAATCACTCAAAAACCGAAAAACCTAAAAACCGAAAACGAAACGAGAAAAATATCTCGAAATTCGCACATCTGTTGGGTTGGTGGCACCAGGTAGCCGTCGCCGCCGCCGCCGCCTGTGGAGTATCTCTGTATCTGACAGATACTTTGCTTGTTGTTTCTTTCTCAAAGAACAAAGCGTAACAAGTTTTTTATTGTTATAGATTGCACGCATGCGCAAAAGGCAGGAGGTTCTACACCGCACACAAAATATGTGCATATCTCATTCTGGAATGAATTTGCAGTTACAAGATACATTTCGGAAGTATGCACACTGCAGAACACGCCTATATATCTCGACGAATAACGGACAAAGATACATTTAAAAGCTGTGTAGTTCAAAGATACTTTATGGATCGGTAAATTATATCCCAGTTACAATTTAGCCATGGAGTGTGTTCTCTCGTAAGAAGTCTCTTCATTTTCTCCCAGTGTAGGCCACCAAATGTATCTCAAAGATACATTGGCCATGTAAAAGATATCCATTCAGCAGAGCAGACTCTGGGCCGCCGCTCAGTTCGCTTCCTCATCGGGCATCGCTGCATCTGACGTTGCATTTTGCTTAGCGCGAGAGAGTGAAATATTTTGCAGCATGTCCGTCCGTCCGTCCGGCTGTCCGTCCGTCTGTCCAGCGCGGCGACATTCAATCAAGCGCAATACACGACGACCGACTCCTCCATCTGTCCGTCGGGCTGTCCATTTTCCATCCATCTTTCCGTACGTTTGTCTGTTTGTCTGTCTGTTGTCCGTATGTATGTTTGTATGTACGTTCATCTGTCCATTCGTTCTGCTGTCCGTTCGTCAGGTAGACAGCAGGCGGCAGTGGCAGTGGCAGCGGCAGCGGCAGCAACATTTAAATGTCGCGACGCATCAATGTCACTTTTTGCTTTGTGCTGCTTTATGATGGCACGAGACGTAGACACAGTGCGACAGACAGACATCCAGACAGACAGACACAAAGATACAATATCTTTTTGGCATGCATATGCCCTTGTAGAGGTAGGGCATGATTATGGCCAAAGTAAATATAAGGAAATGCCTCCCGAAGGAGTGACAGATCCCGAAGGAAGTGGGTCAAGGGATTAGCCCAAAAGGAGGCTGTCTGGAATCTGGAATTTTTCTGGCATCATTTCTAGGCCAACAAAACCCAAAGGCTAATTAAAGCTGTAGCCGTCTGGGGGAACTTGTCGTCGTCGTCAAGATAATTGGACTGAATGTAAGCCAGATCTGAGATTAATTTTCAGGTTAGAGCATTTCTTGGCAGCTATTGTCTGCGTACAGGGGCATGCCCCTAGTCTTTAGTTGTGTGTTCTGTGTGTTAATCATTTTGCATGAGCACAACAGCTTCCGAGACTGAGATTCTCTTTCTGTGTCTTCTGCCACATGGAAATTTCCATAAATTTATATAAATTGAGAGGAACTACGCTGCAGCCGCCGGCTGGATGATAATGATGATCACTGATCATCAAGTGATCACCGAGAACTTTCCAACCCGTTGTCGCAAGGAAAAACTTGCACACAGAAAAAGGAAAAGTGATGATGCGACATGAGGAGAGTCGCGATCGCCGTGCAACCAGTTTTGTAGATACTTTTTTTGGGTTTTGGGAGTCTGCGGGGCACACAGCTGCTGCTGCTGCTGAAAGAAAGCGAAATCAGGACTAGAAACTAGAAAGACAGAGAGAGAGAGAGAGAGAGAGAGAGAGGGAGAGGGAGAGAGAGACAATCTGGGCCAGGAGGCAGACAGACAGACAGAGAGACGGGGCCCATGGACTAGCTGGCTGGCTGGCTGGCTGGCTGGCTGGCTGGCTGGTTGCCTCGTAAAATAAATGGCCATCGAGGTGGCAGCACTCTGCACAGCAGGTGATCATCGGATGACGGTGTTGACACCACACCACCATCGTCGAAGCCGTCGAAGCCGTCGAAGCCGTCGGAACCATCGGTGTATCGGTGGTGTATCGTTGCACCGTTCCGTCCATCGTTCGATAAATTCCGAAACTTAATTTGTGGCATATTCAAATTTGTCTCTTTCGGTGTGGTGTTCCACGAACAGAATTCTACAATGAATGCAGTTTTCTTTTTACTGCTGCTGCCGCTGCTGCTGCTGCTGCTGCCGCGGCTTCTCTCTGCTCTCTGCTCTCCGTTTCTTCTACTTTTCATTTCTTTTATGTATTTTTGTCGCTTTTATGAAGCATTTTTGTAGCGAAAGCCTGACAGCATCCATTGGGTTGGAGTTGGGGTTGTGGTTGGGGTTGGGGTTGGCAGTGGGGTGGGGGGGTTGGAAAAACTTGTCGCTTCTCTGTCTCTGGTCTTTGGATCGATGGTCTCCCGTTTCGGTTTTCGGTTTTCATTTTCGGCTGTAAAACAGGTGCTTTCTACGACATGCAGCTGGAGTTGGAGTTGAAGCTGGAGTTGAGGCTGGAGTTGGGGGGTCGCTTGGGTTCGTCTTAGCGGTCTGGGGTCTGGGGGTCACAGCAGAGACACCAACTTTTGATATATCACATTATAATTGATGGAACAGTCGACTGGCTGGCCGTCTGCCGCTGCGAATTGCATTTCCACGCATTGATGCGATTGTTTTGTCGCAGAGAGAGAGACAGGGAAGATGTCACCCCGGGGTCGAGTCTCTGTCCGATACGATCCATAGCAATTCCATCCCATACCATACCATACCATCCCATCCCATCCCGAAAACAATGGACCAACGACGACGTAACACACAAGCATTAAAGCCAGAGCCAGAGCCAAAGGCAAAGCCAAAGCCAAAGAGTCAAAAAAAGGTGGAACAATACATGGATTTTGTTTGTTAACAAGCTCTCTCCATTCGAACCATTCGATTTGTTTAGGGGCCTGGCCTGGCTTGGCCTGGCTTAAAGAGAGACGCCGCGGCGTCGCCGAAGAAGCGATTCGCTGCCGTCGATTGTATAACCTCTGAAGCCTTTGAAGCCACTGAAGATATCAGTATGAAGACTCCTCTTACAAGAAAAAGGTGGCCAACAAATGAATGCAATTTGTTTTTGATTGTAAGCCAAGGATTATTTAGGGCCGAAAACAGCGTCAACCGAGGGAGATTATTAACCAGATTATTTTCGGAGCAAGAGAGGGGGAGGGAGAGGGGGAGGGAGAGTGGCTGAAGTTCCTGAATGAACCACAAATATAATTCCCATCATTGATCCAATTAGCAATGGATTTAGCTGGGTGTCGAACGTTTTTGTCGAGGCACACGTGGAGTGGCAGTGGGAGAGAGTTAAAACTCATCCCTAACTGCTAAGACACTCCGAGAGAGAGAGAGAGAGAGAGAGCGCTAACGAGTGAGCGAGTGCATGGGAGGGAATATCGAACCGAAAAGACAATACACGAGATACATTTGGGGATAAGTATAGGATACACTATGGATACATACAGTAGATACTTTGTAGATAGAGAGAGGGATGTTGGAAGAGAGGGAGGGGCTGTGGCTGCTTACCTTCGTGCATTGGTGGCCTGGTGCTGGTGTTGAGGAGACAACTGATGCTGATGCTGATTCTGATGCTTGGGGGTCACTGGCGGTTCTACTGATGGCAATGATTGATGATGCATTTTCGACTGATGATCGTGTTCTAAGTGTAGTGGATGATGGAGCCCGCGATGATGACCATTGGCTGTCGCTGTCGCTGTCGCTGTGCCTGCAGCACCATTCACCAGCTGAATCTTGTCGCTGGCCGACGTCAGCTCCTTCTGCCAGCGTGCAAGGGTGTCGAAGACCTCTCCCTGATCGAATTGCTGCCCCTCGGACGTGTCGCCATCCTCATGGCCGTCGCCCTGATTGATCAAGCGACGCTTGAAGTCCTTCACGACCAGCTCTGAGACATCTGGTGGGGCCACGAACAGTCCATCTGTGTTGTAGGGACTGCCCGCATCGTAGTGCCTGACATCCGCCGATGGGGGTGGTGCTGTCTTGGCCGAGGGCTCCAGGCTCCTGGCCAAACGATTATAGCGATGTGGAGCCACCGCGCATCGGGCGGGCTGTGGCTTTGGCTGCCCCTCAACTCCTTGGGGCGGCAGCGATGCGGCCTTGGCGGCGGCGGCGGCGGCGGCCGCCAGATTCGTATTTTTGTGACTAGAGTGCAGGGCATGGAATGAGTCCAGGCTGTTCTTGATCTCCGGCTGCATGCCGCCGCCGTTCCGCCCTTGCATCAGACTATTGCCAGGGGGGACAGTGGGGGGGGCACCACTGGGAGACCGCTCCTTCTGCATTGGTGCTGGGGGAGAGTGGACACAGTGTTGCACAGGCCAAAAGGTCGCCAGCTTGTCGGTTGTTGCTTGCAGCACCTTTGGGTTCTTTTCCTCCTTCTTCTTCTCCTTCTCCTTCTCCTTCGCCTTTTCGTTGCTGCTGCTGTGGCCGCTGCTGCTGCTGCTGCTGGTGGTGCTGTCGCCTTCGTCCTGGTTCTTCTCCTTGCATATTATATCGTACAGGGCGCTGATGGGACGGGATTCGCTGCGCACGCGCACCGCCCGCTTTGAGCGCTGATGGAAGCGCTGCTTGTGGCGACTGTTGCGGCCTCCACTTGTGGCACTCACTACGGTCGGAGCAGGAGCAGGAGCAGGACTACCAGGACTACCGGGACTACCAGGATTAGCTGTCTCTACGGGAGGATGGCTGTTGGCGGCACTACAACTATTTCTATTGGTGGTGCGACTGGTGGCGGGACTGATGATGGAGGGGGACTGACTCGAGGTCAAGGGGGGATGGCTGCACGTTTCTTCACCTTTTGTAGGGCTCACAGATCCTGCAGAGTATTTGAAGTAACGACTGCCCTCGCTGCCCGGCCGCTGACGGCGTCTTGTGGCGTCTTGTGTCGATGCAGCGTCGCCACGAAAAAACGTGGCACGTGTTGCCGTTGCCGTCGCTGTTGCACTCTTGGGAAAGGATCTGCGCTGCTCCACCAGCTGTGTGTTGCAGCTGGGCGTTGCATAAACACTCTGATAATTCTCATTCAGGGCACCCACATCCGTGGCCTGTGGCGTGTGGATCTTCAGCTGATGATCCGTGTAATATGCGGGCGTTGTATGGTGATGAAAGTGCGGATGCTGTCCCCGGTATCCGCCCGATTTGGAGGCGCCACTGGAATCCTCAGAGGTTCTTCCCTTGGTCGCAGCAGAAGACGGACTCGACGACTTCTCTTGTGGCTTGTGGTAGCTAGTTTTGGCAGTGGCTGAGGCTGTGGATAAGTCACTTGAGGCCGCAACGATTTCTGCAAAACGAAACGAAAGGAAAAACTGTGAGTAAATGAAAATTAATGCGAAACTTCCCCCTCCCCCACTCCTTCCTTTCCCTTTTTCCCTCGATCCCCATCGTATAATGTCAGGGCACACACACTCACACACTTGTACACATGGGAACGTTTTTCCTTGCTTTTCTAATTCACTTTTTGCTGCACGAAAAAAAAAAGAAAGAAGAAAAAAGGAAAAATCTTGGCAGCAATTAAATCTTGCACCTGTGCACCCGTTTCGTACACCTATTCGTTCTACACCACCCCCCAACCGCCACCCACCCCGACGACATCCCACCCACTCAATGATGTCAAGGTGAGGTGAGGGTTGCCCGCTTTTATAGCCCTCCCACGAGTACGAGTACGAGCGACGACGACGACGACGGAGCGAAGCGAAGCGAAGCATCTGCTGTGGCAATGAGTGTGCTTGACTTTTCTCTCAGTTTCTCCCTCTTTTTTTTGGTGGCCATACACTTTTGGCGCTGACTGTAGTGCAAAGGCAAGGCACCAAGGCAGCAGCACAGCGATTAGTTATGCTCTCTGGGGGAGGGCTCCCCCTGCCCCTGCCCCCCAGGTGAAACCAAATTAATCATATGAGGACGAGTCCCAAAAGCAGATTTTCACAGCATTTTCCACTGCATTGCCACGGCAGTTTACCCCCTCCAAAGGGTATCTAAATCATGTATGATGTAGATGTAGATACTGTAGATGTAGATACCGGTTCAGGATACAGTTCTCCGATGATCAGAATCAATATCACGATACAGTATTAAAGTTTTTGGCTTACACTTTGCCTAATTTGTTCCATTTGGAAGCATTTTCTCCGATACTTATGCCATTGAGGCCGTTACTCTTACAAAGAATTTCATTGATATGTGGAATTTCTAAAGATAATCTAATAAAAATCACAGCATATCAGTCAATGTTTATCCAAATCGGATCCACAAATCTGCCAAAGGATCGTTAGATCTTCGATAGATTTAAAGATCTTTTCATACGGAAAGCTCTAGCCTTTTGCTTCGGGTCGTTACAATGTACTTTTTTGGTTACAAAAATTCTCAAAGTAATACCAAAATATAATCCATAAACAATTTCTGTTTTTGACAGGCTGCTGCGCAAAAATTTCATATGCCAAGAGACGAAAAATGGAATTTCATGAAAATGCGGGAATTTCTATATTTTGTTGTTGTTTTCGTTTTCTTTGTTGTTGTTGTTGCTGGCCAAATGTTAAACAAATGTGCAAAATCTCAATGAATTTATTGTATCTAATTTATGATGACAGACGGCGGTAAAGAAAAAATAAATCTGTAAATGCAATTAACAGATAAATAAGAGAACAAAGAGGGATAGAGAGAGGTAGAGATGAGAGAGAGAGAGAGAGAAATAACTCAAGAGATGTGCACTCTCTGTCCAAGACATCCAATATTTGTTCAGCAATTACGAATGACCAGTGAAATATCAAATATTTAGACAGTTAGCACATCATCGAGAACGGCAAATAGAAGTCCCAGTTTCCAAGTTTCCAAGATCCATATCTTATCATATATATTGTATCTTGGGGATTGAAGAGCGAACGCAAACGCAAACGCAAACACAAACAAAGCAAAAGTCAATTTGTAGATCGGCAAAAACTTGCAGAAATATAATGCAATTAACGAGGGGTGCGGGAAGCGCAGGGAGTTCTGGAACTCTGCCGTGCAACATCTTCGGAAAATCATTGCTTTATTCAATTAAAGAAGCAAAAAGCGAACCAAAGCACAGTCTGTGGGGGTTTTGAGGGTTGTGGGGGTTGTGGGGGCGAGCGAGTATTTGTCATTGTTTTAATTTTATAAACAGCCAACACGCACACACACAGGGGGGGGCACCACCTCTCCCTCTACCCACTAATTCCAATCATCAGTTAAAGGGCTTGTCTCTGTGTCTCTGCCTTCGGGGTCATACCATCGTCAACCCACGCGCTCTCGCAAGAACAGACTTTAAAGCAATTAAAATTAAACAAAAACCAAAAATTAAAGAAGAAAAGAAGAAAAAAAGAGCAAGCGCCAGAGGGGGAGGAGGAGGAGGAGGAGGAGCGGCGGAGCTCTCTAACATACATATTTGTTCTTTGTGGTTCTTTCTGCGGTTCTCTTAATTGATTCAATGGGTTGTGGCTGTCGTCTTGTTTTCGGTTCTCTAATGCTTCTCTAATGATTCCAAATTGTAAATGTTCCATCAGTGCGAGAGTATCGAAGTATACGATAAATAATTGGCCAAAATTCAATAGAAAATTCAATGGAAAATAGAAAATAGAACAGTATTCGGTTTTCCTTTTGTGGGAGTGAGGAAACGTGCTTGCTTCTGCCCTGAGGCATAAATTGTATAAATAATTCACTCAATCAGAAACGAAAAATGTCCCAAAAAAGATGCAGATACACGTGTAGTATCTCCCAGATAGAATCTAGATAAAATAGTTTGTGAATTGATTTGGAAATTGCATGAATTGTTTGGGGGGGGGGAGAAAAAAAATGCCTGTTTCGTTGAACTCAAAACAAAATGAAAAACACTTTTCGACCGGAAAAAAACACACATGAAAATAATTGAAAACAAATACAGGTTCTTTTTTTGTTTTACTTTCGGGGGTGGCAGGGATACACCCTCCCCCGCATGGGACCTGGAAAAATTGATTTCATCAGGAAAACTCTACTGCAAAAAATGTGGAAAATTCACGAAAAAACCAGGAGGGCAGACAGGCAGAAAATGCATTTTGTGTAATATTTTTCAATGGCTATATTTTGTTTGTAAGCTAAACAGAAACGTAATGAAAAACAATCTTGCCGGGCAGCAGCGTGGGAGCCTCCGTATCTGCATCTGTGCCTATATGTAGTATCTACGTATCTGAATTAGATGGCAAATATCCAAACCAAATAAACCACCGAAAATGCTGGCAATTTGCCTTACGACAAAATAAAAACCCAATTTGTAAAAAGATTTTGTGCAAGCAAAAGATTTGCTTTTCTTTGCAGGGAATGGGGGATGGGTGGGGGTGGGGGTTGGGGTTTTGCTGCTCTAACTACATAATTATTGAGTGGAGTTGTAACTAAAGTGCAGCAATAACAATTGCAACTGCAACTGCAACACACACAGCACCACTACGGCATTTTTGCGGCTTCGTTTCGTTTGCCGCTTCTGTTTCTCTGCGGCACAACAACAGCCACAGCCATAGACCAGGCCAGACCAGGCCAGAGGCGGCTGATTGATCGATTGGCTCTTGGTCTCCGGCTGTGGCTCTGGCTCTGGCTGTGGCCGCAGTCCCCACAGGTTGCATAATTAATAAGACACACACAGAAGAGAGACAGAGAGAGAGAGCGAGACGCGGGTAAGGCTTAAACTTGCTGCCTGAAATATCATATTGTTAAGGCGAAAACACGAGACGCGAAACGAAACGAAACGAAATGAGGAAAAGCCAATGAGCGGCTGCAACAGCAGAAAAACAAGGAAGGCAACCAAAGACAGGCTTTTCTTTAAAGCCTAAGCTCCAGAGGGTACTCTTTCTTGATACCAAATACATGTGTACATATATGATAGATATAGTTCTTCGACTGAAGATACATTTGCAGGGGTTGTCCACAGACATCTCTTAGACAGAGTATCTATCTATCTATATCCATTGAAGACTTGCGATTTCAGTACATTTTGGATACTATTTTGAGAATATTTAAGCATTTCGTAACCCTGAAAGCCCTGATCGAGGATTCCCAAAGAAAATACCACCTAGAAGAAAGAAAAAGGGATTCCATCCAATCCAATAGCTGCCCTCCAATCCTACCCTCTTCCGCCTTCAACCCCATCAAGGGTATTCTCGTACTCGCATTGGAAAAAAACTGCCAAAAGTTAAATCAATATTGAAGGCAAAAACACACTGCATTTAACAAAAGTGCCAGCCGTTTCGTTGTTTACAGCTTGCAACAGCCACAGAAGTGGCAGGGAGCAGCAGCTACTAGAGTGGAGGAGAAGGTGGACGGGGCAGCAATGTTGCAACGTTGTTCTGTGTGTATTATTTTTAAATGCAAGGGCACGCTGCCTACGCTGCCGCCGCGACACTGTGTGGCACACAGTCAGATGTGATCTGGTCGGCTCTGGGGGGAGGGGGAGGGGGCTGGGGACACAGCGTTAATTACTTAACTTTTTTATTTTTCGGGGGGAACAACTTAAGTTCACTCGAGTTTTTCTTCGTTTCGCAAGCAATAAACACGCATTTAATTATCATCTGGGAGCAGAAAAACCTCTTATCGGCGATATCCATCCATAAAATGGCAAACTGTTCAGCAAGAGAGCGAGAGAGAGAGAGCGGGAGAGAGAGAGCGGGAGAGAGAGAGCGAGATTCTTGTGCAATTTCCACAAACAGAAGCACATATAAAAATTGTGCAATTTCGGTAAATGAAACCTGGGTGGGTGCCTGCCTGCCTGCCTGTTGATGATGGCTATATGGCTGGATGCTTGATGCTTGATGGATGTGGTTGTGTGTGTGTGTGTGTGTGAGTGTGTGTGTGTGTGTGAGTGTGGGAGGAACAGTCTGGTGGTGTGACTGCTGCAGCAGCGGAGAACTTGAGGAAATTGGGTCAAGTGGAGTTCATCCGATGCCTGGTTGCCACTGCCGGTTCCCTCTCTCTCTCTCTTGTGTGTGGGCTGCTGCTAAGCGAAGGAAATGCTGGAAATGCGCTCAAGACTCAAGGAGGAGGATTACCAACTGAGAGGCTCATAATCGGTCTTCTCATGCAACCAAATCTTTAGCTTTATGGAGCCATTCATCCAAACATTTCCAAATAGCTTCAAGCACTGTCCGAAATTGAATTCAAGGAAAAGTCTTGGAAAATGGTTTAGTTTCTCCCCAAAATAATGACAGGAAAAGACCGCCAGGATCAAAGGTCATTTCCATGTACCAAACTGAAATTTAATGACCAATTTCTCAACTAGATTTAGTGGCCGCCCCCGTCCACCCCATAAATCATTTAAGGCACAAATCAGTCCTAAGTCTCCCCAAAAACAACAGCAATAAAAGAGAGTAAATTATTTTATTGATTGTCATCAGCATTAATCCCCTGCCCCCTGGATTCCCTCTTCTTTGCATACACAAATGTGACCTTTGATTTGGGGGAACAACTTTATAAGCAGGTTGTCCCTCCATTCGATTCGATTCGATTCGATTCGATTCGTGCCTCTATTTAGCACTTAAGCCCTTTACAATGGAAATGAAAATGCGGAGACAATACATCAAATAACATTTGGTGCCAGAGATTACGCGCTTGGGGCCCAAAGAAGAGATACATTTGTATCTTCTTTTATTAGAAAAAATGTAAATAAAAGAACCTACAGCTACGGCAAGACAAAGGAGGAGGCGGCATGCCGCATGCAGCCCCAATACTGCGACTAAAAGGCCTAAATACAGATAAAGATACAACGCAAAAGAGGCACGAAGCTCCATCTACAGGCTATAGAATGATTCTTGGGGAAAAAACAAAGAAAACCCTGACCAAAAGTTATTAAACAATAGACGACGAGTTATGGTAACAGTAAAACAGCAACAAAGTAAAGTATTTCTTGTGTATAGGAAATACCAAGGGTAGCGACGCCACCATCTAAAAATAAACACAGCACTTTGTATCTTTTGCGACCCAAAATCCGATTACAGATTACAGATTACAGTTTACAGATAGGAGCCATAGATTAAAGTAGCTTCTGGTGTATATTGGGGGTATCAAATGTGCTTCATTCTTCTGCAGCTATCTCTGTGGGACACAAGATATCACAAGAGAGAGATACATATAGCTACAGATACTCGCTGGCGCTATCTACGGCTTGTATGGCTTGTACACTCATGTTTCGGCCATGTCCGACAGTTGGCTTTTATGATATTTGTAGATACGATATGAAATACTAACTGCGATATCGGGGCATATCCATATTGCTGTTGCTTTTGCTGCCATGCAGCTGGTACTGCTGCTGCAACTGTTGCAACTGTGGCTGCTGCGGCTGCTGATGGTGGTGGTATCGTTGGTGGTATCCGCCAACGCCACCGCCACCTCCACCGCCACCGATGGGGCTGTGGCTGTGGCTATCTAGATTCAAGACACCTTCCCGTATCAGGCACTCCTTGATGGCCAGCATTTCGTGTTCTCCCCTCGAATGTTTCTTTCCTTCTTTATTTTTGTGTGGTTTTCTTTTGTCTTGGGATCGGTTTTCGTTTCAGTGCGAATTTTCTTATTTTCTTGTAAATTTTCTTATTATTTCGTGAAAAGTAAGGCACAGTCCACCACACGCGTCAAGTGTTTTTAGCTGCAACCAAAAAACCCCAGAGAGACGACGACGACGACTCTGAGGAGGCAGGCGGCAGGAGGCAGGAGGCTGTCAGGCACTTCTTGGGGGCCTGCACTTGAGGCTTGAAATAGAAAAGCGCTTTTCACGCGACACACAGACACCACACCACACCCTGCCACACCATGCCACACGGCACACCACACGACACACTCGACGACGTGTCGTCTGCTGCTGTTTCAGTTTTTCACAAAAACAAAAAAAAATAATATATCTTTTATTTTATTTTATTTTATTTTTTGTATTTTTTGTGTAATTTTGCGTCGTTGCGTTCTGTTGTTGCCGCCGCCTGGTTTGCCGTTGCCGTTGCCGTTGCTTTTGTCGTTCCGTCTCGGCGTTAAACGTTTTTGCGACTGAGCGAACGGCCCAAGCGCCTAGACGAGATACGAAATGTATCTAGAACTCAGGCGGCCATGCCAGCGGACGCGGACGTGGACTGCTGTCGGCAGTCTACCAGTGCATCTGTGTGTGTGTAGCTGTGTATCTGTGTGCTGCTGTGTGGCTCTGTGTGTGTGTGCGACGGCGGGGCTACTCATTCTTTTATCTTGTGGGCTGCGAAGCAAAAGAATTAAAACAAAAACCGAGACAGAGCAGGGTATATTACGAGAGAAGGTGGGGCTGAAACGGCTAAAGCGGCTCGCAACGGCTCTCTCCCTTCTCTTTCCCACTCTTTCCTTCTCTAGAGATCTTTAAGCGATTCAAAACATTCGAATGAGGGATATATGGCCTGTGAATCCATTGATTTCGATTCTTCTATCCCCAAATATCCCCGCCGCTCTCACCCTTCCATTCAACATACCCTGCCCTAGCGGTTGCTGTTTCTTCAAGTGTCTGTGTGCGTATCTGTGTGTGTGCGCGCTCTCTTGCTGTAGCCGTATCTGTGTGGGGCATGTATCTGTATCTGCATCTCTGTATATGTAGAAGAAGCTGAAAACCAAAACAAAATAGCCAAAACAAAGCGGGAAAACGTGCTTGCTGCTGCTGCTGCTGCTGCAACGGTACCGCATGCCACAAGGCGTGAAAAACTAAGATGACTCCAAGGAGAGGAAAGACATAGAGAGAGAGAGAGAGAGAGACAGGGGGGGGGCTAAAGGAAGATACTTTTCTCTCAGCTGTTGGTGGCAAAAGCATGTGTTGAGTGGCAGGCAGCAGAGGAGGCAGCAATCAGCAGCAGCAGATCGATGGATAGATGTGTCCGTTGCAGTTGTGAAGTTGCAGCATTGCAGCAGTATTGTGTGTGTGGCACAGTGAAAACGATTTAGGGGGTCATTAACTGGAAGGTAGAACAACTCGAAGGTAACTTAATATCTGAAAGATACATGGATAGTGAATGGAACGAGTATCCTATGAGGAAAGAAGATTTCAGTTTCGGTGCCTAAGAATATCTATCTATCCATTCCACTGTTCAGGGTAGCGTACTCCTCTGCAGCAGCATTGCACCGTGAAGCAACGACAACGCCTGCAGATGGTAGAGCATGTCACCAGGCCAGCAGCAGCAGCAGCAAAAGCAATCCCATTCCGAATCCGAATCCCCAATCCAATTGGATCATGCAGCAGAAGGCAGGGGGAAGGCTGGGGCAGCGGCAGGTTGGGGCATCATGGGGGTAAAAATGGGCAGCAACTACGATACGAAACACAAATCTCATTAAACGGCAGGCAGGCAGGCAGTAGCAGACGAGAGAGAGAGGGAGAGAGAGTGACAGCCACAAGAACAGAATTGCGGCAGCAGTGGCTGCAATGGCATTATCTGGTTTATGAGGTTGGGCAACGGTAAATGATGCCACCATGTGGGCCAGGGGGTTGGGGCACACACACACACAGACCGCAATGAGTGCGTGCCATAATTGGCGGACAGCTACGCTGCTCTTCTGCTGTGGCGAGGGTGGGGGCGCAGGAACCTGTTTGCCATCCATCGAAGAGCCACCAATACGCAGATACATTCACCGAGTTCATCCCAAAAGATACATCTCTCTTTAGATACCGAAAAAAAAGAGTAAAATTGCGTGGCTAAAAGCCCGAAGCAAAACATAAAAGCATCGAATTTCCACAAACTACGTGCCACATTTTCCAACATGTGGGCTGTGAGGGGGGGCGAGGGGACTGCTGTTTGCCTTAGTGGCATATGTCAAGTGTCAAGCGTTTGTGGGGCTTCAACTTTGACCTGCCTTTTTGACTGGCATTTGCATGTGTGTACATAAGGGCGAGGGGTTGCTTTTCTTATGGACGATTTCCCCTCCCTTCGGCCCAATTATTCAATCAATTTTGATGGCAATCTCAAGGGAAAAACTACTGAAAGCCGGCCATCGAGGCGTATGCGCAATCCTGCCAGTCCACTGCTCTTTGAGCCACCCTAAAGGCTCACTTCTCTGGCCATCTCTCAGTTATGTCTCATCTGCCAGCCATTGGAAAGTATCTTATAATCTAATTGAGTTCTCATTTCTCGCAGCTCCACAGGAAAGAAAACACTTACTTCCGCTCCGCCGTGAGCATGGAGTGGAACAAACAAGAGAAAGAGAAAGAGAAAGAGAGAGGCGACAAATTGAAAGCAGAATCAACGACAGACATCGTCTAGGCGACTCCCCTGTCTCTGCGTCCGTGTTGCATCTTGATTTATTAGCTAAAATTATTAGGTTTTTTTGTATCTCACTTTGTGCCTCGTGCCACAACAGCAGCGGCAGTAGCAGCAGCAGCAACTACAGCTCGTTAGATCGTTTTCTCTCGCTCTCTCTCACACTCATTGCGATTGCTGATTGCGATTCAGGTTCTTGGACGCCCGCTCATTTCCGTAATGAGTGTTGTTGCACTCTCCTCCCGCACTCCCGCACTGCTGCTGCTGCTGCTGCTGCTGCTGCTCTGTTGTTCCCATTATTACACCCCCTACAAATTGTATACGTACAACACAATACACATTTATTGAACTCGCGCTCCCCCACCAGCCAGAGAGGGCAGGGGGTGGCAGAGTCATGGCCAAATGCGGCAACTTGTTTCGTTTTGTTGTCTCTCGTTATCTGTCGCTTGCTGTTGGTTGAACATTTATGATGCAAAAAAAAAGAGACAGAGAGAAAGAGAGAGAGAGACAGAGAGAGAGAGAGAGAGAGAGAGAGAAAGAGAGAGAGAGTTGTAGAAGGAGGAAGTCAAGTGTTTATGGCATTGGATTGCGACTAAATGATTCCCTTTATAAGGGGGAATACCTATGCACCTCTCTTGATTCTTGTTGTAATATTTCAATGATCTCTTGGGATCCATGTAGATAGTAGGTATTAGATATTAGGGCTTCCTCTCAGTATGGAGTCCAAAGAAATGTCTCCTGCATTTCAATCGCTAGAACATACCCTAGAGCTACCCTGTAGAGCATTAAAATGGGGAATATTCTACATGGAAAATGTTGTTATTGAAACGTTTGTCCAGCATTTGGCATTGTCCACGTATTCGCACAGTTAATTAATTAATTAATAATTCCCCAGATTATATATTCCACACAGTGTGGAACTTCCTCTTGTTTCCTCCCCCCGGGGGCCATGCCTCATCTGTCATTCTCTTGTGATGCGAGGCGACAGCTGATGTTTCATTGCTGCCTGATTTAATGCCAATGCGAGTAATTGTGTGTATTAATATGCAGGATACGTGCCACATGTGGCGTATGATTGATTTCCATGGGAAACCTTTGGGCGAAGGCCATGGCCATTGAATAATGCATCGGACATGTCCATCGGTGTCCTCTGCTCTATAATTCAGTTATGGCCAGCCACAAGAGAAGCTTCAAGTCACACATTTGTGGCTCTACCTATCCTCCAGCTCCAGGTTCCCAGTTCCCAGCTGCCAGTATTTCCCAGTTCTTAGTTCGTAGTTCTGCCAAAATCCCCAGTGAATAAACCATAAAAGTGCCAAAAGCCATGCCACAAGTCTCAAAAGTTTGACAGTCACCCAAAAGGAGGAAGAGGATGGTGCATGGTGGATGGTGCATAGTGGATGGTGGATGTTGGTGCCACGCCACGCATTATTTAGCAATGAAAGTGGATTAAATGCAACCTACTTTTACCACCAGTTGCAACTTGCAGTTGCCACCGCAGAACCAGCCACCAATTGAGGGGGGGGCGAGGCCATGCCGGCCAGCGGGTGGCACCCCGTCGAAAAGCGATAAAAAGAGAGGTGGCAGAACCTGTAGTATAACCATGTCAATCTATTAGTTACGCCCCATTTTAACCAGTTTACAAAAAAAAAAGCGTCAAGCGGCAAGCCGATGCAGCAGGGATACAGCAGGATACAGCAGCAGCAGCACCAGACCAAAGCGGGCGACATTTTCAGCGAGTGGGAGGAGAAAGTGGAAAAGTAGTGGGGAAAAGTGGAATGGAAGCAACAGCAAGGTCGCGGTGGCATTACAATATTTGTGCATTTAGCGCCTGAGGTTGCAACAGCAGCAGCAGCAGCAGCAGCAGCAACAGAAAGATAGATGGGTTAGCCGGAGGCAGCACTTGGCCGTGGCTTCCATCCATCAAATGACGGCAGTTGTCGGGAAATCATTGGATGCTCCTCCATCATCATCATCATCGTCGTCGTCATCCTCTAGAAGCTGTCATTCTCTATGCATTGTTCGCACTTTGGCATCGCTGCAATTAGCGTGTTGACAATTACCAAGAAATGAAATGAGCAATGGGATTACAAAAACGGAATGGGAAGAGATTATAGAAGGGGGGGGAGCAGGGAGACACTAAGAAAATACTAGAGAATGCAAGAAGACAGCAGCAGAAAGAAAAAACAACGCACGCCACGACAACAGACAACTGGAAAAGTAAACTAGAAACAGAGACACAGAAGCCACTAGAGAACTGGAGAACTGGAGAAGCCACTGGAGCAGTCACTGGAGGAGCCCCAAAGAGCCGCAGCACAGAGCCAGCCGTCACTTGAGCAAAGAAATAACTTGATCAACAATAATGTTAAAGCATAATTTAATTGCCCAGAGAGCGCCATTTAATCACAATTAAATTATATTTAATTTGTGGCGCATGGCAAGGCATGGCACACACAGGGAGAAACACATAGAGAGACAGAGACAGAGAGAGAGAGAGAACTACAGAGAAAAGCATACAGCGAAAATGTAGTAGAAACTTTCTAGAGCAACAGGCTGGTGGTGGAGTGGCGTGGCGTGGCAGGGCGGGCAACAGGATATCGGTGGAAAACTCTGCCACAAGAAACAGCTGTAGAATTAATTGCAGGCAGGTTTTCCCAGAGGTAAGCCCAGGAAGTGCTGCTGAAGGTAACACCCTTGGAAGTCAATGCTAGAAGTATGACTCCCGGAGACTCGTGGATTACCTAGAAATTTCCCTTTTGAATAGCTGCCAAATGTGTTATCTGTTAGACTTTTACCTGGAAATCATCTATGGATTTTCCCAGGAATTAGCTTTGAATTTAATTCCTATAGCTGTGGTTTCCTTCCACAGAAAGGCCCCACTGTACGCGCACTCGGACTGGTACGGGGGGAATCGTTTTACAAAGAAAAAAAACACTTTTACTGATAACTTCATTGTCGTCGTCGTCCACTGCTCCATTGCTCCACTGATGAGATGCGATACGATGCGATGCGATGCGATAATGCTGATGATGCGGATGCTGTTCTGCGGGTGACGTCGATGAGGCCATCGGCTGACGCCAGCAGCAGCAGCAGCAGCAGCAACGGTCGCTCGCTCGCTCGCTCGCTGATATTTAATCGTTAAAACAACAACAGCAAAAAAAACAAAAAAAAAATGAAGAAAAGCCAAAGTTTTCAACGTTTTTGTTCAATGAATAAACAATTTGTTTTATATATATTTTCTGTGTAATTTCTGTGGTGGGCGCCGCCGGAAATCAATTGTCGGATTTTAATATTTAATTTTTTGTATTTTTTTTTTTTGGTTCATAGTCGCTGGGGATTAAGCCATTTTGTGGGCGTTGGTAAACGGATTTTAACGCATCGTAACGTAGTTTTTTTGCATAAGCCACAAAATGTGGAATAAGCAATAAATCATTCAATCATCATATAGGAAATGATCAGCGGGGATGACCAAAAGTAGCTACAAGTAAGCACTATAGATGGAGGAAAAGATCTACAAACTATATTTTGAAGGTTGAACTTGGAGACTCTTCTGGGGCAAGTTGCAAGTACACTATGGCTCTATCTTTTCTTGATTCTTCTGTCTCCACTTTGCCCACTTCAAGTGCTTATCTAACGAAGGTTTTTCCAGCGTTGTTTTTTGTTGTCGCCTCACTTTTCTTTTGTTCCCTTTGGGTTTTTGCAACGTAAGTATTAGGGTCAAGTTTACCTTTACACATTCACACGTACACCGATTATATATACCCTACATACATATATATATGCATGCATGTATGTATGCCAATAGTCTGACATTTATTTGTGATTTTTCTTTCTTATTTTTCTGCTTTTCTTGCGCTTTGCTGCTGCTTTTCAATTGAAATTTCAGGCGTCAATGCACGTTGCACAAATTCCGTGGCGGTGGCGGTGAGGGGGTGGCCCTTGAGTGCAGGTGAAGCCTGCTTTATGATGACTCGACATTGAAGGGGCATCATTAGGGATCCAAAAGGGGGAAACAAAACAACACTCAAAATCTGTTGGCAATTTCAGCTGAAGCACAAAATTAATGGCCCTGCAGCAGCGATGGAGAATGACTCTCTGTCTCTGTCTCTCTGTGATTCATGAATGATGCCATTTTCAGGCACTCCGTCTATGGGGTGGGGGCGGGGGGTGTTCTATGGGTGATGAAAATTCAAATTTAATTGTTTGAGAATTGCATTTTAAATGTCAGTTCAATCGCACGATAATTGACTTACTGACTGGCGCACTCGCACTTTTCCCCGGGGAAAAGCTTTCTTCACTCAATGCAACAGTTTTCCCACGCGATGCGTAGCCCAATCCATTATTTCCTCTGCTGTCGCATGCCACAGACACAGTCACAGTCACACCATGATGCCACCCCCTGCCTCGCCGATGCATAATTGATTGATCAATAATCAAAAATTTATATGCAAATTGTTCCAATTACGAGAAGCGTTAAAAAAACAAAAAACAAATCTCTGAAATCAAATCGCTTATGCAACAGACCGCAGACCTCCCCCTCCCCCTACACCACCCAACCCCCAGAGACAGAGACAAACGACAAACAAAGATAGACACAGAGACGGGAGACGAGAGCCACTGGGAAAACAATAAAGAGAGGGAAGGGAGAGACGAGGCGACGAAGTGAACCACAAATCAATTCAGAAAAATCTCCAGGAACGAAAGTGACGAAAGTCCACACTAACTTTCGAGCCAAGTCTTACCAACAAATAACTTCAATTGAAGTCTCAATTTTGGCTTATGAAAACACAAAGATTTTCCCATAAGATTTTCCTATATCCTATAGGCATATTGCTGAGAATCGTAGAATATTCGAGTCATATTATGGGTCCACAGAAATGTATCCGAAAATCTTTGTTAACAAATAAAAATCCATAAACAATAAACAATAAACAAAACCAAAGAAAAGAAAAGAAATGCAATCAAAGTCAAATAAGCGGAACCTTAAGGTATACAGAAAATATCGTTCACAGAATGTATACAAAGAGCCGACTAAAGATGATCCGAAAAGCCACCTAAGCATCGGTTCCAATACGAGACACATAAACGGAACCCAAAACCAACATTGAAGCGGCGGAAAGTAATTAGAAACTTTAAGAGGAAAAAGGGGGGAACAAATAATGAAATATCGGAGGTTGATGGTGGCAGATCTGCTCAATATATTTTGGTATATATTCACCTCCAAAGGGAGGTTACTTTGGTTGGTTGGTTGGTTGGGTTGCTTTCATCACTAGCTCTATGCAGGAGGCGGCTGTCTGTCTGTCTGTCTGCCTGCCTGCCTGCCTGTCTGCCTGTCTGTCTGTCTGCTTGTCTGCCCGTCTACAGTGATATGCAAATATTCAAATTCAATGCAAGCCACGTTCATTTCATTACGAATATGCTTGAATAATTGTGAGTGGAAATTTGAATGGAATGGAAAATGCATAATGATATTCGTGGCCGATGGAAGATGATGGAAGATACACATGAAGATGTCTGTGGATATGTCTGTGGATATGGATATGTGGATGTCTATGTGGTTATGGAATGCAAAATAACATCAAAAGAGATTGTTTATAAATTAATTAACAAGCCCTCTGATATAATGATCAAACTGAATGCCAGAGTTACAGATACGAAGCCAAAACGACGAACCCACAGATACTCTTCTTGTTTGTCAGCTAATTTCACAATAAATCACAAGAATTATCCGAGAGAGAAAACATCACCAGAGTGGAGGTCGGTGAAAGCTAATGAGTGCTAATCAGAAGTGGGAGAGAGAGAGAGAGAGACAGAGAGAGAGAGAGCGCTTAATTGTGGCCATAATTTTCGCCCCGCTTTAGCAGCATTTATGCTGGAAAAAACTAGCTTCAATCGATGGAAAATTTAGGCAAATCGGTGTGTGCCACTTCCACCCCAAAGCAAAGGAAAGAGAGGAGGAGAGGGGGGGAAGGGGGGTGGGCAGAACAAACGGAAATGGCGGCGCCTCCATTTGTGCACTTTTTCAACATTTTGCGTTTATTGATGTTAGATAGGTTTTTCCTCGACTTTTCCTTGTTATTTGTGTGGCGACAGTTTGGAACCTAAAAATGGGAGTAGAACTTCCCCCCCGGCCCCCGCCCCCACCCCCTGCTGGTATCAGCATCATCATCATCATTGCACCTTCTATGTGCATGGGGGGGCGTTCCATTTTTGATGTGTCCAATGTCGCGTCTATTAAGTTGAAAGTTTGCCAACTGTGCCACAAAAAAAGAGAAAAACCAGAAGGGTGGCCAAAGAAGGGGTGGCCAAAGAAGGGGTGGGGGGGGGCAGTACAGAGAATGCAATATGAAAGTTATGCTTTCAATGCACTTAAAAGGGTGGCCACCACTACCACCCTCCATAGCTATCCACTGCCCCGTGGTGATGGTGTAGCAACGGAAGTCACTGTGCCAAATAGTTTTGGTGCTGGGAAGAAGCGCAGTGGCTATGGAATTCAATTATGGCTAAGTGCCTGGAGAGCCCCAAGAGCCCCAGTTCTCGGTTTAGGCCATGAGAAAGGATAAAATATCGGAGGATATATGTAGGGTTCTTTGGGGCAGTTGGATACAGATTATGGAATCCCATCAAGTGATGATTCGCACTTCATTTTTAAGCCTTCATTCGATCCATCATCATGGAACTTCATCATTCCATCAATTCGTAATCCCATGGCCATTCATTCGGTTACTCAGCCATTCAGCTGTCAAGCCCCAAAGCTCATTAACAACCCTTGGACATCCCATCAGCCCTTCCCGCCCCGCCCCTCTCTGGGTTCGTTTCTCTGGCAATCACTGTCAAAAATATTGTCTCTATGGAGGCCGCTGCCACAAAGAGCCGCCCCAAAGCAAGCCAAGCGGGAAAGTATCTATGTTTTTGGTATATGTATATCGAATGACAACAAAAGCCATGGATGAGTGCACCCACCAGTGGCAGCCCCCTGCCCCCCGCCATGGAGAAACTGTCAACGAAATGTGTTTTGGGTTTGGAGTTCCGTCACCTGCCCTGCCTGTCAGCAACCGGGATGGAGCCCTTCTGCTTCTGCTTCTCTGCTCCATCAATCCTCAATAGGCCTTAAGTGCTTATGGCACATTTATCTGTGGCATGCCCTGCCTTCAAACAACAGGAGACGCAGAGGCGACTGGGGAGAGCGAGAGAGGGAGAGGGAGAGATCCCAACCATTGACGCAGGCAGTCCCTGCCTGGCATTTGTTACAATCATCAGCGAGCGACAGTCGCAGCCCCAGCCCCAGCCCCAGCCCCAGCTCCAGGAAAAGGCAAAGGAAGGAAGGAAGGAAGGAAGCCTCCAGCGGAAGGAAGAGACACTCCACTCACACGACGCGACAGTAACGGCCTCCCCCTCCAGCCCCCTCCCCTCCTGTCCCATCCTGCTTCCTGCACGCCCCTTCTCTTCATTTTTCCCCAATGACGTTTAAAAAGTCGCGAGTTTTGTTTGGAAAATGCTATTTACGGATATATCGATCGAGTTTAAAGGGGATAAAGCCCCTCCCCTCCATCCTACCTCCTACCTCCTCCCTCCCCCTTTCAACTTTAATACCAGTTCGAAAATTAATCAATGAATATGAAATTACAAGCAGCGACGGCTCTTGCGTTAACTGCCTGTCAATCTGTGTCCCCTCCTTGGATCCTTTACGGGGGTGTGGGGTGGGGGTGGGCATTACTCATACGTAACGTTGTCATACAACAATTTCCATGCTATGATTCATTCTGCCCCCAACTTTTCGACACGAGGAAAATGCTCAACTTTTACTTGAGGAAAATGCCGCAATTAAGTGGGTAAAATGGGATAGAAAAGCCAGAGCGGGGGAGCGGGGCAGCGAGTGAGGGAGAGAGACAGAGATTTATTAAGCGTAAGCACAAAGAAAGTAATAAAAATGAATAAATTTTTGTTTGTCATAAAATCCAACAGAAGTCGACGGGGGATAGGAGGAGGGGAGGGGAGGGGAGGATGGGAGAAGGCTAAAACGTCGTCATGGCAATGGGATACAGATTATGCCGCTGTCGTGGCAGTGGCAGTGGGAGTTGCCTTCAAGGTTCTTCTTGCGGTTCTTATTCTTGTGGGAGATGGAGATTATATGCAGAAGAACTCAACTCTGCTCTCCACTGCTCTTCTCTGCTCTCCACTGCTCTCCACTGCTCTACTCTACTCTGGAAAGTCAAGAGCGACAGTTGACCTTTTGTGTCTGCATTTGTTCCATGAAACTTTCAGTTGTGGCCATGGCTAAAAAGGTCACATACATATGTATATACTATACTATATATGTACAATATATGCATGTTGGCTATACTTTCTAGAGGGGGGAAAGCTTTTACAGGAAGATTTTCTAATTACAGGCATTAAATAAAAAGGGAAACTAAATGTATTTCGGTTAATTATGGCTGTGGATTGGCTGTGGATTGGCTGTGGGGAATAATTAAGCAGAGCAGCACTGCGTTTCATCAAAGCTGCCACAGAAATCGAAACAATTTATAGAAAAAGTACACTAACAACAGAAACAGAAACAGATACAGTTACAGGTGCAGATACATATACGCGATAGGAAAAGAGTTAGTAAACATTTAATGGCATTTTGCTGATGGCTGCACAAAACTCGGCGGCGGCTCTGGCTCTGGCTCTCTGCGAGTGGCAGATGTTGAACAATTAACGCGCTTGGGGGCCGCACAAAAGTCACCCAGCGACAACCATCACACAACCACAACAACCAAATACCCATTGTTGTAATGGAGCGCATAAATTCTAATGAACCTACCACCCAACCCCCACACCCCCCAACCCCCCACCACCACATAATGTGCTCTGAGGGGGCAACATTGTTGTGGAAAATTTGATTTGCAGTTGTGGCAAATGGAAAATAATGTAATGCAATGTGTGTAGCCATGAAAATTACATGGAAACGTTTTTTGCTGATCTGATGGCAAAATGTGAATGAATGCAATTTGGGAAGACAAATATTATGGCTAATCAATTTAGGGGAATTTTTGTAGTTTTGTTGTTGGATTTTCAATCTTTTGAACCCCCCTCAAACGAGAAAGAAAACTAGTTCTAGGCGAGGCGAGCCTCCCATGTAAGAGTGGTTTAGAAACCAAAACATTTTCTAATCAGAAGAAGCCATGGAAATCGATGGAAAACTTTCGAAAATTAAATTGCAATCGACGACGACTCAATGCAGTTGAAAGTTCGAAAGTTGGCATTGCCATGACGACCCCAACAACAACAACAACAAAAACAACAACAACAACAGAAGCAGCAGCAACAATAGAAACAACAGCAGAAACAGCAACAAAAGCCATCGGCTAAACAACAATAAACTAACCAACAAAAGGGCGGAGCCTAACAAAACGCACGGCTCAATGCTTCAACAACAACAACAACAAAAGTACCACACAAGAACGAAGCAACAACAAAAGTGAAGCAGAAAGGAAGTCTCTCTATTTGTCTATATGAGCCCCTTGATACCCCTCAATTGCATTTGCAAAGCTCTACTCAAACTCATAATACCCTTCTCCCAAAAGGGTATTTCAACAACACCACAGTCCACAGAAAGAATCCACAGAACAACAGTAACAACAACAACAAATTGAAGCTTTCAAAGCAAAGCACCTGCTGCTTGCACTCACTTTTTCTCTCTCTTTCTCTCCCTCTCCAAACATATCGCTCTCTCTCTGGTGCCGTCTGCTGTGCGTGAAACGCTAGACGCTTTTTTCGGAGCATTGAATTCAATTAAATTAAAACAAATTCGCGCAATAAAACTGCACATGAAGAATGTGTCCATTTATATTTAAATTAGCTTCTGGCGTCTAAAAATAGCAGCCCAACTTGTGATAAGCCGACGCCGACAGACCAGACCGGCTATAAATATAACAGCGAAACACAAGCCAGACCAGACAGACCAGACAGACCCAAAGAGAGTCACTCGTCATACAGATAAATAGAATGAGAGAGAGAGGAAGAGTGAGATCGAGTGTGGTGTGTGATGATGTGATGTGACAAACAGAGCAGGTCAGAGGCTTAGTTCTCTTGCTCTGGCTCTGACTCTGGCTCTCTCTCTGTCTATCTCCCTCCCTTTGTCGGTCAAGTGTGCCCGAATTAGAGCTTTCAATTTACCGTTCCTGTAGCTGCAGCTTACCAAAGATAGCCCATACGAGTGTGAGTGAGTGAGTGAGTGAACATAAAAAAAAACACCAAAAAATAAATGGAAACATACTGGCACATACTGCAGGCGAAAAAAACAATCGCCCGGGGGGCGGAGCGGTTCGGGAACTATAGTCGGTACGGTACGGAACAGAACAGAACTCCACTCTCCAGAGGGAAACACAACATAGGAACACGAACCGACGCGAGTAGGCCCAAACAAAAGACTGACTCGAGCCAGAGTTGGAGGAAGTTGGCAAGCGCCAAAAGTGGCGGCCCGGCGGCCCGACGAGCGCCACAGAGACACGACGACAACGATCGGCGCTGATCGTGCGCACCGATAGCTCCAGCAGGTCTCTGTATGTGCATATGTATGTGTATGTGTGTGTGTGTGTGTGTGGGTGTTGGCAATGCAGCAAACAGAACAGCAGAGCAAGCCAGCAACAACAACAGTTACGACAATTGCTGAAAAGGGAAAGGGCGCAAAAGTTTGTCAATGCTGCAGACAAGTACAAGAGAGGGATAGAGTAGAAAAGTGCAAGAGTACAAGAGAGCGATAGAGAGAGAGAGAGGGAGAGGGCGAGCGAGATGTGGAGTGGAGATAAGGGAACAACTCAATGCCAAATGTTGCTGATACCTACGGTACTCGGTGGAGTTCAAGGGTATATGTATGTGGTATACATACAGATGTACGTACATCTGTCACAGACTCTATAAATGATACATATGTATACTATGATTTCCAAGGCTAAAACTGCTCAAAATTGTAATTAATTCATGGAGTTTTTCTTCGTTTTTTTCCAAGTAATCCACACAGCGGCCACTACACTATGTACTGGGTATCCTTCTGGTCCATAACATCTGCAGTTGTTTCTTTTGGCTCTCTGGCTCCTTTGTTCGTTTGCACTAATTAACCCATCAATGGTGCATGTTCCACATACATATCTTTCGAGTGATCAAAAAGATTGCAAGAAACATGATGTAAAGGTGCTACGAGTACTCTGTACACACCTATCCATCAAATATGTGGGTATCGCCGCCCCTTAACACTAATTTCCTATAATTTCCTCGCATATCGGCGCACAGACCTTAATGACTGAATACGCTGCGAATCGGATCGAATCGAATCGGATCGAATCGAATCGGATCGGATCGAAGAAATCAAGAATCTAGAGTCGGAATGATGATCAATTCCAATAAGGAAAGTCCAGGCAATGCAATGCCGCAATGCAGGTGCCGTTAGAAACCAATGCGAATGCACAAGAATTGCGCCTCATGATCAACTCCCATCCCGTGATGATGCTGATGATGAAAAGCTTGCGCGGAAATGCCATAGAAAATTGCTTAATGAACCGTTTCGCATCTGCTCCAAATGGCAATGGCAATGGCAATGCCTATGTGGCTACTACTTCTCCTCTTCTGCCAACAAACCAACGTCCAACCAGTCCAATAGATCAGTCCAAGCCCAGTTTCGAGTGCAGGTTCAATGCCATTAGCCATTGAATGGCAACTGCTACTGGAAAACTACATCTCTCTCTCTCTCTCTATCTCTCTTTCTCTCTATATCTCGGGGGATACTCCATAAAAGTGGTTAAATATGTATAAACACAAACACTACACATTTTCAGAAATATTTATTGCGTAGGAATACGCCAGGAGATACCAACAGGAGATACAACAAAAAATTCTGCACACAGACTTCTCTCTCTCTCTCTCTCTCTCTCTCTCCTTCTTTTTTCCACTTATTTTTTCGTACTATTTTTATGTTATTTTTTGTTATTTATTTTTGCGCAGGCGGCTCTGCTCTGCTCTGCTCTGCATTGAAGATTCGCAATAGTGGATAGAGGATGGGGACTGGCGAATGGGAGTCATCGTCGGCGTCGTCTTCTCAATGACTGTCGGATGAGGATGGCAAAGTTTAACGGATGGCGAGGAAAAAGTTTAAGATGAGATTGCATTCAAATTGGATGCAGATGACCAGGTAAACCGAATGCAAGGCAAAACGCAGAAGAAATAGAGAGAAAAATATAGAAGAAAAGGCAGCACATCGCTTGAAATACGAGTAGTGCTCCAATCGAGTATTTTTCAGAGATAATGATGCATACTCAGGGAAAAAGAGTGCGAAATATGCACGAAAAGAGGAAGAATTTCTAGGAGACTTTTTCCACGAATTGCGGCTTTAATTTACAATATACCTCTAAAAATCATCAAATATTCTATGAAAATGATAGCATTAGATATTCTTTCTTTGTTTTATGGCCGTTACTCCTAGTGCTAGAAGCTTTTCCTCCAGAAAGAACCCGTTTTCAACCACCCCACCCCACCTTGCATTTTAACATCACCTTTCGCCTCTACTTAAAATGCAAGTGAATTTTATGGCCCCCTCCCCCGTTCCCCATCGCCATCCCCATCCCCTTGTATGTCTGGCAAATATTTTTCTTTAAATTTTCTTTCGTTTTATATATTTTTCAGCGCGCCATAAACATTTATACGACTTGGCAATGCCAATGGATTTTCAATGAACGTACATAAAAAACGGAAATCGTACCCGTATTCGCAGCTTAAAACTCACCAAAAAAAAGCCAACAAAAATAAAACGCAGACAAGTTGGAAAATTGGCAGACAATTGGCCGGGAGTTATCAAGACTCGTCGTGACTCACCTGTAAAGAAAATGAATGAAAATTTAAGTTATTTTTCCATGGCACAAAACACAAAACACAAATCATAAATCATAGCATGTTAATAGGCGACTCCACGAAACAAATGAATACAGATACATTTTCGTGTTGCAACAAATGATGAAGTCACGTAGAGGCAGGCGCTTGCTTGTGTGGCACGTGCCTCAAAATGCGAGAGAAAAAATCGAGAGACAAAGCATAATTAACTAATTAATTTGCCAGACAGCCAAGGGGGGCAGCAGTAGCAGTGGCAGCAGCACCAGTGGCAGTGGCAGGGGCAGGGGCAGCAACAAGCTTTAACTAAAAAACTTTTCAAAAAATTTTCTCAAAGCGGAGACGTCGGGGAGGAGGAGCATTCAAGGGGCAGCTAGTTAGTATAGGGGGAGGGGGAGGGTGAGCGGTGGCACTAGTTAGTGGGAGAGAGAGAGCTAGCAACGGTGACTAGAAGTGCGCCTGGATGGGCGTGTGCCTTTGAGTGGCACCTAAGCTTCTTTCACAGTTTCCGTTTTGCTCTACACTTGTACAGGGTATCAGAGCTTTCACAGCAGAGGGTTAAACATATGTACATATATAGACCCTTAAAACAATTATGTAATCTGTAAGACTCATAGAGGTACTTGTGCCGCTATCTGCTCCACTGCAAATCGTTTTTTTCGTTAATTTAAGTTAACCCTTTTGTATCCTATTTTGCCTATAAATCAATGTCCTAACCGTACTATATTTCTGTAAACTTAAATCATAAAAACAAAGCTATATAATCGAAATCGCTTAACATCAAAAATATAGGTAAAACGTCTTTAGAGGTAAAACTACATTTTTTCTAAGATATTTTTGTCCAAAGAAAGTTATAAAATAATCGAGGCACTAATTCAACATCTTCCATAGTAACAATCGATCTTTAAGTGTATCTAATGCTTCGTTCCATCAAAATCAAATTTTGTTCTTGAATTTTTTGTTTTGCTTTGCTTTTGCTTTTGCTCAACGTTTATTTATTTTTTATTTGCCAACATTTCAATCGCTATTTGCCAGCGTTTTAGCTCTTTGTTTGTTTCTTATTGTTTATGACTTTTTGCGCTTGCTGACTTTTTATGACTTCCCTTTAACCCACAGCACACCCCACTCCCCTCCCCGTTTACCAACTGGAACTGGCTGCCTCTTCACCCTTTTGGAGCTTTGGGGGCTTTTAATTAAGGAACGTTTTTTATTGCCCCAAAAAGTCACGTGACATCGCCATGAAATCAGTGCCCAGAGGATGGATTGGATGGTTGGATGGATGGATGGATGGTTGGAGCGAGGACTTGGATTACTGTTGGCGCCTCTGATGAATGTGCGTCGTCCGTCTGGATGCTAAACGGAGGGCTATATCATATTTCACTCTTTGCATGAGTGATCGAACGAAGGGAGGGAGGGAGGGGAGGCTCATACATAATGATGGAAGAGGCAGAGACTGATGGTCCGATGCCTTAGTCACTGCTCTTGAAAGAAATCTTTGAAATACTGTGATTATTTTTACAAAAATTATTTATAAGAAAACGGAAAACTAGGTCACGGCAATCAGTCTTTTGCTGTACCTTAAAATTACATAGGGAATATGCACTTATACTCCAAACGAGTCTCTTAAAATCTCTTAAAGTATATTTGCTAGAAAACGTTTCTCTATGATTCCAAAGCCATTTTTAAAGCTGATTTCTGTACCCCCTCAACATTTCAACTTTAAGCTGTTGAACTTTTTGGTTTTCAAAAGTTATAACTGAATTTTAAGCAAATGACTCTGTCACTTAACCCTGTCGAGTGGGTGGGGGCAACCGCAGTCCGTCCCCTCTCCGACCCAACGGGTTGCGGGTTGCGGGTATTATATGATCACATCAATCGCCCTTAAGTTAATAACACTTCGTCGTCCGCTCAGGGTGAAAATGCAAATTAGTCGAGAGTTTTGGGGGGCAACCCGAAAAGTTTTCGAAGCGACCTGCACCAAAAAATAAGCTAGCAGAATTATGCAGATTTTGAAACCCTTTTTTGGCAGTGGGGGGGGAGGAACCAATTGCGCGTAAGCTTACCTCCAGAATGAGACTTGATTTTCCTTTTTTTTTGTGAAACTTTTCTCTTGATTTTTACATTTAATACTTTACAAATATGTATTAGCCATTGTAGGCCACTGGCGACGTGTTTTACGAAATGTTTTGCTTTTTAAGAAAATCCAAATTTGAAAAACATTTAGTGTATGTTTTTTATTATATAAACAGGAAGCCTACTATGCGAAGCCAAAATGAAACGGAATACTGTATGGAAATACTTTACTTTGACAGAAAATGTCTCTGTCTCTCACCCTCTCTCCCTCCCTCTCTCTCTCCCCCTCTCTCTCTGCCATCAATTGCTGGTCCACCACTGATCGAACCACAGCGAATTGCTGGAAACCGCTGAAACAATCCGTGGATGCAATTTACGTGCCGCATGAAATGTTGAAATGCTTTAACTGTTATTTCGTGGATACGTGCACAAATAACCGTTATAATGTGGGTTAAGATGGCAAAAAGAAGAGGCAGGGCTGGGGTCGGAGGAAGGTGGAAGGTGGAAGATACATAGGTAGGCATTGTGGTGGTGCCCTGCTCGGCCCTGCACTGCCCTGCCCCTCTTCTTGGCTTGGCTGAGATGCCTCATCTGCTGCTCTGCTCTGCTCTGCTTCGCTTCGATGATGAAACATAATTATGTTGAATCACTCACGTATCTGAAGGATACACGAGAGAGGAGTATCTGTAAATGTTAAAGGGTACAAGACCAGACGTTGGCTTTGTGTGAGGGCTTTGTAGGTGTCGCATGAAACAAAGGATGAAAGGGAGAAACGAGGCAAAAAGGAGAGGAACTGAAGTAGAAAGCGTAGAGGAAGGCGCAGCAGGAGGAGAGACACCGAAATGCGATTTAAAAGGAGGTTGAATGAAAGCGAACGGAAATGCCATGCCACACAAATTATATGGGCCGTAGCCCTTAACGGATTACTCTCTCCTGCTGTCTCTTTCCGGCACATGAAAGTATTAGCTTAAAGTTCTCAAAAATGTCTCATGCCATTTCCCTTCAAAATTTTGCTCGAGGGAAAACATTTCCTTTGTCATGGGGGTAGGGGGGGGGGGAAACCCCTTAGCCTTCTTTTGCTCCTTCAACAGAGCTCATCCAAGCGACAGAGAGAGAGAGAGAGAGAGAGAGAGAGTTGGGAAACACTTTGAGGGGAATGTACATAGAAAAAGCAGAGAAAAGTCCTTAGCCATACAATGACTCGGTGGAAAACTAGTGAAAATTCCTGCACTCCATGTAAATGTTGCATCAAGATGCTGATGGCATCCATGTCTGAGAGAGTTGCTGCATTCCGAAAACAAAAACAAAAAAAAGGCGGCATGAAAGAATGAACTTGAGCCACCAAAATGCGTGGCAGCAGCTGCTGGCGGTGGCAAGGAGAAAAGTCAAGCGGGTTCAACGCACTAACAAAGGCAGGAGAGACATGAGGGGCACGGGGCAGGGGCAGGGGCAGGGGCAGGCAGCAGCAACAATGAAAATTGGCAAACAAATGTCAGACAGACAGAAAAGAACAGGACAAAGGCGGTGCCCAAAGAGAGGCAATGCAAAATGATGGTAAGACGGGGGATCCAGAGGGTACAGGGGGGCGAGGGGGTGGGGGCGTTAAGGCGGTTGTGTGGTTGTGTGAGAGGCGTGGTCATGGTCATGTGTATAAGCGACATGAATTACGCATTAAGTGAAATGAATTGCACAAAATTATCCTCAAATGCGTATGAAATTACATACGGCTTAAGGGCTACGAAGCTTTTGATACCCCTTAAAAGTGCCTTAAAGTACCCCTTAACTCATACATACATATATCGCCTATAGAGAACCGATAGAGAATCGTTTTCGTTTCCATTCAAGGAATTCTCTGGGGAAAACTAAATTGTTCTTACAATTTGTAATAAATGATCCCTAAGAGTCGATCATTTCTAAGGCCAATTCATGCATAATGATGTATAGAGGCGATGCTTCGATAGTTGATAGAGTGAAAGTACCCTATTTGATAGGGAAAATGGCAAATTCCATTGGGATTTCCAGCGATCGAATGATCGATTGATTCTCGTTTCCATGAAAGCTTCTTTATGATCTTTTATGATCGTGTATCACAGATAGGTAGAAAATATATTTATCTACCTTTTCAGCATTGCCTAGGATACCCTTGGTCTGCAAAAAAGGACACAACAAATGGACCAACACTGTGGCAGCAATACGAGTAGAGAATAATCCAAGGCGAGGGAGATGCTGCCCAATTGGGGCAGAGTGGGAGAGATGGATCGGTTGGTAGGACACGCAGGAGGCGCCTCCAACCAGAGGCTGTCAACACACAAAACACAAACCAGATATCGGGCTATACCCATTCCCATCCACCATCCCCCCCCCCATCACCCATCACCCATCCCCATCCTCTCCAGTTGAAAAACCATAAGAACTTCAAAAAGTTTTCCGCTTAACTGTTGCTGACCAAAAAAAAAAGTAAATATATTTTCCAGAGGCCCCTGAAGCGTGGACACGTGCATTAAACCACCATCCCCCCGCTCCACCAACACCATGCTCTCCTCTCGGGGAAAACCCCTCTGGAGCCACAAAAAAAAAAACAAACACTCAAAAGAAAACGCACCTTGTTTTGCACATTGGATTCTTCCGTTTTTGTTTCGTTTTTCATATATTCATATTCGTATTCGTATTCTCGTATATTCGTATATATTCGTGAGGGTTTTCCTTTGTTTTTCCGTGATGTGCTGTTTGCTTAATATCTTTTTTGCACTAATAACTTTTTGTTTGTGTTGAGGTTTCTTTTATTACGGGGGGCCTTTCCCTTATGCGTACGCGTACGCGCACATTTTACGTAAATTTCAGAGTTGAAGGATGCGTTGCGATGCGATTCGGTGCGGACACGTACTGCCGCCACACGACTTCCGATTCGTTGGAGAACTCAGCGCACACTGAGATGTGTGATGGAGCCTTGGGGTTCGGGCCAGCACAGCACAGTCAGACGACCACAGTCAGGGACCAGTAGACCGGGCCAGAACAGGCTTAGGCCATGGCAGCGGCTGTGGCTGTGGCTGTGGCAGAGACAGAGACAGGTTTCGTGTGTGTGTTTTTCGCCACCATTTGGCTGTAACAAAAGCGACTACAGCGGCACTCAAAAGTCCTGAGCATTGAGGAAACAGCTGATGTTTTAGCCGGTTTTTACAAACGGCGAATTGGCCAAGCGGCCAAGCGGCCAAGCGGCCAAGAGAGTACAAGAGCGTAAAGGAGCTAAAAGAGAGGCAGCGAGCAGATAGCAATGCCATGCACTGCAAGAAACAGTTGAATATCTGTTCTTAAATATATTCGTGATTCGAATATTATTTTAGGACTATTTTTTAAAGTATTTTCGAAAAACGTTCTATATTTTTTAGGATATTTTTTTGGTTTTTGTTTTGATGACATCTTTAAGATTCGATTTGGGGATATTGATCTATAGATGTTTTTCTAGAAAATGTTCAAAACCCTTTTCTCACCTGGCAATGCCATTTCTCTTTCTATCTCTCTGTCTCTTTGTCTTTTTATCTCTCTTCTTGAATGCATTTTTTAGAGTTTAAAGTTGTTAAGTAACTTGTGGCATTTTTTAGGGTTTTATCAACGCCAAAACTTTTTATAAATATTTTGGAAAATTTCCAAAGTTTTTATTTCTGCCTGGCAATGACGTGTATTCTCTCTCTCTCTCTCTCGCAAATCGCTTTAATTCGCCTCTTCTGCTCTCCCCAAAATGAGTATCCTCTCCCAAGAACATTAATTTGTTTGTATCTGCGCAGTAGGAAGGACCCGTCTCTGGTCTCTCCAACTCCCACTACCACCCCCCACCCACCTCTTCCTCCGCATGCAGTCAATAAAACAACAGCTACGGAACAGCCTTCAGCAGAATTGAACAAGTTGCCGCCTGGAACCCCCCGGAACCCCCCAGAAACAGCAGCCTCCACCCCCAACGCCTCTCCCTGTTGCGCTCCCTCTGTTTGCTTTCAAATTATGCTTGTCAATTTGTGTGGCCTGGCCTGGCCTGCCCCCATTTGATTATTGCAACTCCCACAGATGAGTGGAGTACATTGTGCAATGCAATGCACGAAGGTACCAAGGTACGGGTCATGCATGCATGCAGCGGGGAGGTCGGCAGGTCGGTAGGTCGTTCTCGGGAAAGTGCAACCACAACAGGCTGCGCGACAAAGCAAACGCAAGCCCAGTCCGGCACTTGACCGACCGAGAGATACCACAAAATATTCGCAAACATCTGTTGTGCGTAGGCTGCTGCTCCAAAAAAAAAAAAAGAGGGAGGTGGAGGGGGAGGGGGAGGAGTTTCACCACCCTTTTGTGATATTAATTATCCATCGAATGAACGCGTAACGAAGCTAGAGGGTTAGAGGAGAACATTGTCAATGGAGCAGCAGCCGCTGGAACATAATACGGCCATCCTCTGGGCCCTGGGCGCTAGGAGCATGAAGTGAAGTGAAGTCGAGTGCTAGGGGGAGGCAGTCGTACGCCCCGGTTTGAGGAGGGTTCCGTTCCTTCTTCTGGCACAGAAACACAGAAGGGCTCGGCTCCCTGGTTAAAGTGGTTCCTCACTTTCCTGGGAGGCGTCAAGCAGGAGGCGGCAGGCGGGTGGCGGGTGGCGGGTGGCGGGATGGGGTTCCTAGAACCTTTAATGGGGTTAAGTGAGTTATGATTATTTCAGGAGATATAGGGGAGGAAAAAGGCGGCCTGGAGAACATGCAGCAAAAAGTTGCTGCCACACATGTGGTTTCGTTTGGTTTATTTATGGCACATAGACGCCTAGCCTAGCCTAGCCACCCCTCGTCCCTCTCAGTCTCAGTCTCTGACTCGACTCTGTTCCCCACCCATTTTGAGGTCCTTGGTGTGCCTTCGTGCCTTCGCAGACAGAAAACAAATTAAAGCCGGGTGACATTTTTATTGCTAGTTAGCCTCCAAGAGAGTGGTGTGTGTGTGTGTGTGTGAGGTCCCTCCGAGAGCAATGCTCTCCGACTTCGGAAGGTAAATGAACTCTTCTTTGTGTGTGCCACAGGAAATTTCCTTAGCCTGAAACGGATTTACCATTAAAGAGTCACTTCCGTTTGGGCCAATTTTCAATTAGCTTGTGGTATGCCACAGAGATTGACGGACTCAAGTCCCAACGAAGCATCGAAAAACTCATTGGACAAAAGCAAGTCAAATGCAGGGAAGGCTTTGAAAGGAAAAGGGAATGTAGGCGTTCAATCCTGAAAGAAAGATACGTAACGAGGATAATCCTGTAGCTTGGATTTCCCCCCTCCCACATTCAAAAATCTGCGAAAATTTCCCCGTCGGAAACCGTACGCCTCATTAGGCAAGAAAGTCGCAACATAATTATAGGAAAAAAAAAACGTGTACAAAAAGGAGCAAGAAGTAAGCAAACAATAAGCCTGTTTCGCTCTCCCTCTCTCGAAGAGGCTCCTTAATCAGGGCAAGCGACCTGCAGTTGAATGTCCTTTTTATGCCACAACACGAACACAGGACGGACTCCAGCAAGTGCCGGTGCCACAACACGAAGAAAGCATTCAGGAGGCGCCATTATGAGGCCAAGACTTTCCCTTTTTTTCTTTTCTTTTGGCTTTAAGCTCTTGCTCTTTTCTTTTTGCACCTTTTTCGTCACTTTTTTTTCGCAAGAATTGAATAAATGAACGAATGAATGTTCTTTGTCTGTCGTTTTGGTAGGGTTTCGCCCTCGGGCGGGCAGACAAACTGTAAACAGAATCCCATTCGACGGTAAATACGAGGAACATCCATCCATTCCATCCATTCTTCAATCCATCAATATGTCTCTGTATTTGTTTTCGTGGGGCTCTCAATATGTTGAACTTTTCCAACAAGTTTTTTCCAACAGCAAAAAAAAATAAACATTTTTCCATGTCTAGACGCAGTTTTTGTTGTGTGGGTGAATGTGATATGGGGCTTTGTCGGGTAAAAGTTTATACAAATATCATAAATTATTGGTGGATTTGATTTTATTTATGGTACAACAGGAGAAGACGTGACAATTGTAGATCCCAAAATTAGGCCTGGAAATGTTTGGAAAACTTTATATGGATGGATCTCATGATTTAGTGATTTTCATGCATAAATTCATCCATCATATCGAAATAAGCCAAAAGCAATGCATCAAATGGAGCGTACTATTTGTATGCTCTGATAGTTAACATTATCTTAAAGAGCTTCAACTACGATCCTTAAGAATGGCATAAAAATGAAGACTATCAAACTGCTCTTAAAATACTACCTGCATATTTAAAAATTTAAAAGTTAATAATCAAAACGGACAAATAGCCAAGTTCTGCCACCTCCTCAAAGCTTTGCTGCTCCCCAAACATAGATGGCGTCAATGCACCACAAGAAACTTTTGAAGCTTTAGCCAATACACCAACCACAAGACACCCCCGCAGCTTGCATATCAATGTTACACTGGCTCCCCCAGCCGGAGTTCAGCGAAAGTTAAAGCAGTTATTCAGTTAAATTATTTTAAAATGCAATCAAATATAATAAATGTTTCAATAAATTGTTAAACAAAAATAAACACATAAATAATAGCATTCAATATTTGTCTATTGTATGGCTGGCGGCACAAAGTTTTAGCAAACAACAACAATAAAACGGTTTTTGAGCTTTATTTTATATTTTTATTACCGGAAATGTTAGTCAATGAAGGAACGATTTTTGTTAGCCTGAAAAAGGGAGTTAAGCTACAACAAAAAAAAAACAAATAAAAACAAAAGAACAGAAAAACACGAATAAAATCTTTGGAGTAAATATTGTTTTTGGTTTTTGTAACATTTTTATTAATAATAATATATTTGCATCATGGCTTCTGCGCGTCCGTTTGTCTCTCTGGTTAAATCATATATTTATAAACATTAAAAATTATAGCGAAAAATGAATTCTACGTAAATGTTTCGTTGACAAAAAAAATAAGACCTTAAACTATTAAATTTTGAGCTGAAAATATACAAAGAGATTTATAGAGAGAATAGATTTCATGATTAGTCATTATATCGCATTTCTTTTGCGTTTCAGATGCTTAAACATTTAAGAATGGAGAGTGTACATAATGTGGTTATATCAATTAATTAATTAATTAATTAAGAGCATAATTAATGGTAAACATATACAAAAAAATCATTGGCACAAGTTGCAGTCAAAATTAACAATTAATTAAGTAAGAAAACAAAGGAAATTGCTGTTAAAAAAATATATATATAAACATTATCTGTTTTGCCACTGTTAAGGAGGAGCTGCTGTTTGATGAATGGAAAAGAATACAGTTTGCACAGTGGTTCGAAACGTAATAAATCGTACAACTTATCTTAGAAATTGAGAATACTTTTGGTTCAACTAAAATTAAACATAACTCTTTAGATATTTATAATAAATGGATATTTTGTAAGTGCACTTTGTGTGGCAAACATACATATATATGTATGCATGTATGTATATATGTAGCATATAAAAACTAATACAAAAATTCAAAGATTATTTCCATAATTTCTCCGTAATTGCAATAACAACAAACAACAGTAACGTGTGGCAGACACACAGCCAATCTCTGTCTGTGTGTGCATGTGTGTGTGTGTGTGTGTGTGTGGAAATGATCACATCTCTCAGGCAGCGAGAGCAATTGCAATAATGATAATCACACCAATTACAATGAGGCACAAAGTGAGCAAATCGTTGGGTGTAATCAGGCCCACGGTGCAGGCGACAAATACGTGCTCAAGTGTTGTCAAACCGCCTCGTGCCGCGGCGCCACCAACTGCCGCTGCATCTGCTGCTGCTGCCGGTGCCACAGTGCGTACTTCGCCAAAGACAGAGAGCGCCTTGGAGCTGGTGCTCGGCAGCTCCTCGTCCACCTCCTCCTCCACAACTGCCGCCGGAAGTCCTTTGCGCGTCTCACTTACATCGCCACTGCTCTTGCCCTGCTTCTCCTGCGGTTCCTCCTCATTACGTGCTGAAGTATCGTTAATTGGCATATCATCATCGTTGTCGTTGTCGTTGTCGTTGCCGTTGTCGATCGATTGGTTGGTTTCATCGGTTACTGGTGTTGTCTGGTGTTCTGCTTCCATTTCTTCTCCCACTTTGGTTTCATAATTGAGTTTCAATTCGGAAATGCTTAGGTTGAGGGCAGGGGTCTCGTAAACGATGCTCTTGCGGCGTGGGAACTGCCTGACAGAGTCGCATTCGTCCACAGATTCGTTAAATTCGGTTTCGCTTTCTTCAGTTTGCTTCAAGCTAAGTTCTGCCTCTTCTGACTCGAATCTACATTCATTTTGTAAAGTTTCGTTAAGTTTGTATTCGTCAAGTTGTTCCTTGTTAAGATTAATATCGTTAAGTTTGCATTCGTCAATTGGTTCTTCGTCAGTATCCCTTTCGTCAAGTGGATTTTCTTGTATCTTTAAAGTCTCACTGGCCAGTTTATAAACCTCTTCGCTAAGACTCACAGTTTCGTCAAGTTTGGCATCACTTTCCAGACTCCCTTCTGATTCTTCGTTATCCGTTAAGTCGCTTAAACTAATTTCTAACTCAATTTCAATATCTTCCTCAAGACTATCATCTAAAAGAGCACCCTCCTCCATTCTCAGCTCTGTTTCGCCACTAAATTCTTCAGAAAGTTCTACATTTCGGGAACCTATTTCGTTATGTTCTAGTTCCTCTCTCAGGCTCTCCAGAAGCTCTTCTTCTGTGGGCAAAGGTGGAAAAGCATCCAAATCCCTAGCTCTCTCTGTTTTTTCCGTATCCGTTTGCTCCTCGTCATCGGTGGAGGAGTCCTCTGAGGCACTGATGGACACCTCTGAAACGTAGTGCTCTCGCACCTCATAGCGACTGTTGTAGGTTGTCTGCAGTTCCAGTGAGGCATTGGCATGCTGGTTGTGACTCCCCCCCAATGGATAGTCGGTGAGACTTACATTGCCCGAATCAGGATTGGAGGAGACCTCTTCTTCCAGGGAACTCAATGAATCAAAGTGGGTTTCCACCGCAACAGGTGCCTCTGAGAGAGCTAGCCTCTTGGCCGACTCCTCTTCCATCACCTTGACCCCCTCTTCCAGCACCAATGGCTCCTCTTCGTCCATCACAATGCGTATTTTGCTTGCGTAGATGCGATTAAAGTTGGGCGATAGCTTCAGAGCGGTGTCCTCTTCATGATCTTGATCCTGATCCTGTTCTGGTATCGTTTCTAGCTTATAATTACAAATACTACTACAATTGCTAGCACTATCATTAGAGGATGTGTTTGAGGATGTGGGGCTAGTAGTAACATCGCTTGCAACATTCAAAACTCGATTAGTAGCGGAGGAGGAGGTAGTAGCTGTTGCTGGGGGCATAGCGGGAGCATTAGTAGTGGCGGAGGCGAAGGCGGAGGCGGATGCTGTGGAGGCACTGGCGGCGGGCGATCCTTGGGCATCTCCTTTACCTGTGTGCTGCTGCTGCTGTCGATGCTTCCTTTGTTTGGGCTGCTCTTCGATGCCAAAAATGGCAGCCAGCTCCTCGCTGGAGTTGTACTGCGATGGCGACGAGGAGGTGCCACGCACGGGCGTCAGCTGCAGCGGCTGTGGCGACACCGAGCACGAGGCGGTCGTCTCAGGATTTGTCTCCCGTGGATTTGTGGTGCAACTGCTGATCGTATTCGTATTACTGTTAGTGCTTATGGTGCTGTTGGTGGTGTTATTCGCTGTGGTGGACTGCACATCGTACGATGTGGTGCTGAATGTCTTGATGGGATCGGTGCTGGGTGCATGGTAATCGCTGCTCTGCGACTTGATGTAGTCGCTCGAGGAGTACGGATTGAATGAGGTAATGCTCGAGGACAGCAGGCGACTGGCGTTCGAGGGGCTCGATGACTTGGCCAGGCAATCGCTGCTGCTGCTGAAGGAGCTCGCTGTGGTGCTCACATTTGGTGGACAGCTGCTGCCTCCTCCACTGTGGCTGTGGCTGTTGCTGTTGCTGTTGCTGTGGCTGCCACTCGTAATGCTGGGGGCAGTGGTGCGTTGATCGTCGGTGGTGGATCCTGATCCTGTTGTGGTCGTGGCTATGCTGCCCTTCGCCTGACGCTCGCACTCCTGCATTATTTTGTCAATCTCCTCGAGCGTCTCTGGAACGGTAGAAATGAGAGTGGCATCAGCCCCAGCAGCGTCAGCGATGGTAGCTGGTGCAGCGTTTATATTACAGGCAGCCGGCAGATTATCGTAGTCCGGCTGGGCCTCGGCCAATTCGCTCAGCTGCCGCATGCAACGGCGGGCGATGTGCTCCATCTTCTCCGATTGAATGGGATCCAGTTTCTTGATGAGAGTGGGCATCACCAGGTGCTCCCCCTGAGCTCCCCCTGATCCTGTAGCTCCGCCTGTGGGCTGTTTCACCTGCCGTGCCTCATGGACAATCACGGGCGGTTCGGTCGTCACAATATCCTTCAGGATCTTCTCGCAGACGGCATTGGCCGCCTCGGAGACCTCATCGATGGCGCGTATAAGTTTGCCCTCTTTGTGGAGTTTCCTCTGGGGTTGCATTTGGTATTCCTCCTCTTTTCCCGCATCGGGCAGATTGTCCAGCAGCATTTGGCCGCATCTCTTGGCCGCCTTGGACACGGCATCGATCTCCTGGAGTTCATCTTCGAGCTTCTGTTGCTCGGCATTCAGTTTGGGTCTGGCCGCTGTAATCAGTGCCTCTCGGCGAAGTTCGTGGAGTTCCTGGCTCAACTTAATGCTGCTCGCTTGGGCATCCTGCGCGATCTTGTTGAGGGCATCCTCTAGGAGCGGTTCGGGTGTCAGGCTCTTCCTGGGCGCTGCCACTGGCGGCGCCTTTGGCGGCTCTTCCTTGGTACTCAAACGCTCTGGCAGATGGGCAATGGCTCCGCCCTGACTGGGATGGCGAAAGGGTATGGCATGGGCTTTCTTCTGCACCGCTTCCATCTCCTCATCCTGGGCCTTGAGTTTACGCAGGAGATCCAGTGTGGCTGGTATGTCATTGGTGGCCTCTGCCTGAAGATTCGACATGCTGCCCGCACGTTCAATGCTCTTCGTGAGCTCCATGTAGCTCCTAAGATCCCCGCCCGAGGGTTTCGCTGCATCTCGATGGATCAGATTGTAGATGTTCGCCGATTGTGTCCTCGTGGCCCGCTGTTTCTTCTGCATCGGATAGTGGAAGCTCGACTTGGGTCCCGGGGGATCCTTGCGCAGGGCACGCACTGCCAGATCGTCCTTCACGATGTCCGGAGAGGTGCTCTTCTTCTTCTTGATCACTCGAACGGGCTCCACATGCAGATAGTCCGACTGGGGGGCAGGCACAATGGGGCCCACGGGTATGCCGAATGGTGGCTGCCTCTCGGACGAACGATGCTGGAGATTCGCCAGCTGCAGATTCCTGTACGCCACATCATCCCTCACCAGATCCGGCTCTCCTGTCGGGGAGTCCTCGTCATCGTACTCATCCGCATGGGCCAGGGCGAACTTCTCGAAGTCACTGGGCGTGGGCACCCGCATCTTGGGTGTGGCAGGGGTCTCCGGCAGCATCTCCGCCCTGGTTTCCTGTGGCTCTGTGAGCCCCAGACTCTTGTAAATGGCCTCCAGTTCATTGATGGCCTCCTCCAGATTGGCGGGCTTCTTCCGTGGGAAGTACAGAGGCGCGGCCGCGGGCAGACTCTGCTTCCTTTCGGGATAGACTGGCGGTGGGGCCTGTTGGTGCTGCTCTCGCTTTTCGGCCACATACTCCTCGTATTTGTTGGGCAAATCCTCGCCGGATCTGCGCTGATAGTGATGCGGCATGGAGTTGGTCTTCTGGACATCCCGATGCCTGATTTCCACATAGTTGGGCTTGATCTGAAGACTGCCACACACGACATTGTCCTGATCTTGCAGCGGATTGTTTGTGGGTGCCGTCGGAGGCGCTTGGGTTCTCTTGGGCTTCAGCACCTCCGAGTACATGGGCACGGGATAGCCGCCACGCAGTTCACTCAATCGGGAGCTCGAAATGGAGCGGGGCTTCACGGTGGGCTGCTGGGCAGCCGCTGCTGCAGCTGCAGCTGCAGCTGTGGGGAGACCACTCTTCGAGGTCCTGAGTATGCCGCTGGAGGGTGGCGTCTCCTGCTTCTCTGCCTCCATCATGTGTATGGGCTTGCGAGAGCGCGGTGTGGCATCTGCCACATAGTGAAAATCAATGCCATTCGGCAGGGATTGCTTGCCAGGATTCGCATTCCTCTCCGAGCGAGTGATGAAACGCCGATGGTGCTGCGGCTGTTGCTGCTGCTGCTGTTGGCTCGGAGGAGCACTGGCTATCGAGGAGCTGGGCTGAGAGTTCAATGAGTGCACGGACTGGTAGTGGGGCGCCGGCTGCCATATCCTATCGTCGGAGACACACCTGCCGCTGTGATCGAAGGCATAGGAAACGGGACGCAGATCCCCCGAGCTGGAGCCAACGGCATGCACACGCCTCAGTGGATCTCTAGGCGGCGGAGGCGGGGGCAGGGGCTTGCTCTGCATCCTGCCATTCACGTTCTGCAAATGGATGTGACTGTCGTAGCTGATGCTCCGCTTGCCATCGTTCTGGATCGTGTTCTGCAGAGGCTTCTGCTGCGGCTGCCACTGCACGTAGGCGGCACTCGGTTGGTAGATGGACAGCGGCAGGGGCTGCGTCTTGTATCGCTGGGAATTGGGCAGAGGCGGCACTCCGCCATGGCTCTGCTCTCCGTCGCGTGAAAGGCGCTTGTAGTAGCGCTCGTTGCGTGCCGCACGACTGCGGCGACTGTTCTGCGACTGCGACTGCGATTGCGCCTGGGACTGGGACTGGGAGAGTAGCGAGGAGCCCTGCATCAAGGCCTGGCCACCACTGTGGATGCTCTCGTCGCTGCGGTACTTGGAGAAGGTCGAAGAGTTCAGTGAGATCAGCTCCTCCTCCGCACTGGAGTGATGTGCCCCCGGTGGCTTCCTTTGGGCCGAGCGCGATTTACCCCCCATTTGGGGATGGAAGTGCTGTGGGGGGTGCTGCTGTTGCATGAGCCCTCGTCTGTCCAGGGAATTGCTCATCGATCGATGGTAGTAACCGGATCCGGGTTGATTTTGGTAGTACGGCTCCGGCTGTTGCTGTATCGTCTCCACTGGCAGGAAGAACTCATGATCTATGGACTGGGGACGATGTGGGGGTGGTGGTGGCGGCGCCTGCTCCTCGTATCTGCTGCTGGCTCTCGAGGAAGATTTCCCGGGCTTTCCCTTGGGCTTGCCACTGCCGGTCGACTGTCGCTGCGAGGGCACAAATCCGGCCTTGCGATCCTCCTCACTGGACGATGGACTGCACTCCGCGGCATCCTTCTTCTTGCCTCGAAACAGCCGGCCGAAGGACCATTTCTGTTTGTGGGACAACTGCTGGGAGGAGCCTCCTATACTCCCGCCATGATTGCCCCTCAATCGATCCATCTGCTGCTCCTCCTGCTCCCCTTCTGCTGCTTCTGCTGCTGCTACTGCTGCTGCTTCTGCTGCTGCTGCTGGCTGATGATAGTGCTCGTCGTAGTTCTGGTGATAGTGGATGTCCGCCTTGGTGGATATCACTTTCGTGTCGCTGTGCCGTTCATCCGTCAGCTGAAGCTCCTTGGGCAGCGGCAACTGTGGCCGCCAAGTGGTCTGAACAGTCTGCAAAAAAAGGCAATCCAAAGATTAGTTTTGTTTTTGTGGCAAACTCTAAGCGAAATCGTAGATAATTTATGTGTAAGCATTATGTTTTATTTGCACTTAAGGGGGGGAGCCAGGGAGGGAGTGGGGCAGTGAGGCAGGCAGGCCAGTGAGTTTCATTGGAAACCCAAGATAAGATTGTGTCTCAAAGGCCTTTGGGGAGATAAGGCCCCGAACAAATAGTCCGCGAGACTTTAACGATCTCTTGCGGCTGAATGTATCTGAAAGATAGTTGTATTTGTATTCGTGTGTCTGTGCTTTTAACGACCTCACGTCACTCCCTTACACAAACTCGAAATACTAGAAATATATGTGATCTTAACTGAAGCTCAAGCCCACAGGGTCGTTGGCTTTAAGGTCTTCAAGGAGATGATCTCTGAGAGACTTCTAAATGGGGTTCTTTCTCAGCACTCAAGAGGTATTCTTATGGGGCATCTTTCTTTCATCTAAAAGCGGATCTAAACATTTGCAAATTGGGCATCGATCAGAGTCTCTAAAGGTCTTTGTTCTCAAAAGTCTTCTGACTGGAGATCTGGCGCAGTCTTGAGTCTCCACAAGAAAAGATCTCTGGGGTTTATTTATCCTAAAGAGCAACTTAAGGACCTTCTTACTGGAGATCTTTAGCCTGTAGAAGGTCTGACCGAGGGTTCACGAATCCTTAGCCAATCTCTGAAACTCTTTTAACTGCGAATCTTTGGCAAATATCTCTGTACATAAGATTCATTTAGTCTGATACAATCCTCCACCCGTGTGGCTTTTTTTGCCGGTACTTTTTATGTCATGAAATTAGCATACAGCTCCCACGCTGATTTGAATTCAGAGCGGAAGAGGCTCATTGCAATGATCATAATTATCAGCACAATTTAGATACATATTAAGCAGCGTACGTGTACTTGGAAAGATGACCAAAGGCTGGTCTTATCTAGGAGTAATTGTTGGATGTTTAAGGTATTCTTGGAACCCATTATGGCTGGCTTTACTTTATGATCCATCAAAGCTCTTTGCAACATTCGACAGTGGCTCTTTCCATCATTCGATTGTGCCACAATACCCTCTTTAATCTTATCTGCAATTCAGTTATTTTTGTCTTTTTTTTGGCTAATTAATTTAATTAAGAGAGCAGCCCACAATTCAATTTCAATTTCAATTTCCATTTCATGCCACCAATTTTGCATCTTTTTTCGTTTTTTTTGCGGATATTAAACAAAAATAAACCAAATTGCGTGTGAAATGTCGAATTTGGGTCTGTTTCTGTTTAAGGGGGAATATCATAATGATATTTGTTTATACAGAAAAGCTCTCTCTCTACAATTCGGGGTGGGGGGATGCGTGGGGTGGATCTGTGGATCTCTGGATGCATCATTTCCGTTGCTGACGCCATTGAAAATATCATCAGACATCACAAGAGAATATATGTGAGGACCCCTGAAGAAAAATCGAATATCGAACAACGTAAAAGGGCAACACTTGTCTCTGGCGCGGCGTGGAGTGGCATATAAACAGAATAACACGAGGGAAGCATAAGCATAGGCATAAGAAGAGGAGCCTATTGTTTGTTGTTGAATGACATTCGATATGGTTTGCATCTGCTGTGGCCGGACATTCGATATGGTTTACATCTGCAAAGGGTTGGGGGTCCGCACTTTAATTTGTCATCGAAATGGATGAGGATAAGGAATGAAGGAATGATTATAATCCACTCCATGTGGTAGTTATGGCTAATTGAAGAAAGATCTGTGCCAGATGGAAGTTATGGCCAATTGAAAGATCATTCCCATCTGGGAGATCATTGCTCTTGCTGTTGCTAAACTCTTTTGAAACATCACTTGAATATCTATCGATGAAGATCTGGATTGACCCATTGTCCCCCCCTCCTCCCCGGAGGCCTCTTCGAACATATTCCAAGAACTTGTTCGCTTTCAACGAAAACTTCCTTCCCATCAAACACATGTCATCGTGTCGTGCGGTCTTGTCAGCCCGTGATTTACGTATGGAAATTTACCCCGTAAATACATTTTGAAACGTGATTCGGAATCTGCTTAGACTCAAACTATAGTTTACATTTATATATGAACTATATTTATGTGAATTACATGAGAACTATTTCGCCTGCTTCGCCATGGGTAATGGGAATTTATGGGTCTCCTAAACAGCTGCGTAATGTCGGGCATTTTGCCAGTAAAAAAGTTTGAGGGGAAAAAAAAGACCTATATAGAGGCTGAAAATCACTCATACGCACGGACCGCAACCACGTCCAAAAATCTATGGCGTAAGCCGAAACAACAATAGAAACGTATATCAAACGTATGCCGGGGGAACACTATCTATAAATAATCACACGCAACTCCAGGCTAAGCGAAAAAAAAGGCATTTGGATTCCCCAAAACTCAAATGGCGAAAATCCCAAAACAAAAAACACAAAAAAAAAACAGAAGGAGCCAAAACTTATAAATAAAAACGGGTCTGCGAAACAGTACGGGAATTATGTGTGCGATCCTATATGGCTATAACTCAAATACAATCCGTTCTGCGATCCGATCTGCGATCCGTTCCGATTCCGCCTTCGAACCGATTCAATCCGACACGAGCACGGGCTTTTTCTTGACTGAAAGTCGGAAAGGAAAAACTGTGTGCGCACAGATCGGATCGATCCAATGCGATGCGATTCCCCCCACCCCCAAAAAGCTCCACGCAAGAAGCTCCCTCCCTCTGGGGCGTAAGAGAGCGCCCCAAAGAACTTAAGAGAGCGACAGGCCACTGCCAATGCTGGGGTGGGTCTAAGAGAGAGGGAGGGAGGCGCACACAGAGAAGAACTTTACATGGTTTGGAGCAGGGCGTGATATGATGTAGGGCTGTGGGACTGTAGGACTGTTCCCCAAGGCACAAATCTCAATCAAGTAAACACAAAATTGAATTTAAATTGATTTTTTCCCTTTAGTTTTCTGAGATTTAAGATCATTAAAAGCGTATTACGAACGAGGGGGAGGGGGGACCGAAGGTAAAGTCAATGAACTTTTAGGCACTTTAATTAAGATTGGAAAACACTATATGTATCACTTATATGGGAAAAACTCTATAGGTGAAGGTGGTTTCAGATGAACAATACCAGAAAATACAACTATGAAAAGTTGGCAGAAAATACTAAAATTTCATACAAGAAAAAACATGCCGGAAAAGTACCAGAAAACAGCTTAAAATATACTATGCAATCTGCTGAAAATTACCACAGAATACTTGAAAATAATACAAGAAAAAAAACCCAAAACAAATACCAGAAAACACTGGATTAAATACCAAAAATATCAGACAAGATTACAAAAATTACTAGAAAAAAGAAAAAAGATTACTAAAGAATACTTTGAAATACCATAAATGCTAGAAAAACACCTGTAATCGCTTAAATACTAGATAAATACAAGATACCAAAAGCATCCTCCTCTCCCCTGCAGGAGAAATGTGTCACCTTTTTTATGTGGAACTGAGACTGGGAGTGGGACAGGGACGAGACTACGTGTATGTGGGTCTGTGTCTGTCTGCTGCTCGATTAACAACATCATTAATGTCAAGATTCATTTTGGTTGTGCCTCGAAAAGCAACTTCTGGGGTTATGAATGTTATAACCGAAAATAGCACTGGGGCGGCTCTGCTGTGCTCTGCTCTGCTCTCTCGATAATGCTGATCGAAGATTGCTCTACTTTAGTCAAATAAATATGCCAGAATGAATCATTTCACCGACGTTTACTAATGCAATTAACTTGAGGTGGAAAAGAACAGAATGAAGAGAAAATATTTAGACAGCTTGGAAGACACAGAAAACCGAAGGAAAACCATTCTGTGCGCGTGCTATGCGGAAGATGTTTGTGCCACGAAGGCAAAAAACTAAAGTGCAGGCCACCTCGTAAGTGGGTGAATTCTAATTATAGATAGACATTTTGTAGATACTGTATATTTAGAGGTGCTTCCGAATGAAACAGGCATGGGAGGGGATATATGGGTCAGAGTTTCTCGGGAGGCCGATTTTCCTCACCTGAAAGCCCACCAGCTGCAACTGCCACTGCAACTGCAACTGCAACCTTGGCTGATTAAATTCTCGCGGAAAAACATGTTTTCCCCTCTCTGTATTTCGAATAAAAATTAATTTTAATTGGGTTTTGGCTTATTCACGTTTTTTTCTTATTTTTTTGGCAGCTGCGCGAGCAATTGAAAAAGTTAATGAACTGTAACTCGATTTTGCAAGCAAAAAAAGAAAAGAAAAGAAATATATATCAGGCAATTTAATTGCAAGTTTAATGACTTTTAATTCTGTTAAAATTTCAGGCAAACTTCAAAGCGAAACATATGTATCTCAAAGATATATCTCCCTGGGTTTGTCTGCTAATTTATTTATAAAATGTGGCAAAGTTTTTGCTGCGCGCCACATCCGCTTGCGAAAGTCCATCTCCACAGTCCACACACTCCAGAAGAAGCTGAAATTCCAGCGAAATATCTGTGTCAGAGGCACAGATTATCGCACATATTATGCAAAAGAGGCTGATATGAAGAAACATCTCTGACAGCAGACAGCAGCGGCAACAAGTGGTTTCGCTTGGCTCGGTGGGTTCTTTCACTTCTAATCTCCCGACAGCCACAAACGAATGTCTCTGTCTCCGTCTCTGTCTCCGTCTCTCTCCACCGAAGCATGCATAATCTTTACTAATTTCTCTTGTCAGTAGGAAGGGTCAATGACAGAACTCCTCTCTCCCATTCCCCGGAAAACTTTGGGAAAAACCCAACCAACCTCCTCCCCCACTCCGCCACAAAGAGTTCTTTTCGTATCGTTTTTCATTATTATTTATGCACAGCACGTGTTGCATTTCTGTCTGGACGGCGGTGGAGGGTGGAGGTTGGAGGTTGGAGGTGGGGGTGTCTACTGTTGTGGCAGCTCCCTTCTAACTGCTGCCATTGCAACTTGTGGTGTGTGGCACGGCCTAATGACGAGTGCGTGATATTGTTGTGCTCTGCTGTTCCTATTGTCGTGGCGGTTGCTGTAATGCAATGCCTTGCGTGAGTGAACAGCACCCCAGAGGGGGGGAGGGGTGAAGGAGTCACATATATTCGAACCAGGAAGTAAATTCAGTTTTTCCCTCGCATAATTATGCATATTGTTTTGGGTTTTTCGTTTTTTCGTTTCTACATTAAAAGCCACCGAAAATGATGTATGTGAAAAATTGTTATGCTAATACGAGTCTCGAGAAAGGGTTGGAAAATTGACAGGGGGCGGGGGATAGATAAAATATAAGTTGTTCCCTCAAATATTTCCCTCTTAATTTTCACTTCAATTAAAGCCAAAAAGTGATACCAACATTTCGCTACTCCATAATTTTGGCAAACATTTTATGATTCTGTAAGAAAACAAAACCTTAACAGACCATGAAAATAGAAAACAGAAACCGAAAACACCTTTTTGAAAGCCACCATAAAAACGCACTTATGAATTTTTCACTCTGTTCACTCTGTTTGTGTGTAATTTCTTCAAAATATAGAAATTCTGCGTGGCTGCCATACCCTACCATACATACATACATATGTATGTACATATTTTGCATATCCCGCACGCATAAGCCCAACCGAAAACCGAAGCCCCATCGCTTTCATTTTCAAATGCTGCTGGCGGCCAATGACCTTTTCCCGAGAAACACACACTTTTTGACCAAAAAGATCTGGGGCTATGCTCTGCCTCTGCTCTGCCTCTGGGTGCCTCTGGTTGCCTCTCTGTATGTGCCGCGTGTATATTGGTTTACACTTTTCATGCGATGAGGTGCGGTGCGGTCTGGTGTTTGTTATACAAAAACAACTTTCACTGCAAGTCATTAATTTTCACCCAAAATCGAGACGCCAGAGGGCAGTGCTAAGACGCTAAGACGCTAAGAGATCAGCATTTGATACTCTCGCATGTAAATCGATTTTTAATTGCTCCCAAATGTGCGTTTCATAAGCCGCTCCACTCGTCTCCATTCTCCTCTTTTCCCTAACAAGCAAGCAGGTGGTAAACATATCCATTTGAATTTATGAAAATTATTTGTCATATTATAAGACCTTTTGTGTTCGGGGATTGACATGGAGGAGCAACTAATTTGTACCATTTAGTTGGCTTTTGATAAAAGAAAGATAAAAGACAAACAAAGAGGGGGGAGGGGGAGAGATTTGCATAATTACGCGAAACTGTTGAAGGGATTTGCGTAAGCATTATGTTATTCGATATGGTGTCGTGGGATTTTTGGGTTTCTTTTTTGGTTTGAATGAAATGGAAACAGGTTCATTCAATAAATGAAATGATGGCTCAATCGATTGGGGTTCAAGCGATAAAAAACGATTAGCCGATAGCTGAAATCTCAAAGGGACGAGGCACCGAAAACACTTTGGAAAAACTAGGATCGAACGTCGAAGTCTATAAGAGATTCTCAATCAAAACCAGCATTACATGCAACCATGCAAATATAGCAGAAACGACTAGAACTATACCGTAAAATACTAGAATATATATACTAGAAAATACTAGAATATATAAAATAAAATACTAGAATATATATCAGAACATACTAGGATATAAACCAGAAAATACCAGAATATACCAGAAAAAGACTAGAACTTTACCGTAAATTACTAGAATATATATACCAGAAAATACTGGAATATATAACAGAAAATACTAGAATATATATCAGAACATACTAGAATATAAACCAGAAAATACCACAATATACCAGAAAAAGACTAGAACTTTACCGTAAATTACTAGAATATATATACCAGAAAATACTGGAATATATAACAGAAAATACTAGAATATATATCAGAACATACTAGAATATAAACCAGAAAATACCACAATATACCAGAGAAAGACTAGAACTTTACCGTAAAATACTAGAATATATATACTAGAAAATACTGGAATGTATAACAGAAAATACTAGAATATATATCAGAGCATACTAGAATATAAACCAGAAAATACCATAATATACCAGAAAAATACTAGAACTTTACCGTAAATTACTAGAATATATATACCAGAAAGTACTAGAATATATAAAAGAAAATACTAGAACATATATATCAGAACATACAAGAATATAAACCAGAAAATACCACAATATACCAGAAAAAGACTAGAACTTTACTGTAAGTTACTAGAATATATATACCAGAAAATACTGGAATATATAACAGAAAATACTAGAATATATATCAGAACATACTAGAATATAAACCAGAAAATACCACAATATACCAGAAAAAGACTAGAACTTTACCGTAAATTACTAGAATATATATACCAGAAAGTACTAGAATATATACAAGAAAATACTAGAATATATAAAAGAAAATACTAGAATATAAACCAGAAAATACCAGAAAATTCTATAATATAAACGAAAGAATTTCTATCAAATACAAGAGAATATAACCAAAATATGGAAAAATACAATCAAAAAAATGCTAGAAACTACGTAACAGACTTCAAAATACTAAATTTAATTCTTTATAAAAAAAGAAAATTTGAAATAACTTGAAAAAATACCGTAAAAACCCTAAAATCTCAATCATTCTCATTGTTAAAAAAAAAGAAAAAAAAATGAATTCCCTTTCTTGTTGGATTTTGTGGGGGGGATTGGATCGGATCGGATCGGTGATTTGCTCCCCCCCAATTAACACTTTTACGCCCAAGATTGAACTGAAAGTTCAGTTACAGTGAATTGAATTGATTTTCTGCCTCAATTTTGTTCTTCAATTAACACCCTGACATATTTTTGTGTGTGTGTGTGTAAATTCCTCTGAAGAATCTCTGTCTCAGTCTCGCTGGAAGAAATTTCCTTATAGTCAAAGTCTTTGAGAAATCTCGAGGCAAAGTTTATTTTGCTTTGACGTCAAGTCGTATAATTTTTATGATCTGTGAGGCCCTGCAGAGACGAAGGAAACTCCATTAAAGATAAACACTCGTACGATCCCACCCATCCCATCCCATCCCATCCGATCTCATACAAAGCGATTTTTGTTACAGTTCCAACAGAGCGGAACATTTTTACTCCAAGAGAATGCATTTTATTTTTGTGTTTTTTGCACGCTTTGAAGTCGTTTTAACTTGTTTGTGTGCTGTTTACTGTTTGTTTTGCCCTGTTGTTGAAGTCAGATTAACAAGCCATTAACACGTCTCAATCTCAGTCGAAGGAAAGACCTGAATACTCCCAGACCCGAGACCTTGACCCAGGCCTCCCAGGGAGGGGTGGAGAGTCACAAAAGAGTTATAGAGCACCGCTTCCCAATGTCATTTGGGGCGGAATTAATTATGGATTTGTTTAGGGCAATTGTTTAAAAATTATACCACAATTCGTGAATTCTGTTGGAACACCAGAAAACGTGTGCCTCTGGCTCTGGCTCTAGCTCTGCTATTTCCGTAATATCTTCTCTACACAAAATGGTTTTTGCCATGGCCAGAAACGAGAAAAAGATTCACATCATCAGATTGTTTATAATGAAGACGATTATATGTACATACGAATGTATACCAAGAGAGTACACAAATTGAGCAGCAGCCAAATGTTGGAGATGCTGTAGTGTAGTGTATTTTGGAGGTGCGTTTTCAGTGGAGATCTTTGGTTCGCAAACTGTGACTGAGAGTGAACGAAGAAAAGTGACTAGAAATGATCAGTGATTTGCCTTAATTTTACATCTAAAAAAAAGGCTTATTTGTAGCAGAATAACTGAGAATCTGCCAAAGTAATCATTGAAAAATATCTTCAAAATATTCGATGACATTTACTTTATCACTGATTTAATCACTTTTTTAGTACCTCAACATCTTCCCATTTCTTCTTTCATTATTATTCTCTATGTACCAATGTACGTATATGTATCTGCCTAAAATTTGGGATTTTTTCAATGTTTATTTTAAAAAATTCTTCTTTTCTTTTTGCAGCATATTTCCTATTCAATTTTCTTTACAATTTTCCGAACATTTTCTTTAGTTTTTCAAACAGACACTGCAAAAAGTAAAGAACCAAATGAGTATGTGGCCAAAAGCCAGAGAGCATCAACTTTTGGCAGGCCACGAAATGTGCCAAAAATTATAGAAAATATATGGGAATTATATATAAGATAATGCCGGCACAATCTCTGGCTAGATATATATACATATATATATATAGAGATGTATACCTGAATGATTTGCATGTCTAATGAATGAATCACTTGTTGAGGTTTGGTTTTCGTTGGTGGGAACCTGATTTCAGTGTGTGATCTGAGGGCAAGGCCAAGTTTAAAGCAGACAGAGATGCAGAGAGATGCAGAGATAGATAGAGAGAGGAAACCACAGATTGGCATGCTCATAAACCATAAACCCATAAAAATTACAAGTAATTTCATGCAACAAAGAGATGGCGAGGGAGAGGGAGAGAGAGAGGGAGAGAGTGCGGTGGCTTTTTGTGGTCAACATCCTTGCGGAAGCAGGCATTTTACATATCCGCTGGACAAGCAGCAAAAGCCACCGCTTCGAAGCCATAATTGAATGGAAAGAGTTGATTACTGGGTTGCACCATGTGGGTACTGGATACTGGACTGGGTGCACTCCAGCAATCTTCACAGTCAATGGATGCCAAACAAACTGTGAACAGATACAAACAGAAACCGAAACAGCTACAGATACAGATACAAAATTAGATCGGACGACAGACAGACAGACAGGCTCTGACAGGTGGTCTAGATTTTATGGCCCAAGGTTCTCAGTTCAAGCCTTCATTCTGGATTAGTTGCAATTATTGTGGCCTCTTGACATTCTTCTTTATGAAAGCATGAAAGCAGCAAAAGCGGCAACGGCAACAGCCAACAAACAGTCCAAACAGTCAACACACAAGCAACACCCCCCGTACGCACTTATTGATTTTGTGCCCTCCAGCCCTCCACCCTTTTTTTCCTGACATCGATTTGTCATCAAAAGCCACAAAGATACATCATCGAACTTGCCCTTAAAGGGCTTCCAATTAAACTGAGCCAAAGACAGTCACAGCCATGTGTGTATGTATGGGCGAGTAAAGAGCAATAAACTAAGGGTTGAAGCAAACGAAAAACAAAGCCAAAATAAAGTTCAACTAATTAAAAGACAGAGAGAGAGACAGACAGATAGATGTTTGATTTTGTTTGGGTTTTTTTTGTTTTCTGTAACCTTTTTTCCTCTTTCGCTTAATTGTTATTGAACTTAATTGGATTTTGGAATTACTAGAGACAACAAACGTATCGGAGGTCTGGAGGTTGCCTATAAACAGGCAGCAGGGGGAGTGGGAACAGCAGTCATAGTGGGGGCTACGAGGGACACAGATACAAGGGCGGGGGACTAAAAACTCGAGGAAAACCCCAAGAAAATAAAGAAATCAAAATACATAAATTGTTTGCTTTTGTGCAATTGAAATGCAGCGCCCGACGACTGTTGCTTCATAGGAGGTTTGTTTCTTTGTGGCTCATTTTTCTATTGAAAGATTCGAAATGGTATCATAACAGAAAATGTTTACGAACAATTCGCGGTGAGGCGGCGAAAAATGCAATAAAAGTGGCAGCAACACGGGGCTGATGTGGTGTGGCATGGTCTGGCCACAAGTACAGTGAAATGAAGCTATAAAAGCAGATTCAAAATGCTGCAATTTTCATTCAGAGAAACAAAGAAGGAAGCAGAATATTGGAACAACAAAGTCTGCACAAATAATTCAAAGTAAAAGCAGGCCTCAACTACAGTCAACATTAGCTATAAAGGATGGGGTTCAATTTCTGCCATAAAATTCCAAGAAAATGAAGGAGGACGAAGGAAGACGAAGGGGTATACCCATTCCTTATAGTTGGCATCACAAAGAAACAGTAAAAACTAACTATAAAGTAAGAAAAAAGGCCACAGAAAAACAGTAGTTGGAATACATATACATATATCTTTCTGTGTACATAGTATATATACATAGTTTGTAGTATATAGTATATCTCTCTGGCAGAACATGTTCTAGATCAGACTTCTAGATCATGTCCCATCTTTAGATATCAATCTGTTTTTGGCTTCCCATTTATTGCATCACACACACACACACACACACACACACACACACACACACACACACACACACACACACACATGCAACATTTTCATTCTCTTTTCATATTTTCCAGTATTTTTCCCCACTTAAACGCCAAAGATTTACTCGCTACGTAATAAATGACCACACGGGAAAATTCGAGTAAATAAAAACTATGAAAATAAACACTTGGGGGGGAAAATGGCTGGAAAAGATGGGACATACATCAGAGAACAGAACTACATATAAAGCGCTTATCGTTTTGCAATTATTAGTCGTAGGTTTTTCTGTGCATTGCAGATGAAAACATATTTTCCCTTTTTATCTGGCTGGAACAAAGAAAACAAATCACAAAAATGCCAAAACCATTTGAAATGCCATTCAAAATGGGAGACAGGCAGGCAGGCACCCCATCCCCAGCCCCCTCCCCCTCCCCCTGCATCGGTGTACATAAAATCTACAACAATTACACAATGCTTTATGGTACGAAAACATGGGCCCATACATAAAAACGACCATTTCATCAATGTCAGAGAGGGAGAGAGGCAGGGAGGGAGGGAGGGAGAGAGGCTGGGAGACGGAGAGATATTCCCCGTAGATAGAGGCGGCCCCTGCCCTGCCTCTCTCCCCCACCGATCTTCCACTCTCTACCACCAATCTCCATCTCCTGCCTCCCCACCGATCTCTCCTACTCCTACCACTGACATGTGTCATGGCTCCATGGACATGGGGCATCGAAAAATCAGCATATGAAATGGAATTTTGTTTTTTTCGTTTGTCCAAACCTCAAACACGTGCGGCACAAGCCACAGCAGAGAGCGGAGTGTACAGTACTCGGGAGTGCTTTAATCGAACTTAATTATGGCCATTAGCTTGACGTGTTGTTTCTTTCGTAGCCAACATTCGAAGGTCATTCCATTGGGGAGTCGTAGACTGGGAGACTTGGGGATTGGCATTGGGGGGAGGCATTGTTCATGACTCTCTCGCGGGGCGAGTATTTGCATCGATTAAATTAAATGTAGATAAAATAGAAACAGAAATAGAAATAGAAACACACTCCCCACTCCACGTTTATTGCTCGCCTCGCTCGATTCATGGCCTGGCCAAAACAAGTTTTCCTCTAGCGTTTCCATTTCCATTTAAACTTGGAAATATTATGCGCCTTAGCCGGCTGATTGGTTCCGATTGGAAACTGAAACTCTTGGGGTTCCTCAACCCTCAAAAAGCCTGCGTTTATGGGTATAACGCCTCCGATAAAACACCTAAATAGATCCGACACGACTCCTCGTTATGGTTGAGGGAGCCACGCCCTTTGGCGGCATTGAACTTCAACCTCTTAACATATTCAAATTGTAGATAAAGCAGGAAAAAAAAGAAGAGGTTTTGCCGCTCCAAACAATTGATAGGCCATGAAATGGGGCCCTCCGTCAAAAGGTAAATCATCTAACCAAAGGAGAGATGCAACCCCAAAGAAAAGGCCTTTGGGGCAGGCCACTCCCTGGAAAGAGTGGAAAATGCACTCCCCAAAGAAAAATTGATCTGCGAGTGGCCTTTACCTAAAGGTTCCCCAAAGAAAAATTGAAAGAAATAAAGGAAAACCAGTAGGGAAAACAGGTAGGCATCGGGCACACAGGGACATCAAGTGGCAGAGTAGACACTTTTTTGTATTCTTTCTTTTCAAGGAATTGCTACAGAATGCGCTTCAGGGACTTATACAGGTAGTTCGTTCTTTACCCTTCAAAGGTGTGTCGTCCCGATGGGCCTTTTGTTTCGTTTCAACCTCATAAACCCCAATCCCAAATGTGAACTGTTCCAAAAGGTTCAAAGGGTTTCCATGCAGTTTAATTGCGTGTTCCGTGCGTGTTTGGGACTTAAGGGTAATTAAATTGATACATATTTCATGTCCAGGCAATGTCGAAGAGGAATGCGGAATAATAAGGAATTATATGGTCAATGCCTCAATAAACAATACACCCAAAAAGAGAGAAAAGAGATAGGAAAAAGGAATAAGGAGCGGAATCGTACACCTCATCGCAGAGCCAGAGGAATCGTACACTGAGCCAAAAAGGGAGTGTAGACTTCACTGTAAACAAAAGGCAAGCGTAAACCCAAACCGTAAATAAAAGTGGGGACAGAGTCAGAGCCGAGCCTCAAAAAATAATCAAGCAAATTCCTTAGGGCTTAGCCGTTGGTCAGCAGAACTCAAATTCCGATTCCGAAATGATATCATGCCCCCAGACGACATTTGAGCATCACTCCAATCACATTTCTTGATGGAAAATCTAGAGCATCCGAATCCGAATCCGAATCCATATCAATATCAACATAGTCGTTGCACTGGATTTCGTTTCAGTCTGCAGTCTTTCAGTTTTAAAAATAATAATAAAAAATAATAATAATTCTGGAAAATATGTCGCATTTTTTGGGTCCAATCGCTTGCTGTCGTCTGCCGTCTGCTGCGTTGATGTATGACTCTCTACATTTTGTGGCATCGACAGGGGGACTCTTATCGAAAGTGGTGCCTGCCTGCCTGCCTGCCCCACAGATCATTTGTCAATGTGTCAACTGTTGCTATTGTTTCTGGTGTCTGCTGTTCTCGTGTGGCATCTTCCACAGCGTCTCGTCTCGTCTCGTCGCATATTTGAAATCTGAACAATGAAAATTGAGTAATACCCTCACGATCGAGGGGCAGGGGCAGGGGCATGGGGCAGGGGTAGATTGGTTAGCCGAGATTAGCGGGGCCGAGTGATGCGGCATTTTATAATGGAAAGAATAAGAATGATGGGGCATGTTAAGGGGATTGGCTTTTTGCCTCTGAGAGAGAGAGCGAGGCACGGGCAGAGGCAGAGGCAGAGGCAGGTTTATGCGATGGAAAGATACATACTGTGGAATGTATCTTTTGACAAGGCCGGTAGCCAAGAGGGAATGCAGATCAAGATTTGCTGTTAGAATGGATGGAAAGGTCAAAGAAAACCCAAGATTTTCGAAGCTTCAATTAAGGCTTGGAGCTTTGAAATCAGCCGAAAATGGAAACAGATTTTCACTTATGTATTCGGCATGTTTCAATCTTATGTTAAGATATTCTTCAATATTCTTCGTTAAATATTAAATTCAGAAAGCTAAAATCTACTTTCATAGAGGTACTTCCTCTCCAAAACATTATTCTCTTCAAGCTTAATAGATCTTACAGCTATTGCCACATCTTTTCACCGTTTAATTTGTTGTTTAGGCCAAAACATGAATCAAAACTGAGCATTTAAGTGCCGTTGAGTGAATAACAACAACAATTGAGTAATGTCTCATTAATTTAACGAAATTAAACCATTTTTGGCTGACGAATTTCTGTGCACTTGACACCTGAAGAGTGTCGTCACCTGTCGCAGCGAAGAGACCTTTCACAATGGTGCCCCATGCCACCCCACCACACCGAATCGGTTATACAATTTATCATTTAATTGTAAAAGGAGACTTAACATTGAACCATGGATAGTTTCACACGATCCGCCGAAAAGAGACAGCATTAAGCCACACAGAAAACGGGGGGAAAGAGACAAGGAAAAGGGGAAAGGGAGATGGGACACCCACGAAAAGACTAATTGCAGGTGGGGGCCTCTGGAAACGAGTGTTGGCGTTGGCCAAAACAAAAATTTTGTACAATTTTCTGCTCTCATTGTGGTCTTGATTTATGTTCAAGTATTATTTTGACAACAGGCCCAAAAAAACAACCAAAAAAAAAAAAGAGATACTTTCAAAAATCATCATTCGAGAGATGGAGATGGAGAGACCGTTTTGTGCAAATCATTTACCAAATGCGAAAATTGGGTTAATTGTAAGACTCGTAGAGTCGTAGAGACATTGAGAGCGGGACGGGACCCTTTTGTGGCAGAGAGGGGAAGGCAGAGAGAGAGAGACAGGCGTAAGCCGATACGCGAAGCCTTGAAAATGCATTTGGGTTTGCGGTTTTTAGGCTCGCGAGACTGAATGAAAGTCATCCATTGGCTGAGTGGCTGAGTGGCTGAATGCTTGAGTAGATCCGCAGAGAGATGCTGTAGAATGCTGATTAGAATACAGAAGAGAGCAGAAAAGAAACGCTCAGGTGGGCAAATGGGCAAATGGATCGGGTGCTAAGAGCTAGAAACTGATTAGAAGATCGCAAAAATTATACAAAATTTATATAATAAAAAAATTAAAATAATATAAATGCCAGCTTTCTTTGTGATAGAAATCCCTCTAAGAATCATCTCTAATCAAAGAATAACTTTTCTGTCCGCAGCTTTCATCGCAGATTAAAAGATTCTCCAACTAAAAAATGCACTTCTTTGAGCCACAAACATCGAAAAGAATCAAAACCCACTACGATTTTCACTTCATTAAGCCAACTTTTGTGTGGAGAATGGAGAATGGACCACCGTTAAATAGTTTCTTCTGTGCTGTGGCTGTGGCTGTGCATTCTTTTCATTTTGGTATTTTCTGTAATTTACTTTGATTAAATGCATTGATCATTAGGCGTTCGTTTCGTTTCGTTCGGTCGCTCGGTCGTTGGTTCTAGCCAAAACGAAAACTAGTTTCTAGAACGGACCCACAGACCCCAAAGATAGCGGCAGCTTCCTGCCGTCAAAGCCAAAACCCAAACCAAACCAAACCAAAAAAACAAAAAAAAAACAAACGTTCGTTGAAGGTAAGCCACATTTTCAAACAAAACACACAATGAACTAGAGGAGACACCTGCTGCTGCCGTTAGCTGCCGCAAAACACAATGGACCCCAGAGTCCAAGCCTCAGTCTCTGCCTCAGCCTGAGCCTGAGCCTGAGCCTCTTGGTTGCATGGCTGTGTGGTATGCAGCAACCTGTAGATATGCCGCTTTATAATTGCATGAACCGCTCTTGGCTGCAGCAGGCGCCTGACCCACTTTATCCACCAAAAACCAAAAACCAAAAGCCAAAAACTCTTTGTATCTTTGCACCATGTGGAAAAGCAAAGAGTTTCGCTGCACCCGCAGCACACGGCACAATCATTGACTTTGTTTCTTCAAATTAGTGGCAAGCCCGCATCGAAGAACTACTTAAACTCTGTTGAACTCTAAAACATATTCTCCACAAGGTTTTCCAAACTTTACTTTGCCATCAAAACTATAGAACTTTGTAGAGTCGCAGGAAATATTAGGCCCCCAAAACAACAGAACAAACAGAAACACCAGGAAAGGTTTACCAAAGATCTATTCACAGATCTATCCGCAGATCTATCCGCAGATCTATCCACAGATCTATCCACAGATCTATCCACAGATCTATCGCAGATCTATCCACAGATCTATCGCAGATCTATCGCAGATCTATCCACAGATCTATCCACAGATCTATCGCAGATCTATCCACAGATCTATCGCAGATCTATCCACAGATCTATCCACAGATCTATCGCAGATCTATCCGCAGATCTATCCACAGATCTATCGCAGATCTATCGCAGATCTATCGCAGATCTATCCGCAGATCTATCCACAGATCTATCGCAGATCTATCCACAGATCTATCCACAGATCTATCCACAGATCTATCGCAGATCTATCCACAGATCTATCCGCAGATCTATCCGCAGATCTATCCACAGAACTATCCACAGAACTATCCACAGATCTATCCGCAGATCTATCCGCAGATCTATCCGCAGATCTATCCACAGCGCAGAAGAATCTTTCCTTTTGGCATAGCACTTCCGTATCAGCCCAATCCCAGACGAAATCTGACAGAATATATCTAAATATTAACTATATTAACTGAATTTAATTAAACTAAATCATTTCCCAAGAATCTGTTCAATTGAACTCTTCAATATTGGGCTTTTGATTGATTCGTTTTCCAATTTCAATTCTTCCTCGAATATTGAATCTGGCAATCCCAAAGTCGATTTGGAGCTTAAGTTGAGTTGCTGGTCAATCCCTTGTTCAGTGCCGTCTCGAAGATTGCGTCAGAGCCCAATGTTTTGTTGGTAATTGTGTAGAAATCGCTCTTCATTTTCATATTCTCCATTGTCTTAACAATCCCCGACTCGATATTCATCAGCCGCGCCTCCTGCTTCAGGGTCCTGATCATTTCCGCCAGTTTCTTGGGCTGGACGCCATGGCGCAGCAGCTCAATGCAAACGCGAGCCGTTTCGGGAGACACTCCAGAGTTCACGCAATCCAGCATGCCACACAGAACGGCGTGAACTTTAAGGTCCTTTGCTGCATTCTTGCCGCCGATTTGAGGCATTTTTGTTTTTGTGACAAATTTCAAACGCTTTTGGGTGAAGCAATTTGAAACTAAAGTAAACTAAAGACAGGGCCTACTTTCCTTTGAAATCTGTAAAACCAAAAGGTATACCAAAAGGATCCAAATTGATGGGATATCCCCCCTGATCCCCCCTAAATATCTATAAGCGCATCCACTTTAATCTCTTCTTTCATTCGCTTCTCCAACCATCGTTCTACTCCACTTTTGTGCCACTTTTCCTGCCCCTTTGCCCCAACCGAAAGCCCTGCCACATAATCCCATTACCAGTTTTAATCATCTCGGTAGCAGCGTGGCTCCGTTTTCAAGTTCAAAGTTCAGTAATGAGCTGCCACTGCCACCTGATGCTGATCTGCTCCAGTAAGCCGCTCATTCTGCAAGTATCTGTATCTGTATCTGTTTGTGTGTATCTGTGTGTCTTGGTATCTGTGATGATTGTGTGGCCCGCGGGGCCAGCAAGTGGAAAGATAAATTAGCTACGAATTAAACACAATTATACACGCCACAGAGAGGCGGCACGCTCCAATCTTTCCAGAGAAAGAAGAAAGATTTGCGTCACACTCTCTTCCGAGAGAAGCAAAAGATACTCTCCACAGAAAGATACACACATATGAAGATAGATATGAAAAAATCTCCGCTGGCCAGACAATTAAAAAACGCTTATAAATGAAGATCTTTCATTGTTTTCCCGCTCCCCTTGGGATGCCTCTTGGGGTGCCTCTTGGGGTGCTGGTGCACAAGTCTCTCAAGCCCCAAGCCTCGAGCATGTGTTAAGTGCGAGCAAACACTTCTTTTTCTGTCTGCTCTAGAGGGTAGCACGTTGGCGCGTTGATTGTTGTGTGATCTATGGGCTAGCGGTTCTCCTTTTCCGTATCGTGTATTTTCTCACCTGTATGAGATACATTTTGCAGCAGCAGCGACTGTATCTGTATCTGGTACTGTGTATCTGTATAGCTGTATAGCTGTGTGGCTCTTGTTCCGTTTCGAATGCTAATTATGCAGCAAACTCCTGTGGCAACAACTGCAGCAGCGGCACCAACAACTGCATCTGAATGATGCTGCTTTTTATCGTTTTGCTCTACTTCGAATGCAGTTCACTTTTGATTGCTCGAATTCCTATCGAGTTTATCGTGCAATACCAAACACAAACAAACGTAAAAAACTTGGAAAAAATCTTGGTTCTTTTTGCTATGAAAATCTCAAAAACTTCACTTGAAAGCGAAGCAATTTCCAGCACTTTAAAGGATAGGATAGTTATTTTTGGTTTCGTTTGTGGTTAAGGGGTTGCTCTTCGGTTTCGGCCTTGTCTTATTGTACAGTCTTTATATAGTCGGGCTATATAAACGCAATTAGTCATCGGCACGTACAAAAACGTAACGTAAAAGTTGGTTAAAACGAAAAAGGAAGTGCTATTCGGTTCTCCTTGGGGTTGGCTTCCACATATGTAGAGGGTTGAGGGTTGGTTGGTTGGTTGGTTGGTAACACACTTTTTCTTGGGGCGTTTGTCGTTGTTGTTGACCCTCGCACTATGGGTACTCGTATTTGTTCACTTCTATATATTTCACATGAAAAGAATTCCTTCACACACAAAATCGATCAAACAAATGGATTTTTTGAAAGCAGTAGCGGCAGCAGCAGCGACGCGGCGCAACAATCCATCGGAACGTAAGGCGCAATCTATGGATAATTGAGGCACATTCTATGCTAAATGCTAACTTGGAGGCACAATCCACTTGCTGTTACTTGGTGGCACACACAGGCGCTTTCTTTAGATTATTTGTTGATTATTATTATGATTACATTTATTTACAGTTCGGTCGGTTTGTTAATGGTTATCGTCGGGTGCTTTAGTGCATTTTAGTTTTGGATTTGATTTTATTTTTCCAACTTCTCGACCATTTCGTTGGAGTGGAGGGCGCGAAATGAATTTTCAAAATATCAGTTGAGGAATCCGTTGGCGTTTAACATGTTGTTTCCAGCCGCATGCTAAACAACATGGCCTGCTGCTGGAATTCCATACGCATGGTAAAATACTGGTAGGTGGGAACATCTTAGCGCAAAGACTGCAATAGAGGGGTACAACTTTGAAAGATAGCATGGAGGTAAATTTTTGAATTATTTCAATCATTATTTCAGAGAAGTCGGCAGAAAAAACTCCGATGCTACTCGTAGCAGAAATTGCTAATATTAAAAACAGTTCATTCTTAATATTTATATACAACAAATGAACATACAACATTAATTTTGTCTTTGAAAGATCATTAATTACTCAGAAGACCTAAAAACCTAGTCGACTATTATATACATTTGAGTCACCTAAAATAGTGTTAACATTGTTCGCTGTTAGCTAACAGTTACCTAACCTACCCATGTTAAGTGGTTGCCAGAAATGTTAAGTCACTCTCTGTCTCTCTCGCTCTCCTTCTCTTTCACTTTCGTGTGGATTGGATTGGCCTGTGTTGTGGACTGCAACCAGCTCATACTCGAACATGTTGCATCGCATGGAAATATTGCTGCTGACCGCGCAACATGCTTGCTCGAAAGATTCTATTGGGGCCTGAAATTGGCTTTGACATTCGGAATTTGGATTATTTACGTGATATGGCGGGGGGTGCCAGAGGAATGGGGGGAGTACCAGGGGCTACCAGTGGGACGGCGCCCACTTGGAATTTACTTAATTTGTTGATTATTCCGGAATACGAAAGGAAAGTGGAACAGAAATTGGTCTTAATGGAAGCTAAATGAATTAAATAGGTGATGGGAACCCAAGGGAGAGGCCTCTGACATCGTTTTGGGGCTTCTACTTTAGGAGATATGATTGGGATTAGAAGCCGGAATTAATGGGATTGCTGCTAAATGGGAGGGTTAACCCGGAAGAGAGAAGGTCTAAGGTTAAGGTCTAAAATATATAACAAATAAAGTCATAATCGAGTTCCCGAGAATCAAATTAGTTTCAGCTTAAAAGTAGAGCAAAGAAACGATCTAAAGATAACACTTTCTTCTAAAACTCAAGCCCAAAGTTTGCCAAAATTTGCCTCCATCTGTGGCACAAACAGCCACCGCCCCAATCCAAGGCCCAACCTAATCCGAACTTCACTCATCCGCATATCTCTCTCTCCCTCTATGTCTGTGGCTTGTGGAACGCATTGCAACAGGTTCGCAGCGGCATACAAAAAACAATCCGCAAAAGGGAAAAAAAACACAAGAGGCCCCCATAATAATTAATACCGACCCGCCGATCGGCCGACAGACCCACCGAAACCCATGCGAAATGCGAAAAAGAAGGAGGAGTAGTTGTAGTAGCAGGGGGAGGGGAAGCAGGAGGGGGAGAAGTGCGTAAATGAAATAAAGAAAAACAGGAAATTTTGTTGTGCGGCAAAAGATTGTTGCAAGATGTAAGATGCAAGATATTTCATAACCTGTCAACGAGAGTGCGAAAGAGAGAGAAGGCAAAACTGCGGATGGATCAAAGTGGTGCAAAAAATGGGGAACTTTCAATGGGGGAAAATCTGGGGAAAATATCATCAAAAAATGTAAGGGAAAAGGACAAAATTTCCACCAAAATCGAGACAAAAAGTATGATGGAAAAACTAAGAAAATTTCAACCAAATATTAGAAGAAAAAATCGGCATAAATTTCACTTGAATATGAGTGAAAAAAAGTGGGGAAATCTCCCTAATTTTCACCCAAAAATATCCCAACTGAAAACCCAAATCACATTTCCTTCTCTCTCTATATCTCTCTCTTTCTCTTTCTGTAAATGAAAATGAAATTGAATCTCAGGCGCTTCGATTTGGCCAATTTGTTGTGGCGCGGCTGGCTCTTGGCCATGCCTGCCTGATCTTCTGGCATCTTGTGGCATAAATGTGTGGCACCCCGTGATAAATGCATCGAATCAGAAAATGAAACAACAAAACAACAAAAACAACCTGCAATCAAGCAAACGAAAGTGAAACAAAAGCGCCGCACAAACCAGAGCTGACGAGAGAGGAACGAAAGAAGAAAAAAACTTGCAATTTCCATTTTAAATACGCAACAACTTTCGGCTAGAGGCAGGCCTTCCTCCGTTGCCTCAACGAAGAGGGTTGCGAGGGGGCAGGGGAGGACCAGGTAGGACCAGACCCAAACCAGAGACCCAGAGACAGAGACGGAGACTCAGAGACTCAGAGACAGAGACCCAGAGATAGAGCCAGACATAAACAACCCAAAAGACTTGGCTCACAGACTTGGCTGCTCAACGCGACTGCCAGCCGACGACTGGACTGTTTGTTGTCTGTGGATCGTCTGGGTCTTGATTGGAGGCTGCCCCAAAGCATAAAGAGCTGCCCCCAAAACCAGAGGGAAAGAGCGAGAAGTGAGAGAGCCCTGAAAGCAGGGAACGGAACAATAAAGAGCCCTCAAGGCAGGAGGAGAGGAGACCAGCCATGAAGTAGAAATCTGCAGTCCGTGGAGGGAGTACGAGTATTGGAGCCTTTGGATGCTGGGCGCATGGGGGTATGTCATCAACATAAATTTCATTTCGCATTCATCATAATTTTCATGCATTTAATTTGTATCATAAATTGTCTGCTTTCTGGCTTTTAGAATCTAGTAAACGACGACTCAACGGACTGGAACGGACTGGAACTGCACGACTGATTGCAGATTGCAGATTCCAAATTCCAGATTGGAGATGCCATTTCGAAGCCCATAAAAGCCAGAGATTCAGATTCAGATTCAGAGATATGAAATCTTCAATTAGTTTCGAGTGGGTGGCATCATCGTGGGAGAAGGAAAATGCAAAAAAAAAATATATACATCCACTGGTTGATATTTATGATATTCTTGAAGTAGATTTCTGTGTGTAAAATCCTATTTGGATAGGAAAAGGAAACCCCTTTTGGTCTGTTCTTCTGCTAAATCTCTTTAACAGTTCTCCAAAGTTCTCCCAACAGAGTTGAAGGAATTGCGAGTATCTGGCAAGAGTTTCCTCCCTTTAAACTCCATAGAGTTATCCACTATTCCCTCTATATTTATTCTCAAAAACCAAAAACAAAAAACTCTAAGATGCTGTGTTTATTACTCTTTTTAAAGTGTCCCAAAAAATCTCAAAAATTCCATGTTCATTTATCTTTATCTTCTCTCTTTAGTTCTTTCAGAAACACCTCCATACTTCATTTTCCTGAAGCATTTTTCTCAGCCATTTCCCCGTAACATTTTCACTTTCACTTGGCAAGCGAAAAACGTTCGTTCAGCTGGGAAAACAAGGAGGTTCATTGATCATCACGCACTTCTGTTTACAGTTGAAACATCAGGCAGGTCGTCAGACGGTCATTTAGTGAGGCCTTCAGCTAATTGACATCCCTCTGGGGAGAGAGGAGGCATTAACCCACCAGATAGTAGATTTGCAAATGAGCAAAAGGCACCACCACACACAAACATCAACAGACATGTTTAAGATACCGACATCCCAGAGATGCAATGAATATGAGCAGCAGCGGCAGCAGATACTCGACGCACACACGTCTCCGAATGTTGTACAACTATCAATAACAACGAAACAACGCAAGATAGAGATGCACACAACAGACAAGTGGCATGAGGCATGAGGCAAGAGGCAGAGCAGACGACTGTCTGGAGCTGGTTGCTGGTTTGCTGTTTTCAGTTTTCAGTTTGGGCTAAAGATCGTTAGGCGCGACAAGAGGTCATCAGGTAAAGGAGAGATGAGGCCCACGCTAATGAGAAGGAGACCAGGGACAAGCGAGGTGCAGGCACAGGCCTCAAACTGTGGCTGCAGCCGAGACTGAAGCACCCTCTTCAGCGGAGTATCTCATGGGGTCACAAGTGTGTTGTGGTCTCTCTCTCTGTCTTTCTCTTTCTCGCCCTATCTCTCGCCATTTCGTAATCATATTCGAAAATTGATTGGGAAAATCCATTATATGAATCAGTTCTCATTTGGGTTGCGGGTTGCACATGCTAATGGCTGATCGCTGATGGGTGCATCCTGCAGGAACTTCCTCATAAAAACCGTAACGCAGAATGGCCCAGGGGAAGTCCTAAGCAAACAATTTTCCACACTTTTATTGACTTACGCAATGATTTCCTTTTTATTGCGGGAAATGGAAAACTTACCTGCAGGAGAGAAGAAAAGACAGAGAGTTTTGTGGCTTAGTCATTTGGCAAAGAGAAAAAACATTTCACAAGGCGATAGATTACACAGAGAGAAAACCAGAGAGAGACAGAAGAGTGGAGTGGTAAAAAGTCGAGAGATATGCGTGGAAAATGATTAAGCAATTTCCGTTGACATGCAATTTTCCCCCAAATAGAGCAATCGACATAGAAGAAAAGCCAGGTAAAAGATACGGGGGGGGGGGAAGTGTAGCTACGAGAGATATGTGTGGCTGCAATTCCAAGTCATAAATCAAGTTTTCTCAATTGAGGTTTTGCGACAGACAATTAATGCTCATGGAATGTGCGGGTAAAAGATACTACCACTGCACACAGATACAGATACATTTGGTTTGTCTGTGCAGATACTTTAACTGCGGGGTTTTCTTTCAGTTTTAAGATCATCTGAGGTAAAGGTACTTTAAGGTTTCCTTAGAGCCATACAGATCAATTTTAATTGGTTTACAAGATCGTCAAATGCTTTTTTAATCCTTTTTCTCATTTGCAGAACTTACTGCCGACTTGAAGGACCCTCTACGATCCCTTGCCTGTTCCCATAGATTCCCAAAGATTTCCCATTTTGTTCATTCATCAACCGCCAATCATGCCCTAATCCCAATTATCCCTCAAACTACGGTGCAAACTACCCATGCAACTTCCTTGTTTTCCCAGGCTGCCACACATAATTCTCTGGGAAAATACCATAAATATCCATCAGCAGTGATGGTCAGTCGATCCACCCCCGAAAAGAGAGACATCTTCGACATCGACACCTGCCTGACGGACGACCTGTTGCTGGCTGGCGGCTGTGGTGGCGCAACATCTTTCTCCGCTCACCTCCATTGATGGACGAGCAATCCAAGAGATACTGCTGCCAGCCAGCCAACACATTGGTGTGAAATTCATTTGGTCAGAAATATCTCTTTGAGTCGCACTTTTGTTGCCCCCCCCCAACAGTTCAATGGACCACGACAAAAAGGGTCTCCTTTTTCCAGCACATCTTCATTTTTTATGGACAGTTAAACAATTATATTTGGTATTTACGACTGGCCGGGCAAATATGAGAGATGTGAAAGATGATGCAATGCGACAATCGAAGGAGAAAAGACGGGGAGACCCATTTGGAGGCCCAGGAGCAGATACAGCAGAAAACAAGCTCTGGCTCTGGCTCTGGCTCTTGGACTGGCTCTTCGACTGGCTCTGACTCTGGGCTCTGAGGCTTGGGCCTGGTCTTTGGCACTTTCGTTTTTCGCTTTCGCAACGCAATGCGCGAGTGGTAGTACTTTGTTGCTTGCTTTTTTCCAGTTGGTCACGTAATGCGCTTTGGTTTTGACCATTAAGAAATTCTTGGAGCCACGCCCAGCCCAGTGTGTCGGTCGGCATAAATCACACGAGTAGTGGAAAAGTGCCAGCCAGCCAGTGCCAGTGCCAGCCCTCATTCGATGGCCGATGGTGTGTGCATAAATTTAATCAGGCATCGGACTCAGTCTCTCTCTCTCTCCCTCTCTCTCTCTCTCTCAATGTGCAATCCACCTACTAAATATAGCTCACAGCCACAGACAGAGCCACAACCAGATCCACATCCAGATCCAGAGCTGTGGTTTCGTCATGGATAGTAGATTCCATCTAAACAACAACAACAACAACAACAAAACCCCCCCTTGTTCCGACACCCAACTGTGGGAGAGCACACGTTCAGATCCCAAGTTGTGATGGTTTATGGGTAGGAAACCCTTGAGATACTCTTACTCATAGCTGGAAATACCCTTATTTAATGAAGACTTGAAGACATGCGAGAGTTCATAATGAAATGAAATTAATGAGATTTTGCAGGAGCCACGTGTAGTATTTTCTACTATGTTTTCTGGTATTTTCTGGTAATTTTTCGTAATGTATTCTTTTAATTTTAATGCATTTTCTGGTATTTTGTTTGGGGTTTTCTGTTATTTCTTGTGCTTTATAGTGTTTTTTATAGCATATTTTGTACATATATTCTTGGGTTCTTTTTTAGACTTTTCTTGCTTTCTTTCGAATAATTTTGTCTTGTATTTCTGGTCTTTTGTAGCATTTTCTCTAATTTTTCTAGTATTTCTGCATAGTATTGTCAAATCTTTTTTCAGTCTATTCTGATTTTATTTCCAAGTATTCTCTGGTAACTTTCTAGCATATTATTTGGTATTTTTTGAATTTCTGATATTTTATAGCATTTTGACCAGAATTTCTTCATGGTATTTTCTTGTTTTCTTTCCAAGTATAATCTGGTAGCTTTCAAAGTGCTTTCGGATAGTTATATTTTGTCTGGTACTATCTGGATTTGCTGGTCTTTTGTCTAGTATCTGTATGACTTTTCCTAGTATTTCCAGAACTTGCTGTAGTGCATTTAGTACTTTGTCTAGTATTTAGAGTATTTTTAATATTATTTTCTAATTTTGTAGAGCAACCGCTAGTCATCGCATTCCCTTCAAAGGGTGCGCCCCACACCCCACACATAATTCGCAGACCGAAACACGCATCGGATACAAGAGTACGTTTTGATATTTAAGAAAAGAAACTAAAGAAAATAAAAGAAAAGAAACAACATGAAAATTCCAAGTTTTTAAGTTGTTTTTTTGGTTTTTATTTTAATTTTTCTGTTGTGTTGTTTTTATGAAATCTTTCTGCGGCTCTTTTTCTAGGTGCGTAGATGTAGATGTAGATGTTTTCCCTGTTTTCATTTGTAAAATGCTCACGTGCCATCCATCGGCTGGGTCCGATGGGTTTTCTTGTTTGCCACAAAAAAGGCACGTTTCAGGTTAAAGAAATCTCAAAACAAATCCGTCTGACTATTTGTTTTATGTTAATTTTCTATGACGGACAGACGGACGACCCTCGGGAGGAGTAGCAGAGCAGAGAAGCGAAGCAGGAATGCCTGGCTGGGCCAATCCTTAAGCCAAAGGTGTGCCCCATTCGCAGCAAATTAATTGCAAAGCTTGTATGCAAATATCATAATAACCATTCCTTCATTCCTTCAATCAAATTACATGAGACACAGACACAGACCCATGTTCCAGAGAGCTCAGAGCTCACGGCTCAGGGCTCTTGAAGCGGTATGCAAATTCGATTTGTGACCAAAAAACAAGGCGCGAAACAATTTTCCAACCCACGCGGCCAGCAATGGAGAAACGTGTTTTAGCATGTGAACTTGAATGAAATGCCAGAGAATTGCTCAAGAATTGGGTTACAGACAATCGGCTGGCCCCTCCGTAATTATGCCAAAAACAAAGCAAAAGAAACCGCACAGAAATCACTGCAAAACCCGCAAACCCGCAAGCCCGCAAAAACCGAAGTTGTCTCCACAGACGTTTTCGTATTCGTATTCGTCGACAGACGACAGATTGATCGCTCGCTTCACGTGGTGCGGGAGGAGATACAAACATATGTACATATGTATGTATGTACATATTGCCTATAAGATGGCAAATTGTAGGAGAAATCGATGGGAATTATGGTTCCTATACACACACACAGGGCAGATTGAGGGAGAAATCTATGGGAATTATAGTACTAGCTAGCTATAAAGGAAAAGACGTTGGTTCCTTGAAGATATCGAGGGAATTATAGGAAGGAATTATAGTAAAAGATCGAAATGAACGAAAATAAAAGAAACACAAATCCCTAAAGTGTATGAATCGCATAACTTCTGAAAATAATATCATTTTTAAGTTTTAAGGAACTAATTCTTGAAACATCACAAACAAAAACTTCCAATTGCAATAGAAATATGTATGGAAATTATAAATAGAAGAGGTAAGGTTTATAATTTAAGGGAGAAATTGGTTGAAGTGGAATAGGAAATACAGGAAATTGAAGAATATAGAAAGAAATAGATCGGAATTATATAGAAATATACAGAAAAGTTTATGGAGACAGTTCTTTAAAGTACATATGTATATGGCAATTGTGAAACTTAAAACAGAAAAGAAACAGTTCAACAATTTAGTTGTAGTTATCCCAAAATAGCTCCCAAAACCTGAAACTAAACCAGATCATAGACGAAAACTCTCGAAACGCAATCATTGAGCAAAACACTCTGCCGAAAATCAATCAGCAAAGCCATCAACAAAAGACCATTTATCATAATCATCGTAAAAACCAACAAAAGTCCACAAAGAACTTCAGCCACCAGACCAGACACCAGACACCAGGAAAGATCATTAAGTTTGCACCAAAAGATACTGATACAGATACAGATGATCAAAATGGAAGCATAGCAAAAGATACATACATATTTGTATTTGTATTTCGAAGACATTTTCATGTTTTTTTAATCAAATTTGATACGTGAAATGCTAATTATCGTAATTTCAATTTGTGGCAACCGCAGAAACACATTTCTGTTTGGCCAGGCAGGCAAATCGAATCAATCAACGATTGATCGTTGGACATGCAAGCAAAAGACAATCAAAACATTATCGCAAAAGAAATGCGAAAAAAACGGGGGAAAAGGAAAAAGATTAATGAACAGACACAGAAAATGTAAGAAAATTGTACATTAAATTGGACGCACACACATGCGACTTTCACTTTCACGCAGCAAAGCGTTTCTCTAAGGGAAAACTCTGGGAGGGAAACTGCGTACGCAATGGAAAATGCATTGACACGCGGGGTTATCGCGGGGGCCCGTTTATCGTTGTCCCTGGCAATTGAATTAATTGAATTGTTTGTCAGCAATGAAGGAGCGAAAGGTTGCGCCCCCCGCCGTCAAGTTCGTTGCCATGACAGCAGCCTAGCGGGTGGCTTGTTTGGTTGTTGGTTGGCCTATCTTTTAGGCGTTGACCTCAATGTTGGCCAGAAACCGAAACAGAGTCAACGCACATGCCCCCCCCCCCCCCCCCTCCCCTTTTTCGTATTGACCCAGTTCCTAACGCGAACCCCAGACGCATTTCAGGGTCATCCACTAAAAGTGTTTCCATTCGATTTTTTTGCAATATATTTAAACTATTTCTGGTTTTCCAACGTTTAAAATATGCTTTTCCTTTTGTTGTTTTCTTCAAGTGTATCTAAATCTATTTTGGGGGGGGACTATCTATCTATTCGGGGACTCTATTTATTTAGAGACTCACATATATGTACATATGTATATGTAGTATATATATTATTCTGAGTTAAAGAAAATATAGAACTCTTTTGCAAAAGAACTAAAGAAATTGTTGAAAATTGTTGAAGAATCTTTGGGATTTGGGGACTCTAAAGAGATTAAAGATTCAAATAAAAATGAATTATGGGCCACTTTTTTAAAGGGTTTTGCGAGAAGGTTTCAAGCTGATTTTAATCACTAAAAAATAGATAATTTAAAACGATTTAAGTGAACGATTTTAATAACTTTAAATCCAAAAAAAAAGATAGAAATATCGTCTAAAAATATATGGGAAAAATATGGCTTTAAGGATAATAAATCAAAGCAATTCTACATTGAAACTTTGGAAAAATTATATTTCAAAGATCTTTGGGGGGGGTTTTTGGTACAATTTATAGGGAAGCATAATGCAAAGAATATTTTCTGTAAAATAGCAAAATTTACATGGAAATTTCTTCCTTTCTTTGGTCTTCCCCAAAGATCATTAACCCTCTCAACGAACGTTTATAGACCCCAAAAAAATAATATAATAGGCCTCTACAGATGCCATTAATCTGTGCGAAAGCCTCGTTATAGCCGTCCCCGTCTTGACCGAACAATTTTTCATGTTTTAATGAGACAACAAGTGCGAGACATATCGTAAAAAGACCCTGATATTCTATAGCTATCGAGGGCCCGCGTGTGTACGTGTTTCTGCCAACCGAAGAACAATCTGTCACTTCTTAGCACTTGCTCTCCCATGTCGCCAAATGAACGAATTGTATTCTTTTCGATTGTTATTTTTGGTGTTTTTCACTGGCAAAATATATTATTTTTTTGGGTTGACGGAAGTGCGACGAAGTCGACGCGACGCGACGCCATTTAAGCTAAAAAATATATGGAATATGGCTATATAATGTGTTTAAAAAACAGAAAACAGAAGCGTACGATTGCATTAATATTTCAATGGCGTTTGGAACGCGCAAATCTGTGACGCCCTCGAGTCGAGTTCGATGTTGAGACCTGACTTGAATATCGAATCATTTCGGCGGCACTTGATTTCCCTATACAGAAATTACAATATCATCCAAACAGTAGCCGTAGCCGTGTATCTGTGTATCTATAGGGAATATGTACATATGTATATATAAACCAGTCAGTCGGCCATCAACTAAATGTCGGCCCTGTGGCCTGCATAAACAATTTGACGTCAATGGGGAATGGAAATAAAGAGATCTGCCTCTAGAATCGGCCAAAAATCAAAATAAACCAAATGTTGCAAATAAATCAAAAAGCCATTAGAATTGGTCTGGAAAAGATGCATAAAAGAAAATTGCGTTTTTCTGAATGGACTTCTACATGTATCTAAAGTGTGGGTTAAAGCTCTGCTCTGTCTGGGGGGTGGGGGGAAAATGCAGGAAAAACACTCAAAAGAAATGCAGTGCCAAAGGGCAAAGCAAAAAGCTTTTGGCCAACTTTCTATGTGGCTTGCAACATTGAAAAATAAATAGGCAGAGAGCCCAAGAATATTTAGCCGGTGACCCTTAAAAAGCAATATTTGACATTTGTGCTCAAAAGATACATTTTATGAGTGCGGCAAAAGGAAAGAAAAAGATACAAAAACTAGAGGAAAAGAAAGGTATGGGAAATTATCATACATATAAGGCAGAAAATGTTTTGGGATTTTTTTGTGGTAGATCTGCTAAAAGTTAGGATCAGATAGAAAAGATCTGCTAGAAGTAAGAGGATTATATTGAACGAGTTCTGGTGGATACTTTGGAGAACAGTTTAACATTTTTTGGATGTAAAAAAAGATATAAGACCCATAAAACCGATGACACGTCTTGTCTTCTCCTAGAAAACAACATTCATGTTAGAAACCATCACTTTTTTGACACATTCAGGGCTCTCAAAATGATATATCATCCTCCGTTTTCCTCGGCAGCATAAAAACTTTCAAGCGAAATGATTTAAGGCATTCTTTCTTCAGTCTTCAGTCATATTTGAGGCCAACAAATGATTTTAGTTGGACTTATTTTGAGGTGGGAGGCCTTAATTGCCAAGAAGATGATCCAATTTTAGAGATAGAGAGCAAAACTATTGGAAAAGCACACACAAACACACACACACACACATGCATATATAAACATACACACACATGGATAGGTAGATAAATAGATAGATCCGGCTGCCAAATAGATACAAAAATATGTAAAAGATTCGAAGCAAATGGAATAGATACAGATACAAATTGGAATACGAAAACTGATTCACTCCGCCACACCTCTCTCTTTTTTTTGGATGGGATCTCCTATACTGATGTAATCTTCAGAACAGAAACGGATGTTTACATAGACAGCTGTGGTACTGTTGTACTTACACTTATGGCGCGTACTGTTGGGCATTTAGATATGTGGATGTGGGACGTGGAGCTGCTTTTATCATTCCAGAACTGAAAGTTAGTCGCTCTTTCTTTGCGGCTTTTGTTGCGGCCGCTCACGTTGTCACAGAAACACGACGACGCGCAAACACGGGGGGCCTGACAGGGGGGCAGGTGGCCGGGGGGGTTAAGGTGTGGACGGTTGACAGGGGGAGGGTTCAGTTATAGGGTTGGGATAGGGTCGAAAGTATGTTAGAAAGTAAAACGCGCGAAACAACAGCAACTATTGATTACTGCGGCCCAAAACACACAACACAACACTCCGGACACACGACGGACAATCGGAGGGTGGGGGGCGGCACCTGACTTGCAGCGTACAGGGGGTACGCCGTAACGTAACGTAACCCCTCCCTCTCAAAAGCCGTCGCCGGGTGAAGTTATCACAGAGTTTGGAGTCGATTTTCTGTTGTTGTTGTTGTTGTTGTTGTGTTGTGACAGGTCCCGGCCGCTGTTTGCACGTTTCCGTAGACAAATCCAATTAGCGATACGAAATGCTCACAGACCGACCGGCAGACAGACCGACGGCAGCTTCCTTGAAGATAAAACCTTTTGAACTCGCTTCCTTTAAATGAGATTTTGCCAACAACAACAAAAAGAAGATAACAAGTATTTGAAAAATCCACCAAAAAAAAGTGCACGTAGGGGCGCGTACGAAACGGTAAACGGAAAACGGAAAACGAGAATGCCCCCGGGGCGACGACGGGAGACGACGGTGGTAGACGGTAGATTGCGAGGCGCACGGGAAGACAACTAAAGCAAAACTGAACAGAAGACCAATCCGTAACGGAATCACAACCAAATAGCCAAAGAATAAGAGAGCTTTTCCACTCAGAACAGAGACAAAAACACTCGGCGACGGGAGGGGGGAAGGGCAGGGAAAGCGTAAGGGAAAATGCTATTTTTGCCAACAGAAAACGGAAAACAGAAAACCGACTCAAAGCAGATGAAAATGTTTATAGAATTGATAGAGTGAGAGAAAGATACTAGTTGTAGTAGTGGGTGCATGGCGCGCCGGCGTCCCTCAGTATGAAAATGAAAATTGTGCGTGTGTTCGGGCGGGAAAAATCATGGAAAATTAACTTACATACATATATATGTGCATATGTATGCTTAACGCTGTGGCGCACACTCACCTTGACATTTGACAGTCAGCTGGGAAATCCATGTCGGGCATTAACAGCTGTTTTGATGTAATATCCTTCCATTTCCGTATCCAACTCCAGAATTTCCTTCCATTTCCAAAATTTCCTTCCATTGGTAATACTTAATTCCCCTGAACAAATGCACTCTTTACATACGCACTTTACACACACACACACACGGATGCAGCGATAAACAGTTGCATTTACCGGTTGCTGGAAGGCAGCGAAGACGGGGGAGGGAAGGGAGGAGGAGGAGGAACCCTAAAACCACGTTTTGTTGTTGCTGCAAAAATCGTATGTGCCGCCAGCAAAACTTGAAACTTGAAAAAACTTACCTATAAAAATGGTTGATTGATTGAACCCCTATACCTGAGCACCTATTAAACCCTATACTAAACACTTAATTACATCATTTGCATTATTAATAACTATAGCACACACAGACTTATGGCACGCGGGTTAACAAATTTGCGCGCCGCGGATAGTTCCAACTGGAGTTTCGTTTGGATTCGGGTTAAATTTTAAGCCGTATACCGCGTAAAATCTGCAACGGTGGCTCGGCATAGGCACAACAGTACAGAGAATAGTGTGTTAAAGCGATTTCGGATAAGTATTAATTTAATTAAACCAATAAAACTTAAGAAATTCTGATATTTATTTTGTAATAATTTGTTTGGGCAGCGTTAGTGTTGTGAAATTTGCCGGTCAAACATATGACTGTGGTGCTGCAAAATGTCAAATGTTAGGACTGCTATTTTACAGCACTGTTGAATAGTTTTGGTAGCCCTAGGAAAAACGCATTTTGGTTAAAACGTGAGAATTTATTTGAATTTCTCAGGCAAGAACACTTCAAATTTAATCATAAAATGGCCCGTTCTGAGGTGGAGACCAAACCGAAGCCCAAGGGCAAGAAGCGCAAACACGAGAAAGCAGCAGCTGCCTCAAATAACAGCAGCGACGACGAGGTGGCCAGCAAAAGTTTGATTGTGGAGCCAGAAATGGTGGAACAAGCGCCAACAGCAGGTAAGAGGGTTCATTGCTGTCCAGAGAAATTTCCATTCACTTTACAAATCTCTTTTCAGGCAAGCGTAAGCTAAAGGGAGATGAACCCTTGGTCAGGCAAAAGCGCATTAAACAGGCACCTATTGCCCCCGAAGAGGAAGAGGATACCCCAGAGATTAGTCCCCGAAAGGCAGCGAAACGCAAGTTGCGTGTGGAGGCGTCTGCCAACAAAGAGAAACGCAGCAAGAACGACGAGGACGATGATGAGGAAAACGAGGATAGCCTCCCCACAGATGCACAACTCCAGGAGGCTTCCAAGCCCGAGAACACCAAAGCCATTGTCACCGTGCGCCAGAAGAAGAAACAGAAGCATCAGCAGCGTCTCGAGGCCCAAAAGGATCAGAACTCCAACAAGGAGGCCAAACGCAATGAGGAGTACCTTCTGCAGTGGAAGAACTCTCGGGCGGAGTGGAAATTCGTGAAACTACGCCAGATATCCATCCAGCAGACGGCCTTCGATGAAGAGAAGCTTGCTGCTGAGATTTGGGACATTGCCCTAGAGTATTTGGCCAGTTCCCAGGGTGCAGCTCGCACAAAAATCGGCAAACTAGCTGAAGAAGTCATCGAAAAGCTGGACAAAGAGGGCGAAAAGCTTGAGGATGAGGCGGAACGCCAGAAACTGATAGAATCCATACGCTATAGGCGAGCTCGTGACCTGCTCCAGAGCTTTGATTGAGTGTTATAACTATTGTTAATGTTTATTCTCTAGAATTTAATAATAAACAAAAAGTCTCGTTCTATTTTCTATACACTACAAGTCCACGTAGGCCAAGAGCTTATCCATTTCATCCACGCGCCTCTGCAGCAGTTCCTTCTGCTCGTCCTGCAGATTGAGCTTCGATAGCTGCTCCTCTTGCAGCAGAAAATGCTTCATGAACAGACGAATGCTCTGCTTGAACTGCTGCAGCTTGGTGTTCTTGGCAATGCGCTCGAACGACTGCTGCAGCTCGCGCTCATCGCTGGCGAGCAGCAATTTCACCATGATGTCGCGCATAAAGAAGAAGCTAAGCTTCTCCAGATGCATAAAGTCCACGACCTTCAGAACAGACAACTGCAGTCCCGCGGAGAGTATCAAATGCTGCAGAAAGGAGGCAAAATTACGGATATTTGTCTTCGAGAGAGACTCAATGTCGTTGATGCGATCCCAGGCGGCAAATTGAAACGCCAGCTGGTACTTTCGGTTGTACTGACAGAATTTGAGGGCCAAAAACGAATAGTAGGGATTATGGTGGCGCTCGTGGAGGGCACAATGTATGATCACATAGGCCACCGCACGCTGATCCTTCAGCGACAAGTGCAGGATCTTCTCAAAGGATTCCATATAGTCTGCGGCACTCATGAGGATGCAAAAGATATCCTTTCGCTCGGGCGTATTCATTTGCTGATTTTTTGCCAGCTCCAGCAGCTTATGGGAAAGTCCCGTAGAGGGCTGTGACTGTTGTTGTGGTTCCTGTTTGGCTGCCGCGCCCTTGTCGTTGAGGTTCCCGATCCAGGCAGAACCCACAATCCACCACTTGCCCAACTTGTCGGCGCTCAGCAGATCCTGCAGTGTAATGTTGAGGGTCACAACATAGCGGTCGTTCTTCAGCATGGCCTTCAGGCGCTTGCGTAGATTCTCTGCCAGCTCGGGATCGTATTGGGGCAGCTTGCTCATGTTGTTGTTCTTCACGGCATTCAGTATGTCCACCATGAAGCGCAGGCGGGGATTCTCTTTGAGTTCTAGCGGTGCGGCGGCGATTTTTGACTGAACATTCTGCATCATGGTCTTGAAGGCCAACGGATTATCCTTGCGCAGGCGGAACCCAATCGACTGGAAGATCAACAGCAGACATTCGACCGTTTTCTCGCACAGATTGTCGGCCAGGCGGCCGATCAGCTCCATCAGGAGATTCCATTCGTAGATCTTGAAGATGTACATGTAGCAGAGGACCAGCACGATGTTGTTCAGCTGCTTGTCCTCTACTTCTAGGCTGACCAGATCCCTCAGCTGTCCATCAAAGAGCTCCACAAAGATCTGCAGAAAGTTTGCGCCAATCTCGCTGCCGATTTGCGCGTGCAAATACGCCAGCAGCACCATATGCTCTTGGACCATGCGCTCCTGGGTGCGCGTCTTTCCCAGCAGTGACTCCTGCAGCAGCTTTGAGAGCGTTTCGTTCATGTTGTAGCGGGAGTTCTTCATGTAGAGATCCTCAATGCTAGCGGCAATCTTGTGGAGATTGGCCTCGGACAAACGATTCATCAGACCCTTGCATTGTTTGAGCAGGCGTTCCTGGATTTGGGCCTGCGCTTCGTCTATGCCAGCACTGGCTACGGCATTTTTGGCACGCAGATGGGGTGGTAAGTACGCGGTTGGGGCCTCAGAATCGTTGGGATAGGCCAGTATGTTGCCCTCGGCATCGCGTTTTCGGCCATAGATGTCCTCCTTGACTGCAGGGAGAGGAAATGAGAGATTAATGGAGGTGGGATCCACTTGGAGATACTTACATTTGGGTTTCTGCTCAGCCTCCTGCTGGTCTTCATCCTCTTCTTCGCTGTGTTCCTCTTCGGAATCGTCCATTCCGCTGTCCCCTGCCTCTTCCGATTCATTTTCGTCTTCTGACATGTCCATTTCGCCATCTTCATCTTCGTCCTCGTCACTCCACATGCCCGCCTCTTCTTTCTCCTGCTGCTCTTTCATCTGTCGCTTCCTCTCCTGCTTTTCCTCCCACTTTTTCTTCTCCTCATCATCGTCAAGGCAAAAGTCCAGCAGATAGTCCAATCCATCGTTGAACATCTTGCGAACCAAACGATTCTTGTCCTTGCTTTTGTTGAGCTTCAGCTTCTTCTCCAGCTTGGCGATTTCCCGGTCCTCCTCCTCGTTGTCGACCTTCAGCTGCTTCACCCGTTGCTTCCGGGCCTTGCCCTCCAGCTCTTTCTGCTGTCGCAGCTCCCGTTTGCGCACCTCCATCTCATCCTGGCGCTGGATGGCACCGCGCTGCGGCTTTGGCTGCTTTCCCAGCGGTTGGTACGTCTCCACCTTCCTGCTGGCGGGCAGGAGGGCATCCACTTCGGCATCGCTGAAATCCGAGGCAATGGATTCGTCATCATCCGCATCCACTTCCCCAGAGAGCAGCTGCTCCACGGGAATCTCTTCGGGATTCACTTTTGCCTTCCTCTTCTTCTTCTTCTTTTCTCTGCTTTTGACGACTGCGCTGCCGCTGCCGCTGCAGCGGCCACGCGTTGAGTGCCGTTTGTTTTGCCCGCATGGTAGAGCCTCTTGTGGGTTTTCTTCACCTCCTGCTTCTGTTTGCGCTGCTCCTTGCGAGTGAGACGCTTCTTCACCGGCACCTTTTTCTTGATTTTACCCATTTTCCAGCAAGTTTTAACTTATGTTTTCGGGATGTGATATACATAGACGAACATGTGTTCGTGCAAGTGGCGAATTCATGGTCAGCTGTTTAGACGACCCAGTGTTGTGTACCACGTGTGTGCACCGGCACGCTTTTTGGCATTATTTAGTGCATTTTTGGGGAATTCAATTTTATTTTAATTTGCATTTTATTGAATAAAAACAAACATCAACATTCAAACCATGTCGACGCGCTGGTACCCCATCTATCAACGCGGCAATCCCCAGCTGCGAGTATTCCTGCCCAACTTCTGGATGAAACTAGTGCGGCCGGAGGAGGAGCAGCCGCCCAATGTGGTCACGTTTTCGGTGTCCACGGAAATGACGATCCACGATGTGAGGAGCTACCTGGAGAAGATCTACAAGCTCCCAGTGATAGAAGTGCGCACACGTATTGCACTCGGCGAGACGAGGCGGGACCAGACCTATGGCTATGTCACAAAGAAAGACGATGTCAAATATGCTTATGTAACGCTGGTAGGTGCAAGTTGTGGCCCCGCATCCCAATGAGGTGGGGGTGGTATTACTTGGTAATGAATGTTTTCCCCTCTTGCAGCCCAAAACGGAGGTGTTCACCTTTCCCGAACTGTTCGAAAAGAAGGCCGAAAAGCAGGAAAAGGAAGAGAAATCAATGGATGAGTCCAAGGACGGTTTCCGCAAGTTCCTCGATCGCAACAAGAAGCGTCCCGGCACGCCTGGCTGGTACTCTATTTAGAACATAATTTGTAGTCTTAGGATTTAAGATATTTGTTGTTGCAACGGTGTATTAAACATTTATTTCGAAAGTCCAAAGAAGTTTTGAAGTAACTTAAAGCTTAGCTCCATTATTGTAACATCTTCGATGTCGATGCGTCCTAGTTCTTGGATTCCTTGACAGCGGATGCGACCCATGCACGAATCTTGTCCTCGTCCTGGAGTCCAACCATGCGCTTGATCTCCTTGCCATTCTGCATGACCACAAGAACGGGCACGGCACCAACATCGTAGTCGAGGGCCAGTTCGCTGTGCTCATCGATATCAACTTTGGCCAACTTAATGGAGCCTGCATTTTCGCCCACAATATTCTCAATGCGCGGCGTCAGCAGCTTGCAGGGATTGCACCAACTGGTGAAGGGACGGAGGGTAGATTTAGTACGAATTTTCAGGGAAATGGTAACACACTCACGTTGCGAAAAAGTCCACAATCACTGGTGTCTGGCTGTTCTTCACCTTTTTGTCGAAATCCTCGGTGCTCTGCACTTTGAAGATCTCCCGCCGCTGCGACGACACTGACAGTGGACGCATCTGCTGTCCATTGATGAGTTGACGCGTTCCGCGTCCCAGGGTGTTTAGCAATTGGCGCTGCATTTTGTATTTGATTTGCTTTTTTTGCGGTTTGAGAAGAAATCTGATGTTACGAAAAATATATGTCTGAACCAATTTCGTACGAACCTGTAAGACAGTGCTGGTAAGCGGCGGACCGTAACTACTGAAAAATACTCAAAAACAAAAGAAGAAATACTAGTGCTTGCCAGCTGATTTGCGTGGCGCTGCCACAGGATTCACTTAGTATTTTGTAGGTGTGTGCACACTACAGCATTGGAGATGACTCTAGTTGTTACTTCAAAGTCACGGTGTAATCATCTTACATGAATAATTTTAAATTTAAATAATTTTTTCAGAAGATGTGAATTGTAGGATTAGTATGAGTGGACTGAATATATTTTTAATATTTCTATATATGTCAACGATTTTCTATGAAGTCAAATGTGTCAATTTGAAAGTTACATATGTACATACAATAAGTCATTATTAATTATTCTAAATTATTCCACTATTTTTTTGTTGTTTTTATATTTTTTTCCACAATATTTTCTAAATCGTACGTTTTTTTAGAGACAGGTTTTCCTGTTCTGTCGTGTCACCGTTTGGCGTGATATTTCGAACATCTCTAAATTTAGCATTTTCTTTAGATTCAAAAGTGTGTACACACCTGCTCAGTGGCAGCGACATTTTTTTTGTGAAATATTTTTGTTTGTCGTAATATCAGACAACCATTGAGTTTTCAACTAAATTAAGATATTAGTTCAGCTCCCAAAACTCTCGCTGGTCAGGTGACCATCGCCATTGCCAGGTGAAACTATAGCTACAAAAATTAGCTGCAAAATCGCATCGCATTGTCTCTGTCGTCGTCGTCGTCGTTTCTGTCGTCGTCGTCGTCGAGTGGAAGCCCCAATTAGCGAGCGACCCCCTCGTTAAACTGCGCTGCGCAAATGGCCGTTGGCACTTGTCGGCAGGAATACTAGACTAGACACCTAGGATACACGATGGACGATCTGTCGCAGGGCGACATATGTCGCGTGTGCCGCTGCGAGGCGCAGCCCGATCGTCCGCTCTTCTATCCATGCATCTGCACGGGCAGCATCAAGTACATCCACCAGGACTGCCTGATGCAGTGGATGCGCTACTCCCACAAGGAGTACTGCGAGCTGTGCGGCCACCGCTTCAGCTTCCAGCCCATCTACGCTCCGGATATGCCGCGCGTGCTGCCCGTGAAGGATGTGCTCGTCGGGCTCATGTCCGCGGTGCTGGAGGGCGCCCGCTGCTGGCTCCACTACTCGCTGGTGGGCCTCGCCTGGTTCGGATTGGTGCCACTGTCCGCCTACCGCACCTATCGATATCTCTTTCGGGCCAACTCATTTGACATGATCCTCTCGCTGCCGTTCGACATCTTCTCCATGGATAATCTGCCGTCGGATGCCTTTCGTGGGTGCTTCGTTGTCACCTGTACGCTGCTCTCGTTCATTGGCCTTGTCTGGTTGAGGGAGCAGATCCTTCATGGCGGCGGACCCGATTGGCTGGAACGCGACGATGCCCCTGCGGCCGCACAACCCGCTGCTGCTGCCGCCGCTGCAGCGCCCGCGGCTGCCCCGCCGGCCGATGCGGTAGATGCGGCAGATGCGGAAGATGCTGCTGCCGATGCTGGCGCTGCCGCACAAGATGACAACAACAATGGCGAGGCCCCGCAGGATGTGCCCCCCATGGACAACGCAGCACCGGCCGCGGCCGACAACGAAGGCGATGTCCAGGGAGCAGCCGATGATGCGGGAAATCCAGCTCCAGCTGCCGCAGGGAATCCGGCAGAAGCAGAGGCCGATGAACAGAACTGGAACCCCATGGAGTGGGATCGGGCCGCCGAGGAGCTGACCTGGGAGCGTCTGTTGGGACTGGACGGATCGCTAGTCTTTCTGGAGCACGTCTTCTGGATCACTTCCCTCAACACGATGTTTATCTTTACGTTTGCCTTCTGTCCGTATTGCGTGGGCAACTTCATACTGAGCTCCATGGACCTGCTGCAGCCGGAGAAGCCACTGCTGCACTTCCACGGCCTGATCACGACCCTCTTTGGCTACTGCTGCATCGGACTGACCCTCGTCGTGCTGCACTTTCTGGCCCGCATCTTTCGCATGCGTCGCGTCTGCTGGTTCATCGGCCTGTGCTACATTGTGGTGAAGGTCTCCCTGCTCTCTGTGGTGGAGATTGGCGTACTGCCGCTCGTCTGCGGCTGGTGGCTGGACATCTGCTCGCTGCCGCTGCTCGATGCCAGCCTGAAGGATCGCAAGGCGAGCTTCAAGGCGGCCCCGGGCACCTCGCTCTTCATTCATTGGATGTTTGGCATGGTCTATGTCTACTACTTTGCTGCGTTTATCTCTCTGCTGCGCGAGGTTCTGCGCCCGGGCGTGCTCTGGATCTTCCGTAATGTCAACGATCCCGATTTCAGTCCCATTCAGGAGATGATCCATGTGCCCATTGTGCGGCACATCCGGCGACTGGTGGCCTCGGCCATGATCTTCGGCTTTGCGGTCCTCCTGATGCTGTGGCTGCCCATACGGATACTACAGGTGGCCTGGCCGAATTTCTTGCCCTATGCCCTGAGTGGTGATGCGGAGGTGAATGACTTGAGTCTACAGCTGTTGCTCCTGCAGGTGAGTCGCTGCCTCTCCTTCTTGGATTGCCACTTAATCCTCTGTAATCCCTTCCATAGATTGTCTTGCCTGGTTTCTTTGAGCAGACCCAAACACGCATCTGGCTGAAGGGTGTGCTACGCATCTGGTGCACGGCCGTGTCCTGGCTTCTGGGAATACGCAGCTACCTCTTGCCGGCTCCAGAGCCCGAGACGCAAGCCGCTGCCGAAGGCGAGGCCGAGGCCGAGGGCGCGGGCGCGGGCGTTGACGGAGCCGTCGAAAATGCCAATCCAGATGTGGCGCCACAGGCCCCACCGCCACCACCGCCGCCGCCACCTGTCGATCCGTTTCCCATACATCTACCGCGAAACCTGGCCGCCGCCCATCAGGCGATCATGCAGCGGGATGCGCCCGTGGGTTTCCAGCCGTACGAGAAGCCCACTCTATTTGCCTTCCGCCTGTGCGCACTTCTGACGCTGATGTGCCTGTCGATTGTGTGCGCCGCCATACTGACGCTGACGGTGCCCGTCTACATTGGTCGCCGCCTGATGGTGCTCTGGACAGGACAGCCGGGCGAGAAGGGAGCTGCTGCTCTTCCCGCGGAAGATGGAGGAGCACTGCCCGTTGTGGATCCCGAGGCGGCAAGGAAGAACGAGCGACTGTTGCGCGCCCATGAGCTGTACACCGCCGAGATTGGGGGCTACCTTTGCTGGATTGTGCTCCGCGGAGTGGCTGTAGTGGCGACCCTCTTGCCCCAAGGTCGCACGGCGATTGTCAACAAGCTGAAGCAGTGGGCCACCGTCACCCTGCAGTACGCCCTGCCCGTGATCACGTTGGTGGGCATCTTTGTGCTTGTGCCGCTGCTCTTTGGACTGCTCCTGGAGCTGGTGGTGGTGATACCGCTGCGTGTGCCCCTACGCAAGACACCGATACACTTCTTGTGGCAGGACTGGGCCCTGGGCATGCTATACACAAAGATAGCTATTGCATTGACCCTCATGGGGCCCGAGTGGCATCTACGACGTGCCCTGGAGCGTGCCTACACGGACGGACTGCGGGACTTCGACCTGAAGTTTGTGATGCGAGACTTGGCCGGGCCGGTGGTGACCACCTTTGGCCTGGCGCTGGCCATACCCTATGTAATGGCCCAGATGGTCTTGCCGGTCTTCTTTGTGGACCGCTACACGCGGCAGTACATCTATCGGCTGGTATATCCCGTCAGCTTCGCCGCGGTGGGCACCATCTGTTTCGTTCTCTTCCAGATCAAGCAGTTGAAGAAGCTCTACCTGTCGATAAAGGTGGACAAGTACTTGGTGGGGCAGCGTCTGGTCAACTATGAGAATCGCAAGAAGCAGCAACAGCAGCAGCAGGAGGAGGAGCAGAAGGCGCGCGAACTTAAGGAGCGCAGGGATAAGGAGAAGGAGCTGGTGGCCAACATTCTTGGTGTCGACATGGCAATGGTGCCCGAGGAGTATGCCGATCTGTATGGGGCCATTGACGAGGAACCGGATCATGCGGGGGTCTTTGCGCGCATGAGGAGACGACAAGAACTGCCACGGCCACTGCCACCGCGGGCAGATGCCAACGAAGAGCTCCTCTAATGCGCCTCTAATGCTCCTGTGCCGCCGCAACGTTGTGTACATCTTTGTCGATGATAAGAGCTGACTAACAAATCTACAAGTGAAATATACAAAAATTTTTTTCCCTGCTTTGCGCTCCTTCTATTACCCCCTACACACACACACACACACACACACACACACAAGCACACACACATACATACGCTTTTGGATAAGATAAGCTTCTGTTGTGGTTAGTTTTTATGTTTTAGCTACAATTGTTGTTGATCCCAATCGCCCCAAGCCCCCCCCCCAATTGACCGTGTGTCGATTCTAGATTTTAAGCTGTATCTAGGGATACGAGAAAAGCAACATCTACATATACATCTACTCCACTGAGACTCCACTTTTAATAAGTAGACAAACCCGATATATAGTGTAGAGTAAAACGAAAACAAAAATGCCATCTTATATGGCCCACATATTAGATGGAAAGCCCCCAAACCCCTCTTGAGAATGTCTAAAGAACATGCGAAAATTTCCCTTTTGAGAATCGAAACCAAAACCAAATTCAGAAAAGAAAATAGATGAAAATTAGGAAACGATAAACGAAACATAATACATTTAAACAAAACCTTTTCGAGCTAGCTTTACGAACTTGTAAAAATTATATATGTATACATAATAAATATAAATGATTTAAAATTAATTAATAAATTTAACTTTAAACTTCACAAAAAATGTCTGCAATTTGGTTCGTTAGGAGCTCAGAGAAAAAGGTTTAACAATTAAAGAAAATTAGGAGGAAAAACCCAAAAAAAAAAATGTGAACCCCACTTGAAAAGACAAAAATAAAAGAAAGAGAAAATGCCTTAAGAACCAGACCAAAAAAAAGAGAAAAGAGCCACGAGAAGGAGCAGGGAACGAAGGAGAGGGCAACAAAGGAAGAAGTGAAGTAATGCAAAGGGTAAAACAGGCCCCACATAATCTTTATAAGCTGCCCGGTAAAAAAAGAAACGACTATAATTAATTTGATTTCCATTCCCAGCTTACTCGCATCGTTCTGGCTTTTTAATGATCTTTTCTTTTTATTGCCACAAGGCAGTTGCAAACTCCACTGAAATTGTGTGACAAAATTCATTCTGTCTACAAAAGGATGCCAATTAGAGCCATAACAAAAAAAAACCAAACTAAATGGTAATTGGAAATGTTTTCTAATACCCCCGCTACTCTACAGAGCACAAAGGTATATTGACTTGGAGTTACCTATTAGAATGCTGGTAGATGATATCAACCTGGACTCAATTTCTCTACGCTGGGTCGAGGTGAACTTAATTATTAGTTGGTGTGTCATCATCACATCCGCTCTCTTTCGAGGACCATCCTTTTGTCAGTAATCATACAAACGTGCAGAAAGTGCAATCTCTTGCCATCTCTTTTGAGCGTCTCTCTGAGAGCCGACATAGCGTAGATGGTCCTTAGCACAGCGGACGACGTCACCTTATTAGTAATTTCATTATGGGCTGGGCCATGATAAAAGCATGATTTCATCATGGACTGACCTTTCTGCAGTGTGTTTGTGTGCGTGTCTGGTAAGGCTAGTGCAGTTCGTCCCCCTTTCCTAATACTAGATTCTCTATTCCTTTTTTTTTTTTTTTGAAACCCACGCCCGAACATATGCATGCTTTTGGCTTATAATTGGATTTTGGATTCGTTTTGCATAAAAAGTGTGCTTATATTCCAGACGCCAGCCTGACTATTCGATATGTGCGTGTGCTTGTGCGTGTGTGTGTGTGTGTGCGGCTGAGCGCGTGTGTTTTGAGTGGCTTCCAGAGGCGCCACTAGGTCCCTGACTCTCCATTTGACAACCGAAAAAAAAAAGCTACCACAATAGCACCAATGACATATTTTTGCCGCTGCCCTTGTGTTGCGGTGCTGCTTCTCCTCGCATTTGCAAATAATTTGACTGCATTTTCCATTAATTATACCCTTTCGAAAGAGTATTTTGATTTGTTGGAGACATACAGCATATGCGATATTATTCTCCATCAATATAAAAGAAACAACTCTTTCGTTCCGACAAATTACCGACCTCGAGAAAGTCGAATTGTTTTTTCGACAAGTCATTTGATCGTCCACTTTTTTCGGAACGACAACCAACCGGCACCTAAACTTGAATTGGAGAAACCGGCCCTAAGCCTTAAATGGGCTGCAAAACCAAGTCGAGAGGGTATCAAGCGCTGCGACTCCCAAAAATGCCAAAATTTTGGTAGTGTATTACTGCAGTGGTGCCGGTGGCATGTGTGTATTGATTTGGTATTTATTGCATTGCCGTTACCGTTACCGCCACACAAAACAAACCATGGTTTTCTTTTTGGACAATTTACATATTTCATTTACATACGCATATGCAGCTTCTTTTGATTGGGAAACAGTTTGCGGGGGCAGAAACAGTTTGGGTGGACAGGGAGCCATTATATTTCGTTCGAAATGCGAGAGGTTTTGATTATGGCAACGTATTCCACACCTACATATCTAGTCTATTAGACAGACATGGCATTGCTCTAAAGCAGACAAAAACATTAATTTTTACTAATGGTGGTGGTTGGCTGGGTTGCCGTCTTCGCCCTCGCCCTCATATGTTTCTAGCGCTTGTCTCTCTGAGAGAGAGAGAGAGCCGAGTGAGCGTGGATTGTCCTCACCACAGCGGACGACGTCGGCATGAATAATGAGCTTAATCTTGAAGATTATATTCACTTCTCCTAAGTATTATTATTTATATTTTGAACTATTATTGTTATTGCTAGAATCCACTAATAACCAGTTCATATATCATTACCAGCAAAGGAATAAAAAAGAAAGAGAGGCAGAATGAGATATTTGTCCAAATAGTCCAACTGCCACTCGTTTCACATTATGGGGCAACAAATCACAGGGAAATTCCATGGCAATTAGCCTTGAACCACTTCCCATCGTGGCAATAAACCGATTTCCCTTTTTTTAAGTAACCAACTGATCTCTCCATCCCGCATTCCACCCTCCTCCCCTCTAGACCCCTCCGATTATTGGGATCATGTAAAAAAAAAGTGATTTCAAAGAACCCGGAACAAGTGGCTCGTAAGTTGAGGTTAATCTCTGCCATCTTGTTGGTCCTTTTTCCACCCAGCCAGAAACTAATAAATTTATACCACCCACTGTGCAGCACACCCCCTCCAGCCCACTGTGTCCCACTGTGACCATCCAACCGGACATTGTCCGGTGAACACACCTCAGAGAAGGATATTAAACCGTAGTGGAAAGTTATCGAGTGGAGAGCGAGCCTGAGACTGGGCCGGAGACCTCGGCCAAGGCATATTTAATTTTTGAGCACAGTCGCTCCTCCCGGAGTTGTGGCGCCGACATGCGTGCTTTATTGGCCATAATCGTAGGACAGAACAGGACAGGACAGGACCCGGGCGGAGCACCAGGACCGTGGGCACTTAGCACTCCTTAAGTTTTACAACTTTACGCTCAATCAGGCGCCCCGTCAGCGGCACAGTAGGCCATAAAAAAAGTAACAGCTCCACGAACTTCCTCGAACTTTAACCCCACACAAAGCACGGCAGCAGCAGGAGGGGAACGGGGCCCCCAGAACTCGAATGCGCGTTGGTCTTTAAACTGTGTGAACACAGTCTGTTGTTGTTGCTCTTGTGGTTGACAGGAGCAAAAAAAGCAAAAAAGAAAAAACCACAAGGAAAACCCAACACAGGAAACTCGCCCAAGAGGTTAAAAACCCCCAAAAGAGAAATAAATACAATGGGGATACTCTTTTGGGCTGCGGAAGTTTCTGTTTTTTTTTTTGTTTTTGCGCTGAGGTTGGTAGAAGAACTGCCCTATACAAATTAGGGTTATATAAGTGCAGGGAAAAGGTTTGTTACAGCAGAAAAATAAACGAATATTTGAAGATTTTTTCAGATATCTTTTAGCTCAAATATTGCCAAAGGAAAGTCAAAACGTTTCAAATTTACAGCCAGTTCTTGCATACATATATAAATAAATATATTTCTGCCTTGATTTTTATTGTTAAATTAAATATTTTCCTAAAAATTACCTATACAAAGGGCATTCACCGATCATCCTGAGGCCAGAGCTCACATCCGTTATTTGCACCTACATATTCGTTATTCTATTTCTATTTTTTTTGTATTCCTTTATTTTCTGAGGTTTTTTGTTTTTAGGGCTCGCCCAGTTTCGGTTTCCTTTCTTCCCATCTACCATTTGCCAACTACCATCTCCCATCTCCCTGGGCAATGGCTTTTATACAAATTATTTTATTTAGCGTTGGGATAATAATAAATTATGGCAACGGAAATCAAAAGGCCACTCCATTCCACTCCACGACGGGCCACAAAAACAACAGACATATTTTCTCTGCTTTCTCTTTCTCTGGTATTCATGAAGCTGCGGAGGATGCGGATGATGATGATGTTGAAGATGTTGATGATGATGATGGAGGTTGCCATGGCGGGGTGTGTACTACTATAATAGAGCATAACGAGCTTAAGAGAGGGTGTCAAGGGCTGCTGGCAGGTTGCTACACTCTTGAGAGATTGTTGCAACAAAGCTGTTTTTCAGTTTGCTTTTGTTTATGGCTAATTTTAGACAATTTATGGAGTGTTGGTTGCCGCTTGATAACAGCTTCAAGCGGGAAAGTACCAGCACCCAGCACCCAGCTAAAGCAATTCATGCAAATGAGCTTCGCTTAAAGACCCAGTCCCAGTTCCTCCCTCATGCCTCATGTGTGTGTGTGTGGGTGTGTGGCACGAATGATAAAGCTGTGACAACGGGGACACACTTTTTATGCGAGGTGTGTGTGTGTGTGGGGCATGAAGATATCACTGCTGACATATGAAGTTGTTAATTTTCACAACAACAAAATGAGGCAAAATGCTAAAAATGAGAAGCATAAAGAATGCTTTTGGATGTTGACAAGAGTTTGGCAGAGCTGTGGGTTGATTCATACATACATATGTACATGTATGTGTATGTATATGGAAAGGACTCTCTCCCCGACTCTGTTTATCCTTTGCTTAATGCGCAAAAATAACTTTCGGCTTAACTCCAGTCTCCAGATTTGTTTAATGTTCCCCAGGGGCCCTGCCTTTCCACGGAAAAGGAGGACGGGACGGACCCCAAGGATTTGTTAACATTTATTATAATGAGAATGTTAATTAAAGCCAGTCGCAACGTTGTTGTCGAGCCACACATGTCGCTAAGAGAATTTTCTGGGGGATTTCTAATTGAAATTTTCAATATTTCCAAATCAGTCACAAATATTTCTTAAATTAAATTAAATTAAATTAAATATTGTAGGTAGATAAATATTAAAAAATCAAAAATGAAAACAAAGTGATAGCCCAAAAAACTTGATTCTGTCTGGCCGAAGGAAAACCTAATGGGAAAACAATTTTGAGCTGAAAATCCGCTTAAGGAAAAGACATCAATTTGTTGCTGTAATGTATGGTGTTTTTACTGATGTCTAATGGAGCAATAAAATTGCATACCGTGTGCGGGGAGGAGGGCTGGTCGGTGGGGAATTTTCCTGTGAATTATGTAAGATTTTATTTATGGGGCAACAGGACAGGAGCCAGCAGCAGGACACACAAGGAGAGGCAGTGGCAGGATTGCAAAATGCATATTCACATAGTTGAAAATCCAATTAAAACTATTTTCCCCCCAGGACAGCCGTAATGAAGTCTTGGCTCTTCCGTCTTTGCATTTGGCATTGGAATTTTGCCATCATTCATCATCGGGCATAAGGCATTCTCTTTTCGATCATCTCATCCGTTTCCAACGATTTTTATTTAACATTTTCGTTCAATGAACTTTCAACAAAGTTATAAATGGTAGAAATCTCAGCACTAGTAGGGGGTAGGGGTGGGGTAGGGGTAGGGGGAGGTTGGTCACTCCAACACGCGCCCAAAAGTTTTCAATTTCATCGTAATACTTGAGCACGCGCTCTGCTTTTTGGGGAAAACAGAGAACAGAGAAACAGAGAAACAGAGAATGTTTCAGGCCACTTTCAACTTTGACATAATGCAAATTATATGATTTTCATTTCATTATTTGTACAGGACTCCCCCTAAGTGTTTAATTTGGCTAACATTTCCATAGTCTTGTGTGTGGGTGTAAGTCTTAGCCTTGTCAAAAAAACCACAAAACAATTTAAGTTACCAAACATTCGGGGAAACTTTTCTATTTGTCGCCAGCGACAATTGCAGCGACAACAGACAACAGACAGGCTTTGACTTTGAAAGGAAAATCTCTCCCTCTCTCTCTATCTCTCTCTCTCTCTCTCTGTGGGCTTGTGTGTGGGTGGGGGATGGAAAACTTTTGAGTTCTTTCTTTGTGATTAGGCTTTTCCAGCAACATACTGACTTTCAATATAGAAGAACGAGAGAGAGAGAGAGAGAGAGAAAGCAAAGTGAAGCCTTCTGTCGGGCGGCCCTGTTGCTGCTGTTGTGGCACACATGGCGTATGATTGACATTCCCTCCACATCCTTCAACGTCCTTCTGTCAATAGATCTCCACTTGAGTGCGTCCTCCGTCCCTCATTGCCGCCAAGAGGACACTTGTGGGTGGAGCACAGCATTACTTCGTTTAATATGTTTGGACATTGATTAATTGTCAGTCGAGTCGTTCGTTCGTTCGTTCGTTCGTTGAGATTTTGCTGCTGGTTCAACAGTTGTCCTTTCCCGTTGAAGCTGATTTTTGGGTAGGGTATTCCCGTTTTTCGTTGATTTTTTTTGTTTACATTTCATTAGATTCAAATTTCATCATAATCATCATCATCATCATTATAATTAAAGCAGAGACTGGGTCAGTCAGGCTGCGGCGGGGGCTCTGTGCACAGCTGTGTGTGCCCATTAAATCGAAAGGATAATGCGATTAGATTAATTACAAATGGCACCGGGACTAAGAGTGCATACATATACGAGTAAACATACATACACATGTATACTATATACTATATCTATCATATTAACAGTCTAAGAAAATTAAGCAGCGGCAATGATGAAATTATTCAAGGTGGACCTCCTCTCTCTCACTCTCTTTCGGGTCTTATTCATACTCTTAAATTGTACATCTCCAATCACCGCCCTCATCTCCCTCCACCACCCACAGTCAGAAGCCAAAGCAACAACAACAACAAAAACAAATCCCTTTGTTAAAAGCCGCTCTTAGAACCTGCCTGCAAAGATGCGCTCTTAATTTTTTTCCCTGCTTCAAGGGCAAGGTACTCTTAAATTAAACACACATCCAGCTTGCTATTTGATCAAAATAACACGCGAAAAGAGAGCGCGTTGCGGGCTTCGGGGAATTTCACTATTTTCATTACCTGCAATGAAGAGAGGATCAATATAACTTTTCTCATTAAAATATTTTTTCTATGGTCAAGCTGACATGCATTGTACGTCATCCATACACTCCCGTCTCCCATTCCACCCATGCAAAGCATTGGCAGGCAGCAACAATAACGATGCATATGCCAACAATAAAACAACAATACAAACACCACACCACACCACACAAACACACACGCACTCTCCTTCTCCCCCTACGATTCTAGAGCGTACGCCAAAAGAACAGCACATACAGTTTGCACAAGCAAATCCGCTCTTAGCGCAGCTCTGCTGCGCTCTTAACTTTTCGCCACCGCTTTTGGGCATTGCCCTTACATCACTTGCAGTAGGAAAAGAGGATCAGAGAAAGGAACTCTTCAAAGTAATCTTTACCTTTTCTATGCTTATGTGGTTATCTACGTTCGTTTCCCCCTACACCAAAACAACAGCACACACTTTGCAATAGCAATGCCGTTCTTAGCACAGCTCAGCTGCGCTCTTTAGTTTTCGCCCCCACTTTAGGGTAGTGCACATACATCACTTGCAGTAGGAAGAGAGGATCAGAGATAAGAGCTCGTCAAAATAATCTACCTTTTTCTATGCTGATGTGGTCATCTACGCACTCTCTGTTTCCCCCCACGCTTCTAGAGCGTACGCCAAAAGAACAGTAAACACACTTGCAATAGCAATCAGAGTACACTAATAAAGGTAGTCGCATAGAGAGCAGCAAAGAAGGTATTCGTAAGTGTCAAAATGACAGAAGAGAGAGAGACACTCTCACAACTGTTCACAACAGATTGAATCGAAAGAAGCAAAACAGAGAGCGAGCGAGCCGATACGACTACCTTTATTAGTATACCGTGCTTGCAATAGCAATGCAGCTCTTAGATGTTCTCAGAGAGTTCGTTCAGTTGAGCGAATGGTGTGGGAAGTAGAGCGCTAGCGGAGTTGAAATTTGCCTAAAAATAGTGAAAAAAGTGCGGAAAATTATATAAAAACGCGAGTGATAAGTGTATGTGGTGTTAAAAAGATAAATCTGCCGAAAAAGTGGTGAAAAGTGTTGGGGAAATCAGAAAAAGTGAGTGAAAAGTGATATCAAATGCGAGTGCGAAAAACAATAAAATATACCGCAATAGCAAAGCCAAAAGAACGGCATATGAGTGTTTTTTTTTTGTTTGTGAAATTCCAAAATGCCAATAATGCCCAAAAGTGAGATGAAATGCAACGAAATTTATGCAAAAAGTGAGTGAAGTGTGATCCAATTCGAGTGATAAAACCAATAAAATTTACCGCTAGAACAATGTGAAAAGCGTAGATACGAGTATGTGTGACATTTGAGTGGTTTCTCTTTGCCTCCATAAGAGCAATTCTCTAGAAGAGAAAAGCAAGAGAGAGAATATCAGCAGCAGCGCCCTCTCTTGAACGTGTCAGGTGAAATGTATGGTGAGTCACGTCAATTGATATATTTTAGCTTAAATTCAAGATAAATTTCGAAATTATTTGCCATTTGCAACATTTTCAGCTAGTTCCTTATATCTGAATTTTTCTCTTACATTACTTGGAATTGTTCTGCTAATTAAGTTCTGCTTTAACACATGGAAAACTGCTTTCCAGTTAAGGAAATGTTTTCATTTAGCGCATAAAGTTCTTTGGCTTGGTTTGTGAATGTCATTTATGGGGAAACACTTAGGGTTACAACTTGGCAACAATATGGTGGATGGCGGTAGGTGGTGGGCGATGGGCGGTGGGAGATAGCAACGTGAAAGTCAGAGCCATGACAACATTTTGCAACTAATGACAGAACCACAAACTTTAGTTTCGACAAGTCGCAACACTTTGACGCTTGACGAACTGCCCGCTTGCCACGTGCCACACATAGAGAACTTTGTCTTCTTCATACAATTAGGGGTTCATGTGAGGGGTTTTAGTCGTAAAATCATTTGCGTGCAACTTAATAAATCTCTTGGATTGAAACTTGAGCATGAATTATACACTGGATTGTGGGGATATTTAAGGGTATGTACTATACATGCAGTACTTCTTTATCTTCGGTATTCCAGCTGTCCATCTGAGGCTCAGAACTTTTGGCCACATCTGTTGACCCCACGCCCCACCAATGCACATGAGATGTGGAACCAAAACAATCCCTTACGGGACTCTCGAAGGATAAACTTTCACCCAAATGCAAAGAGTACTCTCTCTGTCTGTCCAGTGTGTCCGTGTGTGTACCATAAGTAGGCCAAAAGTAAGGGAAAAGCCATCAAAAATGTAGCCATGATATGTATGTATGTACATACATATATGTGTATGTATGTATGTATGTATGTGTGGCATGTGGCAGAGAAAAGCAAAGAAATGTGTTGCATTGTAAACTTTTTAATAAAGCCACACAAAATAGCCAGAGAATAGCCAGAGAAAAGATTTCTTGTCTGTGTGTGTGTGGGAGGTGGGGGGAGGGGGAGGAACAACGCGTGGCATATGGGAAATGGAAAATGGAAAATGGACAAAACAATATTTGATGCATGACAAATCTACTCGTAGAAAAATTGTTGTTACAGACAGATAATACAGAGATTTCTCCTCCATACAATGAAGAGGCTGCCAGCCAGCCATTCATAGGGGCCGGCGGGGGTGTTAGGGGGCGTTAGAGTTATCTCATGCATATAAAATGTTGTGGAAATATGCAGATTATACGGATATCTAAAGGATATAGAGAATATACGAGTATGCATGCGCCCGAGAACCCAAGATAAATAGCCAGAAGACGCCCAGCCAGGAGAGGAATCTCCCTTCTTTGTTGCTCTCTCTCATTAATTTTTATTCACCTTTCAATCTGAATTATTCATTCATTATTCATTTCAAGCGCCCAGAGCAGGCTTTCACTCCCTCCATCGCTTAGGGCAACCGGGGAAAACTCTGTCTCCGTTTTCCCCCACGATTGGCCACGCACACACAAACACACACACACACACACACACGCACTTAACATACAACATAAATCTAAATCAGCTTTCGGTCTAGCCACTTGCCACGTGCCACAAATGTGTGAAATGTGTCTCCCCCTCACATTTCATTTTATTTTTTTTTGTTTCTTTTTAATTCGCACAAGTGTCGTCCCTGCCACACGACACACAACACCCCACCCCACCCCACTCTGACATCAGTGGAAACAGCAATCACAGCAGCAGCAGCAGCAACAGCAACAACAAGTGGCAACAAGACCTCGCAAGTTAAAGTGCGGTTAATTGGAAATGAAGTGCAACAGACATTTCGAACAGGACACATTCTCCGCCTCAAATGGCGAATGGCATCTGCCCACCACGAGTGCCGGAATGGCACAATGGCAGAATGATGCCAGCCTACTGAAAATGGTCACCGACCCTTGCCACAAACCCCAACCACAACCCCACCCACCAGCCCCCACCAGGCATCACTCTTTGTGTTGCAGGTGTCTGTCTGTCTGTCTCTCTGTCTGTTTCCATGGCAATTAAACAACTCACACGAAGCCCCGTGAATTTTTCCACTCATCCAATTTGATGACTAAATTGCCTTCTGCAGAAAAAGTAATACATTTTTCATTAAACTCAATTTTGATGCGCGTGAAAAAAAGGGTTACACTTTCCCCACGTGGTTTATGCACTTTTCTAACAATATTTTTGTTGGTGTGGAAAACGTGTTAAATGCTTCACAATTTGTTTTAATTTTTGTTTCGGAATTTTGAGCTATAAAAAAGATTTATCACTGATTTTAGCGTATTTTTGCCTGGGGTGACACTCATGTAGAGTACATGTACATGTAGAGTATGTACATGTATTTCTATGAGTACTTAGTCGTAAATATGTATGTACCATGTAGTTTTTATGTAGAGAAGAATCTCCTGGTCGGGGGTTTCATGTAGAGTCCATGTAGGCTTTTAAGCCGATTTTAGCCTTTGAAAATGACTTTATTGGTTTTAAAAATATTCTCCATAATTATATGGTACATTTTTGCAACCGCTGAAACCAATCTTGAAAGAACTTTTTGCACGTCACTTTTAAAAATCGTAAAAAATCATTTTCGTGCGGTAATTGTATTTTTTCCATTTTTATCGTTAAATTATATAAAATGCGACTGTAGAAGAAAAAGTTTTAACCATGATTTGGCCAAAAATGGGCGATTTTGGCCAGGTCATACAGACTTACAGGCAGGCCTCGGATGTCGATCTATGTACGTATTTATGTAGATCTACACATCTACTTTATATTCTACACTCTGTTCTACATATCGCTCTTTAAGCATGGTCTTTATATGAAATTATATTCTCTCTCTCTCTCTCTCTGGGGTTTCATTCATTCATTTGCCTAGTTTTTGTATGAGAACTTGTTGCCTTAACCCTTGTTTGTCATAGCTCCTCGTTGTTGGCCAATGCTGTTGCTTCATTAGCAAAAACAAGTCCAGCGAGTGGACCTAACCGTGCCTAAGAGGCAGAGCAAAGAGAGGGTCTAAAGGAAGGCCCATGTCACAGAGGGAATGGGAATGGGAGGAGACGACGTGGCTCTAAACAGGCGTTAAGGGCGAGGGCAAAAGGACACACAAGTGGTTTCAAATCATTCTGACCCCAAAAAACACAGGGGCCATCGCATCACAAATGCTGTAACCCGAAACGCAGTCAAATGTCAACAGCTGCGGAAAAGCTGGAGAAAATCAAGAAAACAAGAGGCGAAATGTGACGAGACGAGACGAGCGTTGGGGGCAATACTTTTCGACAGTATGACGCCCTTGTGTATCCACCACGCCCACATAATGTCTGTGTGTTTGCCAGTCAGTGTACATAATATATGTACTTAGGATATACATAGAGCGGGAGAGAGGGAGAGAGGGAGAGAGGGAGGGAGGGAGCATATTTATGCGATTGTGTAGGATGTTAGACCTTGTCTCGAATGCTTCGGAGAATGCTTAAGAATGGCTTAGGACTCGCTCCGCTCCTGGAACTCCTCATTATTAAAGGCCAATGCAGAGGCGCCGCCTTAAAGGAGATTCAGGAGTAGGGAGCAGGGAGCTGGGAGCTGGGAGCTGGGAGCAGCTGCTGTCTAACGCCTTTGAAGTCCTCTCCAAGAAATGTCGAATATCGAAATCCGAAGGTGTGGCAGCTGCTGCTGTCTCGCAGATGCCACTCCACTCCCCTCCTCTCCTCTCCACTCCCGTGAGTGAATCTGTGAATCTCCAGCTAAATGGTTAAGTGCGGGGCTTGTTTTGAATTTATTTGCGGGGAATTGCAGGCAGGCAGACCCCAGACCCCAGACGCGAGTGCGTGGTTTCAAAAACAATAATTTACTTGATTTCACGCGCCTCCCGCCCCATTTTTGCGACCTTCGGCATGTAAATGGAAACCAAATGGAACGCAAATTGTATGGAATTGTTGGGATTATTAGTTCTCGGGGGTGTTGCTTGCGAATCACTCGCCTAATTGCTTTCTCTCCTCTGACATTAGCTAATGAAAAGTGTCCCTGCCAGCGCCCACCACGAAGGAGTTGCCAAGGCAAGGAACATTTTCTGGAATTACCTTCGAAGTAAAATTTTAAAATTGGCGAACCTGAAAAGTTTCCGATTGATATATCACCCAGCAATAAATTGCATACAAATCAATGGAAATAGAAAATCATGGAAAATGCCAACAGATGAGTTTCCATTCTATACGATATATGTATGTATGTATGTATGTATTTTGAAAGAGATTCTCTTACTTTCTGGATTGATTTATTAGATGTAAAAGGCAATTTTCCATGTTGAGAAAAAGTTTAGCGAGACAGTAAAACTTTTCTGGAGAGTAAAATTATAAAGATGTTAATCCCCAAGGAGAGCTACCCCCCACCCCCCCTCGTTGACGTCATGCCATCTCTCTCTCTCCCATCTGTCTCCCTTTTGTCCAGAGAACAATGGAAACTCAGTTTCAACAAGTGTTTACAAATGCAAATTGTTTTCCCATGTAGTTTGCGGCTATATCTACATATTTAGCTACATATACATGCATATATCTACATATACATATGTATATGTTGCTGTATCTTTATTATGGATTATGAAAATGGGAAAATAAGGGAAATGTGCACTATTTGCATAATTGATATTTAAAATACAAATTGAAAAGAATAAGGAGAAGGAGAAGGAGAAGGCATGCCCGGCCTTCTCGACAGAGTAATGTCTGCTGGCTATCCATTAATTGAAAAATAATATATGAAAGATATGGCCGAAAGGGTTTTCCACTGACCAAGCGGTAGGAGTGGACTCCTCTCCTCCTGAGAGTGTGCCAGGAGGAGTCCTGAAACGCTGAGTGCCTCTTCAGCTTCTCTCTGTGGATCTGTGGATCTGTGCCGTTTTGTCGCTTTTGCCTGCAGGACAATGCAGTCGATTACATGACACTTGAGGGAAAGAGCAGGCTTTACGAGGCACTACGAGACACTGTGAGTGTGTGTGTGTAAAAGTAAGAGAAAGAGAAAGGACTGTTGTGTGCCAAAGTAAAGGAAGGAGAGAGGACTATTGTGTGCCCAAGCAAGGGCGACAGAGAGAGAGAGAGACAGTCAAGGTAATGATGCTGCCACACAGCCAGCAGAGCACATCTTTCAAACATTTACTTTAGTAATTAAATTTGCAACAACTGTGTGAGGCATCATCATCATCATGAGCCTGCCTGCATCCGCATTCGCATCTAGGAGTAATGGCAAGCGACACCGGCGGCAGAGGCAGACCGTCGTCGTGCCTCTATTTGGGGCGTCACTTGATATGTAATTCAACGTGTATCATCTCAGTGTGAGTGCATGAGCTTTGAGACACAGCAATACCCTGTAATTTGATAGGAGATCGAGACTTTTTATATGGATTGGAGTATAGAGTATTTCCAATGAGAGTATTTCCCAATTCGAGGAGACTTTGAACCCGTCATAGTGTGCAATAATTGTTATAAAGGGATCGTTGCTTCCGTGCCTTAACTCAATTTGTTTTTTGCCCCAGTTGTTTGCATAACATATTAAATATTAAGGGCCGTCTGTGACCCAAACAAAGGGCTCGTTAGGGGCACATTGGTGTTGCCCGATTAAATGTTACATATAATGAATAATTTACCATACGGACAATGGTCTTTTGTTGCAGTAGTTATCGGGAATCAATTAAAACTCGAATTAAAATCATAATTAGATCAGAGTATTCGCATTCGCATTGATTACCACCTGTTTTAATTGGATTCAAAATAAAAAACACAACAATTATCCTAAAAATCCAATTAAAGAGAATTTTTAGTGAATTTTAAATGCATTTTCTCGGCTTTTTTCAACTAAATGAATAATGAATAAATTCAGTAATTCAATGGAATTGATATGAATCAATGAAGTAAATATACTATAAAAAGTGCCAACAATGTGTCCGATGTATGTAGATGTGTATTTTATCAACAGGTATCCTCGAACAGGATCAACTTTTAGTATGCATTTTTTTAAGGGAGTTTTTCTGAAAGTAATCTGCAGATTTTACTGATTTTTTCTATTTTTTCAACTCGGAATTCAATGGTATTGCAGTGATATCTTTCGAAAGGATCCTTTAATGTACTGTGTCCCGCAATTTACAGTCATAATTTTTGGTCTTAAAGTACGGAACGGGAGCTGGAACCCTTTTTTCAGTTTCATTTTCCTTTCTCCTTTCTCTTTTTGTTTTGTTTTCTTTCTTGGCCAAATAAATATTTGGCGACACTTTTTGTGTCGCGGCATTTGTTTTGGCTTAGTTCTCTGCTTTTTTCAAGGCCAGAGCAGAGCAGACCAGAGACGGACGGAGGGAGGGACGGACCAGCCATCATCATCATTAGAGACAACCCACGTTTCTTGTCGCTTGTCTAGCCGCTTGTCTCATTTGTTATTTCGACAGTACAGTTTTTTGTATTTCTTTGTATTTTTTATGCCCAAGGGCAAGGGGATTCCGGCAAAACTTTGGCCTAATTAATGGCAAATGTTTGCCAAAAACCCCACTTAAAATGATCGATGACAGCGAAAACAACAGCCAAAACAACAGCCAAAACTGTTGCCAACTCAAGCGTTAACGTTAACTGAAAGTGCAAGTAAACATGCTAATAAAAACTGAAGGAAATTACAAGTGCTGTGCCTAGAATATGTTTACTTATGATTATGATGGAATACTGAAGGGTTTTTCCATGGGTTTTCCATAAATAAATTGGTAAGTTGATCTGGAAAACATTGGCTATTAATATACGTTCGTGGAGCTATTTTTTGTCCCCATTTCTGCTTCACTTTCATCCTGCAAGTAGAAGATTTTCCATAGACAGGAAATTGCAATACATTTCCTACTCCTAATCGGTCCAACATTTCCAACATCATTTCCCTCTGGTTTTCCAAAAAACTTACTTTGCTTTTCATTTGCCGCACTTTCCATCCCCCCCTCCCCCATTTAATCAGCTTTTTGGGCACGCAGGGCAATGCCGTATTTTGCCGTACAACGAATGGGGCATCATCATCGACTGCCACGTGCAGCCCTAGAACATGCCATATGCCACATGCCACAACCCACATGATTTTCGTCATCATCAGAGCCCAACCAACAGGCGGCCATAATTTTGTTATTATCGCGGGTTCCAGGACTCTAATTGATTCGTTTTGGTGTTTTTAGGAGGGGGTGGGGGCGGAGGCGGAGGCTAGAGGATGTCCATCGATCAGATGCCTCGCTCGCTGATTCGCTGATTCGCTGGCTCGCTGGCTGTTCATTAAATGTGTCATAAAATGCTGCCCCTCTCCCTACCGCCTCTCAGCAGCAAATAATCTAATTAAGAGAACCCCGCCCCGAAATCAGAATCAGATTCAGAAACTGAGATTCGGAGGAGCGGTAGAGGGGCGCAGGCGGAGGGGGAGAGAGAGCGTCATAAATAACGTAAAGCTGAGGCCAGAAGGCAAGTCATTAAATTTATGGCCACTGACCGATGAAAATCAAAGCATTTAATTTAGATTTTAATGGCCAGCAAATCCGTGTTTGGTCCTTCGTCCTTATTCCTGTGCAAATACCAAGAAAATGATAAGCCATGAAAATGAAAGAAAAACAGCGCCTAGAGAGCGACTGCGACTGCGAATGCGGATGAGGCTGAGGACGAGGATGAGGATGGATGCCAATCCGTTGGACTTTTATTAGCAATTAGCATATTCCACAATTAATTGGCAAACAACGAAAAGAGTCTACTAATTACTGCCCATCGTTGGATGTACATTTCCCAGTGACTTTTCAGCTGGAACGCCCCCTCCAAGGGGAGAGATATGAGTCCATCGAAAAGAGATCGATTTAGGTCCCATCCATACACCAAAGTTATCCTCTTTTTTCACTACTTTTTTCACTCCTTTTCGCACTCCTTTTTTCAGATTTCTTAAAATTCTCAAATTGTCATAACATAAAATCCATTTCCTTGCCAAATGGAAAATTAATTGGAGCGGGGGATGAATGTGGAAGCTATTTACACTTTTGATTCGCATTTGATTGCCACACGAGTAAGTAAGAGGCAACATTCTTTCACCCTCTCTCTCTAACTCTAACTCTATCTCTGTCTATGCTTTTTCCTTCGTTTATTTAGTCCAGCAAATATTCTGATTTTCCTGTGCATAGTTTTCCCATTTCCATGCTGTCCATTTAGGGCAAATGCAAATGGAATTTTTTGGCTTAATTTTGAATACTTAATGAATGAATGACTGAATGATTCAATGAACAGAATCTTAATGTTAATCCTCTCTCTGCCCGTCTGAGAGTCTCGTTCTCTCTGACAGTCTCTCTGAGAATGCATTTTATGTGAATTTTATGTAAATTAATAGCACTTTAAATACAACAAAGTGGCAGCAGACGGACACAAGACCCCCGAGGGGTGGTCTTGAGGGGGGGGCTGAAAGTGTAATACAATCTGAAGGATACTCGCAATTAATTTGTAAGCGTGCCAGTGAGTAAGATGACACGTAAGATTGTACTCGTGATTGAATGATTAAAATACTCGAAGCTCATTGAGTTTATCTTAATTTTCGTTGATTTTCCATTAGAACATTTTCCTTTTCATCTTCGGCTTTGATTTTCCAACATAATTGATCGAAAATATGCCGCCAGGCATTACAAGTTCAGTTTTTTCTTTCCTCTTCCATTGATGGTTAATTAATTTTCAATTGATTTTAAGGACACACAGACATCTTATATCTTTATCACTTTTCCCAGCAGCAACTTTGAGTGAACTAAAGTTCTTTGGCTCAAGTTTTCCGCTGCATTTTCCACAACTTTGGAGCCAGAGCCAGAGTTTTCCGCTGCACTTTTGGCATCTTAAAAGCCAGATATGGGCCCTTCTTAGAAGTTTTCTTCCAGTTTGTGGATGAGCAATGTTTTGGCCAAGTTTTTCGGTCGCCCAATTAGCGGAAAATTGTAATTATAGAGCGATGTCCAGCTGCCGCTGCCGCTGCTGCCAGCGCCAGTAAAAGTTAATTGATATTAAGTACACGCCGCCTGTCTAAAGATAGTTTTTCTAAAGAAAAAGGTAAGCCCCACGCAACAGATTTAATTAAGGCCCAGCGCAATGACACCTCCCGACATCTTGACACTTGAGTTGGCCCAAAGACCAACCAAAGACGGAGACGGAGACGGACTTCTCCGTCACTTCCTGTTGGCTCTCCTTGGAAAACGATGCCCCATCCAATCATCCAAGGGCCAAGTACTAGCCAGCCAGAACATTGCAGTCCGAGGGCGAAGCGTTGCAACGATTTTAATTTACTTTTCTTTTGTTCTCAACTTTCCGGGGAAAGTGCTGCTGTCGTTCGGGGGGAAGTGGGAAAATGGGAAAACGACATTCGAGAAGCGAATTGCAAGGCAGGCAGCAAATCGTTGGGATCCACTGACACGCAGAGGAGCAAAGGAGAAGTGGAGCTGTGGAGCCAGGAGCCCGTGTCTTTGCATGTCCAGCCGTAAATCTCGCGACCAACTGCCGGCACAAAGCAACTTTTATGGTTACATCCTCCCCTTTCTCCGCTTTCTTGTTCGCAGGAGCAGCATTCGTGCGAAGTTCAAGGATTTGTTTACCTTTTGCTTTTGCTTTTCCTTCCTCGTTTTCATTAGCGTCGATGTTGCTTGGTATTTCTCGATTTGTTTTGCCAGGATTCTTCCACTCCTCGTCTATGTCCTGCGATTATCTGCCAAGTGGCGGAGTGTCGAAGTGGTTTATGTTAATAAGTTGGCGCCTTACTCCGCACATTGTTTAAATCCGAAATGCAATCATTATTTATGGCGCCCCACAGGTCCAATTTCGGACAACAACTACAAGTCGCTGGGAATCGTTGGGAATCGATGCGAATTTATGCAGAATTATGCCCCCCCCCCCCCCCCCAACAACAACAAATTGGTGCGGTTCCCTCACGCAGCGGGTTGTTTTGTTTTCCCATGAGTTTTCCAAGCCACCCCCTCCCTGCCCCCTCTCCCGTTGGGGTTGAGGAGGAGGATCACTGTGAATCTTCGGCGAATCTGCTTTTGGGGTAATTGAAGTGGGAGAGGGGGGAATTTGAGGCTAAGATGTAAATGTTATGGCTATTATTATGGCAGGTAAATGCCAGGATAAGGATTTCCGTGTTCTCTTTCTCGCTTTGTTTCTTAGAGTTTTCTCCGTTGTTTGCTTTGATTGTATCCAAAATGTCTCTGTTTTTTTCAGCTAAATAGTTACAGAACTTTTCTAAGGAAGACTGTGGGGGTTTTCCAATAGAGAATCAAGGTAAATTGTTACATTAATATTCCCACCACTCATTAAATCCTTCTTGGTCTAAACAAAGGCACCAACCAATATGCCCTGCCCCAGCAAATGGTAGTAGGGTGCATTCGAAGCAACATTAAAGCCAACAGAATATTTCCCCCTTGCTGCACATGGAAATTGGAGAGTACTTTCAGAGAGTACTGAAAAAATGTGCAAATAAATTAAGCAACTTAGCGCCAAAGCTAACAAATTAAGTACAGAAATGTACACCCACACCCCCTACCCCTACACCTACACCTAAGCCTAACCCCCCTCTACCCTGATGGGTGTAGGTGTATGTGTGATTCGATGTGTTGCACAGATCATCGCTGTACATTCTGCTCTGTGTGTTTCGCATGGCTACGAGGGGTGCTATTTACATTTCTGGTCTTATTTGGAACCAATAGCTATTTGCCATAAATATGCTGTGCGAGATACATTTTTATGCAAGATCTTCATGGTACGTTCTGTGATATTGGGGCCTGCTTTGGGTAATAAGATGACGTCCATTTATGCGATTTTCCATGATCAAGACACACAGAAAGTGAGGCTACTGTTGATTGGAAATACCCAAAAAATATGATCTTGGTGCTTCTGTGTCTGTGTCTAACATCTACACGAAGGTATCAAGGATATAGCATTTTTCAAATCAAGAATTTAAGCCCCATATAATATTGTAATCGACGGTTTGGAGCGGTAAAGATAGGCCAAATGCCGCAAAAGTCTGCAATCGGTCATGCAATATCGTTTGTGCATAGGAAAATGCGCTGTTCTGCTCTGCTCTGTTTTATAGATACTGTTTTCCTTCTTAGGGCCAAAGGAGTTGCGAAATAGGTCTAGGACCTTTCCAGATAGTTTTCTTATCTTTCCTTGAATATTTTCCAGGACCCAAAGGCCAGAAATATAAATAGCAACCCACGTGCTTAAAATTTGATGATATTTGTCGGGTGTGTGCTCTTTCCTTCCCCTTCCCCTTCCCCTTCCCGCGCTCGCCCTGAATTCAGTTTTCAGGTGAAAATTACATTTCGGGTGTGTACACACAACATGCAGGGAACGTTACAGGCGATGTGTGGGGGTGGAGGAGGCTCTAACAGGTAACGGTAAAAACAACAGGAAGAATAATGGCATGGAATGGGGAATAGCAAGAATAGGGAATGATGAATGGCGAGCAGTGGGGGAACCAGGGGAACAATGATAAAATAACAAAAGCAACAAATACTACAGTAGAAAAAAGAGAATTAAAGCGGAAGTTGCTATATGCTAAATTTTCTAATAAATGTTCTCTTCGGTGTTTATTGTTGTTCCGCTCCTCTTTTTGCGGTTCTTCCATTAAGAGGGGGGGACTCAGGTACCCCCTCTCCCTCCACCCCTTTGGCTATGGTGGGGTATTCCATTAGGCGGCTGCTGCGGCTGCTGCTGCGGTGTCTTCTTACTGTCGGTTAAAGGAAAAGAACTCTGTTTTATCAGGAAAATAGTGCGACTTTTATGGGAATATTGGGTTTTTCACAAGAAAAGTTGATTCAATTTTTACATCGAAATCATTGCAAAACTTCATTGATTCACTGGAAGGGAGGAGTCGTGATAAATGTCTTGCAAAAGCGGCTTCAAAGGTCTGCATAGCCTCTGGCTAAGAGTTGCTTTTGGTGTAATTCCCCATCTGCTGTGGCACCGCCAGCACCGCTTACAGTCCATTAGCCCATTAGCCTTTTTCTGTTACACTTCCGCCCCCCAGGGCCTTATGCAATAAGAAGCCAAAAGCATATGGCTTAAGCCCAACCAACCCCCATCCCCACTCCCAAAACCCTTAACCTACAAACCATTTACCTTTGCAGCAGGCACTTAAAAAAAAAAACCAGAGAAAAGAGCGAATAAAAAAAAGAAGAGAGAGGGGGAAGGAAGTACGAGAATATGTAGAGCAATATGTATGTAAGATATTATTTAAGTATTGCTTATTAATATTACTAAGTCGCGAAAACAGGTAACAGTAAGAATAATTCGGGTTCGATGTCTCGGCTGATTTCGGCTGCTGCTGTTTCACTCTCCTTTTCACTGTCTGCTCTCCTTCTGCAGTTGCTGCTTATCTCATGTTAATCATATCGCTCTGCTGTTGTTCTACTGTTGTTAGTGCGGTTAACCTGCCTATCCTGCTGTTCATTTCGATCTGCTGTTGATCTGCTGTTACTGCTGTTAACCGACGCTCTCCCCTTCACTCTCTGTTCTCTTTCTGCTTATCCTGCTGTTCATGTCGATCTGCTGTTGCTCAGCTGGTACTGCTGTTACTGCTGTTGATCTGCTTATCTGCTGTTACCGCTGTTGTTCTGCTGTTCTTTGTGTTACTGCTGTTACTACTGTTACTCCTGCTACTTCTTTTACTGCTGTTACTGTTGTTAACCGACGCTCCTTTAGTGAGCTGGCATTCCCACTCCCTCTTAGATGTATATCCGTTTTCGCTGAGAGATTGCGTTCGAGAGATGATAGTGATGATGCCTGGGGAGGCCTCTAGTTTCCAATCGAAACTTAAAAATCTCCTGACAATCCCCAATCACAGTGTGCCAAGAATTTGTGTGTGTGGGTGGAAAAGTCACAGATTTGTTTATATGCCGATTATTATTCAGTCATATACTTGGAAGCGGGTTGATCGGTTCGATTTTATTGTAGCTCGATGAAAATTACATATTTTTATTTTTCGTAAAAATTTATATTATATTTAAAAAAAGAAAAAAAAGGGGGAAAAAATCAAAATAACAAAAAAAGAATAATGGATCAAGTAATGGAACTCAACTCTTTGGTATTGTCGGGATCGGGATCCGGATCAGCATCCGGATCATCATCAGGGTGCTCGACGCCTTCCATT